>OZ035827.1:8418993-9018993 GCA_964034765.1 Knipowitschia caucasica | reverse complement strand
TCATGGGGGAGTGAGAACTCAGGCTGGAGGCATATGTTTACTGTGTCCCCCATTGTTAGTCCTGGTATGATCCTGGTTTGGTCCTGGTATAGCTATTTTCTAGTGTCTTGTCTCCCCGTGACGGCTCTGTGCGGCTCTCTGATAGCCGCACATGGTTCCAGTGGAAAAAGTTCATCTCTTGCTTTTGCAGCATGCATCAAGTCACTTTGCCCACTGCCTCTACCGCGCCGCACATGGTATTCCTCTCATGGACGTGCATAACCATTGACACGGCATTTAAACACAATCTATAGATCCATGGACGCTGCGCATGGTGCGGCCATAGACTGTTGTGATTTTTTTTTGCCAGAATTATTTACAGTTCATGCTCGGCAGTGATAGGTCAAGAAGCTTCTGCTACGTCCCCCAGAATGCCGCGCGCTTATGACTCGACTTTACTTCCTGTGTTTTCTTCCTGTTTTTTCAAACGGAGTAACTATCAAAAAGTCTATTTGTCTATTCTATTCTATTGATATCGAACACGTCTCTATCGCGATATATATCGTTTTTGTGACACCCCTTTCTCCTTTAGCACTAAAATGACGCACCAGGTTCTTTTGTTGTCAAAGAACAAGACCAGGAACAGATGCTCCCGCGCCTCCTGGGTCATCTGTTCACCGAGTTTCAGCACATCCAACGGAGGCACAGGAATCGGGACGCCTCGATGGAAAACCCCCTCCCGCGGCATCTTTGGGTCAATTATCTGCAAGAGGAAAAGAGGGTTTAGGAATAATTAAAATAACAAGCAGAGTCTGTTTAGTTTAAAGGAGACATCCTACGCAAAATGTACTTTTAACCATGTTACAACAGTATTCTTTATCTATACAGCACATTTTACAGACCAAGGTCAACCAAAGCGCTGTTCAATGTTCAGAGTTCAGATATTGTTTCATTCACTCCTCACACGGTGATGACGGAAGCGAGACGCCAAACAAACCAACCAACCAACACCATCCAATCACTCACTCGTTACGTTCTCACTTATTGTGCATGTTTTTAGTGGTAGGGAAAACCGGAGCACTCGGAGGAAACCAACGCAGACACGGGAGAACATGCAAACTCCACTCCACTCCTGCTCCGACCGGGATTCGAACCAAGGGTTCCTAATCAAGAACAGATCTGTTTTTAGATCCATCCATGCTTATATCTGGAACTTCTGGCACAAACATCTAACTCCACCACTTCAGTCTAAAAGCTGTCTCAGTCCTGCGATAGCATGATAATAATAATAATAATATTAGAATTTGGAAAAAATCAACAAGGGTTCAACTACTCCCTCTGGTGGCAGCATAGGTAGTTACAGGTGATATTTTTTTGGAACCATTCATCCGTGATTCACAACATATTTTCTACTAAAGATATTGTTTCACTTTCTAAGACATATGCAAGCCAAAGTAGATAGTTTAATTATAATTTACAATGGCCAAAATTAGTAACGCATCATATTTCTACCTAAAGAAACTGTGTATTACCAGAGCTGGGTATGATGGGTATCCTCTGCACTTGGCCCAGACCAGGTCCAGAGCTTCTAGAGAGGAATAATCATCAGAACTCATCCAACAGGAAGACCTGGCCCGACCTCGCACCACTGAGAGATGTAAGGAAGAGAACCTACTTTTACCAAACGTGTACATTCTTCCACTATGCTATATTCTGACTGTATTACAAGCACATACAATGGGAAACACTGCGCGATCCTCCAACAGAATACGAATCGTTTTCTGTGCCGGATGTTTCTTCGCTGCTGTCCTCCGGAAAAGCCGAACGAGGGAATGATGCTTTCCCTCTGCCCTGCTTTGAAGGGGTTGTACTGAAAGTATACAAACACAGTCAGTAACCACAAAAAGTAACACCCTTGTTACACAGGAATATATTTGAGACCGACCTTGTTCTGTCGGAGGCGGCACTGCTGCTGCTGCTGGTGGTGGACTCAGAGTCAGAGCTGGACCGTGGGAGGCAGCGCTCATTTCTGTACACTCTGAAGCTCTCTGTGACCGGCTGGTTTCCTCCATCAAAGCCATTACTAGGCAGCCCTACAGTAGCAAAATAACAAATGAGCGTCTGAGTCAAATTATATCTCGATTTAAAAACAGCCAGCAGGAACACACACAATATAGGCCTGTTCCCCTGTATTTTGGACACCTGTTGAAATGCTGTGTCAAAAAGACTGTAAGAGCGACACTCTTGATACACGGCTTGTTACAAAGTCATTATGCAAAGCATTGTCCCTTGTGTGACTTGTGTGTTGTTTTATAACCTTCTTCACAAGACCCACATGTACACAATGGGATATAAAACAGTTTGGTTTAATACGCTGGGTGACATGGAAGGAGAATAGTTAGCACTCTAGTTTCTCAGAAACCCCAGGAAATGGGCCTTTCTGAGTGAAGTTTTTACGTTCTTCTCACATCTGCATAGGTTTCCTTCGGGTGCTCCAGTGGACTTGCCGCTTGTTTCAATCTAAAAAATATTCAGACTTGTCTGTATAGACAGCTTTGGCCATGGATATATAATAATAACTGGATAGGGTATTACTAACTTATATCTGAGGACCCATGTGCTTCCCACAGTAGAACTCAATGTAAACTAAAACAGCTCGATCTCAGCTGAGAGGGAAACGACAGCTTTCATAAAGGCCGGATTATGTGGGGATTTTAGTGTCTCTTGTCATCCTGAACTTCTTTTCTTGTTAAATTCATTGGTTTTCTCTAAATCCACACTTTAATGCAACAAACTCGTTGTCTTCCTGTTCTTGCGCCACTCTGATCAGCAGTTCCGCTATGCTTTCGGTGTCCAGGCGTTACTGAGCACAAGCCAATAATTTGAATACGCCGCCATCTTTGATTGCCGTGGGCTTGGCCTTGGCAAAAAAAGAGTAGGTCAAAAATGCAGAGTTGTTTTGACACCCCAGCCCATGTTCCCTCAGTGTGTAAGGAAAGGGTGTGTATTTGCAAAGTGGGAATGAAGTTTATAATTGACTAAAGAAATTAAAATAACATTGGCACAATAACCTGGAAGTAGGTCATCATTGTCGCTGTCGCTGTCTGAGCTGGAGCTGGTGTGGGGGCTGCGGGGCCTCTTGCGGGCCCTGGACGGGGAAAGTAGAGGCAGCTGTGGAGGGCCGATTGAACTTGGGCTCACACCTGCCCCAGCATAACCAGCGTCCCGGTTCTTTGGAGGTCGACCTGGTCTTTTAGGAGGCATTCTTGGGTTTTTCTTTGAGAAAAGCACAGAGGTTCGCCGACCCACCTCAGGAGCTAGAATAAGTTCAACAAATTACCTCAAATTAGTCTTGAATGTTTTGTTTATCACAAATTTAATCTAAATTGGTAATCTAAATTCTTTGTAATTGTAACTTTTACCATTTAAAAAAAACAAAAACATTTTCAATATTAAAGCTGGGGTACCTACATTTCAAACCAGAAAAAATGAAACTAACTGTTGTTCAAGATGTGGTCTGATTTGTTCACAAAAAATATCTTTTACTAAAGTCTTTCTTTAGGAAAAAAAACATGTATAATTTATGAAACAAAAAGATGTAGGTTCCCCTGAACTTGATTGTAGTACAACTGTTACTTGCAAAACTATTAACAGCTCACTGTGCATTAATTCTGTGTTCATTAGATCAGGATACAGACCTTTCCCTCCAATTTCCTGACTGCTGCTCTCTCCGCCCTCATCGTGGTGCCCTCCTCCAGAGACGTGATGCGTAAGAGAGCCTCTTTCACTGCCGCCTAGCGAGTCTCGCCCTCCTAAAAGCGAGCTGCCTTCTCTCTGGGCCACTTTCCTCTTGATGACGCTGATCTCTTTTCTCAGGGCTTTGGAGCGGCGGGATTGCCCAATACTGTGCTTCCCAGAGTTGACCTCGTCAAGTCGAGCCTGGAGATAATGCAGCTGCTCTTCAAGAGGCAAACGCCGCCTGTTATCGGACAAAATCATATCTGTGGATAGAGAAGACAATGAGGTTTAGTTTGTATAATTTGGACAGCACAGTGTAAAAATAAATGTGATAAGATACCCTCATATCACTCACCCTCTTCATTTGAGGCGAGGCGCTCTGCTTCCCGTGCCCTCTCGCGCTCCCTGGCTCTTTCTTGGTCTCGTTCCAGTTCTCGCTGACTCTCTGGGCTTAAGTCTCGTGGCAGGTGCAGTCCGGTCTCATAGTCGAAGCCGATGCGCTCTGCTTGTCGCCTTGCAGCTTTTAAAACAAAGGCTCCCATCTCTCTGAGCTTTAAGGCTGCGCGGTAAAACACGGTGTCCTTGGCGTTGTACTTGAGGCAGTTGTTCACAATGAGTCCAAAGTCCCCTTCAAAGGCCTCAAAAGTGAGGTAGCGATGAGACTCCAAGAGATTCCACATAGTCTGAAAGTCCATTGGAGTGTCAATATGATCCAGATAGTCAGGAACCTGGAAATAAAGAACATTAATCTTTGAGTGATGCTCAATACATAGGATTTCAAAAACATCTAGGTACTCACCTCTGCCAGAGGAACAGGCTCAGTAAAAAAGTTATTGGTGTCTCGGTCTTGTAACTGTTCCAATGTGCTCCTCAGAAGAACAACGAAGGGAGTGAGCTGCATCTCCAGTGCCATCTGTTGGACTTTAATCTAGAGAAAAAGAAACTGATGATTAATACATTGACTAAAATAGATGCATGAAATACATCTTAAGCAGTTTCTTACAGTTTCCCTTTTATGTTTCTCTCTTTTTCGTATGAGTTCCACCAGGAGTCTGGCCCGCTCCAGGTCATGTCGCAGTCTTTGCCAGGCTTTCAGCTGTTCCTTTAATTCCCCTTGATTCTCCCCCGTGTCCCGTTGTAAAACCTGTGTCAGAAAAACAAAAATACACTTGTGAGTAACACACAGTAAGACACTTGCTTAGGCGTTACAGTAGTTGATTTACAGGTGGGAGCTGTGGTGGTGGTTGTGGGGGTGTAGGTTCTACATGGCGCTGGGACTGCAGGTGAGTTTGAAGTCTCCGAAGCAGAGGAACTCCATTACGACTTTGTCTCTTCAGGGTCCAGTAGCTATGAAGTCGCTGCATGAACTGACTTTTACGTGGTACCGTCAAGTTGCTGGTAATTTTGCTCAGCCTTTAAAACATAGATAAAAAAGTTGATACAAAACAGTGCAAACTTTGTGAAACCTTGTGTATAATCCAATAGTGCGTAGTAAGTATCAGTAGACAAATTAAGAGGACAATCTTGGTTGAAACTAGGGCTGTAAGTTAGCCTTTCATTGTCTTTGTTTTTAGGTCTAGTTCTTTCGATTCATCAATATTTTGTTGTTGGGATTTTTCATTCATTTGATCAACACAAAGTTCTGCCCCAAAGTGATGCCCCTGTAGAACATCTACAAATAGTTTGTTTACTCATTTATTTCATTCTGTAAATATTATAGAATGATCTTGGTCATAAAAGCTCTTCTCAGCATGGGTAAGTCCATGTTAAATTGAAAAAATGTAGAATCTAAATTATTTCATGGCTAATTAAGTAATTGATTAAGTTGTGCTACTATATACCAACCTATGAGGAGGTATGCAGGGCACAGAAACCACCGGCGCAGCTGCTCTCCTCTCGGCTAAAATCTTCCTTGCCCTCTTCATCTTAATCCTTGATTTTGCTTTTGCCCTCTTGGCTCTTTCAGAGCTCCAGCCTTTCGAGTCCTCATCTGGGCCAATACTGGGCTCATCATCCTCCTCCAGTTCTCCTTCGCTGTTAGAGGACCCAGCGCTGCCAGGACCACCACCCCCCAAAGGTAAAGCTGATCCTGGGGGAGTGTGAATGTCACAGTAGGCCGTTTTTCGGACGCTGAAAGAAGTGCCATTAGCGCCAGTTTCTCGGACAGGTTCCATTTTCATATAGAGGCCGGCCTGCTGGGCACAGGTGACGTGGAACGCGGTGTAACAGTTGGCTTTGTGGCACTGGATACAAGCTCCAGAACCACGCTGCTTACAAATATAACAAGTGAGTTTCCAGCGAGCAGGAGGGATGTGCTCAATGCTGTCTATAGGCTCCAGAAACACAGTGTTTGCAAAACAGACCTGAAATACAAGCACAATCAAAATGCGTTATATAGATTTTGCTTATCTAAAAGAACAACCGCTCAACTGTCCCTTTGGCGGATCCGCTTTCTGCTTGGGTTCATCTGAATGTTGTCATTTTGCTAAGTCATTTCAAAGGTCATTAATCTTTTCTTTCTGTGGAGTGGTAGGAATGCAGTTTCTTAAGTACAAAAATCTTCCATAATTGAGGAATGTACATGTTTTACATTCCTCAATTTAAAGCGACATTTCAAAAACAGCAATAACTCATCTATTGCATACATTATATCAAGGAGATATGGCTTATCACCTGGGCTTTAAAAAAAACCAAAGTGATGCCGGTTATACTGTGACATATTTCTTTGCTAAACAGTAAATATTTTACTGTGTTTTACTTCAACACGGCAGAATGCATTTGCATCTTTGCGTCAATAATTAAATATGTTAATTATACCTCCGGAATCCAGAGAGCACAAACGACATGTGCCCAGCGCGCATCATCAGTTTGTTTAAAGGCCCCTCCTTTATTGGGACACAGCGCACAGTCCACCGCTCTGCTCGGAGACTGCAGGCAGCGTCGGCACAACCACTGTCCTTCTGGAATGTAGGGGACGCCGTAGCATTCCTGATGTACAGCCAAGTTACACATGTCACAGAAGAGGATTACATTGCTGTTCTGACACTCGCCATCATTACAGATGCAGCAGACAGCATCCTCATCAATCAAGGTACTCGGATCTGCCTAGAAAGAAAAAGAAAAGATCATATGTTGCAGGAGGCAGTGAGTGTCTGTACAATAATTTCAACTATTTAATTACTTTATTGTGGCTTTCAAAATAAGATTCTTTCTCCAAGCGATCCATAAGGTACTCAAACACTTCCTGAGGAATTGGAGTAACACCGTCTCGTCTGCGCTTGTCGTTCATGATGTCGAGCCAAATGTAATCCTCTTCATCAATGTCATACTCTACTTCTTCATCCAGCTCTTCCACTGACTTTTCAATGTACCTAAATAAGAAAGTAAAAAACGAAATATAAGAATCCAGAGATCAGAGATGGATCCTTATGTTGCAGGAGATCATGCTTATATACCTGTAGTACGAACATGGTCGCGGAGGGGCATCTGGTCTGTCTTGGTCCAATTCTCGAAAGACTGCTTCAGGGAGCTTCACAGCTGGCCCAGATTGAGCACTGTGATAGTGTGATGAAGACTCTCGCTTCTTTTCTTTACTTTTATGTTTACCAGACTTTGGAGTTGCTTTGCCGCCATTTGAAGACTGAATGTCACTGCGTTCCTTACTACTACTTCCCATTTCACTCCCGCCAGCTCCGCCATCACTTCCATTACAGACGCCTCCACCGCTTCCCCCAGCCCCAGACGCTGGAGCATCATCTGCATCGCTGTCATCCTCAGACACAACATCAATATTATCAAAGATGCTAATGCGATGAACCCGACCCTGAATTTCCAATTCCACCAAGCGTTGAGCTTGAGCATAGGTCATAGTGTCTCTGCTTGGAGAGTGAGAAGGCTCAGATCTACTTGGACTTCCTGGACTGTCGCCTTCAGGCCCAAGACCTCCTCCTATACCTCCACTATCATCAAGTTCGCCTGAGCCAAGCAGAGGCATGCGGGGAGGCCTGCCTTTCCGCTTCTTCTGTGGGATGGTTGGTGTAGGAGTTGGGTTATCATGATCATAATGGTAAAGATGGTACTCAATGCCACTGTAGCTCCTGTAAACCTTTTTGCAAGACTCCACAGGACATTCATATGGAGGCTTTGAGGCTCTTAGATTGTGACAGTAAGTCTTAACATCAAAGTCCAGTCCCATTGTGCCAACAGCCACGGCTGGGACAGATGTACCTAATCTTCCATCTGAAAAATATGAAATGAATCATTAGACCATGGATATTTGGCCAAAATGTGATGCTTAGTTTAACCCCATATACATGTAGCAGTTAGTGGGGCAACAACAATATATTTTATATTTCAGAATGTTTGCAAACACTCCAGAAACAGACTTAGAGGAAAAAAGTTATTATACAATAGCTCTAACATTTTTGGTGCCGTCTCAGATTAAATAATGTATGGAGGCAACACATTCAATTAAAAAAGATAAGCCTTGAAGACACAACCAAGACATCTACACATGCTAGTTTCCCTCCACAATTAATGTATTCAGGCAGAGAACAGGGCCGATGCTTGCCAATATAATTCTAGTGTAAACTATTGTAAATAAAGGCTCAAAATGTTTCTGAAAAAACTACTAAAAGTGTTGGAATAATCAGTGAACAATCTACTTTATTTGTGAAAGAACGAAAAGCCTAAAAGAGCTACATGCTCGGTAACTTTGCTCTCTGTATTTCAGCACACAGGCAGAATGTCCAAACGCATGTCCATAATTCATCTTATCGTCACAATTCACAAAGTAAAATAGACTCGGTTGGTGAAAGAAGAGCAAGAGCAGCTCGCTGTTGTGTGTAGCATTATAAACACTTACTACACGTTCTTCAAGAATGTGCCCCGGGAGAGCTTTCACGCCACATATAACATTATCCAGTCGATTTTAATCCATCGGTTCACCTCATAATATATCACAGCAGGGGCACATGTACTGAAATGTGTACTAAACAAAAATAATAACCCAATTATTCCATTGTGATGGGAGGAATTCAGGAACTCCTCTGGACAAAAGGGGCGTCCATTGCTGTGGCGTTCAAAGCGTCACGTAGAATGTAGTGCTTCGCAGATTCGAGAAATTCATTGTCTTCGTTTTTTATTCTAAATACAATTAAGTTATTCATACATCATAACACATACTATTTTATTACTACTTCAATTTATGTTTTGTATCTTATCGTTCACTAAATATATAATGTACGTATCTGCCCGCACATTCGCCACTCATGTTGTAGCGCGCTGTGGCCATGTTGTTGCCGCACAGCAGTGGACTTCCAGGCTGCTGCCCAATCTTCATTGCACATCTATGCTTTTACTGCTGTCTGATCGGCCTCAAGTATTTGAATACGAGATGTACAAAGCTGCAGGTCTGCTTAATCCCTGACACACCATTTCACCGTCCACCGTTTTTTGATACAATGTCACAGACCTCCTGGTGGACAATGGTAGCATTGCAGCTAAGGACCGCGGTAAAGTGGCCCGCATCTTTCAGCTCTATGAACATGCGGCCCGCATCGGGGAAAAGACGGTGCGCGTTTTGTTGAGAACTTACGGTAACAGCGGAACGTCCTTTCGGAGTCACCCATTTTTATCGAACAGAAAGCGCGCTGGGGTCAGGGAGACACGTTTTTGTGATTAAAACCTTATAGAGATGCCACCCGGCACACATAGCACCAGCCCCCTACGATTCCTCCTGCAGATTGTGAGTCCTCAGGAGGATAGCCACTCTATTGTTTACATATATAAAGTACACAATTTGGTCCGCTAGTGCAATTTTCAAGTATTGTAACTATTTACTGGAATAAGGTGTGCGACTAATTTCACTTGACTCATGACCTTATTATTGCCCTCTACCACTGTACCAAAGACCAGAAACTTTTACTGTAGAAATATTGAGAAATATTGAGGTAAAGTAGCCATTTTGGTCCAAAATACCTCCAAAATAGTCAAAACATGTCACTTTTGATCTACTGTAACTTTTTACTGTAAAAAGGTGTGCGACTAATTTCACTGGATTCATGACCTCAACATTGCCCTCTACCACTGTACCAAAGACCAGACACTTTTACTGTAGAAATATTGAGAAATATTGATTTAAAGTAGTCATTTTGGTCCAAAATAGCCTAAAAATGGTCAAAACATGTCACTTTTGAGCTACTGTATCTTCTTACTGTAAAAAGGTGTGCGACTAATTTCACTGGATTCATGACCTCAACATTGCCCTCTACCACTGTACCAAAGACCAGAAACTTTTACTGTAGAAATATTGAGAAATATTGAGGTAAAGTAGCCATTTTGGTCCAAAATACCTCAAATAGTCAAAACATGTCATTTTTGATCTACTGTATCTTCTTACTGTAAAAAGGTGATCAAAAGTGACATGTTTTGACCATTTTTAGGCTATTTTGGACCAAAATGACTACTTTAAATCAATATTTCTCAATATTTCTACAGTAAAAGTGTCTGGTCTTTGGTACAGTGGTAGAGGGCAATGTTGAGGTCATGAATCCAGTGAAATTAGTCGCACACCTTTTTACAGTAAGAGGATACAGTAGATCAAAAGTGACATGTTTTGACTATTTTGGAGGTATTTTGGACCAAAATGGCTACTTTACCTCAATATTTCTCAATATTTCTACAGTAAAAGTTCCTGGTCTTTGGTACAGTGGTAGAGGGCAATGTTGAGGTCATGAATCCAGTGAAATTAGTCTCACACCTTTTTACAGTAAAAACGTTACAGTAGATCAAAGGTGGGAATTTTCTTAGTTTTGTGTATTTTGGACTAAAACGTGTAATTTGTCTCAATTTTACCCACAATTTCCAAAGTAAAGGTTTGTGGTTGTAGGCACAGCGGTGAAGGCAGTGGTGAGGTCATACACCCAGTGGAATAAGATACTCAAGTCTCTACTGTAAAAATGGACAGCAGCTGAAAATTTCACTTTTTGACCAAATTAAATGTTGAACTTTTTAAGTTTTTACATGCTTTTCCAAATAAGGGTTTATTCACTAAACGAGTCTCCTAAGCGCGCTTTCTGTTCGAGGAGAAAAGCTGACTGCGAAAGGCTGTTCTGCTATTACCGTAAGCAGTCAACAAAACGCGCACTGCTTTTCTCTCGATGCGGGCCGTTTTACTTCGGAGGTGAAAGATGCGGCCCACTTTACCGCGGTCAGCTAAGGCTCATTAAAAAAATAAATCAGTTTTCTTTATGATATAGTTGTATATTTATGATGGGCTCTATGCTGATTGATAGATTTATTCAACATGTGGCACATGTATTCATTTTATAAAATGATAATCTTGTTAGAAGATAAGATCAATCAATCAATCAATCAACGTTTATTTATAGAGCGCCTTTCCTACACAAGGCAACGCAAAGCGCCTCACAACCCATATAACATCATGCATAAATCATCAAACATTAGAATTTAAGTAAACATAAAAAGACAGATTAAGAGCACAAGATATATAAAATCACACAAGTAGTTAAAAACCGTAAAAAATTAAAATCACACAAGGGATTACAATCATAAATAATCATAAATAATCATAGCGCATTAAAAAGATTAAAGATAAAAACAAATGTAAAATCATTCACTTGTATGCACAGCTAAAAAGAACTGTTTTCAGTTCAGTTTTAAAAACTGCTAGAGTAGACGCCTGTCTCACACTCTCGGGAAGACGGTTCCAGACTCTAGCTGCATGAATCTGAAACGCAGCCTCCCCATGTCTAGTTCCGACTCTTGGCACTAACAGAAGTCCAGTCCCTGTGCTCCTCAGAGCCCGAGTTGGTTCATATGGCACCAACATGTCGCGGATGTACCCTGGTGCGAGGCCATGGAGAGACTTGTACACAAGTAAAGCTACTTTAAAATCTATTCTCTGAGCCACAGGAAGCCAGTGCAGAGACCTGAGGACCGGACTAATGTGGTCGTACTTCCTGGTTCTAGTCAGGACTCGAGCTGCAGCATTTTGGATGTACTGCAGCTGTTTTACCGCTTGTTTAGAGAGACCTGTGAACAAGCCATTGCAGTAGTCCAATCGACTGGAGACAAATGCGTGGATAAGAATCTCCAAGTCTGCTTTAGACACAATGTTTTTAATTTTAGCAATGTTTCTTAGGTGGAAGTAAGCTGATGATGTCACAGATGATATGTGGCTATTGAAATTCAAGTCTGAGTCCATTATTACTCCTAGATTTCTGACCTGAGTTGAGGGTTTCAGGGAGAGAGACTGGAGGTGGCAGATAACGCTCTCTCTTTGTTTCTGAGGTCCGAAAACAATAATTTCAGTTTTTTCTGTGTTTAGCTGGAGAAAGTTATTTTGCATCCAATCACTGATCTGTTGGATACAGTGAAGGAGCGAGTCCACTGGTCCATGTTCTCCTGCTGTCAGGGACACATAGACCTGAGTATCGTCAGCGTAATTGTGATAGGACACGTTATTACTGTGTATTAACCTACCCAGAGGCAGCATGTAAATATTAAACAGGAGAGGCCCCAGGATTGAGCCCTGTGGCACTCCGCAGGTCAGGGCCAGATGGTCTGAGACACAGTTTCCGATCTCCACAAAATACTTTCTGTCCTGTAGGTAGGATATAAACCAGCTTAGGGCTGTTCCAGAAACACCAACCCAGTCCTCAAGTCTCTGAATGAGGATACCATGATCGACAGTGTCGAAAGCAGCACTCAAATCTAACAGGATAAGAACTGAGACTTTTCCTGCGTCAGTGTTAAGTCTGATGTCATTTGTTACCTTCACTAGAGCGGTCTCTGTGCTGTGGTGGGGTCTAAAACCAGACTGGAACA
The DNA here is from genome assembly GCA_964034765.1 of Knipowitschia caucasica. Lineage (NCBI taxonomy): Eukaryota > Metazoa > Chordata > Actinopteri > Gobiiformes > Gobiidae > Knipowitschia > Knipowitschia caucasica. Next base: position 9,006,426 of record OZ035827.1, on the reverse strand, counting down.
TATCAAAAGAGTGATTGATTATTAAAAATTCTGTAAGTTGTTGATAGACAACTTTTTCTAGAATTTTACCCATGAAAGGCAGATTTGAAATGGGCCGATAACTTTTAAGTGCCAAGGCATCCAGACTCCTCTTTTTTAGGAGGGGTCTGATGACTGCCGTTTTCAGGGCCATTGGGAATGTTCCAGATTCAAGAGACATATTTACTATATGCGTGAGTGAAGGTAAAAGACTGCTCAGAACAGATTTAAGAAATCTAGGAGGTAATACATCCAGGCTACATGTAGAAGAACTCAGACTTGTAATTATCATTTGGACAGTTTCATTTTGTACTGGTGTAAAGTGTGTCAGCCCAAAAAGCTTCACTGGCTGTTGTGGATTGTAATTTCTACTGTGGAGGTGATGGCATTTTTGATGCCTTGGACTTTGTCATTAAAAAACTCTGCAACTCATTACATTTGGTTTTGGAGGTAAGCTCTGATGGCATCTTAACAGGGGGATTTGTCAATTTATTTACCGTTGAGAACAGAACGCGTAGATTGCCACTACAACCTTCGATTGTTTCGGAAAAATAAGTTTCCCTCGTTCTACGTAGCACACTGTTGAACTTGCACAATGCATCTTTGAAGATCTCATGGTCAACTTGGAGATTTGACTTTCGCCACTTCCGCTCGGCTCTCCGGCACTCTCTCTTCTGTGCCCTGACAGAGTCTGCTTTTGTCCATGGCGCCTTTTGCTTATTTGTAACAATTTTGACCTTTACAGGAGCAATCGTGTCCAGAACATCCAAAACACTAGAGGTGACAGAGTTAAGTAATTCATCCACCGTAGAACACAACGTGTTATCAAAGTTTATCATCCCCATGAAAAGTTCACCTGTATTTTTGTTTATGTGTCTTCTTCTTCTAACAATTGAGGATTCAGCTCGTGCTTTACTATTGAGACACATATCAAAAAATACACAGAAATGATCTGACAGAGCAACATTGGCCACATTTACATTTGAGATATTAACCCCTTTAGTAATTAGCAGATCGAGAGTGTGTCCTCTGCTATGGGTGGGGCCACTCACATGCTGAGTGAGACCAAAGGTTTCCAGCACAGAGCTCAGCTCTTTCGCGTATCTATCATTAATGTTATCTACATGTATATTAAAATCACCTATGACGACTAAACTATCAAAGTCTGTGCACACAACTGAAAGCAACTCGGTGAAATGATCAGTGAAACTATGACATGACTGTGGCGGCTTGTACACAACAATAATAAGAATAGAAGATTGTTTTTGTTCTATTTTAAAAGAGACATACTCAAATGAGGAAAATTTCCCAAGAGGTACTCTATGGGAGACAATACAATCTTTAAAAACTGCTGCTGTGCCTCCTCCTCTTTTATTTTCTCGAATTTCTGATTCAAATTTGAAATTTGGTGGTGTTGTTTCTATTAAAACTGCATTTTCTGTATTATGGTCAAGCCAAGTTTCAGTCATAAACATAAAGTCAAGATCATAAGAACAGATAAAATTATTAATTAAAAAGGATTTATTGCATAGTGATCTGACATTAAGCAGAGCAAGGTTAAAAATAATGTCAGTGTCAGTGGGTTTAGTTGATTGACTACAAAGAATTGGAATTAGATTTCCTGAGTTGGACCGTCTAACTGCTGTCCTTCTGTTATATTTGTGTTTATTCAAATTAAAACACATTTCTGAGCCGGTGCGAGGAACACACACAGTCTCTATTGGTTTAAAAAGTGAACTCTGTTTTACTTTGTTAAGTTCCAGATGCATGGCTGAGTAAGCACCGTTCAATGGCAGGACTGTCGTTACACTGCCAGACGGACAGGGGTCAGTGTTTGCACCACAGTACTCACCCGGTGCTGGAGTGGAGGAGGAAGGTGGTAGTGGGGGCCGAGAGGCCTCGGATGTAAACAGTCACGCCCCCCTCGGGGAGCACTGAACAACATGGCGTAAAAAGTCCATCAATAAACTGGTACCGTATCTGGTACCAGTTTACCAGATAAACAATGAATGTGTGTTTTTTGTCTCTTTTGTTTTATATGGACCCTTTGTGTCTGAATTAAAGATTAAATAATAATAAATAAGTCAAACTTAATTTAAGAGGGTTCTTTATTTAAGTACCATACAATTGGTGGAAACTATACAGTGGGGTTTCCTCAAAATAGCAGCATAAGAAACACACAGAAAATTGAGCTCCAAACATAAAATACCATTTAAAAATACTATTGTAAAATAATTGATTGCACACAAAATCTATAGTGGGTGCTGTAGTGCAGCAGAGATGAAAGGAAAAACATTTACCAGTTTTTATTCTACGACGGTTTTCTTGTTACTCAACATGGAACCTACATGACTCATCTTTATCTACTTTACAGGTGGCATCTTTAAGGCTTGTGGCAAGGCCACTATCAAAGCTTTGTGGAGAGAAGAAATTGCACTTTTAAGCCTCAAACCTGCATGTATTAATAGCTACATTCTGATTAAGGCTGTACCAGAGTCAGGTATATAATTACTATGTACAACATACCTGGCTCTGTTATCAGTCTTTCCTCTCAGTAGAAGCCTGCAGCAGGAGCTATCCAAAGAGGCAGAGTCCCACTGAACCATTCAACCTGAAGAAGTGATTTTGGCTGCTGGCGTTGTAAGATATCTTTGCAATTGTATTCATAATTCAAATGTTTTTACAAGGCAACTGTACATTTCATTATTAGGAATTACCATCAGTCACAATGTGAAAAAACAGAAATACAACATTTTATTCAATTAAGAGCATATGTTGAAAAAGTGCAGTGTAGCAAGGACATTTATGAAAATAATATTTAAAAAATAAAAAGACCAAATGCACTGAAGTTATCCATCAGTACTTTGAGTGAAAAATTATTTGTTTGCAAACATGATTGGATTCCCAAAAAGAAAAAGTCCAAGGCACAACATTACCCCAAAATTTGTTTGAATGTCCCAAACCAATGTAGCTTGTGCACATTACAACATTAATTACCGTTTATTATCACCCCAAAAAATGTCATGACCCAAATGTCATGAACCAATGCCAAATGTATTAAACAGACATTGGGCTGGAACCGAACGTATTTCAGACATACATTATGAACACATGATTCCTCGCTTTCCACAAATGCCACTCACACACACACGCGCACATACACTACACAGAGATGTTGTATCAAGAATATCTTAACACCATGTCCCCCCTCAAGCGTAGAAAGTCCAATTCCTTGTTCAAACAGTTGATTATTTAGTTCTTGTGATTTTCGGACATGCGCCGTCAGCTGAGAGCATGACCACAGGATAGGCTTTCATCCCCGGGTTTGTCATTGCAACATATGGCGTGGTTCTTGCAGCACCAAGCAGATCAACGGCAGAACTGGAACCCACCAGAGGAGCAGGCGTCCCAGGAAACTGAGAGCAGAGAGAAACGGCTTCCCGAGAGCCATAACATCCTAACGGAATGTCATACGCAGTAGGAAGTAGGACAGAGGAGCTGGGATTGTAGTTTGAGGGGAAACCAGGTCTTAAAGCAGCAGACAGGGGGCAGGAAAGAGGCAGACGGAACTGGCTGCAACCAACATTGGCATGGCATTTTATCTGGAAAGGAACAGAGTTTACAAATGGCACAAATCAAACTAGCTTCATATTGAATGTCAAAGGCTGAAGCTAGGGGTGATCCAGAGTCATCATTGAAAGCGGTCCGTCCTAAATACCTCGTGTGCAGCAGGTCGGAAGGGGGGGCCTTTGCCTTGCAGTTCTTGTTGCCGTCGTTCATGTTTCATTTGGTTGAGTGTGGGGCGGGTTTTATGAGAGAGAGACAATGTTTCCTTTGTCCAGTCATCTACCAGTTTGTGAAGGTCCTCTGTGAAAGTGCCTTTTTTGTTGTTGCTGTTGTTGGTTTGGACCTGAGCGAGTCGCGGGAGTGGCTGCGGAGTGGGTGAAGGTGTGGTCAGAGGGGGTGGCTGGGCTGCAGCAGTGCTGAGGGAGGACCCTGAAAAAACAAATACAAATTAGAACTTGTTTGACATTTTTATCTATTGGCTGTAGGTAACTGTATGCATCTGTTGTGGTCAATTATTACAGAGCTACAGCCAACAGATTAAGTGTAATCAAAATACAAATAAAACAAAATGCAAGCAATGTTGCAAAATTGCCATGCGACAAAAAGTAAGAACAATGATTCAATTAACCAAGAATAAAAACACACTGGATTACACAATCCAATATATAAAATGCATACAATTGTGATACGTGTTTGAAGGTGTGGACAGAGGAAGACATAGAATAGAGAAGAAATAAGATAGTTACTACTACTGCGCTCTTTGCCTAGACAAAGTCGTTTCAGAGTAGACCCTAAAAAGGTAGAACAACACAGGACAGAAATAGTTAGGCCAAAACACACTAAACAGCGGACAAATATCTTCAAATTGATCTATAAAAACATTTAGGGGAAGAAAAGGTGAGGAGGGGTGTCATGCCTGTGTGAGAGTCAGTGGCTGCATCAGAATTCAGAAAAAAACACCTCCTTCCAAAGCCTTTCTTGTGCTTTTAAAATGACCATTTAGGACAGGTTTCACAGAACAAATCCGTCCCAGAGACCATTTTTTAGTGTCCCCTGAAATGATTACCATGGAAACAAACACACCATGTTAATATGGCTCGCCTGGCTCAAATGGTAAGTCAACATCATGTTAATACTAAAGAGGCATCAACGTGGATAGGCTTAAGAAGTAATAATTAGAATTTATCTATAATTTCATTGATTTTTATGTCCTGGACCTGGGTGTGTATGTGTGCATGTCATGTATTTTTTTTGTTTTTTGTTGAAAAAGCAATTTTTGTTCATTTTAAACCAAATCCGAGGTAAACAGTAAAATAAAATATACCAGAAAACATCCAAACTCATGTTAAATAGAATACATATCTTGTGTCAAAAGATCTTGTAATGTAAAGAATACAAAAATATAACAAATATAATAATATATAAGAAAACCATACTTTCTGGCCAGCTTAATATTTCTTCAGATATGAGATATGAAATCCAACATTTTCATAATGCCACGATGGTCAAATTCAGGTCAATAAAAAGAACAAGGATGGATAAGGAAGGAGATATCTTGAGAATTCAGATGCAGCCAGTATCTATGTGTTCTTTGTTGTTCAGACAAGATGAACTTGTAAGGAGAGTAAATTTACTTCAATCTAAAAAAAAGTCTTAAAATATCCCTGCCTCAAACATACAATATAGTGAGTAAGTGATACAAAATTAACTCACAGTGGGCACAAAAAACTTGAAAATGAAAGCCATAAAATCCAAGGCATGCAGGTAACTCAAAGGTGGAGGGGATAAATGTATTATTTACTGTATGTGGTATACAGCCCTTAAATTGGCGACCAAGTGTCCGTCAGTGCCCTGCCTGGACCATGCAGTCTTCTTCATCCAAATGAAGCCCAGAGAGAGCCATCCTCACAACAATATGGCAACAAGGCTAACACAAGGTACTAAATGAGTGCATTTACAAAGCATAAGAACATGGAGTATGTTCAAAAACCGCAATAAATTAGATAAGATTATCAAACAGGCTGTGGAGACGCAGCTCAGACCTCCCGAACTTTTGGATGCTTTCGAAGACATCTCGTGACTTTCTCTTATTACTTAAACTTTGTATGTGTAATTGTAACCAAAGTGGCTATCATACATACATTATCAGCACATGTTCTGAAAATGTAATCACACAACATTATTGTGTTGACTTTGGGCATTAGATTTTCACACATGCTTAACTGCTGCAGCGCAAGTAATGCAATTTTCGCTGCGTTCTTGAAAGCACCATGATTCCTGTTACGTTTTGTTGTTGTTCTTTTGCTTTGCTCCACAAAACAAAACCCCAAACAAGATAAGTTGTCTAGGTCTGCCAAATACATACATTTCTAATATAACTGAATATTAAAAAAGCCTTTACCCTTGGTCTCAAATGCATCACGTCTCATAGTTTCGTTCTGATCCGATTGACGCGTATACATGCAGCTTAACTGTATTAGAATCGGCGTACACCAGCTCCTGATTTGTCACACCTCACTTGGCGTGCACAGGATTAAATTAATCTGTATCAATCTAGTTAAACTGGGGTTCGATTTCCGAAAGCTTTGTAAACACACTCATTGTGGGTCTTATTTAATTCTAGAGTTGAAAAAAACAAAAAAATTTGATTGCATAAACTGTCCCATAGCACAAATGCTTTTGGCAGCGTCAGTCCAGTAGCATTTATTGGGTGAAAAGTTTGGAATACTGGCCAAATGGAAATGACAGTGTTTGAAATCAAGGGATGGGAGTGAAAGATAGGAAATAGAAAAAAACAAATACAAACAGATGGACAGAGACACAGGTCCACTGAGGAATCTAGCGCGAGGTTTGCTACTAGATTTATAGGTGACTCTCTCTGTTGTTTGGTGGTAAACGCTCCAGCCTGTGAAGATGAGTATAAAAGGAAGAAGAGAAGAAACAAAGAAAGACATCATGTGAAAGTGCACAGGGAATGGTATGAGAAACCCAGAATCTATCCATAGCCAAAAATACCAGCAGAGTATAAGCAGATGGCAATGATTTATGTTAGCGTAGTTATTTAAAGTGGCATTCCTCAACTGTCCTGCTGGTGACCGCCTTTTTGTGAAGTAGTCCGATACCTGCTTCTTATCACAAATATATCATTAACCGTGTTATATTTTACATGCATTCTTAGGCCATTTCATTTATCCTTTCCACACTGTAGACTTGTTGTCACTTTGCCTCTACTCAGGGACTACTGATCAAAATTCCCAACTAGACATGTGTGGCTTGTACATTACATTTAGCGTCCAGTGTTGGCTAAATATATATGTGAAAAATATTGCTTTGATTGAAATGCCGCTCACTTAGTTTTAAAACATGTGTATTCTTTAATTTTTACAATGGCAGATGAACCCAGAAAAAAAGCGGAGCCACCACCAGGACCGTCGAGGAGCGCCCCTTTAACTGCATAGTTCTTTATCTAAATAACATCTCAATAATTTGGGATTATGTAATTGCACTTTGACCAATAACAGACTCTCTTAACAGGAGAGTACAAGATGAGCGACAAGGAGAAGGAGCAGAATGAAATGTGGAATTACTAGTAGTGCAACATTTTGTTTGGTTTATGGAAATTCTTTTTTTGGAGGGGATATAAAATCTGACAATGTATTTGTTATCTCAGTCCTTGTCACTGCTTTTGCATAACACACTCAATTCCAATACACTGCAGCCATAAACCATTAACAGAATTGTATTACTATTATCATCATTTTCATCATCAATAATGTACGCACTTCCCTACCTATCTACATACACATACACACACATAGAAATCACATTTTTATCGTACATTTACCCAAAAATCATCATCATATACAGTCATCTAAAAATGTTGATATAATTGAATAAAATAGATAATTGTGTGTAATATACCAAAGTCCTAATGTTGTATAATCAAACTAAAGGTTAAACCACAGTGAATACAGTGTGTTTTATTGTGCGTACCTTGAGCAGCTTGTGTCCGGTCACTGTGCGCTCCACTGTAGATGTTGTCAGAGGAGATGGAGCCTTTCAGGGAACATGGCTGCTGGGTCTGGACCGGGACTGGACCAGGTCTGGGAGGAGCACTGGATCCAGAGCTCACACTGGACACTGTGGAGCCCTCAGACAACAGGGAGCTTTTGGCCGGAGAGTCGGACGAACTGACCGCGCTGTCCCCTAAAAGGAGGAGTATTCATGTTGTAGAATGAACCAGCGTCAAATAAAATCATGCACGTCAATAAAAGACAGAATCTAAGGGATGTTTCAATTCATATGTTTGCATGAATCTGATCCCCCAGTGATACAGACACCAGACTGATACAACAGTTTTTCAGATGTGGAGCTGTTGAGTGACATGCAATAGTTTCATTCTCGAGCTATAAAGTAGACAAATAAAACTCTCATATCTGTCCCCACAAACCTTTTCTGTCAGTAGGAGAAACAGTGACATTGTTCCTGAGCTGCTGCACCATGGGGTTCTGCAGTTTCCCGGCCTTCAGCTTGTGTTTGCTGGTCCTGCGTCTCCTGCCGCTGGGAGGAACAGCGTGAAGAAGGCCGACACTAGGGGGCAGTGTTTTCCCCAGATCCTTATACAGGCGCTCGATCTCATTCCTCTGGAAAGCCTGCAGCTCTGAGATCTCCTTCATGTGTCTGAAGAGATGGAAAGAAGTGTTACCTATATCACAGGCAAACAGCACGCATAAATAAATACACATTAAATACCAATGCAACCTGAGATGTTACAGTTTTAAAGTTAACTAAAGTACTAAATAGTAGGGTGGTGCATTAGATGTGCATACGCTTCACAGCAAGAAGGTCCTTAGTTTGATTTCACCTTCAAGCCTTTCTTTGTGGAGTTTGCATGTTCTACCTGTGTAGGTTTCCTCCAGGTGCTCCCATTACCATACCACTAATAACATGTATAATAGTCCCTCGTAAAGCCCCCCAATCTAACTCCCATCCTCCTACTCTGCGGCTAAGACTCTTCTGAAAAATAGATTTCGCGATCTCAGTGGGATTTACCTGTAGGTAAATGTAGGGCAGTAAGATTAATTGCGATCTTATAGAAATTACACATTTTGAAGTTGCAACTTGCAAACAAAAAACAAGAGAAAGAAACATTTCCCCAATTCAAGGAAGTATATTCACTCAAGGAAGTATATTGTGTCTTGTTGTCAGGTATTATTATCTCATTCCGCATGAGACATGAGTAAGGAACTTCATGAGAGATTTGTCATTTCAAAGTGCCTTTTGTTCGAACAACTTGGAAATGTGTGTGAATGAAGCTCGTATTTTTCTTCCTGGTTTGAATTCCTGTATGATTTTCCACAAAATAGATTGGTGCAAAACTATAATGTAATATCTACAACCAGCATCATCCTACCAAATGAAACCAGAACAAGAAAATAAAAATAGTGGGTGTCATTTTACTTTTCCCTCAGCTTCTGCAGCTCTCTCTTCATGTCAGCGTCCTCAAACTCCGAGTCGTTGTCACTGCTGATGTACGACGACTGGGTGTGACCCGGAGAGGGCGAGGGGACGTGTCCGTTCATGGCAACGCAGTGACGGTTTGCCGAATCTGCGCTGTGCTCGCTTTTGCTCCGCCCACTGCGCCTCAAGAACGCCACTGCCCGTTTCATGAGGTCACTCCCACTGTGTTCAGACAGAGCGTGTGTGGGCGGAGCCGGGTGCGACATGGGAGGGGCCAAACTACTGCTCTCCTCATCCGCCGAATCGGAATACTGCTGATGAGTGGAAGATTCCATTGTTTTGGCTCTTGGAATATGCTGTGGCGTGCTGTTGGGGCTGGACACCGGAGTGGCCTGGTACAAGCCTGGTGGGGCGGAGTATCGGTTTGTATTTGACTTGGAGGGTTCTGAGGTGTTGCCATCATCTTGGCCCTTGGACTTGGCTAAGCTCTTGACGTGGCTGTGAGGACCATTCAAACCTCTAGAAGGAGCTGCAGAGCTACAAATGCTTGGACTTGTCTTGCATTTCTCCATGTTGCAAATGGCATCAGCAGGGGTAGGAAGGACCTGAGAAGAAAAAAAAGGCAAAAGCATCAAAATCATGCTTCAAATAGTTATTCAAATAATTGGTGGCATTAAATGTAGTTTGCTTACTTGAAAGCGGCCTTTGGAGCCTTTTCCGTTTAGATGCTTAGCGCCTAAAACAAATACAATTTAGAATTTAAAAATGTATTTTTAAATTGTTTCAAAATAACACAAGACACTTACTTGTCCCTGTAGAGTTGTCTGCATTCACATCTGCATGCTCTGGAATCTGCGGCTGAAAAATGATGTTTATTTTTGTTACATAATTTACATATTACATATATTCTGGCAGCAAGTAAAATAATTGTGACTGGTATCTGGGACACTTGTCTAATAACCTCTGATTGAAGTTAGAAGTAGAAGTGGCAGTGATGCAACAAATACAAACGTATCTGTACCTTTGAGTGAATATTTTTAATACCACTTTAATTCAACATAATAAAAGAGTCGTCACATGGATGTTTGATAGAACAGTGAACATTAAAGAACACTTATTATGCATTATTTTTGTTCCTTATTGTCCTTAACAATATTTACATGTTTAAAGGACATTCACATTTTATGACATCAATGTGATATTTCTAAAGTAAAAATACAATCTTGTTGTTACAATCTTGAGTAATAAAGTGGTTAAAGTGGGATCTTAAATTCAGCTATCTTACAGACTTCAATGTTGAAGGCATGCAGTTGTAAGGAACCTCATTTGACTTGAAATATTGCCTTAACTAATTTAGAGGCTGTTCTTTTGTGTTTAAAATAAAAAGGCATCAAACAGTTCCTCTTATCAACATGGATGGAGATCAAAACAACTCCATGTCTGAAAGTTGTACTATGGTTAAAAACTCAAAGGAGACGTTAGCATAATACGTGTCCTTTAAAAGTGTTTCTCCTGCTGAAAAGATTGGATTCATATTTACCATGGGCTCCCCCTTCTTCTTGGAAGGCCCCCCCTCTGTACTTTGCCCGTCCGACCCCGGAGTAGAGCTGATGTCCTCCGCGCTGGACGCCTGCTGATCCGACATGTTGCAGGACTGAGACGGCCCATGCTCCTGATAGAGAAGATTCCTCAGTTTCTCATCTAAAGTCTTAATTGTCCGATCCACAAACTCCACTCTCCGCGGCCCCTCGCTGTCTGACTCCCCCTGGTGGCCACTGGACGCTTGGTGTGCGGGACTCTCCGGCTGTGACGTCACCGCTCCAGATGGCAGCGACGAAGAGAAAGGTTGTTGCAATACTACAGACTGCTGGGAAGCAATATCTCCCCCTGGACTTATTTTACTTTGGGCTTTTTGAGACGGCAACGCATTTGTAAGTGCCATTTTGTCATTGGCGTTCACTTCCAGCGAAATGGGCGGCACTATGGCACAGCATGGCATCTCCGTTACCAGAGAGACGCACGGATCCTCGACGGGGAATGAGTGGTTGAGAGGAGCGGGAGGGAGGGGAGGCTTTGGCACGCTGGCCTGCGGCTGCTGTATCTGGGCATTGCTCTTGTTTTGGTCCTGTGCTTGTAATGACGCTGTTTTGTCAGCGGGGGGCAGGGTGGAGACGGTTGGACTGGATGAAGATGCAGTGTGAGTAGACACTGCAGCACTGGTGGTACTGGGCTTGACGGACGAGTTTTCCGATTCTGGGAAGGGAGATAATTAAAGCGAAAGCATACATTAGTAGTTTCATATTGCTTCTCTGAGTAAATCCCAAATCCTGAGTGCTCATACACCATTATGTCACCGGAATCACCATAAGGCGTTGTCAGCACTTGAGTCAATTCTACTCTACATTTCTGCTTCGACCCACTGCAGAATCACGGTTATGTAACCAACCACAAGCATTACTGCATGGACAACCACGAGAATAACAACTTTATAATGCATTGGGGCTTAAAGCTGGGGTACCTAACTTTCAAACCACAGCAAAATAAGTACTGTATGTGATCAAATCCATCAAACTAGTTCCCCTCTCTCAAAACAGTTTGTCACCATCTCTAGGTTTCACACGCATATACTTTTTGCATCTTCTTCATTTTGTCAGAAAAGCTGATCTTTGATAAAATATGGGACTGAGAGGACCGCACTCGCTCAGCCAATCAGCTCTCATCCCAAAGCATCAAATTGTGACTTCCATTGTTCTTTATTATAATTGGCAAAATACATGTTTATTTTCTTATAAGATGAAAACAGCATGTTGTGGTCAGCTTTGTTCATTTGTCACATTTTAAATTGGGACAAACCATATGTATTTATGGGGAAAAAGTTGGTTTTCCTAGTTTTCATGATTTGAAAATATAAATCGATAAAATAACATTAGTTGAACAAAATTACCACGTGATTCATTGTGGTGCAAACATTTCAAAAAGGTGGAGTACCAAACAATAGAAGAACAAATCAGACCACCACATTTTATTAGAAAACATTCATCTGTTGCATATTTGTGAGAAAGAGCCGTAAGAGTCACTATTTGACGCTGTGAGCTGATTGGCTAAGTGCGGGTGGTCATCCTTCACTTTTCTGTCTGGAAAATAAAATGGATGTAAAAATCATAGGACGGAACCAGACTGTTTTGAGCTAGGGACTAGTCAGACAAATCTTAATACATTGTTGAATTATTGTGTTTTGAAAGTCAGGTACACCAGCTTTAAAAAAAATAAAAAATAAAAATAAAAAAAAGTGGAAAAAACTTCTACTTTTTAATTCACAACGCAGCACATTCACATTAAGAGCCACTCCTTTCAATAAAAGTAATAATATTGCAGAAGTTTTTAACCGTCTGCAAAGTGAGATTACGTAATAAAGCAGAATTGTGCAGAATTATCATATGTTGCCGCCTACCGAGATCTGCAGAGGTCAGAGATGTTTTGTCCGTGTCTGCGTTGGGGATTTCAGCCACTGGGCAGATGATGAACCAGCGTTTTCCCGTGTGCAGGACTTTCCAGGACAAAACACACACATCAGTTATTCTTCTGATCACAGCACCAGTCTATTTCACGCTTTTTAATCAAAGACATAAGCCACTCACCATTCTGCTGGTAAACAAGCTGAGGACTGCTGGGGAATATAACAGTTGTGGAACCCTAACAAATAAAACAAAAATAAATAAAAGTAGGAACTCAAGCAACATTAATGATCCGATAAAAAGAAAGTCAAATGCTAAAAGTGATGGGAGTCCGAACTGGTTCCATCACGGGCCACACGCTGAGGGACAAAACAATAAAACAAAAAAAACTATTGTGAAATTTGGAATGCACTAAAGTTAAAATTATTCAGAGTAGATAATTGTCTTGCATTTTGATTGTTGGATTTGTGTCGATTATTTGCGATTTTACTTTTACACGTGGCAAAAATAGACAAGCAACGAGTTCGATTTAAGACTTTCCTTTTTGAACAACTGAAGCATAAGAATGGGAAAAAAGTATTCATCATTTAACTTAATAGAACTTCCTTTATGAACGTAAAACAAGAAATTATATTAATGTATCCTTAACACATTAGTTTAAAGTTGGTGAAACTATCAAAGCGAGATGACCAATGTTTTTTAGTGTAAATAACAACATTGCTCTTTGTACACTGTGTTCCAAAGCAAAAAAGGGGAAAAATATGAAGACGACTATAAAAAAAACAAGAAATTATTTACACAAAAGATCTCATGCTCAAGTTTGAAATGAAACCCTTATTGGATAAAATGCTTCCAAAATGTGGTACCAATTTTAACCAAATCTGTCTGAAAACCCTTTGGAACGTAATTGGCTGCACTCTATGGCGAACCTGAGGCCCTTTAGTTTTGGCCTCTGATTTACTCACACTTACAATCTCTGCCCAGAGAAAGATCAAACTCCTAAGTCTGCTGAAATTGTTCCTGCAAAGTATACAGGGGAAATACGGAAAATTATAATATAATTCAAAAGTTAATATATTTCTGTACTTTAATTTACAATGATCTCACTTTGCATTTACCGAATTTCACCTGTAAAAGGAGGATATAGCTGGGGCTTGGGGAAAGAATCGATTTGACTGCAAAATTTGGGTTTTAACAATTCCCCTTTCACAGCTGAGGCAAATGTCACTGGGAATAGTATTTAGATTTTACTTGTATTAAAGAGGAAAAAACTCAAGAAAATTGAACCCATGTATAAACACCTCTTTCTGAATCACAATCATTTTTCTGGGAGTTTGGGGTTCAAACTGGTCCAGGTTCCTCCCAGAATGTTTCATTTTACTCTAAATAATAGGGACACAGTTATTCTAATCTTTCACATATACAGTCAGATTTGATCAAAAATACTAATAGAGTATTTGTACAAGAGCATCCAATAGAGGTTAAAAGTTTGGATGTGGGGTTCTTATGCTTCAATAGCTCAAATATAATCTTAAAGCTTGTCAGAAAAAACAAACAAACCTTCATTTAAACCTTGAGGTGCAAAAGTAGCCGAATTAGTACACAAGCTCTTAAGCGACTTGCCTTTAACATAATGTCTCCCAAAATTGTTCATACATTCTCATTATGTATATTCTCACATTATGTATTTTCATTAATGAGTAAATTAGTCCTCTATCTTTTATCAAGTTACATGGTTTAACCTTTTGTCTATTTCACAATACATTTCTCCAAAAAAACATGTCTAATAAACATTTTTTCTGATTGGTATGCTACATGTGACAGCAGCAGATGTCTCACCTCCGTTTCCGTGGGAACGTCTGTGCTGTTCTGTTTGGGGCTCCCTCGCACATCTGTGTCATTCTCCAGCTCTGTGTCCTCACTCAACATGTCCTCCGCCTTCTCCACGATGTCCTTCAGCTGCTCAATGAACATCTCCTTCTCCAGCAGCAGAATAAAATCGTTGTCCACCTAAAAAAAGATCAAACATGTTTCAATTGAGTACATTCAGGAGAGAGGGAAGGACAGAGAAGGACTGATTGATCGGTAATATTTACTTTCGTCAAAATAACTTAAATGTAAACTTGACTGCTTAACGTTAAAGAGAAAGTCAGTTGCTTTTCTTAAGTACTTTCCAGTTACTTAATTATGATAAGACAGAAACCTTTTCGTACATTTTGTATTGTAACCTGCTGCTGTGTGCGCTGTGAGGCCTGACTCATTGTGTGTTTGTGTAGAGTATGTGTGTACTGCTGCAAATGAATTGTCCTTTAGGATAACGTTTTCTAAATCTGAATCTACACCTTTTGAACTTGTTGAGACACCTCCACAGCTTCCTGATTGGTCAACCTTAATCCAAATCCTTGAAGCCTTTATCATTGGTTAAACCGTTCTCCTCCAGTGAATCTTACGGGTTGTACTTCTGCCTTAAGTGGAATAACCATTCTGAATATATCATTGTTGAAAAATATTTACTTTACATAATAGTGCAGTGTCCTATAATCAGAAATATACATTCTTTTAAACATGAAATACAATTAAAGGAGCTGACGTCATCTTTAAAGCTGGGGTACCTGACTTTTGAACCTCAAGTTTGTGTAAGCTCTCAGTCGTACAGGGATGACTCAAAGCAAAGACACAGAAAAATGTAACCATGTAATTCAATTCTTCTACCTTGTTCCAACATTTCAATTCAATACTTTATTTCGGGCACAAATGTAAAAGGTCCAAACCAGAGAGACATACATGAAAACACATTCAGAGAGGATTGAAAAAACTAAAGTCATCTCCTGTCTAGTGTATCTATAGCTCTCAAAATGGCTTGGTTACATCTAGTTTGAACATGCATGTAAGTTGTATGTTGTATGCAATTTTAGCCTCTGTCACAGTTTTACATGTTTTCTTCAGCCCAAAAAAAAAAAAAAAAACCAAAACAACAAGTACGCAAGATATAACATTTTCTCAAAAGATTTTTACAGCATGTTATTGCCTCAATTGTTACTATTACGAGACTTTCTGTTGGGACAAATTAAAGTAGTGTTCATGCGGAAAAACTTCCCAGCTTTACTTCCTCAAACGCCAAAAGAGGTGAATTTCTTAATCTAATCCAACATCCACACGCCGATCTTTTAGTGAATGTAGCGGCTGTAACTCACAACGTACCATGTAAGTTGCAATTTCTTCTGGCGCGTCTCCGTCCAGATCGAATTTAAACGTGACCATCTTGTGATTGTGCGTCTCCAGCTGACACTCCACCATCTTGTCCCCCGTGTTGCACACCTGGAGGAGCGAGCAGAACCGATGAGGACCTGCGCAGGTTAAAAACAGCTTTGGACATAGACATTTGAAGGACCTACGTTGAGCATGCTGAGTTTGGGTTTGCCGATCCTCTCCTGTCTGGAGCGAGT
Organism: Knipowitschia caucasica; assembly: GCA_964034765.1. NCBI lineage: Eukaryota > Metazoa > Chordata > Actinopteri > Gobiiformes > Gobiidae > Knipowitschia > Knipowitschia caucasica. Next base: position 8,990,480 of record OZ035827.1, on the reverse strand, counting down.
CCGTGAAGTCTTGCGATGGTGTTTTCTGACTTTTCCGTCACATTTACCCCCGTGGGTCCCTTCGCAGCCGTCGCTCATCTCTTTACCTGACGTGGCATCGGAGTTGACGCTGGAGGCAGAACAAATGCTTCTTAAGAGCCGTGTAAAGGTCTGTGATATCCTCAATTTGGGATTATTTTTTAGAATATTTATGTTCATTTTTATTGTTTGTATGGATGCATGTGTTTCTGCTGCTACTGGACAATTGAATTTTTCTTACAGGGGATTAATATAGTACATATCAATCTATCTAATAAAGGGTATTTTTCGTTCATTCATTCATTCACTTTTTGGATGTAGAAAGATTATACCAGCGGCTACACATACTTTACAACTGCATGAGTTCAAAATAACACTCGCAAATTGGAGCTTGACATTTGAGTAGAAGAGAAAGCAAACCTGTCATAGCTTTGGCCAGAAGTTGGTTTTTCGTAGGTTTGGTCCTAGAAAGACAAATAGAGAAGAAAAGTGAGTGTAATGACTTGCAAGTTGTGTTTTGTATTTGTATGCATGATTTTTGGGGTTGAAAAACTTAACTACTAGAATTAACCCATCAGTTTTCACTTCAAATTTCTGAAGAAATTAGACACAAGTTGGAGGACTACAAAAACCAGTGCTTAATGACTCCATCTCTTAAAGGAGCAGTACGTAAAAATCTGGCCAAAAGTGGTACTGCAGCCTCTCTCACTCTCCCTGACTCAGGTTGCCAGATATGGAGACTAATCCAGCTGGGACCATAATATCTGAATAGACAAGAGATTTGTCAACAACAAATCTACGACCAACACCTTTTCCCCTATAGAAATTCTGGTTCTATTCGTATTTTTGCTGTGAATTATTTGAGAATCATGACAAGACCTTCTTAGATTGATGCGGTGAGTTCTGGCAACCCGGTGATTTGGGTTGCCATTTCTGATTGGTAAAACTTAGGGGCTGTAAAACTAATATATAATTTGAAATATCTCTGAACTACTGTTCTCAATTTCAAGTATTCAAAAAGAGCATAGTTTATTCATGCTTTTTGACATATTAAGACCAATTAATGATGTTGTGACATGAAAATTGAAAACCTTACATATTGCTACAGAAATAAATTAAATGTAGTAAAAGGTTTGTGGGAAGCCATTTTGCCGTGTAGAAAATTTCCTGGCCTCAGACGCTAATGTAGCAATTCTACTTTTAAGGGTGACCATGAATACTTTTCATCTTGATTTGAGGATTTTTTCCATCCCGACAGTATTGATTTTGTGGCAGTTTTTTCTTACCTCCAGGACCGCTGCTGTAGGCCCCTGTCCCACTGGTGCGTGAGCAGAGACATGTGCTTTGTGCTGGGGCAGACTGCCACTGTCACAGGTGGCTCTTTGGGAATCCGTCTGCACATGTGGGTGAAACACACCGTCGTCTGCGGAGAAGCTCTGGATAGAGCCGCTGTGCACAGGTGAAGCTGAAGGCTGAGGGAGAGGACCAGGCTGCACCAGCTGTGACGGGACCACTCCAGGGTGGACCATGTGAGTCTGCGGAGGGACCTGATGGAGGAGGAAGTAACATTCATGAATCTAAAATTGGCATATAAAAAAAAGTAGTGTTTAATGTCTGCAGTCATTTAGTTAAACGTGTCAATGGATTCTGACTATTTGTCGGTTCAGAATATGATTTATTTTACAGGATTTTATTAGGAAAGAACAGGAAAAAAACAGAAGGCTTCTTATCAGTTTGAAATGTTTATCATCATTTTATTCTCTGATCTGTTGTTGGCGAAATGACAATTCTGTAATGTCCTTCGAGACGACGATTCTGTTACGATACAAAATAAATTGATCAGATTTACAGAAGTGTCAATGTTTGGAAGGATTGCAAGAATAAGATAGCAAAAGCAAATGATCAAATGATCAATTATAACCAGTCAGTCTCCACTGGTGCAATGCAATATTCATACACACATGGACATACTGTATGATTTGCAAGTCATATTTAATTATACAGCGCATTTCACAGACCAAGGCCACACAAAGCTTTGCAATTTTGGTGTACAGAGATATTCTATTCACTCCACATTTGTGATGACAGAAGCGAGACGGCAGACACACATCGAAGCCCCTGACCATCATAACACACAAAAAGTCTTTACAAACACAGCACAGGACAATTAAGTTTCATGTTTCCAGGGCAACACAGCGTCATCATTTTACGTAGCATGACGGGAACGATTAATCAAATAAAATTGCTTGATTAAAAAAGGAAGTTTGATTAGTATTTACTTCCTTTATTAAATCTGTAAATGACTAACCCTTTACCTCCTTGAAGAAGCAATGTCATTTTGGATTTTCTAAGATCTAGAAGCAGTAATAACTTCTTAGGTTTTTTTTTTTACCATTATCATTTTGTTGTAGGCCTTTACCAAATGGTTGAGAAGCAGTTTGACGTAAAAGTGACTTAAACCAAGTGAGATGTAACAAAGAGGTAGATTTCAGTCCAGGCTTCAGTAAATATAGGGACTTAAAATGTGATCTATCAAATGGATGAGGAAAGTATTAAAGGGTTAAACCGTGTAAAACTGTAGAGCGCTGAGAGCCTTGAACTAATTGTGCTCTTTTTCTCGAAGGACGCCACAGTGCACTGAATGCAAACTACAAATACCATTAAAATCTCATTTCCCAATGTCGTCTTTTTCTGCAAATGGCAATGAACTGATTCCGATTCTTTCTTCTCTAAACTATGAATCACACCTTTATCTAATCATGAACAAGCTATAGGCATTTAAGAGTGTTGAATGGAAAGTAAAAATGTGAATAGATTGATATTTGCAGCCCTTGTACTTCTGCACGTCTTTCTAAAATGTATGCACCCAGACAGAAAAAAACCCCACTTTTGGTGCCATTTTCATTTGCCATTTTCTCAAACATAAAACCGAGGTGCATCTAAAACGAACACATGGATCAAAACGCACGCACGTCATTTAAAGGCTGATGAGGAAGCAACAGCATGACCACAAGCATGGGACATTTACCTGCATCAGAGAGCTGCCATTTGGGGGCTGTGCATTCTGACCAGAGCTGCTGTGAGCCAGAATCGGGTGTAATGCGTTTAATGCGGAGGTAAATACGGGTTGGGGAAGGTGCAGTGGGGAGGTGGGAGCTAGCTTTGTCAGCGTCGGGGTGGGAGTGGGAGTGGGAGAGGGCAGGAGAGACGCGGGGCTGGGAGAAGGCAAGAGCGTCATGTTCGGACACAACATGTTCTCCACCATCAGGGGGGAGAGGGGGGAGACGGAGGGGGAGGCCGAGGGGTGGGCCGGCCGGGGACAGAGGAACATGGGGCTGGGAGATGGAGAGATTTGAGGAGGAAGAAGAAGAGGAGGAGCGGAGGAGGTGCAGGAGGAGGAGGGGGCGGGGTCACAGTCGGCCAGCACCTGCACTGTGGGGAGCTGCAGAGGGAACTAAGGTGAAAGACAAGAGTGGGAGGAAAAAGGAAAGAAGGAAAGAAGGAAAATCAAGAACAGTGCAGAGGATTATTGCCTAAATCAGGAAAAGGGTGAATTCACAGAGACGGTTCGCTTTAGATCAAATGCAGCCGTTTTTGTGTCTTAGGAACTGTTCGAAAAGACTTGAACTACTCAACAATATACACATGTTTGGTCTCCTCCAACGAAATTCATACTTTCTTTATCTGTGAAATCCTCCGTGATATAAAGGACTATATAAAAGCTGAGAAGGAATTCAAACACTATGCAATTTATCATAAAGGGAAATTATCTTTATAGGTATCATTTATATATTTACATTATCTGGTTTCATTGTTTCTTTTTAGAATATACATTTATTTTCCCCTCAACAAAAACATTTGCTGCTTCTGCGTCCATCTTTAACTTGGCACGCCTCAAAAATCCTTACATCATGACGCCCATTTTCCACTTCAATAAGATCTCACCATGGTTGAGGTTTACTAAAAAAAGCACAATGTAATTTCTCGCACCTACCGATAAAAAAAAAAAAAACGTCTAAAAACTACTTCTAGCTCTTTACTTCTCAATGGTTTTCCCTCGCATGCATTATTTGGACTATTTCACATATCAAGACCAGCTTTGATAGACAAAAAAGAGAAAAAAAGGAGAAAAAGAGAGGACCACTATCACTCAGCCAATCAGCTCTCAGCCAAAAGTCTCAAATCGGGACTAACAGGGCTCTTTCTTACAAGTATGCAAAAGACCTTGCAAAAGAAAGACACCATGTTGTTGTCTGATTTGTTTACCAAATTCTAAGTGCCATTTAAAAAAAAGAAAATTTGCGTACCCTAGCTTTAAGTACAGCCCAGATCAAAGAATTGGAGAAAATATCACAGACTCTAGACACTTTTGATGAAGGAATAATGTTGAAACTTGGTTAACAGCTTAAAAGGGTAGATTGTGCCTACTGTGTGTTACTGCACTGGAGATGGCGATTGACAAATAAAATGTCAGGATTTTTTTCCCCGTTTATGACTTTAAAGTAGCACAAGACAAAACATAATCTCTACCTGGCAAGGATGTGTAGGATGGAGGGAAGTTGAGATCTGCAGGGGCTGAAGAGGATGAGCTGGAGTCTGTAAATCACAGTCAAATATAGTTACACACATAGAGTCACATTATACACATATTTTTTTCCATTCAAGAAACAAACAGTATTAGCTTACATTGACCTATTAGGAAAGGAAACGAGGTGAGAGGATGTTAGCGAGAATAGTATCACCCAATTTTGAAAAGCCACATTTCCTACAATTGAATTCGACAACAATAGCAGACGAATAAGATAAGACCCTTTTGCAGAACTTCCTTCACTGACAAACTCAAATCTGATATTTGACCAACTGGCTGCAAACGCTAGGACGCACAACAAGCGACAATGGGCTGAGGAGCCGTCATATCTAATCTAATATGAAACCGCGAGCCACACGTAACCGAAGGAAAGGTCAGCGTCGGCAAAAAATCCAAAAATGTTTTATATCTAATCTGACTAAAGAGGCAGAGTCTAAAATTGCTTACGTTGTGATAAAAGGCAGACAGTAAAGGTCTGCGTGGATATAAATGGCAGTTTTTTAAATACATTTTTTTCATTTGGAGCAAGTCGATTATAATTATAGCTTTGTTTTCATAAATAAAACAGAAATATTCTTGTAAAGGTAAAATATTGACCAAATCCAGCTACAAAATTCAGTCTTCATGTAGGGCGGCCCCTTCTTAATGTTTTATACAAGCGTTTCATGTATTAAAATAAGTATCAGTAATTTCATCTGTAACTTTGTATGGTAGATCGAAGCCGGTTTGTGGTGGTCTTGGTTTTACTAAATTACTTCACTATTTCATATGAACCTCAATTCAAAGTTTTCTGCAAATTTAATACATATTCCATTGTATGACTTTTAGACTTATTCTTCTTTTATTTCTTCACATTTTGATTATTTTAACTCATTGTACTCTGTAGTCTGAAACAAAGCACCTTCAGCAGGTCCAGGATGCTGATTCTCGCTCGCTCACAGGGACACGTAAGAGAGAGCACATAATCCTGGTGCTGGTCTCACTGGTATAGTTTCCTGTCAGATTAATGAGGTCAGAATACAAGTTTTTGTTGAACAAGCCCAGGTCCAGTCTCAAAACCCATGGAGACCGGGTCTTGGCTGTTGCTTCATCATATATTGACATTGGTCATCTGCCTTTTATGTGTTTTTTTCATCATTGCATTTCCTGTGTTTGAACCGTTTCATTCTCTGATCTGCGTTGGTGCGTTAGCCAAGATAACAACTGTTGTGATTTAGGACTGTACAATAATAAACCGGATTTGACATGTTTTTCAGTTTTTCCTTATCTTGTTGCTCTTGTTTGAATAACTTTTGTGCATGTAAATCACCTTACGTAGCTGGTGTTGTTGTAAATTTGCAATATGAATAAAGTCAACATTCACATTTTCTATTCTCACCTGGGTTTTATGCACGAGCAAGCTTTGGTCGTCCTCCACAAACGTTTGAGAATACTGAACTGGCGCCGGGAGCTGCGGAGGTCCGTTCATGGTCATATGTGCATAGTCCTGGGTTTGTGGTAATAAAGCTTTCTGCTGTAGAACATGGTGCTCCTGCTGATTGGTCACATGTTGATTGTACATTTCGGCCGTGGCTGGGGTTGGCATTTGCTTGGCAGCCACGCAGTTTGGATAGCTCTGTTGCATGGAAAAATATCCTGAATTGGCTGGATGCTGAGGCTGTTGACCTTGTGTTTGGTATCCCTGTGCGATGTACTGTGCTGTGGCCTGCTGTACGTTTGTCGGTGCGTAACCAGCGGCGTTGGGGAGAGAACTGAGGTTATGCCCCGACTGGAGGCATTGGAGAGAGGTGCTAGACATGCCCTGAAGAGATGGATACTGGTGGTCCACAGAGCCAGCCTGAAACAAAAAGAAAAATGAGAAAACTGTCGTCCACAAAGATCAGAAATCAGGATTATCATAGCTGTATATTATTATTTCAAGATGAAGAGAAGCTTCCGCGACCGTTGCACAAGGTATATTCATCTTTACAGAGGACATAACAAGCTTCTGTTGGATATTACGTAATAATATCTCGTTTCTTTGATGCTAGAGTAAGAAATTTTGTTTTATTTTAATTAGTAAAGCTGTTCACTTATCTTGTGCTGTGTGATTCTCATTCCTACTGTTCTATAACTTGTGATGCAACACTGAAATTTCCCCACTGTGGGACGAATAAAGGATCTATTTGTCTCCGGATAATGAAAAAGAGACGTCATATGAAGTGGAAGATTGATATTATTCTAAAACAATGGTTCTCAACTTCTAGGGTCCGGTTACAAAAGTGGGATCGTTTTGAGCGTGCCTTTCCTGGTGTTTTTTTTTTTTTTTTTTAACTATGCATTTACTACACTGCAAAAAAGTATCTTTGGAAAATAATGTGCCCAGAGTGAATTTACTATTAGCAAAGTCTCATTATAAGACATTAAATATGATTCTAGAGTCTGTTGCAGTTTGTGAATGACAAGGGAAAAAACTAATAATAAGGTCAGACGTGTAGTTTGCATGTTATGTCCCCTTTAAGATGAAACAACAAGAGCATGGTAAAACACACAGTGGTTAATCACAATAGGATAGCATTAGTTAGCCACACTGCAAGTAGCAACATTATTTCTTAACCCAACAGTACGGAAAGCTGTAAAAGTGAGCTGTAATCAGGGAATAGAGATATTAGAATTTTCATCACTCGAGAAGGGCTGGAAGAGTTGAACGAACAGGAAAAAGCATAGACATTGGCACCGTCCACCCTCATTCTCAGAGACCACAGGCCTCAGAAAAGGCAAACAAGAACCTCCATGCAGGCTTTACTTCTACTGGTTAAGGCGTAGACACGTGGTTAGGTAAGCAGTCAAGACCTTGTTATAGAGAGCTGAAATAATTTACTGGAAACATACCACTCCTATACCCCTGGTCACTGGATCTTCACCCCAGTGTCCAGGCACGCACTCTCCAGACCTTTCCACGTCCCCACTACAAGACAAGAGCTGTGACTTCAGAGTGCTGTCTCCATCACTGCGCGCTGTCCTGTGCGCGTTTTGAGAGTTAAAGCTGGGGCAGTTTGACGATTTGCCGCTGATGATGTTGAAAAGGTTCTTCTGGAGCAGGGAGAAATCAGAAGAGTCGTTGGCAATCTTCTGGAGGCGTCCAAACCCTGGCGTTGTCGCTGTGGCTGCGGTGGGGGTTTGAAGGTCATTTCCGCCGTTCGATAAGGCCAAGCGGTTACTCATGTAGAGCAAAGACAAGCAGGCCTGGCATGTGTGTCCTCTGTGCATGGACAGTAAGTGATTATAATGAGAGGCGAGGCTAATAAGACTGCTGAGGTCAGAGTGCCTGCGTCCCCCGAGAGCTGGAGAGGCCATGTTCTGATAGGCTGTTTCAGAAGAAGCTCTCACACTGGTGTCACTGAGACGCCGTTCTGGAGATAGAAGATGCAGGATGGTACGGGGGAGAAATCCGTCTTCCACTTCCAGCTCTGTGGGACTCAACTCAGCTTGGCTCTCAAAGACGACAGGGGTGGGGCTCACTGGCTTCTGAGATTGAGTGAGTCCGTTAAATTGAGCGGCGTGATTGGCCCTGTATGTGTCTATAACGGGAGCGCTGCCCCTCCTGGTGACGGCCCCCAAGTGAGTCCGGATCTCGGGGCTCAGGGTGGGTCTCCAGACGTCGCCTTTGTTACAGGAGCGAGGTCGGACTGGGAACTGACCAGGCTGATGCCCGACATGCAAAACATAAGACGTGTAAATATACTAATGTGACATGATGAGGAAGTGGTTTTCAAGCATTTCAAACAGATCAAGTCACATCTCGATTACATAATGAAGATTAAGGAGAAAAATATCATAAATGCTCAAACCAGGACCTAACCTTAAAGCTGGAGTAACTAACTTTTTTGCTTCAGGAATAATACATGTTGCTGATCCCAAGAAAGTGTTTGAAAATTAACTCTTTGGGCTGAGGCGAGTAACTTATCTGTTTGAAAAGCCTGATCAAATGATATACATTTGTAATAACTAATGATTTAAACGAGATAGTTATAATGTAGGAGGTCTAAAGTTAGGTACCCCAGATTTAATAAACTACAAATCTAGCCTTCAAAACCAAAATCTGTCTAAGCAAGTGCTGCAAGTGAAAAGTTAAGAATAATCAAGTTCAGAGTGTGGACACAGACCTGCTGCGTGGTCATCGTGGGCTCCACCAGCGACTGGTAGAGGACGCTCTGCTGACTGCTGTGCGAGTCGGAGTACACTGTAGATCCTGTTCCACTGTCCAGTGTGCTGTCAGCTGTCACACACACACACACACACACACACACACACACACACACACATACAGCAGGACTTTATAGACTCTTCTTTAACTCCATACAATGACCATTATTACATGCCTCTTTGCTGAAGTTTGTTTCCCCAATAGTGAGGCCTTAATTGTCGTTTCATATACCAACACCAAGAACTAATCCCTACCATACCCCATTTTGGCAGTGGAACTAGAGGAACCACCCAGTCCTCTATATCTGCATTACACTGTATTTAATAAGAATAAGATTTTATATTCAGTTGGCGGTCAAAAATGATTAAACAGAATTCTACCATTTACAGAATATGGACAGTATATGTTTTTGTTTTGTCGAGATAATCTATGTACAGGTTTGAACTGTTAAAATGTAAGAATGAAAACAATCAAACAATGCTTCATAAAGGTCAGTGTTCCAGGAGCTTCAAAGTTTGGCCAGTATTCCATATATGGTTTAAGTTTATGGTCATCTTTCCTAGTTTCTTGTGTGTGAATATGCCCCCAAATAGAAAAAAAAGAAAAATGTTTCTACACTGTGAAAAGGCAGGTTAAGGCTGTGTTTTTCAACCAGTGGGCCATGTCACGTTTTTATTAGCGTGCCTTCAAAACAGTCCAATATCACCTGTTTGATCAAAATCATGTGAAAAGAAATTAATGCCATCCATCCATCCATTTTCTACCCCTTAATCCATTTTTGGATCGGGGGGTGGCAATCAGAGCTGCACCCAAGTCACATAGCACCCGCCCCTAAGAAACGAATGATGATCAGAAAAAATTGTTGTGCTTGTTTGATTTGCTAACGAGAATGACTTTGCTTTGTGAATAAAGGTTTCAATTTAGTATCAAATTCAGTTGGTGGTGTGCCATGTGAAATTTAGCAATGACAAAGGTGGGCCACGGCTCATAAAGGTTTGGGAACACTGGATTAAGGCATCCCTGTGTATTATGTAGTCACGTCTAACTTGTCGAATACAAAATCAAACGCAGCCTTCTCTCACATGTGACCGATGTGGTGCTGGTCGGCAGGTTGCAGAGGCGGTTGTGGTCCGGGTCTAGTTCTTCTGGTTCGGTTCTGGTGGAGCCCTGAGCTCGGTCCTGCCTCAGAGACACAGACACGCTCCTCTCTCGTCTCCATTTGATCAGAGCCACTCGGTCACGAAGCGACTTCCCCACGGTCTTCACATCACTCTCATGGAAGAAGCCCGACTCCACCTGATGAAGAGCAATCATAGTAATGTGATTTATGAACGGGACGGTTGTTTAACGCGATCAGGAGAGATCAAGACAGGAGAGATCAAGACAGGAGAAACCAAATAAGAGGGGGAAGAAATCTATTTAGGGGATTGTCTTGAAGTATTGCCTCTGTCAGCAGCTTCTATCAGGAAATGATAAAGCGGCAAATAGGAAAGAAAGGCAGAAAATCAGCAGTTACCAGGAATACATTAGCAAGCAGAATGTCCTGGGATGTATTGTATTTTTATTTTCACCATTGACCACTCTACACATGTACAAGGACGTTCATGTTGTCTGCTCTAGACTTTTTTCTGCTTAGGTTTGTCTTTCAACTGTCCGAGCTCACATGAGAACACCGAGACCGTTTCTCAAACTGTGGTTCATAAACAAATCAAAGCTGCAGCCAAAGTGTGGACTAATAATTTGTGCATTTTGTGGATGTCTTTGTTATTGTCCTGAGCGGTTAGCACGTTCGCTTCTCAGCAAGAAGGTCCTGGGTTCGAATCCCGGTCAGAACAGGACCTTTCTGAGTGGAGTTTGCATGTTCTCGCCGTGTCTGCGTAGGTTCCCTCTGGGTGCTCCGGTTTCCCCTACCACTACAAACCTGTACTGGTCTGGCATGCGCTTCTTGTATGAATCTGGTCTGAGAAAGGCACTATATAAATAGAGATTACTTACTTATTGTCTGTGTTCTAAGCTTTGTAATGTCCTGCACTGTGCAACGCTCTTATGCTTATTGTTTTTGCTGTTTTTACTCACCTGCTTTTCATGTTTTTATGTTTGTATGTGGCTTTCAATGACAGTTTGTTTGGTGAAGGCTGTAACATCATCCTGCCATGAGACTACAGACTACAGGTAACTAGCCTTCATGGTCTGGTGTATTTGGATGGAGACATGTTGATCAATGTGTACTATCCCTAACCTAAGCAGTAAAACATGCTCTCCACTTGTGCATGACCCCCCACTTTTGGCCCAGACCCGCTGCTCAGAAGGCATCAGAGAGAGAGGGAGAGACAGAAGTGTGTATTAGACCTAAAGCACATCACACGACTCTTAACTCAGCTCCTGTCATCTCCTTTTTGTAAGTGGTTCATTCTACATGCACACTCTATATGAACCCTGCGCTGAGCCATTAAATGAAAGGCAGTAGAGGAGGAAATGGGACAGGTGTGAGATGCAAAAGCAGAGAGGAGAGTCAGCTGTCTCAGGTGGAGAACCAGAGGAAGAAGGAAAAGAAGGACCCATGATGGTGCACATGTGAGAGTTTAAAGGACCCTCTTGAAAATCTATAACTGTATCTGACGACGCGACACAGCAAAGCACAGTATAAAGACGTCTACAGTGAGAGACTTTTTAGTACAAGTCTCTGAGCAAAAGGGAATTTAGAAGAATATACAAGTAAGATTTTGATGATTAATACAGCGATTGCAAATTGCAGCATGTGTGTGTTTGATTAAAACATGCTTACTTTTAAACAACTTGTAAAGGGTTAAAATACAATACATATTAGTTTTTACACTAAGTCAGATTTGTTTGGTGATGAGAGTTCTATTTTGTTTCCCTTTTTTATTTTTAACACTACAATAAAATATACATATATATATATAAAATATCAGATTGGAACAAGCAAAAGAACATTTCCACTAAGAAAAGGCCATTTCTTGTCTTTGTGCGCAGTTTTTCTTTATGCAAGAAACATAAATAATTGTAGTCTTTGTGATTTGCTAATTTGGTCGCCTGAAGTTGTGATTTTTAGTCGATTGAGAAGTTGCCCTACACGTTTATTATTCAAAGTCTCTCAATAAATATAATTCTTTCCATATTTCACTCACCATCTCTTGTGCTACAACTTCAGGAACTTCTTTCTCCAGATCGAAGGAGAACTCGATGGCTCCGGTTTCTTTGTATTTCCCTTTGAGTTTTTTGTGGTCCTCGACCCACAGCTTCAGAGCGATCGATGCCTTTTTCCCATCATCCTCTTCTGCCAGCTCCACTCGCACACCTGTGTCCTCGGCAAAAAATGCGTGATTCAGAAGCTCTTTGATTGTGTACCTGACAAAGGAACAGAAAAAAAAAAGTTTTAGAAAGAGTTTCATTTAGAAAGCAAAGGACACGGCTAAAGTTTACAGCAGAAACGTTTCAATGTTGCAGAAACAAATATCAATATTGATCTTAACTGATGTAATGATAATAAACTTGATGCACTTCTATATTCCGTATTGTTCTGCACTCTTCCCCTTTACCCAATATTAGCAGCAACATGGTTTTAATGAAGGCTATTCTTAGATCTCAGAATTATTTTTTCTTTAGTATAACCATTTCAAAAGTCATTTTTGACTCCCTTCAATAATGCTTTCATTGTGTTATCAGACGAATGATGATTGTATATACATAAGTTAGGGTTGTGTGTACGTGTGTGTGTGTGTGTGTGTGTGTGTGTGTCTATATTCCTCCTGAAAATGTAATGTATATCGTAAACTACTGAAATCAATAAAAAAAAAAACATTATTTTATGGCCGCTAAGGCACTAGCTTAAAATACACTACTCATGAATTTCCCTAAAAACAAGCAAGGGGTAAATGAGATGGGAACGTGCCCAAAATCTCTATTAAAAAAAATCATCAATAACCTAAGTGCTTATTCCTTATTTCCTTGCACTTATGTAACTGAACAGAGACTTGTCCTGCAGATAAAAAGGAAAAGTGATGTTGCAGAGCAGTAGCTGTCGGAGCAGTGAAGCAGAGACGGTGAAACTAAACAGTCACACGCTGCTTTAAAACAACCCAAACACTCACCGCTCCTCCTTCTTTTGACAGATGCACTCCCCAATAATCTCCTTTATTTCTGGATCCTTGACCTTGTTGTAGCTGGCTGGCTTCACTCCCTGTGGAAAAGTACAAATCAATTAAGGCGCGCAGATATGAAAGCTACCACGGCTTAATATGCTATGTACTGTAAATATTGTTGCCCTTTACATCAGCAAGTTGTTTATCCATCGCTGAAAGCCTTTTCTAAATCCATCAGTTACTTACCAGTGTGAACCATGCTGCAGTGTGAGGGTGTTACATAAACAGAGATGCATTCTGTGTGCCATTGTTACGGTCCTTTAAAGGTAATGTAATGTCAATAAACAAAAAGTATCTGGGGAGAGTTTCACAGATTGCCTCTGGCCATTTACTTGTCTGTTAAAGAGCACATAAGACACAGCTCAAATTTCAACCAGAGACATGAGCGGAAATCAATTTCTCTTCCAAGTAATATTACATGACTGCTTCAAAAGTGAAAGGAAACTTGTCTGTCATACTGATTTTTTTCAAAACCCTTAAATATTTATGTATATAACATTTGTTCATTCATTCAATATTGAAAATTATAATTGTTCTAACTAATATTATTAATGTATGAACTAGCAATAGCAGCTTGTACAGTCTCTCATACATGCAAATATATTTATCAGTGTTGTAAATATTATCCTATACTTGCATTATTGCTCTACTGGTTAAACTGCATTTTGTTGCATTGTTCTGATTTCATAATTACAATAAAGTTGAATCTAATCTAAACGAATCTAAACTGATCTAAATGTCTACAAATATACAGTGTTCGTATAAGGCCGGGCTATACCTGGGGAGTATTTTAAGATTGAAGATGCAGTTAGCGATGTTAGCTTAGCCGTAGCACCAACTCAAAACCACTCCCTCCCCTCGGCTCTCCACCGAACCAAACATCCAGCATTATCTTTTCTTTGTCACAACAGAGAGAGTGGGTGGCAAACGTGAAATTGGCTTTTTATGGTCAGCCCTTTTAGGTTTTAGAAAATAATTTGATAATTCAGATGCACTCGCGAGAAACAGGAAGAGGGTGAAGGAGGTTAACGAATCCCATTGGTTTATTTTTATCGGTCCGCTCCAAAATATTTTTTATAAATTTTTGGAGACGACAGGCATCTGGTCAATTCCAATACTATTTGAAAACACGTGATAACTCGACTACTTTTAGGGTTTAGGGACGTTTTCCCACAATATTTTTAGAAAAGCGTCTAGAAAAAAAATCACTGACTGTATCTTTAACTGAGTGAGTGTGGTTCTCTCGATTGTCTGAAAACAGCTGATCTAAAGATGTAACAGAGGCCAAAGCTAAATGCACATGAAAGCCACATAGAAGTTAGAACTACAGTTTATTACAGTTACATGCTTGTGTTTTTAAGTTAGGAACCCCAACTTTAAGAGAAATGAGGTCCAATAACACAAATGACTCACAATAACATCATGATGAATATATGTGTGTTTTGAGACTTATAACTAGTTTTCAAGGCAACTCATTGTTTGCACTGTGAAAATAAACAAACTTGCCTTGTCATAACTTGCCTTATCATAATATTTTTTTACCCATCTAATAAGTACTGCTATAAAGTTATTCAGCCATGGTTAATGCAAATACATCGGATGCTCCAGTGGCTCTGTAGGAGGCAGGACCGGGACTTACGCTGGTGACTTTGCGATAAATCTGGGCAGCGTTTTGGCACTCTGCATAAGGGTATTCTGACGTGGCCATCTCCAGCATGCACATCCCGAACGCGTACACGTCCACTGCTTCGTCATAGTGCTCCTCGTACATCTCTGGGGCCATGAACTCTGGAGTGCCTGAAACAGAAACCATCCTTTAATTTACACTTGAAGAAGAAGCGTTTTTAGCTACTGGGGTTGTCAAAAGTATAGAATATACAAAACTAGTACGAATACATTTACTTCCGTATTTCAACTTACAATGTGAAACTAATATATGTGAGATATAGCAAGCCTTTTGTTGGATTCCAACCCATACTTTTTGAGTTTCCTTGTGCATGAACTGTGCTATACAAATAAACTCGCCATGCCCATTTAGTATAATTGTATTTTACTCTATTTTACCATCTTTTTATTTGAATTCTATTGTCTATTATCTTAAACAATAGACTCTGTTAGTGTCTGTCTGTCTTATTTCCCCACTGTGGGACAAATAAGGGAATATCTTATCTTAATGTTGATAATTGGCTCACAGCTTGTAAAAAAGAATTATACAATCAGAATATTTTTACAATGGACTGTAAGCCATAATCATCAAAATGAAAAAAAACATGACATCAATTTGTATTCACAATATGTAATAGGAGTAATCATATCGATATGATACCTTCTCACGCAATCGATTATCGATATGCTTTTGCTAAGTATCGATATCATTGTCTGCCATTGACGAATTACTATTTTCATGTTCCCAGATGTCTATTAAATCTAAAATGTATGGGGATTAGTTTTAGAGCATATTTTATGGAGCCAGCAGGTGGCAGCAGCACTGCCTCTTGCTGTATTGAAAACAAGATGCACTTGTTGCGCCTCTTTTTGTCTGAGACTGGTGATTTCAGTAAAACTTCCCTCTACTCGACTGACCAATATATTGATAATCGCTGCATCGTCATACAGTATCGTGAGATAATCGTTATTGTTCTGCTGTGTTGTTTTAGGGGCCCCGTCTATAAGCTAATGCAGCTTCCTGGGAGTTTTTTTACAAAACACCAACCAACCCTACATTGTAAAAAAGTGTATAACCTATATGGCTATAAGTTTTGTAAATAAAAGAATTGAATTGAATTGTGAGCTTTGTATCGCACATCGTATCGTATCGTGAGGTACTCTGAGGTTCCCACCCCTAATATGTAACAGAAATAAATGGATGATCATTTTCTATTCTGTCAGAAGACCTCGTATAAAACCTGACCGCCCCATGAAAAGTACATCGAGTTAAAATGAGTTATTGTCCAAAAAGGGCATTGAAAGTATAAAAATAGTATATTGCTGTGGAGTATTTTCCTCATATTGAATTAGAGATTGCAGTATAGTGCCAACATAAATACCCACCTATGACACTTTTGGCAAATGAAGCTGCTTTTAGCGTAGCCAGTCCCAAGTCTCCGATCTTCACGGAGCCGGTGGGGCCAGTGATGAAGATGTTGTCGCACTTCAGGTCCCTGTGGATGATGGGAGGGGTCCGCGTGTGGAGGAAATGCAAGCCTTTCAGAATCTGACGACACCAGCTCCGCAAAACTTTGGGCTTCATCACTTTAAAACGCTTGAGATACCTTCAGGAGGAAAAAGGACAGATAACCGCTGTCCACAGAAGATGCAATAAGTGTCAATAATGAAATACTGACGTTTTGAGCGTTCCAGACGTCATGAGTTCCGTCACCAACACGATGCATTTCTTCCCTTTGAGAGGACACTCCCAGAAGTCGTAGAAGCGAACGATGTTGGGATGCTGCAGCCCCTTCAGCATCTCCGCCTCCTCCTTGAAGCGCTGACGTTCCATTTTAGACAACTTGCGGTCCTAAAAAAATGAAATTATATTGTAGTTAGTGTACCCACAAACGCAAGCCTTTTGGTGAGTCACAAATTATATTACTCAAAACAAAAAAGTGTTATTTAGTTTATTGAAGGAAAAGGAGACTGACATTAGGTCATTTAGGTTATTATTCTTAAACTAAACAAAAAAACAATCACGTAACAATGACTGATTTGGGGCAGAGTTAAAACTGAGAGGAAAAACTACACCAGATGCATTCAATTTTTATAATAAAAATATCCATATTGAGATGAACTAATCAGTAATCTAACCAGAAGTAAAAGAAGCGTTGTGATTGATTGTATCTGTAAGTCTGGTTTGTGGAGATCACAGTTTGGACATGTTTATGACCTTATGCAAACCATACGTATTTCAGGAAAAGCAAAAGAGAAGAACATGGGAAAGCAAAAAAGAAAATATACAAATTTATTGTCTTAAATATATTGGTCTTGGAACAGGGGTTCACATGCTTTACACCACATATACATTTATACACCACCGGAGCCTTTTACTCAGAGTATGTGGCTAAAAGAATTAAACAGATTTTTGGCAGAGGACTGTGCTCTACGCGTGGTCCTCTCTGTCTGAAAAAGCTGATTTAAATATGTGACAGAAGCCAAAAATACATACATGTAAAAATTATGACTAAATCAAGGAAATTGTTTAGATGGATTTTTGTATTAGACAAATGCTG
This sequence comes from Knipowitschia caucasica, assembly GCA_964034765.1. Classification (NCBI taxonomy): domain Eukaryota; kingdom Metazoa; phylum Chordata; class Actinopteri; order Gobiiformes; family Gobiidae; genus Knipowitschia; species Knipowitschia caucasica. Next base: position 8,973,299 of record OZ035827.1, on the reverse strand, counting down.
GTTTGAAAGTTAGACACCCCAGCTTTAAACACACTACAAAACAAGTCCATTTTACAAAGTTTGATTCCCCCTGACTTGCATTTATTTGTGAGAGAATCCCGCACTCCGAGCCTGCCACACGCTGCAGATCAACAGCATCGATTTCATCCCTTCCACCTTGCACACCCCCTCCCACCCCCACCCCCACATCTGCAATCTCCACGGCCTCGCACCGGCCACGCCTTTATTACACCCAGCATCGTGAGCGTCGCCCCGGCTCCTCAGACAAACCCGGTGCCCTCAAAACAACCGACCAGAGCCTTTGTTCCGGTCTGCAGCTTCCAGCACATGCAAGTGGCCCCTTATGTAACGGTGCATCCAGGCTCCTCTGCCCCACCCTCACGGCAACAAAGACGGCGACATGAAGTCAAGAGGCGATATCGTGCAGCTGCTGATGGGTTTGACAGGATCTAAGGGAATGTCCACATACAAAAAAAGCATATTTCTCTAGCCTTCTGTTGATAAAATCACAAAAAATGATATACAATCAAAGAAAGAATATCTGATGAAGGCTATAATGGGTGAAATCGATATTTTGAAAAGTAATAGGATTTTTTGTTCAGGTTTAGTACAATAATTTCAATCTTCTCTGTGACTGAAAACGCAAGCTTTGAGCATGGGTAGAAAAAAAAACATTGAGAATCAGCCATAATCAATTCAAGTCTACTGTATGTAATGGTCCCAAGCAGGGAAAAGAGCAAAGAGAGTAGAGCAAAATCCAATCCAGAAATAATTATAATTGTTTTCAAAGAATTGTTAAATATTTGCCCTGTACACATCGGATGGACAACTCTATCAACTTGCCGCAAAAACAGACAGTCTTGGATCAGTTTCATTTGATTTGTACTCTACTGTACGTCATAAATTTGTCCCTGAGGACCCATTGCTGCCATCGGTTCTGTAGAATATGCATGGAGGTGAAATCACGCTGCTGATACGCGTATGAGAATCTGGGGGAAATGTGCACACAAAAAAACGCATTCCTCTATTATTCTGTTAATAAAATTGCACATAAAACAATCATAATGTGAAAAAGTATAGTATTGACTGAGGTTTACTAAGACGGTTTCAATCTTCTCTGCGTGTGAGCGTGCACATCAAAAATCAGTTTTGATAATGCTGCAGAATGACACAGAATGTATCAATCCGTTTTGAAATGCCTATTGAAAAACTATTGCATCAGTTGGATTTGACCAGTGTAAAATTTGCCCTAAGCTCCTTTCTTTCAGTTCCGTAGAATATGCATCAGCTGCCACTCCTTTTTGCTGATGCATTTCTACGGTATACAAACACTTAAAAAGAAAAATTTAGTTTTTCTCCCCCTACAACACAATAAAGGTATCGCTTCTCACCAATAAAAAAAAGCATTACACATACATTGCTTAAGACGGCAACCTCATTCAGCATGCAGTGATTTGCATATTCGTTTGTCACCTAATAAAACGCCGCTTTACAGACGCACGAAACATGACGTAATGAGAGAGAGCGCGTGACAAGCCCGATGCTCAAGCCGGATGAGAGTTTCATGTCGGCTTGTTCTGGGGGTGGGGTCTTTCTCTCTGCGCTCCTCTGGTGGTATGAATTATTCAACGCTGCAGAGATCCCAGGACAGAGGCGGGCTGCAGTGCTCGGTGTGTGTGGGGTGTGTGTGTGTGTGTGTGTGGGGGGTCCGCCCAAACACAGCCAGGTCCTCCCCACGTGCTGCAAAAGGAGACACGTGGGGGACGGATCCGCTATGAAAGATTTGTGAGGCGGCAAATCGGTTTGTCCTCGTCGACTTCTGCTGCGGGCTTTTGTCTCCTTCTGCACGACTGATATTTTTCTCAGCCGTGATGGAAGTAGATGATTCTCTGTAACAGATGCTCTGATGTATACAGTGATATGTCTATACAGTGTGGTTCTGGTAAGGCTTTTGTTCTTTAACCAAAAAGCCACTTCAACAAACCTAACAATTATTCTACAGATGAATGTATTGGTTGATTGGAACGCAGATATCAAACTGTATCGACATTGGAGACTGATAAAGCTGAAGTAGCCTGCTTCATTCTCTGTGTAATAATTGCTCTATTTGAGTCTCAGAAAAATAAAAAAGTGAGGACCACACCCTCACTCGGCCAATCAGCTCTCAGCCAAAAGCAAAGCTACAACAAACATTTCTTAAAAAGGTAAAAGCGGTCTTGTTAATGTTGTTAATTTCTGTATAAGTCACGTTCAGAAAACTCAGCTTTGTGTGGATCAAGAAATGCAATTCTGAGTGCTAAAGTTTCAATTATAGAGAAATTAATTTGTAATCAGAGCGTTTTAAAATGAATTAAATTTGATTAATCCTTTTCAGTCCTAGTTACTTTGGTTAAGAGGCCAGAAGTTATGATTTCTTCTGAACATAGAATGAAAAAAACAATAAAAAAATAAAAAAAACACACCACCAGAAAAAGAAAACAAGATTACACGATAATAAAACACATATTTGCTTGTTTTGATATGAAAAAGCCTAAGCAATAACACTAGAAAGAATGGCATGATAAAAGCAGTGAATTCAGGATAGAGCCAACACAGTCATGTGACCATCCATCCACCTGACACATTTTTGTGCGATTTCCACACTTCATTACCTCGCCGACTTCCCATGACTAATATTTAAATCTATTACCTTCCTGCACAGTGCATAACGTCTTGTTTGTTGAATGAGCTCAGCAGAGTGGGACAAACGGCCGTGTACGTGGTGCTGGATGGATGCACGGGGACCAACGGCCTCCAGCTCAAAGCCACACTCTGCATCTACGCTGCTGTAAACTGGTGTGAGCGGGTCTACAGAGCGATTAAATATGATAATATATACAATTATTGATCCTTAGTAGTTTCTCCACCGCAAAAACATGTGTAGGAGAGTTGAAAAGGTACTTATTTTTACATTTGATTTACATTGATTAATATAATTTATGGATTTGAGCCGGTTTCTCCTGATGAATAAAACTATGCAAAACATTTTCTGAAGTGAATGTGACGTCTAAACACAACCTTTTTCTTAATCCATAATTTTGTCTTACATTGCCATATATGTTTTGTTGTCGAAATGTCTAATTTTAATCTATCTATTTGAAGACATTTGGATACATGCTTTACAATGTTCTGTCTTTGTGCTCAAATGTGTAGCTGCTGTTTCTTTGCTAGATGTAAACTAATGCTACGTATCCACTTATCCTGCCCTATATGGATTCAACTTTGCAGTATATATATATATATATATATATATATATATATATATATAATCTCAATATATTCATATTGAATATGAATATATTCAATATGAATATATTGAGATTATATTCATATTGAATATATTCATATTGAATCATTTACAGCTAGCAAAAATAGATAAGATACACTTTATTGATCTCACACTGGAGAAATGTACAGGTCACATTTGGCATGGATAGATTGTGCTCAGATTGTGCAAATACGTTTAAAGTTAAAAATATAGTCTGTGCTGGGTGTAATTATGTACAATAAAAAAGTGGAAATAAAAGAGTGGCAATAGCAGTGCAGGTTTTTCAGTCATAGTGCATTAGTGACTTAAAGTGACTTATTCTACAAAACAATAAAAAACATAGCTACTTATATTGTATATTTTGTGTGTTCCCTGCGTGCTATTACTACTGTGTGCTGCAAACTTGAAATTTCCCCACTGTGGGATGAATAAACGTTCTCTTATCGCTACAAAATAATACTTTTTTGTTAGTTCCAACAGAAAATGTCTGTCGTAAAAGTACAACTTTGTGTGAGCAAATGAGACCAAACCATGCTGCCCCTCGATGTCATTGGTGATAATCGAGGCGGAGGCACAGACGTCACATGGCACCAGCAGCTCGCCACCTCCAAAAGGATTTAAGAATTTAACACACGATCTTGAATGATTTGGGTCAATACATAATCAAACTATAAACGTTCACCAATGCAGGGCTATACAAAGTTATGGTGTATTTTTTGCATTTGTATTCTCTATGATTTTCCATAAATAAGTAATACTTATTTTCATAGCGTCTTTCACAGACCTCAGTCACAAAGCGCTTTACAATTGTTTTTTAGGCATTTTTCCTCTCACTCCACACATGGGAGCGAGGTCACCAGTGCAGGAGGCTCATACCGGACCTATTGTACATGTTTTTAGCGGTAGTGTAAACCGGAGCACATGGGGGAAACCGGAGAAGACACAGAGAGAACATGCAAACTCCACACAGAAAGGCCTGGAGGTGGAATCAAACCCGGGACATTCTCGTACAAGCGCCAATCACTGGGTCACCGTGCCGCCCATAGTTATTACATAGACCATCTGTGCGGCACAATTAAAAGGTACTGTATCATTCATTCATTTTCACGACTGCTTTCTTCTGTCATTTCAGTTTTGTAGAGACAGCTCTCGGATCAAAAAAGGTTTGCAACCCCTTCTCTTGTGTATGTATGCACCTCTCAAAGCAGCCCTCCGATTGGTCCAGAGTTGGCCGCAGCTTCACAGAGGACTGCATTCATTTGAACACGCGACTATCACAGTTTGATACGTTTTAAGCTGCATTACGGCTTTTAACGCTTTTAACCTAAAGGCAGATAATGTAGGGCAAGTCGCAGCTCTGGCTCAGCATACGTGGGTTCCCTGCTGTGGATCCATACATATGTAGCCTTCATATTTGTTCGGTGTATAGCAAAGACAAATTAATCATTAAAACTCAGCTTAGACTTGCTCCTTTGACTACTCAAGGCGAAGGGGCGTCCTGCAGTGACGCTCAAGAGGACGATACGACAGCACGCCAAGTATTTAGTTTGAACGTTTATACTTTTCTTCAATAATTAATCAATCCTTCCTCTTGAAGTAAACACTCTTGACACTATGAAGAATATGGATGCCCCCAGCTTTGTGTCTCGCGCCCCCCATTTTGAAAACCATTGGATTAAACAATGATAGACGACAACCTTTGTGTACTGCTTTGGCAAATTCAATGTACTGCAGCATAGATGGTTGTATTATTAAAACATATTTGATGAATTGCTGATCAAATAGCATAAGAAGTACAGTTTTTTTTAATATTTTTCTTCTGTAAAGTCTCTGAGTATGCAAAAAAGCGCTATACAAGTACTATTTATTCTCATTATCATTATTATTATCATTATTATCATTATGATCCTCTTCATGAGTCTACCACATACTTTACATTTATCAAAGCAAACTTTGACGTCATGGCTTTGTTGAGTTTCTGAATCCTAAAGCTGTCCTTGGAGGCTCTTTTTAGTACAGATCGCTCAGAGCACAAAGCTGAAGTCTATTTAGAGAAACGCTCTCGACTCAAAAAACAGCAATGAGTCAGACTTTAGAAAAACACACTTTCCTCTCGGTGAAAGTGCCACACTCCCATTCATGCACAAATTACAATATTATAGTTTATCACGATGAAAACGTCATCAACGCTCGTGGCAAATTATGTACGGTAGATATCATCTGCAACAAAAGGTAACAAGATGTAATTATTCCACTAAATTGAGCAGAAAAAGGCCGTTAATCACACATGATAGATTATGGCCTTCACATGATTGAATCTGACACATTCAAAGTGAGAATCAATCGGGCAAGTCATATTTTTCATGCTTTGAAATAAATTGGACGACGGAATTGACAGCGATTAAGCCTTTTTTTTTTTACCAATATAAGAAAACAGACATGTTGTCATAGTGATGTTGGTTTTATTTGCAAGCCAACACCATGACAGACAAAAAAACTCAAATCTCAAACTAATTCACAAAACACACACTCCAATCAATTTCATGTAATTCTATTCTGTGCTCTGGCCAACCTCAGGCTGGTCAGTTTCATGGTTCTGCGTCAGTGTTGGAAATGTAGGCGGGTGTGTAAAGCAGGTCATGTAAGAGTCAGGAGAGAGTCTGGGACATAATAACAATAACAATAACAATAGCAATAACAATTATTATTATTATTATTATTATTATTGACACAAGGTCCAGATAAGAAAGACATCACACAAAAATTATCATAAAAATAAGCATAAATAATTACAGCGACGCCACAGTTCAGACTGATGTGTAACATCAACCATAAAGATGAGCCATTTTTATATTCCAAAAATAATAATCTATAGTGCTCAAATCAAGATTAAATTTGGCTGTCTCACTGATCAAGAAAAAAACTGAAAAATGAGTTGATTATAGGATTGCCAAAAGTAAAGTATAGAAAATGGGATATCATTATATAAGACTAACATTAAAACAAGATTAATTCTATTTGGACAAGTGCTGATAAGATTTGTGATAGATTTCCAGAACTTCTAAGAATCAGAGGAAATTAGTTATAAACTTATCAAACTTTTTGAAACTGTCAGTCAGTATCTTGTTTGTTTTACGATATGATAAATGAAATAAATACTAGTACTTTGCCATACAATGAAAAGTACTTTAAGTTTATATGGTACCTTTGTATAAATAAGACCTTATTAACGTGTTACACCGTTAAGAAGTGATCAGAAAAAAAATGCCCAATTTAATTTCAATCACTCCACAACAATAAATGCAGTTCATATTAAAAGGTTACCTAAAAAATTAACCTTTTTAAAATCAATTGAGTGTCAATTCTTTCTATTCCTCAATATTGTGCATTTTTTAGTATGAAAACAACCCTAGTCCATGTTGTTGAAGTGACATTTGCCTTTTGGGTGAATATGTATCAGGTGGATTGTCACGCTGAGCACACAACACCACGGTGTCCACATTTGTTTTATTTTTGTCTTTTAATGTTGTTTTGTGTCTGTACTTGTCCTGTGCACACGGGGAACTTTTACAAATGTATTCCAATGTGGTGTATACATACTGCAAATGGCGAAATAAATGAATCTGAATTTGAATCTGATGTGGTCACTGCTGAATAATTCACAAAGTCTGCAAAAAGGGACAGACAGAAACCAAAGCAAAACGTTCGGCTCGGATTTAGTTAACGTCAAGGTGACACGGGTTACCGTTTACAACCCATTCATCTGCTTTTAATCAGTCGTTTTTTGGAGTCAAGGCAGTTCTGGAAGAAGGATGCCGATGTGTCTGGAAATGAGGTTTATGATCTAGTAGGGAAATGATAAGTTGTGCGACGGCCGTGAACCAGAAAAACGTGACAAGGATAACAACCATAAAGCAATGCAACCCATGTTTTCATTAAAAAAACAAAACAGAAATGATTACCAACAGAAGGGTTGTGACGGTGCACAATTTGGATGTGAAGCTGGGACGTGATGGGAGGAAGAGCCCATTCATGTTTGAGAAATAGAATATAAAATAACTTAGTTATAAGAAAAGTGCAACAATTTTAAAATACAATGCAACTGTGTGTACATTTTGAGACTTAAAAAATACTTGAGAATATTACTTTTTCAGTTCATGGTTTGGACTTCGTTAGTCCCATTTGTTCATAAAGTTTCTATTTCAAAGTAAAGCGACAAGAATGTGCGAACAATATTGAGTGAAGTAGGACAATACATTCTGTTGTGGTCGAACTGAAGGCAAGTAGTAAAGAACATAAACCTTTGTGAACTACTCTAAATCCCTAAGCTACTATTTTGATATCTCCATCAATGGGCTTTGCATAAAGTTTGCATTCAAAGTCAAAGTTACAAAGATGGACATTTTAATTTTTCAATGATATCCGATGTTGTGAGGATTAAGAATAATTGAATTGTAAACGCTGTCCACAACATCATGTTTCTTCCAATATGAATGCTATGTCTGATCATTTTGAGATTTGGTAGTTTCTAGAGAGGCGATATATTCATTTTTGGTTGAGAAAAGATGCTGATAATTTCAATTTCATTGTAGGTATTAGGGCTGGGCGGTATAAACGGTATAAGCGGTAGACGGTATAAATTTGGCCCACGGTAGAGATTTTTGTTATACCGGCATATTGCGATAGGTCATTATGTCATTAAATTGCGCAGGCTCTGACGCCAGCAGAAAGGACCAAAACAAACCGGCATTCAGCAGCATTAGCCTAGCATTAGCCTAGCACTATTGGACACCACTGGAAACAACGAACAACAGCACGGCATTCACACCGTGTTTCTGTCTCTGTATTGTTGTCACAGCGGCCCCAGCAGAGGTAAATACACACACAGTAATCACAGTTTAAGAGTCTACCTTTTGGCCAATCAGTGTCAAAGGGGCGTAGGCTCGAAGCGCCAGCGTGTGCCGTGTCCGCAGCATCACAGCAGAAGTTTGGGAAAGTTAGCGTCAGATTCGGACCTCCGCGGTCAATATCTCACGAAAGCTACTTTGTTAAACAAAATTATTTGTGCCAAAATGACCATTTACATCAATTGTTCAAATCCAATGCCCTGTTTTAATGAACATAAAATCCATTGAATCATCTAGTTCACTGCAAGCGCAAAGAAAAGCACTTAGGGAGCGTCAACAAATGGCAAGACTAGCTTTGTAAACGAACAGCTTTTACTGAAGTCATGTACCTGCACAAAACTCTCAGACACTATAAATAATGACCATGTCAAACTCCTACAGACTTTGATTTCAACATTTGTGAGTTTTTTATATTTTAAATGAATGCAAATGTTTTTCTTTTTAAAAATTGCTTTTACAGTGAATGGTATTTACTGTAACATACATAAATAATGTATGTTATTTGTCTCTTTATTCGTCTCACAACTGATTTTCTAACTCAAAAAATATATATATTAGATTCTAATATATAAATAATTAACAATCTTGACTATTTTATGCAAGAACCTGCTAGACCTATATTGAAATTCACACACCAAATTATACCGTGATGTATACCGTCTACCGTCTATGACCCAAATTATACCGCGATATGAATTTTAGGCCATATCGCCCACCCCTAGTAGGTATTGTAAGAATTGGTTCCTCCCGATGCCGTAATCTATGGAAAAATAGTTGAATAATGGTATTGTAGTGTTGTGGATGTTTTTGCCATTAACAAGAGCCAACACTGCCAATACATGTCCTTAAACCTGAACTGTGAAGTGTATTCTCCATAAAACAAAACGCAACAGTGACTTTAATGAAACCAAATCCCCCGTTGGAACAAAATATCCTGAAACTGTGCGCACAACAAAGACACACTGTACATGCTGAGACACACAACACACGATAAAGACATTCCTTTTTCTGCCATTGCTGCACTTTCAGATAAAAGACATGGCAACACTCCCAGGGGACAATAGCAGCTATCACACACTATTGATTAAGCCCTAATGGAATCAGAAGGGTCCGGGTGTGGGCTGGAGGGGGGGCTGCACCGGACCATTCATCTTCAGGACACTCCGCAGACAGACTTAATCATGTGCCACCGCTGATGTCTTCACAGGAGACCGACAGTGCATCGTGTGACTGTGAGAGTTTTTGAGACGTCTCTGGCTGTTACGACTCAAATAGTGTCGTTTTTATCCACACAATGAAACAAGTCTTATCTGTAGGAGGTTTTATGTTGTGCAGATATGGCCTGTGCATTGCAAGCTAGACAAAACCAGTCTTATGCCTTAAAACACCAGCAGAATATTGGATAATTATTGATTATTATTGTTTATTTTTGCTGCTACTGGACACCTGAGTGTATCTATCTAACTATGATCTCAACTTTTGACTGCACTGTCACTAATGCACTAGGACTGAAAAAAACTGCCCTGCTATTGCCACCATTCTTTCATTGCCACTTTTTTATTGTAAATAATTATATAATAATAATAATAATAAAAAATCAAACTTATATAGTGCTTTTTGGACACTCAAAGACGCGTATATCCTACACAGTAGGGCTGGGCGATATGGCTGAAAACTATATCACAATACAAGTAATTCATATTGGTCGATAACGATATATATATATATTGATAAATTGATTGTTTTTATTTATTTTTTTAAAACGTAAATAAATACATTTGTCGTGTCAGCTAACACATGTTAGCAGCCTTGTTTACAGTCACGGGGGAATGAGGCTGGAGGCAAATGTTCACAAGCAGTCTCCCCCATAGTTAGTCCTGGTTTAGTCCTGGTTTAGCTCCTGTTTTGGCTGTTTTCGAGCGTCTTGTGTCCCCGTGACGGCTCCGGAAAAAGTTAATCTCTTGCTTTTGCCAAATGCATTGGGTCTACTGCCTCTGCCACGCCGCACATGTGTTTAACCATTGACACGGCATTGAAACACGTTCTTTAAATCCATGGCTATTATAATAGATCCATGATCCATGGACGCTACGCATGGTGCGCTTGTTGTTATTGCATTTCCCAGAACGTTTTGCGGTTTGTGGTGGGCTGTTATAGGTCAAGAAGCCTTTGCCTACATACCCCAGAATGCCGTGCGCTTCTGACTCGGCTTTACTTCCTGTGTTTTGTTTCTGTTTTTTTCGAACGGACTCAAGTGAAACTATCAAAGTTCTATCGACCCCGTTTTCTATTGATATCGAACACGTGTCTATCACAATATATATCGTTATATCGCCCAGCCCTACTACACAGACTATATTTTTGACCATGTTGCACACTTTTGCACATTCGGAGTGATTCTATCCAGGCCCAATGTGACATGTACATTTCTCCAGTGTGAGATCAATAAAGTCTGTTGTTTGGTGACATCACAGCGGTCCTCTCCAGTCTCTGCCTGTTCTGGAGGCTCTTTATGAATTAAGACTGTTAAAAATCAAGCTCTGGAATGAATTGGTCAAGGAACCCTCTGGCCCCTGGGAAAGCCATATTCCAGTTTTTTTTTTTCCCTCAAAGAGAAGATTTTGTTCCTTGAGGTGCAGGACATCTCGCTGTGCAAATAGTTACCAGACTAAACGGAGCACTTTCTGTTGGATGATCTGGCACTTTATTGCTTTTAGAAAGTGCTTGTTTTTAAATCTTTCATTGTGTCAAGTTGTTTTCCTGTCTTTTTTCTGTCTTTAGTTTTTTGTATCCAATGTGGTAATTCTAACTGCAAATAGGAAATGACTGAAACAGAATCCAAATCTTTTTAGTTGGAAAAAAACTGAAAAAAAAATTAAATAAAATATATACTGTAAATTGCAGAAGGGTTAGAGAAGGGTTTGAGCCCCCTGACCCCTCATCCAAACAATGCATGGAGTCTAGCAAAAATGATTGTATAATACCAACAAATTACCTCAGTTACCTCAGTTACCATGTGAGATTATGAGAATATCTGGCCTAAATTATGAATAATCCCTCATTATAACAGCTAAGAGTTGTTACAATGGAGTAAAAGACCAACAGCTTATCGCATAATGTTTTTTCAAAGCTAAACTCCAGACTTTTTCCCTTCCAGCTTATAAAGACATGCCATTCAAACTGAATTAGGTTGATATCGGGTTACCAATGTGACGGGGATTTTATTAAGAATGTCTTGACAACTATAGAACACAAAACCCAGCCAGTGTCCGAAACTGTGTCAGAGCAATAAGAAGATTTTCTTATGTAAACAAACTGCACTAATAGCAGGTCTAAACTTGGGTTAACCTACAATACCCGTATAAAGCCTCAGCGGATGTGATTTGGTATTGATCCGACAGGAAGTCTCCGCTCTGAGGTCATGATGACACAATGACCACGGTTCGGACACACACGTTTCAGTGGGCAGTTCGACTTGCACAACACAAACCAAGAGTGGGATTATCAAACAGATCAACAGGAAAGGGAAAACTGGCATCTTTTATTGCTCATCAAATGTGAAACTAAAGCTTTCCTAAGAACAGGAGAGGTAAACGGCCTGAAGCTGGTTCTGCTGCGTGATCTACAATAATTTCATGAGTTAACGACAACAAGCCATAACAATCTCTGCAGCCCTTGTTATCTTGACCTATATATAGCAAATGCCATGTTCTTGAGATTTTGACAATCCCCATTTCAAAGCAATGCTCCTCAATGAAATGAGTGCCTCTAATTAATCATGACTCTTCCCAAAATGGTTAATTTGACTCAAAATGTGGCCAATTATGTTTCCTTTACATGTCCAAGATGAATAAATAACAAAAAGGTAAACTGCAGTCTACTTTAGTAAATACCTTGTGTATGTGCCTCTGTCCCCAAAGTGCAATTATATCTAAAATCCCATGACTAGACTAGATGAGAGACTAGAGTTTATTATCTTAGATGATAGGCATTTATCTTGTTTGATTACTGCCCTGTAATGTGTGTGCAACAATGACACTGAACTTTCCCCACTGTGGGACAGATACAGCTTCTCTTTGCAGAAACATGTTGCAAAAGTAGGAGGTAAGGCAGGTAGAAGAAGGTCCTATGAAATGAAAAGAAAACAAGTAAAATAGTAAAGACACTTGCAGTCTTAAGTATTTATCTCAAGACCTGATGAACCTTGTTGGATGAGACATTTTGGATGGCACTGAAAGCCTTTAAAGGGCTTGTTTGCAAAGATCTAAAGTTTTCTTGTGACGTCTCTGCCGCCTGCTTTCCCAAATGAAGACAGGACAAACTGCTACATGTTCATGTATAAATGTCTCGGGTTTAGCTGGAACTTTCTTCTCTGCGTCAGCCAGGTGTGGATCCTTCTGTTCGACATCTCACATCCTGCTTCAGACTCACAGGCCGCATTTGTGAAGGATGAGATACAGCACTTCAACAAAATGTGGAGCTTATGGACTAAACAGCAGCATATCCTAAAGGTGCAAATGTAGCAGGTGTCATAATACAAATAAATACTACAAATACAGTTATTAAACCTGAATTCAAAAAGGTGCACCGAGCTACTTTCCTTTTCCCTTCTGCCTGTTACTATTGTGGGTTATGCTTTGCTTGGATAATTAAGATTTTTATTACCACTCAAAAACATGAATTCTCACATGGGCTCAGCTCGCTTGTTCAAAGAGCTGACCTGTACCATGGCAATTTCTCTCTTGTTTATAGTTATGATTGGAAATATAAGGCCAACCGAGGGACATTCCAGACATAACAAAAACACTTAAAGCTGGGGTACCCAACTTTATAAATACATCTAGTTTGTTCCAACAGAAATTCAACCTTTTTCGAGAAAAATCAGGCCAAAATATGTGTCTTAATCATAATAGAAAGCGTTTAACTTTGAATAAAATGGACCTTCAGAGTCATTATTTGACACTTTGAGCTGAGAGGGAGTGGTCTCTTTTTCACTTTGACATCTTAAGAGAATCTTTTTTCAGCAAAGAAATACATGCATGTGAAAACTTGATCCAAACTCTTGAGCGAAGAGTGTTTGTTTGATGTTTTTGTGTTTTGAAAGTTAGGTACCCCAGCTTTAAATGAACCCATGCAATATAGAATCCTCGAAGCATAATGTTTTTGGAGCACTTTTCTAAATTTTCTCTAGAACAAAACTGACCAGAAGTACAATATAATCTTAGCAACGTATGGCTTAGTGCATGTTTTTACAGCGCAAATAAACTGGAACAAATGAAAGACACAAGTCAGACATATTGCAATTTGATGGCTCACACTAAGAGTTATAAAAATCAGTCGTTAATAATTGATCAGAGTCAAAAATAACTCTGGGAAGTGGCTGACTGTGCGTATCATCGCAGATAGCACCAAAGTCCCAAATAAGCTCAAGACAAATGATGCAGTCCTTTACTTAACACACCCAGTCCGAGCAAAGTGGCCCCATGTTTGAGTTATTTTTCATACATAGCAATGATGATGATGAAGCAGAGGCCAGAGAAACAGTGGCCGAAGATGTCCTGAGATGAACTCCGCCCTGAATGTTTTAGCAGCCGCTGCAGTGTGCGGCAACAGGCCAACCGGACACACTTGTATCAGCACAATGCTCAAGAGCAGACACAAGGACTTTTCCTTCACGTTTAGAACTATATATAACCAAGTAATGGCCTCCAAATTCTTTAAAAGTCTTGCACACAGCGACTATGTCAATAAGTGTTGAATGCTGTGTTCAGGGAGATTATCTTGACCTTAAAAACAAATAGTTGCCAGTGGTTTATTTGCAAGAGCTGTAGCATTTTCTTTTTTGAGTGAGACATGTTTGGTTCCCTTACTTTCTGTATTACTAATCCCAGGTCATAACAATCAAAATCTGATGACTCAAGGATCATGTCTTGGAAGAAAAAGGGTAGAGTAGTGTAATTTCTATCCATCCATCCATTGGTCACCCATGTCTGGGTCGGGGGGGTGGCCAGTGATGCCACCCAGGACACATAGCACAGTGTAATTTCTCTTCTCTGAATTTTGTTAACGAGTTTAAGCCCCTGGATATAGGTTTCAACATCAATTTATTCTTGAGAAAATATGGGTAATCTAAAGTCTTTTAAATTCTTTTACAGGTAAAATTAACACGTACAAAAAAAACGTTATTTTATGTTTGATGGGTTTAGAAAAGCGCAGTTTAGAAAAGTTTAGACAATAATGTGAGTGAAAGAGCTCCTGAAAGTCCCTTACTCTGCTGCAAGAGGAATAAACCAGTTTTACACGACAGTTTGACCAAAAAGAAAAATACTCCAAACTGGTATTTCACCATTCAAAGACGACGTGACACAGCCAGTGTTTAGTGAGTGTCGCCTTAAATAGTTAGAAGTAGTTGTTGAGGAAATTTGTCACGCTTGGCAGGAGGAGAATCTAGGACACCTGCAGCGAACCAGAGGACGACAAAGGAAAGGTACATTTTTAGTCACGGATTTATATCCCAAATAAAAATCTTTTTTATACGTGGGTCTAACCTTTTCTGGTTAAGACATAACTAGTTTTGAATGTGTTATTCAGTTATACTAATATAACAATGAATTTTATATAGATTTTAGTGTTTTAGTTGCGGCTGTAAATGTTAAAATACAGAAGGAAACGAAGAGCAAACATTTGTCAAAATATTCAACAGATTGCTGTGATGATGAAGTGGATCTAACATGATGTTTTAACATGAATCAAAGAGGTGTTTTTTTCCATACATTTTTAAATGTTTAACATTATTTGTTTAATCTTATTTCTATTTACTTCATTAATATTTTTTGCACATTGTTACAGTTATAATTGTTTTAATATGTTTGACAATTCCACATTTAATTGTTGAATATCACATAATTTCAAGCAAAACTCATAGTCATAAGAAGAAATAAATTGCGGCTCCAGAAACATTTTAGAAACATTTTCCACAAATGTCAACAAACAGCACATAAATATTGTAGTGACATGACCATGTTCTAGACAACATAGAACATGGTCATGGATACCATGTGATGTACATTGGTTCCAATGTACACCACATGGTATCCTTCCAGCTGTTCTTATGGTGAAGCGTGTTACATTAAGAGTGGAATGAGAGAATGCTGACCTCATCATAGTGTTTGCTGAATGCAGATAAAACTGATTTGAACAAAAGATAGCTGGAGCCAATTTCCTTATATGGGCATTTGGCACAGCCTTAGCAGCAGACGTGTTGCTGACATGGTAGTAAAGGCAAGCTGGAGATTCCCCATGAATGAAGGCATCTGATTGATCAAACCTAAATAAACCCCCCAAGATAATTATTTTAAGCTCAAAAAGTTGTGAGACGCTTACCGAACTAGAGGACTTTACTTTTCAATGTAAGTCAAGGGGAGCCACAGCGAGTTAGAGCAAAACTTTGTCTATGATCACTTCCCTATTGGGCTTCACGCAGTTAGAGGGTTAGCACAGTCCATCTATGTACAGTCAATGAATCTTCTTTAGGTTACGTCCTTACTATTAAAGCCAAGCCTAACCCAGTAAGCACAAAACAATGAGTAAAATGTGAATATGGACGTTTTGAAAGAGCATACACTTATTACAGCCTTTATGGTTCGCTAATCATATAAAGAATGCCATTTCAAAACATCCAGTAGCCCTGAGTGTTGATCCTTAAACTGGCATGTAATATTCCACTGACAGAACAACAAGAATGTATATAATAATAATTAGGGCTGGGCGATATGGCAAAAAAGTAAAATCTCGATTTTATTTCCTGCTTTGGACAATTTTGATTTTAAATTGATTTTCATCAAAGTCACCGAAGACAGACTTTGCCCTTTCCGCTCAATATTCAAGTTTAAAAACTATTTTTTATTTGTTTCCCCCATATGTATTATAAAAGTCCTGTACAGACTCTGCTGATATGGCAAGTATAATTCATGTGCTGCTGGAACTCTCACGATATCCTTCATTCGATTTCACAATTTTTCACATTTCACATTTTTCACAAATTCGATTTTTTCAAAAGCCGATTAATTGCCTAAATTTGATTTATTGCCCAGCCCTAATAATAATTGCACACATCATGGGGATGCAGTGGTCAAACGCAGCCAGAGGAGGGGAGTCCTTATCGAACAGAGAGCTGCCTGTTCACACACACACACACACACACAACTCCTGAATTCCTGCAGGATTACTGTCGCTAATGAGCTGTTGTGACACTTTGGATTGTTCCACGAAAAGCTGAAGAGTTCAAAGATATTTCGTCTGGTCGGTGGAGGATTTCCCCCTTCATAAATGTTTACCAGGTCCAAATCCAACTCGGAGTACAATACAAACGGAGCTTCATCATTCATTTTTATGTTATAATTCATTAGCTATAAAATAAATACAAAAGTCAGACACAACACTGTTCTGTGTATATTATTTTCAAGGGCATTTCCTTGATTGACAAAATCATAATAAATGGGATGAGGTTTTGTTGTTGGACGCCCTTCCTGCTCCACAAACCCATTCTTACAAGTATTTGTGAAGTATTCCAGTTTGAAGCATTTTAGAAACTGTTGTTCCTTCAAAAACAGCAGTAGTAGTTTTGGCTCCATCCACAACACTATCAAGAACTTCTGACAGTAAAACATTGCCCTTCCCCTCTTGTCCAATTACTCCCTTTTCAAACTCATGGCATTCATTTCATAATAATTGTCTGGCTTTATAAAAACTTTGCTTTAAAAAAGGTATCCAGGAGATGTTTCTATCAATTACAATTACAAAGGGGTACAAACTAAATTTAATCACATCACCATTTCATCCCTCGCACATGTTCAGTGGAGGCTGTTTAGCAGCTAACGCCAGGTCTGTGTGATTATGGCAAAAACAGAATCGCTGCAAATGCAAATGCAAAAAGCTAGGCTAGGAGATGATAAAAAAAATAAAATAGAGCGACTCTGTGGAAAAGTGGGTGGGACTTCCAGTAAAATCTATAAACCTGTAATATTATAATTATAGAATTTCAATTACAACGTGTCATGCTCCATTATATGTCTTACATGAATACAAATTTAAAAGCAGCAGCATTTAAAAATGTGGCCAAAAGTGGTACTGCAACCTCTTCCACTGTCCCCGACTCAGGTTGCCACATGGGCAGACGAATCCAGCTGGGAACATAATATCTGAATAGACAAGAGTTTTGTCAGCAACACATCTATAA
Organism: Knipowitschia caucasica; assembly: GCA_964034765.1. Taxonomy (NCBI): domain Eukaryota; kingdom Metazoa; phylum Chordata; class Actinopteri; order Gobiiformes; family Gobiidae; genus Knipowitschia; species Knipowitschia caucasica. The sequence goes on along the minus strand of OZ035827.1, from coordinate 8,955,847 downwards.
CATCTTTTTCACAAAGGCCCCGATAGAAATACTTTTTTTATTCCGTGTTATAACGATTAGAGAGTCATAACAACTTTTTTAGTTCTGCGCACTTGTTACTTTATCAGTGAGATTAGCTCAAAACTGAGTTCAGGCAACCCGGATCACGGACAAGTTTCGGGAAGGCAGAACATCAAAATGAAAACAACAACAGCTGTAAAACTGTAAAACTGCCTTTTGACAGAATAGGGCCATGTAGTGATGACTTGAAATGAAAATCTTAAATATTGCTACTTTAGAAATGAAGTATTTCCTGTACTTGCTGTAAAAGTGTAGGCAAAAACATAAAATCCACATCTAGGCATCGACGCAGCCGTGACAGTCAAAGCTGTGTGGATTTCATGCTTGACAAACAAGCTCTCTGCCAAATACCACAGAGGAGAATCAGACTTCAACTAAGTGCGTCAGACACAGATAGCATCTCATCCACAAGGAAGTGCAGGGACAGGACTGACTGCAGAGGCGTAAGAGAAAAATCCAATTCAATAATACATCAGTTTTATATAGCAATTTTTTGGACACTCAAAGACGCTTCACATGTGTCATTATTCTTTCACTCCATACACAGTGGTGATAAACTACTACTGTAGCCACCGCTGCCCTGGGGCCCACTGACAGAAGCGAGGCAACCAGTCTGTGCCATCGGCCCCTCAGACCATCACCAACCATTCACACACACACCAGACTCATTCTAGGCCAGGGGTGCTCAATACGTCGATCGCGATCTACCAGTCGATCGCAAAGGTAGTATTGGTAGATCGCATTAAATAAATAAAAAAATTACACATTCTAAACGAATATATACAAAAAACTCCGGGCAAAGTGGAGATTTTTGAAAACTCCGTTAATGCATTTGTGTGTAGACAGAGATAACCGGAGTTTTGCGTTCTCGCACGCCACAGTACCCCCCTAAATTCCTCTGATCACTGAAGCATGGATCATACTACCTTAAAAACTGTTCGCTGTGAGATGCTCACAGCAGCGAACATCCTCGCTCCACATCAGAGAGCAGCAAAGTGATCGCGGGGACTCACGTTCGAAAACAACTAAACCAGGACTAAACCAGGACTAAACCAGGACTAAACCAGGGCTGAGGACGGGGTCAGTGCTTGTAAACATACGTCTTTACTCTGAGTGTCTTCTATGACTGTAAAAGTGCCGTTACCGGCGTCTGCATCAAAGCTCCGCCCACTTCTGTGTTTTTCCCCAACAGGACGTAAGAGACGCACATGTTTGGAATGTTACGAATGTGATTGATAACGCAGATGTGTGGATGCAAATTATTTTATAAACTGAGGAGGGGAAATATTTGGATTTTAAAAAAACAGGCATGGCACATGGACATGGCACCACAGTCAAATGACATCTGTGTTTTACTCAGTAATGTTTTACTGACACTTAGGTGACTGCACATGCACAAACAACCGCGCTCAGTGCAGGAAAGCTAAACCACGACAAACTTGTCAGCGAGTTGCCACCAATTTTCCGGACTATGCATCCCTGGCCGATTCAATTCACTGCAAGTCCTAAGAGTAAACTCGGGTAATGACAAAAAATGTACATTAGGTAAATGTGTTGTGTTGTGCTATATTGGCTCATGCGGTTTTGCATGTACATAAGCATACATTGTAGATATAAAGAATATTTTTTGAAATATATGATTTGCATTTTTGTAGTAGGTAGATCATTTTGACTTGATCCTTTTATAAGTAGCTCGCATGCTGAAAAAGTGTGAGCACCCCTGTTCTAGGCAATGGGGGTAAAGTGTCTTGCCCAAGGACACATCGACAGTTTGGCACTTTACAGCCGCAGCCGCCCCACTGTGGCATCAGGTGTTCCCAATGGTTAAGTGTCTTGCCAAGGACACGACAGCAGACAGTGGGAGTCGATGGTGAGAGTCGGGCTCGAACTCACGACCTTTTGGCTCAAAGGCCAATGCTCTACCAACTGAGCTACTGCCGTATATATAACTATATATAAAACTATAAATATTGTATAGGAAATGTCAATCTGTTCAACTTTTCACAGTCCCAATCTGTCATCTTTCCAAAACCTATAGATTGATGCTAGTTGACGGACTTCTATTCAGTCAATGAGGTCAGTTACAAGAGTTTTTACGGGTTCCGGCTTTTGCAAGATCAAACAGTAGTTAATTTTAGCGATCCGCAAACACCTCACTTGAATAGTTCAGTGTCGAGGCGGTTGCCAGCACCACCTGTGTCCTACCAGCATCCTGGCTCTCACACAGATGGGGGAAGTGTGTTGGGGAGAACGGAGGCGTGAGACAGAGATAGTGAGAAAGTGGGAGTGGAGAGGAGAAGGTAAACAAAATACCAGATTCAAAAACGGTGAGGAAAGAACAGAGAGTTGAATGGAAGCAGGACAATTCTATCGCCGGGTTCCACAAGTGTGCATTCTTTCACACATGATAACGTACGATATAGAGACGTATCAGGATTATGGCCATCTATATATACATTTCAGCTTCATGACTTTATCAAAAAAGACTTTAGTCAACACTATTGGAATCTAATATCTGTCAAAATAGTTAAAGGAGTATCTAACTCAGTCTCGTCGTACCATTAGAAAGCCGTGTAGAAGAATAATGTTGTGAACAAGTCAGACCAAAGATAAAGGAAAACATGTAATCTTTTGTACTATAAATCAGTGTTTGACTATTTTGGGTGAGAGCTGATTGGCTGAGGGAGGGTGGTCTGCTCTTTTTCACGTTTCTGTCTGAAAAAAGCTGATCTAAAGATGTGACAGAGGTACTATAAGAAAAAAATGCAAGCAGGAACTAGTGATAGAACCCTTTTGAGAGCAAATAACTAGTTTGATTACAAATTCATGGTTTTGAAGTAAAAAAAAATAGGTACTGCAGCTTTAACTGAGACTGAGCCAGGACTAATTCAGGTCTTGAAGTGTAAAATCAGCCAGGGTCATAATTTACCATGCGTCACATTGACAAAAGGGCTCAGTCCAGCTGCACAGTCAGAAATGTAGGTCACAGCACATTTAACCTATGGAGAATACGGGCCATTGTTCCAACGATAAATGTCTTCCTACAATTATAGTTATCTGATCTGCTACTTTGGAGGATTATTCTTTTACTTAAAACATACAAAGCTTCTTTAAAGTCTGCATTTAATGTATATTTGACAAAGACGTGTGTTGGTCCGAAGCACGGAAGCGGTATCCAATTACACGCGGTCATATGAAGACACAGGAAATGCAGACATCATTTTCTCAATCTTTCAAAAATGTCAATAATAAAAATTGCAGGAAATTGTGTGTGCATTATGGAGCTATATAATATGAGGAAGTTCCATTTCATTTCCAGTACAAGTAACAAGACTTGCCCTATTTTTGGCAATAATAAGGATTGTCCCATAAAGCATCAATTTTATTAAATATAACTTATAATATTTAGACACATTAGCCATACAGACAAAGCGCCATTGTTTTACACTAATTTTTTTCACCTTTTCACTTAGACAATAGCAGTGTGACGATATATCGAGATCGTGATACTTTCTCACTACCGATAAGCTTTTGCCAAGTGCCGCTTAAATAAACAAAAATTATATATATATATATATATATATATATATATATATATATATATATATATACATACATATATATATATACACACACACACACACACACATTATAATCGTTATCATGAGCTTTGTATCGCGTATGTATCGTGAGGTACCCTGAGGTTCCCACCCCTATTAGACAGTAACACTTAAAGCCAAAAATAATAGTTTTATCCATCAAATAAAGAATCACAAGTCAATAATAATAATCATCGTGACAGACCTACACAAATGTAGAATTCGAATCAAATCATGGCGTTGGAAATGACAAAACTTACTGGACTGCTCAGCAAAGAAAGTGATGTCTTTCCACACACAGTGTAGGCTGCAGCTGAATATATCATGTTGTAATTAACCAGAACATAGAGCCAATGTTTTAAGTGATGGCAACATGATATAATGAACTTAGTCTGCATTACAGGGCTATACAATATGTGGAAGTTACATTTTTATATCCAGTACAAGCAATGAGCCTTGCACTATTATTTCAAAGATTATCAAATATGTTGCGTGGCATTAGAACAAGACTGAAAAACATATTTTTGCATAGCAGGATTAGGTCAACCCAAATGGATCAGCATTTAATTATTTCAGAAATTGAGCGACACAAGAGCTCCGGATTCGTGATGCAGTCTAGAATTTACAGCAAGCAATGAGCTGTAAAGCAATTGACATTTTCAGAAGCAAAACAAAACATTTAGAGTCAATTTAAAATGATTCTTAGCCTGAGCGAAAGAAAGGCGTTTTACAGTCGAGACAAATCAGTTCGTGTTGTCCCAAGGCTTTCTCTTTTTGTTTAGATCTTAATGTTTTCTGCAGCTGTGTTTCTCGCTTCTCGAGCCGCTGTGAACGTGGCAGATTTCCATGATTTTTTATGATCCTTACCGAGCTCCTATAAATGTGCTTTATAATGCCTCAGCTTGCTTCTTAATGGAGTGCTGTGGTTGTTTATATACACACTGTCGATAATAATGATAATAGTGCACTTTTCTTCTCAGTTTGTAGATCTGTCGTGAATAAAACCCACAATATTCTGTTCTAAAGAGTGATCAAAGCCCTGCCGGTCCCTCTTGTAAGTGGTCGACAGGTCATTAAACCGAGTGTGGTCACATTCAATACTATGCACGGCCTCTTTCACTCTTATCTGGACACTATCAACAAAAACAAACAGGACACTGACCAGCTTTGTTTATACTCTCTGCACAGAATAGAAGCAGCCGGGTCGATTCCTCAGGATCTACTCAAAAATAGTTTGATTAATTGTAAATAGTGTTAAAAGAAGATTAGACTGGAGCCCAGACACATGCACACAATCACAACATAGCTTACAAATGTCTGGCGTAAATGAACAAAAACAACTTGTGACCGTCGCTAAAGAAAAGCAAAGCAGGAATAATTTGAAATGTCGTAACAAGCCAAGTCCAATGCATTTTCTCTTAAGATTAGATTTATTTCAAAGAAGCAACTATAAGCTACAGCAGTCTTCAAGTTTAAAGTGAGCGATTGTGGCACTCGTGAATTCATGGTTGGAGCATCTAAAGTGCATCTTGCTGAAGTGCAGTTAGTGGTTAACTCCTTAAATTTGAAGTATGGTGTGATTTCATGAAGTCCTCAATTGTGTTTCCTGATTGAGTGCCACTACAGCACTGGTAAATCCTCTCTGGCCAGCACTGGATTCATGGTGAGGACTTCCAGCTTGTACTTGACACACGCCAATGTCAATGCTGATGGACTGTATGGGGTAGAACCAGTGGGGGAGGGTCCCGGCTCAAAAGTGGCCAAAATGACGTGCGCTGACATGCTTGCAATACCACCCCGGGCCGATGGGGGTGGACCCGGAAAAAGAATTAGCCAATGCTAACATATAGCATTGGCAGACCTCTCGAAAACGTCTTTACAGGATGGTCCAAAAGTCGGCTCGTGGCCCAAAGCTCCGTTCCACATGTGTGTCAAGGCTTAGAAGAGTTTTTTTTTTGGACCAGTCTAGTTTAGTTGCTGTGATTTTTTTAAGTCACTCGTTACATGAATGCATTGTAACACATGTGTATGATTGTGTTTTATTTCTTAAAATGTTCTTAAAAATACAGTAGAAGATTTTAGAATGTGATCTTCAAAATATTGCACAGTCCTGGTTTACTTTTTATTTTGAAATCAATTACACTGTAGGTAAACTTGTCATAAAGTAGGCCTGTCACAATAACTAATGTTGACAGGTGATTAATTGTGATTAATTAACTATTATTAACTATTATATTAAAAATACTTACTGATCATCCTATAAATACATTTTACTTTAAATCAATTTCATTAAAAAGAAAACCAATATTTAGACACATTAGATGTTTGAGAAAATTGCAAACATCTTTTGCAAGGAAAACTTAGACCCAAAAGGCCCCAAATAATGTTGTTTAATCCATCAGTTATAGAACTACAAGTCAATAATTTGGCCTACACGTATAAATCATTTTGATCAAATCATGACTTGAATATGAGCCGCAGGTTTTCATGTTGTAACAAACCAGATCATGGAGCAAAACAAAGATGAATGTTTTAACTGATTGCAACACGATTTAATGATGACGATCAAAGCACTCTGGAAAATCCAATCTATTTTGACAGCAAGATTCCTACTAAACCTTCCTTGTAAAAGTCAATGGAGTGAACCAAATAAGGCCATACCCTCTGCTCTGAATAGTTTAATCAAATAAAAACCAGTCATGTGTATTTCCCTGCCCTTTCCACACACCAGGCCTCTGCTTTTCACATCAACACTTTGAGATATGTGTAAATACAAACACTGGATGCATCGCTGTACAAGCCGCAGAGTCAAGAGTTTTTGTTAAAAGTAGCGGCTTATAGTCCGGTAAGTATATGAAGGTGGTAATAATACTTGGATTTTAAGATAATAATAATAATAATTGTTAAAGTATGTAACAGTTGTCTCCAGTATCATTCAGCTCTGTGTGAAACATTTGGGGAAAGTCTAGAAATGTCCAGAATAGTCCCTTTTGTCAACAAGAAATGTCCAATTTGTGAACCACACGTTTACATATTAAAGGGGGAGGTTTTACTTTTAAAACTAGGAACTAATGGCTGTTCCTTTTCCTACACGTATTATTGGAGGAATATGGGATTCCACCTTTTTTGGCAAATATCTTTCAAAAGTGAGAATGAATACCCCCCTCTACTCAATGTGAAAACAAGTCTATAATTTAACTTTTCAAATATAAAATGTTGTTTTTCTGATTTAGATGGACGTGATTTGTCTGGGAGAGAAATTGAAAAATGGAAATAAATAGTCAGAGTTGGGTATTTGGCCAAAACGGTGCAGTCTGAAGAAGCATTCAAATATAACTCAATGGGAGATTAAAATGTTGTGAGCTGTGTGACATCACCACATGAAGTCATACCGTCCACAGAGAAGCACTCCTACAGAAGCACCTCATGGGATTCATACTTTATACTCTGACATGGCTCTACCCAATTTTGACACAAAAAAAATATTGTATCTTTTACCATCTGATAAAACTAAGGTACCAAACTTTCACGAGACAAACACTTAAGCCGCGTAAAAAAATCTATTAAACTAGTTCCTGGCTCTCATCACGTTGTTCTACATGTATTCACACATTCAGATTATTCTCATATTCTCTGCTACTAAAGTACATTATACACATCTGTAAATACCTCTGAACCAAGTGAAATTATAGCCCCAGTTTTATCTAATTTCCCATCTTATTACTTTATTATGTTAATGTCATTGTCTATTAATTTAAATAATAGATCCCGTTTGATGTGTGTAATCTGAGTGCTCCCATTTCCTTCTCTGTCTGCTGTAATGTGCGCAAAGGTTGACACTGAAATTTCCCCACTGTGGGACAAATAAAAAGGAATATTTAATCTAATCTTATCTTACTCAAACATAAAAATGAACCCTCACTCAGCCAACCAGCTCTCAGACCCAAAGAATCAAACAGCGTCAAATAATGAAGACAATTTGCTTTAATCCAATTCGCTCACAAAATTTCACTTTTACGAGTCTCTATCGACTCAAAACACAATAGATTTCAAATAAAAAAGGGGGGGAAGTGAAGTACTCCAGCTTTAAGACATTAAAAACACTATTTCTATTCATCTGGAGACTGACGCAGTGTCTTACTAATACCAGGCCGCCACGCAGCTCCCAGCATGCAACAGCCCACTTCAGCTGCTTCCTGTCGCACACAGGGAAAAGGCTACGGATCCCAACACATGACGCAACCCCGTGTGAAGGCAGCGACAGACTATAAAAAGGCTGGAGGGGGCAATCAATCACGGACCGCTTTGAAGATCTGATTCACTCAATGCTAATTTTGCAGATATCGTTACTAAAAACAATGGGTTCGAATTGATCAAGTTACTTAGAGAAAGATTAGAGAGATACCACTTTATAATGTGAAGAGTGTAATTGAAAGTGGGAATGCACAAATACTGAAACTGGTGATGAATATTGATCCAAGAACATGTATTGAATCTGTTCAATAGATTAAACAGAAAATCTTTTGTCCCGACAGAATTAGATGCAAGATTTTGTGAACAAATCAGAACCAATCCAAGCTGTTTTTTTTTTTCATCTTTACGTTTCCTCTTTTACATAATGAGAGCTGATTGGCTAAGTGAGGGCGGTCCTCTCATTTTCACTTTTCTCTCTATAAAAGACACGGCAAAGGCCAAAAACGCATGTATGAAAAAAATAGTGATAGAACAAACATTTTAATGGTTTTAAATGACTTTGTTGCTTTGTACTTTCAGAACAAATAAAATTTCAACACAATTGGATCCATTCTCTTAAACATTTTCTATGATTTAATTTTCAGTCCCGTCACCAATATGAGCAGCCATGGAGGGCCCTAGTACAGAGATTGTATCAGGCATGAAAAGTATTGTATCTGTGCAACCCTAACCCTAAGAATATATCTTAATATTAGTATTCACCTCCACTATAGACAGCAACACATAATGCACACATGAAGCTACAAAGTTTCTAAATGCATACAATAGGAATGTGCTGCACGAGGCTTGGCTTGTCAGGACATGGCTCTGTACTCATCTGGATTTGAAGTTTTGATTATTTTTTTTTTCAGTGTGTCAAGTGCCAAGAGCCTTCTCGCGTAAATTCTAGAGAATGTTATAATAAACACATTGAGGTGCACTAACCAGATTTTCAACTGAAGTGAGTGTCATGTACCACTTTGCCTAGTTTCAAAGGTTAGCAAAAACAAATCCATCTAAAAAAGACAGAAATATGATCAGACCGGGTTACAGATCAGATCTTCGGAGAGCCGGCCCTGCTCTCAATTTGAAAAACATGTACTTGAGTAGATACCAACCAGAAAATCTACCAATATGTAAAATGTAACACAATTCCTACTATACCATGCACTAAAATCAAGCAGGACTGAGCATTTTGAAGCCCTTTCTGGTGTCTGTACTGTAGTTTTTCTAATCCTCCTGGGAGAAATAGTGAGAGATATAATCCCTCTAAAGTCTTCAGAGGAGAGGAATAATGAGATCCTGCCCAGAAAGCAGGTGATTGCTGGAGTCTTGACTGTTACCAGAGCATTGGAAAAGTGCTGATCATAATAAATCAATGTACTTGGGTGTTCAGCCGCGACAGTCAGAAGTAGTCATTACAACAATGTAGAATGTCATAAGTATAAGAACTGGAGGACAGATTACTTTTGGTCTTCGTGTTTCTGATGGTGCAATAGAAAATATCTGGTTTCTTCATGGGAACAATAACGATAACCCCAGAGAATTTGTTTTGAAAGTATCTGGGTCAAAATGCTTTTTGTGATGGATGAGTAAAAGTATGAGTCATGGATCTATCAAGGAATGAGATGCAATGCCATGCCTCAAACAAGTAAAAAAATAAAAATAAAATAAAATGCGACTAAACCACTTCGAACCTACAGACAAACAATGGATCTTACAAAAATATAGAAAAAAAAATAGGCTTGGGGTTGATCCCAGACCTCTGAATGTTTTGTCATTTTCTTCACTGGTATCAAAGGCAACACCAGATTTAAATACAATCCATGATGGCCGTACCATGTGGAAAAGAACTGATCAACACATGTGCATGAAATATCGAGAGATGCTGATCACGGGGCTGAAGAGAACTTATTCTTTCTCCTAAACTCTCTGTTTCATGCGTCTTTACCACTTGTGACTCATCTTTCATAATGTTTTCCCTAAACATGCACCATTTTAGTTAATAAGCATATATTGAATTTCAATGGGTGAAACCAACATCAAACCAAAAAAAATTAAATAAAAAAATTGAGACAGATCAATGTGAAGAAAAGGAATTGGGATGTCTTAGTTTTCCAGATTGCCAAGCCTGGATTGTGATTATTGAATTATAAATATAGAGATATGGACTCAGTAAATGCAAAGGGACATATGCAAAGCCTTTGTGTGTTATATTTTTGATCATTATGGCTTACAGCTCATTAAAATAGTATATCATAATTTTCTGAGGAGTTTTATTTGGGTTTTTGACAAGCTTTGAGCAAATCATCAACATTAAAACGAAAAAAAGGTTTCATAATACTAGTCTCGCTTTGTAAGTCGAGATTCAGAAGACCGTTTTCAGAGTGCTCTTATTTCTTTTTTCCCCTGCTGAAATGTGCGCAACGATGACATTGAAATTTCCCCACTGCGAGACGAATAAAAGGTTTCTCTTATCTTAGAGTTTCACCTCTATTACTGAGCAAATATGCATTTTTCCTTCCTCTTCAGTCCATAAAAGCAGTTTACTCAAGTACGGGACTACAACACATTCACTTTTACCACAGTATTCACTTCAGAACAAAGAGTATAGAGTATCCTTCTGTTCAGAGGTGTGAAAAGTACTTGAGCAACTTGGCATCACTCACCTGTAGCTCACACCAGGCCACCTCAACCCAGGTCTCGGTGTCGAAGCCCTTGTAGACGGTCTTGAAGGATCCTCTCCCCAACTCGATGTCAAACTTCAGAAACCTTCCTCCTGGAGACGTGGCCACAGCCTTCATCTCGGCCTCCTCTTCGTTATCCTCGCTGACCGCCTTCACCGCGCTCTTCCCGCCATCTTGGCACGGCACGGTCGACACCTCTGCACCACCACCACCAACACCCTTCTCCTTATCCTCATCTGCACTAGCACTTTCCGTCGCACTGTCCTTCTGCCCGCCTTGGCTTTCAGTGCTGGATCCTTCTTGAATGGCAAAGCTACCACTCCGGGTCCTGTCCACGATTGTCCTCAAGTTGATATTGAGCAGTTTGTTTTTATTGTCACACTCTGGAGCCTCGAACGCTTGCTCTTCCACGTCTGCAAACCATAGATTTCGTCGGATGAATCTCTGATGGACAGTTTTTTGATAGTTGGACAAAGGGAAGGCGTCGGAGCCACTGCTACTTTTCTCGTCGCCGTTCATTTTGGAGTCGTTCACTGGAGGGGGGAGGTTCTGGAGGTGGTTAGAGTTCATGCCACCGTTGACATTCATGGTTCAACACGTTTTGGTTTCAGCACGGGAGGCTATGGCTGAGGGGCTGGCCGTCTGTCCACTCGGTGACGCAGTTTGGCAAGAGGAAGTCCCCAGCAGCGGAGGCAGCAGCAGCAGCAGGGTGGACAGCACAGACTTCAGACTTCATGAACAAGCCCCATGAGCTGGAAAAACACAAAAAGAGCAAAACAGAATGAATACAGCTGTTTGTATACACAGTAGATGCACAGAACTATTGTGGTGGAATGCTTTTATACATTAGTTTGCCTTAAAAAGACACATACAACTTATCAACATGGTGTTATATGGCATAACTCCAGGCCCATATTAGCACTAATACTAATAATGATAAAATACTGGATGGACAATGGGTACAAATGTATACAATGGAATATTCAATGTAGTTATTTCAATACAGAGAAAGTCGGTCAATGTAATTAAATATATCCATGAAAGCAAGGTTTGTGAATGGGCAACAAAAGTCCTTGTTTGATTTCACTTAGCAACATACAGAGCTCAGCATGGATAACGCCTAAAAAACGTCACTAATGAAATGCAGACCGAAGACAATCCAAGGCTTAAAAAATATGTACAGTGTCAATCACAATTGCAAGTATGATGTAAATATGCATCACAATTTCACATGCGCCACACGCGTTGGATGATAGTGGAACATACACATACACACATATTACATACACACACACACACACACACACACACACTCACCCATGCCACAGCCACAAGCGCAGGGAGGGAGACCACACAGCAAAAGTCACGCTTGCAATCCACGTTTTTTTTTTTTTTTTCTTTTTGCAGACCTGTCGTGTAGAGATCAACAGCAACGCTTTTCCTCAGAGCAGCAGGAATACCTCAAGAAGATGTGGACTTTAAAACACCCCATCTATGAACGCGCCTCATGGTGGAACGAGCAGGCGTAAAAAGAGCCGTGTGCGTAAAACGGGTCAAACGTTGTGAGAAATCCCATTAGAAAATAAAAAAACCAAAAAACTCAAAAAGTAGGCTATTTATCTCCATACACGGGCGTGCATCTTCACACGTCGGCGTCCAGGCTGCTTCTCCGTGTCCAGACGCCAGCACGGACTGACACAGGCGCATCCACAATGGCGCTTTAAGAGGGAGGAATGCTGAGTTTCCCCGTGCTCCTGTAGGTGTGTAATCTGCCAGAACAACAGTTTTGAGCGGTCATCGTTGGAGCTTCGGTTTTTTTTTTAGGCGGATACAGCGGCTCACAAATGCGCTCCCATTCAATAACCGCCTGCGATCCACGCCCCTGGAGCCGAGCGGGGACGGCGGCCAATCAGAGCGCGCGTCCGCAGGTCTCACGAGCACGCGGGTTACAGCTACAGCAGAAGAAGAAGCAGAAAAAGCAGAGATGTGTCAGTCTGTGGATCAAAGCATTTCATTTTAAAACCGCTTTATGTACCGGGAATGTAGAACACTGTGGGATTTTACTATTATGTGTCAGGATTTAACCATTTAAATGCTGTAAATGCAAATGATTAGAACAAGATTATGATTAAAAACTCTTAAAAGACATAATTTAGTTTTTTTTTTCTTATTGTAAAATGTATATACGATCTTTGAAAACACGTGACCTGAGATCTAAAGTACATAATGGCCGAAGAAATAAACTACCACTAATTATGAGGTCCCCATTGGTCCCACAGTGCATGGGAAATACCAGTGTTGCATCACAAGTTACAGAACAGTAGGAATGAGGAGCACACAGCTTTAAGATACGTAAGTGAACATCAAGTGCAGCTCAACTTCAAAAATAAAAATACATTTTCAAATTTCAGCTGAATAACAAGGGAAAATATACACAAGCATATAACACAAGATATAAACAACAAGTATATATAACAACATAGTATATAAAATATATACTATGATATATAACAACAAGTATATAAACCTGTATACTGTAAGGTACGATTAGATATACTAGTATTAATATGTCGCATTTGGAATAAATAGAATCACTGCGGGTGGGTAAAAAGAAAATACATTTGCAAACACTCACATTGAAATATACTTGTATGTACAGTAAACATGCTATAGGTAAATCTGTGATACTATAGTGCAAGAATATTGAAGTAACAATTAGCTCTGAGGGTTCAAATATTCACAGTAATGATACAACTGTTCATTTTAGCTGCATGAGGCTCTTATTCAGATTCAGATCAGATTGATTTTATTTGCCATGTGCAGTATACAAACCACATTGGAATACATTTGCAAAAAAATGTACTCTGTGTGCACCAACATAATAAAGAGAACAAAACAATGTAATATAAAATAAAATACACATACACTGAACATAAGAGCTGACACTGTGGCACCGAACAACAAAAAACAATACAAGGGTTGAATGTTTCAGTGGGAGGGGAAACCGGGGCACCCAGAGAAAACCTCCACAGACAGTAAAGTATAACTAAACATAACGGGCAGTCCAATTTCTACTTATTCATGATTAACCAAAAAGTCACAATGTACTTGATTTGCGTATTTTGAAATGAACAACAATCAAAGTTTTTCTAAAGATAAAATATTAAAAAGATATTGTACAAAACTCTACATTTTATTTTATACTATACAACACAAAATACAGTACACTATGGTTTGAAGCCGCCATAAAACACACACAGACATTAAACGGTCTCTGGTTTATCTGGAGATTGAATTTGACATTTGATAAGCAATTACTTGGCACTGCACTTGTGTTTTACTACGCAACATTAACAAACCCACTGCACTGTTTTAATGGAGCCGCTTCATTTGACAAACGTTCAGCAGGAGAGGAGGAAGAGGAGGAGGACGAAGAGGAGGAAGAGGAGGAATAGGACAGGGCTCAGACACAGACACTTCCTGCTCTGTGTCATCCACGCCACATCAAGACAATTAAGTTTTCAGCCTCCGCAATCCATAAAGAATGTATAAATAATATAATGACACAAGAAATAACGTTCATTAATTGAATAACACAGGAAATAACATTAAAGAAATAAAATATGTGAAATACAAGAAGTAATGATAGAAAACACGTGTTGTTTGTTCAGATTGATTCATTCATTTGAGCAGAAATGATTTGTTCAGTTTGATTGTTTATTAGTTGAAAAAGTTCTTTGTTTTACATTTAAATACCGTTGTTTGTGGAGATAACATTGTATTTAAATGACTTTTGAATATTTGGTTTTTCTACTGCACAGTTTATTCATTTATACCAGAAGTCAAACAGTAAAGGCCATAGTCTCACCACATGTGAAGATATTTAGAATTTCAATACATTTGTAAACATAATTCATACATTTAGCTTTAGTTTGTCAGTCCAAAAAGTGTCTTATGAAAGTGAAATGTTGTGAACAGATTAGACCACAACATGCCGTCTTCATTTTGGTATAAATTATATTATTATTATTAGTATTATTATTATTATTACATTATATCTTGCACACCTGTAAGAGAGAATTGATTAGCTGAGTTTTAATATTTCTGAAACAATCTGATCTAAAGATGGGTTAAGAGCGCGAAACGATCCAGCGGATTTTATCACGCAATTGTATTTTTTTGAGTTTTGAAAGTTAGGTATCCCAGCTTTAAAGTTTAAGCACAGTGGCTGAGTGGTTAGCCCTCTCACTTCCCAGCAAGAAGGTTCGAATCCCGGTCGGAACAGGGCCTTTCTGAGAGGAGTTTGCATGTGTCTGCGTAAGTTTTCCTCTGGGTGCTCCGGTTTCCACTACCACTAAAAATGCTCACAATTGTAAAGCGCTTTGAGCTCAGGTCTGTGAAAGGCGCTAAATGATTAAAGATTACTTACTTACTTCCTTCACTTGCTCATCTCCCCTGCATATGGACAATGTAATGCCATACTGTGCAACAATTTCATACAAAAAGCAGAACATTATCAAAATCATACATTTTTTACCCCCAATTTATTAAAACTTTATCTCTTTATTTCCAAAACAACACTTTTAATATTAGATCCAGTGTGTGTGTGTGTGTGTGTGTGTGTGTGTGTGTGTGTGTGTGTGTGTGTGTGTGTGTGTGTGTGTGTGTGTGCGGCGGTGGGATCCACGGAGCGTGCGACGCAAGGACAGTGTTTGCTTTGCTCAGTGCGAGGCTGTAAAGCTTAAAGCCCAACAGAGAATGGTGGAAATTAGATTTAGTGTTGGGTCGATTCCATCTGGAGTAGAGCCAGAGGAGAGAGGGGAGAGAGAGGGGAGAGAGAGGACACATGATGGAGGGGAGGCCCGGAAGTGCTGATGGCTGAGGAAGAGATGAAGGAAGGCCAGTGCCACTCAACTTAATGGGAGGTTTTTATCAACTTACAGCCATAACATTATGACAGCAGCGACAGCACAGGTTGATCCGTCACCACAGAGATGGACTAAAGTAACTACATCCACCAAGATACATGTTCAGAATGCTAACTTTGACAAGACTTTGTAAAAAAATCAAAGGAGCAATATATGTGGTATTTGAACATGCCACTTGGACTTTAATCAATACAATATCATATCATATTCAACCTAATCCACTTTATCTATGTAGCACATGTTATAAGTTTAAGTTGCCGAAGTGCTGCAGGGATAAAAGTATCACATTTAAATACACAGGTTTGCCAGCTTCATATGTATAAAAAAATATAGAATAATTGAAACACAATTTATTATCTATTATAACAAGACATTCACTTGTGTGTTTAAAGCTGGGGTACTTGACTTTGAAACCACAAAATAAATAAATATGCTGACTTTGTTCTTGCTCTAAAAACTTTTGATTGTTATACCATTTTCACATGAGTGTAAATTAGCTTCTGTCACATCTTTGATCAGCTTTTTCAGAAAGTAAAGAGAAAACAGAGAAAACCACCCTCATTATGAAGACTGCATGTTGTCTTTGCCAAATGTGACATGTACTTTTCTCAACTTATCTTATCTTATCTTGTAGTCTGATTTCTTCATGACATTTCACTTTTCCAAAACTCTTTCTGTCGAGACAAACGTGGATAATTTGTGGGGAAAAGGTCAAGAACCTCATTACAGAAACTGCATAACAAATGATGAGAAAAAAAATCATTATAATAAAATCCTATTCTTTTCTTTTACTGCTGTATTTCACAGTTATTATTGCACTGTATTCTGTAACCCCATATGTAGACGGGTATTTACTAAGAATAAGAGTGTGAGGAAAAGAGGCTAGACACCATTTACGTTGGAAAAAAACAGATTTATGATATATTTTTTATTTAACCAGGAAAGTCCCATTGAGCTTAAGAACCTCTTTTTTTCCTTTTGTCTTTTTTTTCTTTATTCAAACCATGAAAATTGCCCCTGCTTCATCTACGCTAAATTAGCACATGCTCAAGAAATATACCTCTTACTGTATATTGTCTTGCTGCTTTATTTTGGCTAATTTTGGGACATTACAAAAATCTTGATTCGTGTACACAGCCCCAGTCAAATAAACAAGAAAAAGACTAAATATTTACACCTAAATAAAACCATTGGTCATAAGTAGTCCAAGTATTTCGAAAAGTACTACGTGTGTATGTCAGAGAATAGAGAAGCAATGAGGATTTTTCCCTTAAAGGTACTCTGTGTAATTTTTACAGTTGCTCCAAATGAAACAAAACATGTTAACCAATGACAAATGTGACCTTTTTAAGAATATTTACCTCCACCATGTTTTTGAATTGTTGTCATAGACTTAGAATTTGATTTATAAATGTACATAAGAGCTGGAGTACTCTTAATGTCAATGAGACAAAAAGTGGTACCGTAGATTACAAAATATGATCTCAATGCCAGATGGGAGTAAAAACTACTGTGTACCTTTAACATGAAAGGGTGAAATCATCTCCAAAATTGTTCTGACAAAGTAGGTAATGATCAGTGGCCAATGACCGCACCATAAAGCATAGCTCACACATAGTTTACTCCTGGAATTTGAATGTTATGAAATAGGGATTGGAATCAAAAGTCAAATGAGCCCTTAAAAAAATGGGAAGACAGCCAAACCTCTCCACTCGACCCTAAAAAGCAGCTGAAGTGGATTTTATGGTACATTTGAGATTTAGGTGTTCTAGTAAGTGAAAGTGAATAGTCTGTATAACATTACATAAGAGAGTTAATCTTAAAGTGATTGTCCCGTTCCCACACTCGACAATCGGACAGGGTTTTCAGAGAACCTGGAAGCTTCTCTGTAGCTGAAGACGATGAAGGAAAGTTGGAAGCAAAATCATTCCCAAACTTTTGCTTCTATAATAAGGATGACGCAAACATACACCAGTGTTCTGACAGGTATAATTGATTCAGTTCTTATGTAAGATTGCATTGCTGATCGGGCCTCATGATTTACACAATGAAACTCTCGATCTCTCTAGTTTTGAAACATTCCATATCCATTAGTAACAAAAAATGGAGTTTTGACTTTCCAGGTAAAGGCAAATTATGAAGATCTAAGAAAATCATAAAAAATCCAAGGCGATAGTGGTCAATAGTTTAGAGAGTTTAAAAAGCCTTTTGTGAGTTAAAAAAACTAATTTTGCATCCCGAAGAAGGCCAAGCTAGGCTGAAACGCGTTGGTGCGTATTTCAAATTACAGCTGTGAGAAAATAAAGGCTTTTTGAACTCTCTAAACTATTGACCACGAGTGCCTTGGATTTTTTTGATTTTCTAAGATTTTCATAATTTGCCTTTACCTTGAAAATCAAAACTCCATTTTTGTTACTAAGTGAAACCCCTCTTCCAATTGAGCACCTGGTCTTTTAAATAACTTTACACGCTTGTACCACGCAGCACTTCTTACCCTTTGTTTTTTGAGAAATACCATTCCCAATCCATTGTTTTTGAACCACAAATATGTGCTGTACACCGAACAACATCGTGGCTTCACATTTGCTACAAGGGAATTAGTCTTGCATTTGTTATTTTTCTTTCAAATCAGGTACAAGCGCTTGGTCAGCCCTCTCCAAAATGAGGAATTGTTGTATTCATCTAACTTGGGAAGCAGATCACTACAAGGCATAGTGTCAGAAAAAGCATAAGAGACTTTTACGAAGAGAAAAAAGTTTGGACTTGCCTTTGGATTTGGATTTGACCCATCCTGCAACGTCATTAAATTCACCTGACAGGAGTCGAAAAGCTATAGTGCACCTCCAGATGTTGCACTTCTTGGTCAGGATCACAGAGATTTTGGGAGGGAAAACTGGAGCACCCAGAGGAAATCGCAAACTCCACTTAGAAAGGCCCTGTTCTGACTGGGATTCGAACCAAGGACTTTTTGCCGAGATGAGAGAGATTGCTAACGTCAACTGTCAACATTCAGCCATTTTCTTGAACATTTTACTTTAACCTGTTGACCAAATTAGTTAAAATATCTGACATAGTTATATATTATATATAATCTTTATTCCGGACTCAGGGTCCATACAAGAGACAACACAAGGACACCACAAGACACAGAAACATAAAAAATAAAATAGCAAAGTCTAAGGACTCATTTACAAAGACACTTGTACCAGTGTTCCCAGAACTGAGAAATATAGCGTGTTGTACTGAACTTGGCATTCACCAAAACAACAACAACCAGGTTCACAGACTCGTTCAATCGGCGAATAAAACTAAACATTGCATTTCTCAGCACAGACTTCAGTGTGTTCACTCTGTTGCTCACGAACAACTCACTCGCTCGAGTCGATCTGGGCTTCTTTAACAGCATCCTCAGAGCGTCATTGAAAGCTACCTGCAGCTTCTGAAGAGTAGCTTTTTTGTAGTTCAACCACAGATGTGCAGAGTATAAAGGAGAGCAGTAAGCTTTAAATAAGGTCAACTTCACTTCAACAGTGCAGCAACCAAATTTACGCACCAAAGCATTCGCCCTTACATACAACAAACGATACTGCCGAATAATGTCCTCATCATCTGTCAGCCGATCTGTGATCAGATGGCCAAGATATTTAATTTCACTACAGATATTAAGAACCTTTCCAGCAAGTCGAAAAGCTGGAAAGATTAAATGTCTGTCCTCTGTGGTTCTGAAGATCATAATGGCACTTTTGGAATCATTGTACTTTACATCATGATTTTCCCCAAACACTGAACATATACTAAGAAGTTGCTGCAGACCAGCTGAGCTCGGACTAAAAATGACACAATCATCTGCGTACATTAGATGGTTCAGCATTGTGCTGCCGACCATGCAGCCAGTTTTACATGAGTTAAGACTATGAGATAATTCATTCATATAAAAATTAAATAAAATTGGGGATAAGATGCTCCCTTGTCTTACTCCATTACTCACATGAAAGGGAGCAGACAAGCAGCTGTCCCATTTCACTTGCATGGTCTGTTGGGCATACCAATATGACAGGATTCTGACAATGTATTGAGGGACACCTGCTGCAACCAATTTCTTGAATAGTTTCCAATGATTCACTCGGTCAAATGCCTTAGACGCATCTAAGAAACACATAAAAACAGTTGAGTTTTTGCTCCTATAGTTGTTTAAAAGTTCCTTTAGGACATAAATACACATTTCCGTAGAATGTTTTGGTTTAAAACCGAACTGATTATCTGTAGAAGTAATCAGTACATTAATCCTCTCTAGGAGGATTAATTCCACAACTTTGGATAAAATATTAGCTAGAGCTATAGGTCTATAGTTATCAGAGGAGCCCACTTTTCCTGCTTTATCTTTAATTACAGGAGTCAGTGTCACAGACATCATTAAATCTGGAAGATAGCCATGGATCATAAAGGCACTGAAACAGAGTGCCAGTAACATACACAGCTTTGGGCTCGCATGTTTGAGATGTTCAGCAGAGACAGAGTCTGGGCCAGTTGATTTATTAGAAATGGCTTTAGAAACCTCATTGTATGTGATTTCCTCAATAAAATCAACACTGTCTGCTTCAAAGCATTTGGTCTGGACACAATTAAACAGTTTACAATAATGCTTACGCCAGAGCTCAGCAATTGCATTTGCACCAGAGACTCCATCTACTGACCATGGCAGTGAAGGTTTGCAGTTATTTGTACGTTTCACTTCTTTCCAAAAATCATTGTTTGTGTTATCTAAAAGTCTGTTGGCCATAGACTCTGCCCTCAGACGCTGCTCATTCTTACATATGAAACGTATTGCATATTTACATTTGGCATTTGTGCTCTTCTTATGTTCAAAAATGGGCCCTTGTCTTGGCTTTCCAGCTATAGCCCATGATCTAGTGGCTTCACGAGTCTCAGCATAGAATTCAGCCACATAATCATTCCACCCAGGCAGAGTTTTTCTTCTCTTCTTATGCTTAAGGAAAGGCTTACTAGCTTCAAGTAAAGCAGAGACAATTGCGCTATACAAAGTAGAGATATCAGTGCTATGTTCACGCTTTGAACAATTACCTTCTTTGCACAGGAGGGCCTCTTTAGGGATGTATACATTACTCAATAATTGATCAGTGTAATCATAGTAAAATGACAATTCTTCACATGTCAAATAGGACCAATCTAAGAAGCCCTGTTTTGTATTATTATTACATTTTATAGTTGAAGGTATGCTGTCAAACTTAATCACCATTTTAACAGGAATGTGATCAACAGTGGAGAAATCATATAAAATTTCCATATGTGCCAAGGATGCGTGGGCATCTGATGTAGAGAGGCAATGGTCTAGCCAGGATGTGGTATGCCAGGCCTCACTTATATGGGTATAACTATCAACAGGCAGGAGCTCTCTGCTGGACAATATTAGATTATTATCAGAACACAAATGATTAAGATGTTTAGCAAATGCTGACCTGTTGTCTGAGATATCGGCATTCATATCACCAATAATAAAAACATTTGAAAAACATTCGTTTTGTACATAAGAACTAATGAATGCAAGCTTATTTACATAATCTTCTTCATTTTGATGGCATTCATATGGAGTGTAAATGTTTAAAATGACACATTCCTTATCATCACGTATCAGGCGTACAGCAATGCACCAGTCCACTCCAAGCCTGGCTACATTTATCGCTGGGTCCAGCTTCTTATTCCATAGAATTGCCACACCTCCTGGGATTCTGCCCCTTATTATCCCCAGGCTGAGGTCAGTGGTGGACTCTCCAGCACCATGAAAACTGTCATTTATGGAGTTCAAACCAGACAAATCATGCATTGCGAGGAATGTTTCCTGCAGGCAGAGAACGTCACACTGCTCCAATAACTGATCAACAATAAAACGGCGAGCCTTATCCTCCGCGATTTGGCCCAAACGCAGGCCACGGCAGTTGTAGGATAGGACGCGTATATCCATAGTCAATAGTAAGCATGTCTATTCCTCGCTGTTTTCATTGCCATTCACAGCTTGGGCAGCAGAAGCACTAGCGCGGCTAGAGCCAGGACCAGAGCTACCTGTAGCTGTAGCTTGTTTCCTCCGAGGTTCATAGTATCTCCTAACAAACACACCAGCTGGCCAGAGTTCGGGCACATACATGTCTGCAACTTCATTACATTCAGCCGTTATATGGAATGAGCTGAATCTCCCGTGCGCAGACTCAATTTTACGGCATTGAAAAACCCGGCCCAGCTTCTAACTCAGGTATTCCTTGAGCATGTCAGCTTCCAAACTTGGATCAACGACCCTATATTTGACACTTGACATTTATCCTAATTGTGTATGGAGTCAGATGCCACGGATCACAGTCACAACTTTTCAGTTTCAGATCTGTCTAGTTCAGTCCGATTCATCAAAGTATCCCCGGTCTCTCTGTGCTGCTTTCCTCTCTTGTCCAAAACACTTTTCTCAATGTTCTTAAAGATCTCTTGTTCAGGAGTAATTCATCTTCATCTCTCTGTTGGTCGTTCTGTCCATGTCATTATCTGCATTGTTATTTAAGTCCACGTCTGAAATGCTCTCTGACAATCTTCTTTTCTTTGGAGATGTCTGTATTTCTGGTTCGAACAATACTGTAATTATGAGAACCTGGAACGACGTCCCCGAAAACAACGTCCCCGAAAATATGAGACGGGCCTCCCCACCCTGGCAATGTTCAAGTCGAGGCTAAAACCAATTCTTTTTAGATGTGTTAAAAAGCATTTGGATTGTTGTTGTTTTATATTTCGCTTTTTAATTGAGATTCTGTTGTCAACAGGTTGTATTTGGTATGATTCATTCAATGTCGACTATCCAAAACAGTGTGAAATTCTGACTGTGCTTTTAGGCTTTACGGAAAAATAGATAAGACTAGAAATGTGTTTGACTTTTTACTGTTTAATTTGTGTAATTTCAACATTCTTTCACTTTTTCTCCACAATTCTTTCTGATAATCACAGTCTCTTGTCTTCTTTGCTTTCATTATCGTGTTAAACTTCTTCCCAGCTTCAATGATCCTGATTATTATATTCTCCAGTTCCAGTTACCAAGGCTCTTTAAACGTCTAATTGCATATTCTGTGATTTTGCTTCTGACAATCCAGTGCATAGCTGTGGATTGGAGTGGAGCACCTCTCTTTTGTGTTTTTTGAGCCGTTCTCAAACATTTGATCCGAGTGGACAGCAGGGAGTTTGTTGACTGAAGTGTTATGTGACGGCTCACGAGTGGGTGGTCTGCAGCACTAGCCTCATATCACACTGCTCGTTCTTTATTTCTTATATATTGGCACATAATATTAATCAAAACCCAATTGCAGAAGCGGAGCTGACTTCCTTTTTCAGCCATATCCGCGTCAGGCGTGAAAAGAGTTCCCTGCAAACAGACGGACAGTCGCTGACAAGTGAAGAATGTTCTGTGATTATAAAACCAAAAACTGTCTAAATGATCCTTTCTATCTGAGATTATAGAGGAACTGTTGCAGCATTGTTTTTATTCTCCTCAGAAATAAAGTCGTCAGTGTTCTTCCATTCTCAAACTGATAAACTTCAGTTTTCTATCACACAGAGATGGTAAAAGTACTCGTACAAATATACTCTAGTACAAATCAGCTTTACTTAACCCTTGTATTATGTTAAGGGTCAATTTGACCCATTTCAGTTTTTGTGTGGATCAAAGTACTGATTAACCTTTCTTTTTCTTGCTGAAATTTGGTGACTTTTCCTCATTTAGGGTCATGAACTGGTGTATAAAATCTGGACACTTTCATGTGTAGTGGAATGTCTGTGTAGAGTTTGTATACAAAGATGATGTTGCGGGTCATTTTGACCCAGACGCTTTAATGTGGGTAAATAGCTGTTCAGATCCAAAATAAACATGTCTCTTTGACATTGTATTTTGATTGCCTCTGAGACCCAGAGCCAGGTGTGTGAAGAGAGGGAACTTTCTCACACTTGTCCTTGTCACTGTTCTCATGTCATCTCTTTTGCCTAGCGTACATCGGACTGGCAACTGAATATATCCGTCGCCTTTGAGTTGCTGCCCCGCACACATCGACAATCTGGCGAAAACGGGCAACTCCTCGTATCAGGCCAGTCTGGGGAATAACAGCGCGTACATCGACAGCAACTGGCCTCAACTACAGAGTGTTTTCTGACATAAACTGTAGAGGTCGTGCAATACACGCAATACACACATGTTGTTGGAGCGCGCACATCGGGTGTTATCTCCGGATCTGAGTACTAGTTGCCGAAAAGTAGAACACGGCAACTGACTGAATCCTGAGATTGACTGTTCATCTCCAGTTGTAAGAGCGCTCACATCGACCGATTTCAGCAACTGATCATCTCCATCATCTACTCTCAGTCGCCAAAAGCCTTGTATCTAGTTGTCTCCAGTTACTCTGTCCATGTGCGCTAGGCTTCAGACAAACTCACCAAAAATGAGCTCCAGAAGGATGATATCTGAGGAGGCTTCACAGATTTTTAACTGGGATAATGATGTAGAGGAAGAGATTTCAGAAACAGAGGATTTTTCAGAGACAGAGGACAATGTTATTGCTGATCCAGATTGTCAATTTTCCTACGATAAGGAGGATTCAGAGGACGAATCTTTGGTCAAGGAAAGAGGAAGGGAGTAAGGAAGGAAGGAAAGAAGGGAGAAAGGAAGGAAGGAAGGAAGAGAAAAGAAGGGAATAGAGGACGATGAACAGAGACAGGAGATGGCAGGAGGAAAGAAGGAAGAATTGTCATTTTGACCCGAGAGGAGGACAAGAAGATTAGACTAAATATTTCTTAAATATAGCATTGGAATAAAAAAATTATTGTATGTCACTTTTCTAAATATTTATATAACCTAGAATAAAGTTGTTATTGGTTTAACCTGTTTTCTTGACTGTTTTGAGTACGTTTTCACAGTACGGGTCAAAATGACCCGCAACATAATCAATGTTATTTTTTTTCAACATAATACAAGGGTTAAAGAGGATTCTCTACTTCCGGGTGGATCATCAAGACTATTGGTCCTCCCAATTATAACTCAGTCTGGTGATACGTGCTCGTCCAAAAAAACCAGAGAGTTTTGATCGAAAAGTGGAAAGGGCGGTTCTTTTCTAGAATTTGGGGAAATTCTCCTTGATACCTTTAACCTTTAACTATTTACAAACTAAACAGTTAAAATATTTCTTCATTAAGTTCCAGTTTAATTAAATTTTGCTTAAACAATTGTTTGAGCGCTGTAGAAGGGTTTCATGCAAAAACATGATATGACAAACACCAAGTAGAAGTGCAATCTGAAAGAAGAAGCACAGCTGATCACAGTGAATGAAGCTTTAGAAGCGTTACTAACTTCACACCAACCGTTTGGGTCGCCTTCTCCTGCAGCTTCGAGATTCACACTTGTCGGTTTGAATCCAAGTAATAAGAATGTTTTAGAGTAGAAAGTACAGATATTTGTATCATGATGTGTCCTCTGTTGTTTTGTGGGACCCATATTGTCCAACAGTAATTGAGCTCCACAGTAAATTAGAGGTTGCTGGTATGTTCTGTTCTCTTCTTGTGTGTGGTTAAAGTGGTGCAGATGTACAAGTCTCCAGCAGAGATAATAAAGCCAGAGCACAGCTGATTATTGCTCCTGTAATAAGTATAGAGAGCTTTTTCTGGATACAAATGCCACTTTCAAAAACTGTATATCAGTATTGTGTGCAAGTTAAAATTTAAGGTTATTCTATTACAGAAATATCATGCATTCCAAAGAATTAGAGAAAAAAAAAGTGTTCTGGCATCTTTTTTTGTTTTTTTAGTCATAACTTTGTGAAAATGTAGATTGGCCTTCGCTGTCTGTTTGGGGAGAAGAAGATTAAGTTAAAGGTATTCTTAAAAAATTATGAATCACTATTTAGTCAGGTACAATTTACTGAACGCAGGTCATTATTGGAAAGTCGGCCCTGAAGGTACTTATTTTCTTATGCGTACCTGCGTTCTATATATTTCCCCACTTATTATATGGCTTTGTGCTGAACACACAGCTAGCTACTTCAAAACTACAATTCTCTCAAACATCAGCGGTGAGCGACCCGTCTATCAACTCAACTTAAATCCATATTCAGATCCTCTGCAAATGCGTCCTAAAATGCTCTATTATAGTTAATGTTTATTTCTGTTTTTTACCACAATCACAGTAACAGTTTTTGTAAAGAAAACGTTAATAGGTAATTCTAAAAACCTCCGTACATGTGTGTTAAGAATATATATGTATAATGTGTCATCCCATTAACATTTAAATGTGTTGATTGATTGTTACTTGTGTTTATTGAGCCGAGCTAAGGCGTGGCTAGCTCCGACAGCTTCTCTCGAAATGACAGAAGTAGTGACAGGCGCCGTGTTGCTGAAAGCCCGATGACGAAGTGGCCGGCACTACTCGCGGAGTGATCTTTACACACCTGAATTTCAAGGCAAATTGCGTTGCCAAAGGGCAGCGGTCATTATTGATTTGAGAGGTCCATTATAAAGAAATAATGGCCGGTAGAACTTTTAGAAATTAGACTCAAATCAATAGAGCGTTCTACTGCTGCTGTGAGGAGCCGTATAATAATAATCGAATCATTTGGTTTTAAAATCATAGAAACATATTATTATTATTATTGTTTGTGTGTGAAACAGGATGCACATGAAAAAACCTCTCATGAGCCCTCTCTGATTATAAAGATACACCAAAAGAGCTTTGTCCTTGGGGAGGAAGTACATGGACCTGTTACTCTTTCTCTCGAGGTCAGCACTTTGTGTAATTATTGTGGTTGTTTTGTCTCACAGTATTTTTAGCGTTTGTAGCAATAGTAACCATCACTGTTAGTTATAAGTTATTTTTCTTCTCATCTACTTCAATTCAATTCAGTGCATTCTTGTATAGCTGTAAATCACAACAGTCGTTTTCTGGGAGGACTTTACAAAACAATTGCATTCACCAACACTGATCACAGAATCAAAGAGTTCAAACACAAGAAATGCAATGATTTAAAAAACACATAAAGCCATTGATCCATAAGGGGCAACGACCAGTGTCCATAAATGTTCATAAGTGTCCATAAATGTTTTTGTGATTTTCCCATGTCTTAGAGCAATGAGGTTTCAATCAAGTTTGATGGAGTTTTAAGCTTCTCCCACCGAAACATGTCAGGGAATTATGCAGTACTAGCTTCTATACATTTTTATATCATTAAAAGAACCTTCTAAGCTTTAACCATAAAAACACATAGGTCTGAATGAGGCAGTTCTGGCACATTGGGTATTGGTCATCAGCTTTGTGTGTCGACTAATGGATGAATATAAAGTGCATTTCTGTACACACTGAAGACTACTCTTGGACTTGGAGGGGATCTTTTGTCCTAATGGGCCGGAGTGCGGAGGGCGGTCTGCTAATGGCTGTTGCACTAATTGCATCAGAAGAGTTTGCCCCTCGAAAAAAAAGAACAGGAAGCACTATCACATGTGCTCTTCCACATGCTAGAAGCTGTCATGTGTTATGGACAATTTGTCATCTCTTATTGACAGATAATAAAAGATGCAGCGGTTTTTTTCTGTAGATTTAGTCCACAGGCACTTCATTTTAAATGCATATTTTTCTCATAAATTATACATGTTTTATGTCTCAACATGACTCTTGTGAAAGTTAAACTCAGACCATGACATGCTGTCTTCATCTGAGGAAACCGGTTTTCCTTCGCATAATGTTAAGAAAGAGATTTTGGGATAAGAGCTGATTGGCTGTGTGTGGTCCTCTCATTTTCACTTTTCTATCTGAAAAAGCCGATCAGATGTGGCCAAACAATACACACACAGCAAAAGGTGATGAAAAAGAAGTCAAAAAGCTAATGTTTGTGCTGTGTGCTTCTCATTCCTACTGTTTTGTAACTTGTGATGCAACACTGAAATTTCCCCACTGTGGAACAAATACATTAATCTTAATCATTTTGCCAGATCATCTCCATCACATCAAGATGACTCACCTACACCCACCATCTCAGATTCAGATTCAGTTTATCTGCCATTTGCAGTAAAAACACCACATAGGAATACATTAGCAAAAGTCACCAGTGTGCACAGACAAATACAGACATAAAACAACATTAAAAGACAAAAATAAAACAAATAAAACAGTAAACAAATGTCACTGTGAAATCGATCGACTAAAACAGTTTCTCTCTCTGTGGCCTGACCTTAACCATCCATAAACTCCTGTTCTATCATTTCCTACATGTACGAAATGAAATGTGTAGGATGGTATGGTAAGACCAGCCATCGCTCAGTGCTATTCGCCATACCTCGTCTGAAATGAACACAATACCGTCCTCATGTTATAAGGGTAGAAAAGCTGTAATAATCATATGTATACTTCACTCTTCAATGCGATTCAGAATGCCCACCTAATGCCAGTAGCTTAACTTTCAACTTTCAGAACAAGATTTGCCAATGGGACAAAACAAAATTATCTTGTTTTAAAAAGATACAAGAAATGTCTCCCTTGGAATGAGTACAAATGACAATGACAATTCTTGAAATAAAACTATGTTTTTACGGACCTGCATTTCAGACATAAAGGGTCCATCAAGACATATATTTATAGACGTTAAAAAGACAGGCAGAAAAATACACATACATGTGCTTGTGTTGTCTGTGCTTGTAGTGCGTAAAATTGGAAGAATATTGTTGCTACCATTGTATATCGATCAAGTCTTAGTTAAACAAGAAATAAAACCACAACAAAAGACCAATGAAAGCAGAGACTGACACAGACACAGTCCCACGTGAGCTTACGGCAGCACTAACCTTTGATCCGGAGTCAGACCCGTTGCCATGGAATTTGCTTGAGTGCATTCAGTAATGGGTCGTTTGTCAGCAGTCGATGGACTTGACATTGGTGAGGGGGATGTGTTATGGGGCAAAAGGTGGCAGACTCCACGCATCGATCATGGGACAGCTGCACAGGACGTGAAGGTTAAGGAGAGGGTGAAGACCAGACATGTGCAGAAACTAACATGAGATTATCCTGTATGTGCTGTGGGGTTCTCCAAAGAGAATGCCTGGAATGTTGGATTATGAGCGACTGATTGATATGATTTATATCAGCTTTTGCCGCTGTGTGCTCCTGCATCCAGGGTACCTCACTTCAAAACCTTTAAAGTTTGGTTTTATCACTAGTTTCCCGACTCGCTGCAAAAAAACATAAACTATGAGGTAATAAACGTTTAAATCAAGTGGTTTGTATCTTGATTTTAGTGCATTCAGCCTCAAAACGAAATGCCAATGGGACAGAAACCTTTAGATTTTTCTTATTGATCAATCAATCTAAGAGCAAATGGCTTGACTCAGACGACATTGATCTTTTAGAGCGGCGGCATTTATTTTCTTTTCAAAGTATTTAACTTCTGGTTGTATTTTGCAAAACAAGACAATTTAGCACGTTTGAAAATGTTGGCTCATTAGAAAACATTTGTATACATATTTCACATCCTTGTGGGAAAGAGCCCTGCGAGGCACTAATTGTCACGCTGATTGGCTAAGTGGTCATCAGATTTTTTATTTTTTATTTTTTTAAGATTTTTTTAAGATTTTTAAGATCTAAAGCTAATAAAAGTAAATAATGCACGCTTGTGAAAACTAAGGACCTGACTGTTTTGAGAGGAACAAGATACATGGATTTCATTACATTTATTACATATAATTCCACTGTGCTGTAGACACCTTCCACATATTTCCAAAAATGTGGTCATGAGATTGACGTGTCGACAGTTAAGAGTTATGAGCTGCTCTCAAAGTGTCAGGATTATGAGCGTTCGCGGGAATTTACGACCATTATCCTTTATGCAAAAAACGTGGCGTAAGTAAAGCATTAGCGTGTGAATGCAATTTAAACATTTTGTCAAATTAAATAGAGAGAATATTATACAGTTAAATACATGTCTATAGCTGTTTAGAATGCGCCTGAATATTAATTATATTATGTGATAGCAGTAAATAAGTAAATGAATTGTTTAAAATGAACTTGGTCTAACTATAAAAATAAAAGCTTGCTGGTCAGTCCCATGAAACTGTTCCATATTAAAGAAATACATGCATTGAAAATAAGTCTTTGTTATAAATGAATAAAGTGAAGGAATTGTCAAAATACAAGCAAAAAGTGTTCAAAAGTCCACATTTTTTATCCCTCGTAATAACTGTTTTCAAATGTGTTTTTATCCTTGTTCTCTTTGCCCTTCCCTCCCTCCAGATGCCACGTAACACCTGTTTTTCTGGATAATTCCTGGAAGCCCTTATGAAGACCATCCCAGGGCAAAACAGTCCTCTTTAGTTTAGCATATGGCTAGGAAGGTAAGACTCGGAGAAGGTTAAACTCCTCAGAGTGTTAGTCAAGCTGCATAGGGAGTCAGTTTTCTGGGAGAAGTATGGTAACTTGAGCACTATCCTCTCCTCCTTCCTACTTTATCTGTTTAGCATTTTTAGGATTCTGACTGTAGTTTGTTCATTGCTATTCACCCGTTGTCCCATTGTCTGTTTCATGGTACGATGACGGGATCTCTGAGCCTGGCCTCTTCCGTCTGCGCCTGCGGACTGCCCCGCCCGGCCCGCCTGGGAGTGCTTCGGTCCTGCGCCGGACCTGTCCACGTTCAGCGTCCACTGGTCCACGTTCTGTAGCTAGCTTAGGTCCTAGATCATTAGCCTGTCCGTCCGGAGGAGCGGATCCCTTTCTCATATGGGTCTCCCTCCCTGTGGGTTTCCCTAGTTCTCCTCCAAGGTTTCTCACTTTTTCCCACTGGGTTTTTTAAGAGTTTTTCCTTGTCGATGCAGGAGGGTCTTGTTGGACAGTTAGTGTTCAACAGAAAGGATTGGTGATGATCAGGACACTTTAGCATTCTACAACATGTATGGACATTTTCTTCTGTGTGTGCTTTATATTCTTCATGTGTTTTAACTGTTGATTCTCTGACCTGTGTTGGTGATTTCAATGGTTTTGTTAAGTCCTCTGAGATGACTTCTGTTGTGACCTAGGGCTATACAAGAATAAATTGTATTGTATTGTGTATTGTATTGTAAAACATAATGGTTTTAAAAAAAGCTGTTTTAATCACGATGCCCTTGTGTGGCTCACATTTGACAGTTTCTAGTATTCTCCACACAAACCACCCTCTTACACTGATGCAGGCATAACAATAACATACTTTAAAGCTGGAGAACCTAACTTTTCTTGTTTCATAAATATATGTCTGTTTGTCCCTACAGTGGAATCAAATCAGACACAACACATAATCTTTATCTTATTAGAAAACATTGTATATTTTGTTTACACAGCGGATTGGCTGAATGAGCTTCTGCTACTTTCATTTCCACTGAGAAGGGTGATCTAAAAATGTGCCAGGACCTATTTGCACAGAATTGATTACTTTATTAATTTCTTGCGGTTTCGAAGTTAGGCACTCCAGCTTCGATCTTTGTGACGTTGGTAATGAAAAAGAAAGTTAGTTTTGTGGTTCCCAGGCTGTTTCAACTGGAAAATAGAATGCAAAGAAACAGTCGTGGCATTTACAAAGAGTTGCAAATAAAAGAGTTTTTATGTTTTTTGTTTGTTTTATCAGTGACAATAGTTCCTTTTACCTTTAGCTTATTTTATTCTTATGTATTTGTCTGGTACACACTGGGTACTTTTCCACATGTATTCCAAAGTGGTTTAATAGCAAATCGCTAATAAATCTGAATTTTAATCTTGTAACGCAGAAGTTTGAAGTCCTTTATTAATCATTTTGGGTTCAGGCAACTTCCGTCTTCTTTGTTTCTGCGCCAGAACCAGGTCAAGCGGCGTGTGACGGCCGTACATTCGGAGTGGCGTTGACCCCTCTGACCCGCCTCCCTCTGCAGTAGTTTGTCCTTCACATCTACACATGACAAATATATCTGAGAGTGTTGTTCTGCGGTCAGTGGCTCTGGGTCTGGTCCCTCTCAAGTCTGGCCCTACCCTCCTATAGACTGAGCCGGGTCTAATAGAAGCAGCGTAGCATGAAGTGAATGGCCTACATACCACACCTCAAACTCCCATCACTCAGCCTGGAGGGGCGCACCGTTTAACCCCTGAGGGACTGAGAGAATCTGGGCTGCATTTGGCAAGTCGGTAAATATCCTTTTCGTTCTTGTCTACAGTGAAAGTAAAGTCTAAAGGGGAAAAAAACAGCTTTTCAAGTCAATAAAGGCGAACTAGGATATTTATTTAGGCCTTTCTCACTGTAAATAACTGCTCAGTGATCAAATCTCAACCACTTGACACAAATCAAAGATAGTTACACAATTCCAATTTTGTACAACAACTGCATACGTGTATACAAACTGACTTTCTTCTTCCAAAATTGACAAATATTATGAATAGAAGTATAGTATTATATCTAGATTGAGTGTAAACATACAAAAAATTAGCAAAGAGAAAGACAGTATGTAATATTTTCATTTTAATTTACATCGACAGTGTACATTTGAGATAATAGGTCACATGTCACACAATCATACTTGACTCTTTGGACTGAGATGATGGTCCCCTCTTTTTCACGTTTCTGTCGTAAAAAGCTGATCTAACTATGTGACAGAAGCCAAAAACACATGCATGGGAAAAATAGGTGTGGAGAAAAAAAAAAAACTTTTGACAGCAAGGAACTAGTAATTTCTGTACTTTACAATGCTCATTCCTCTTGCGAACTTGAGCCTAAAATGCTCAGGGACTCACTCATTCAATCATTTGCATACTCGACAGATCCTTTCACGCCTGTTCCTCCCAGTCAGACAGCCCTGTAGTCAGCAGCTTTTTGGACCTCCCCTCTCTCTCTGACCAAACCCACAGCTGACCTACAAACACACTGACCTCTCCAGGATACTGTAGAACGTTCCAACAACAGCAAAAAAACCACAAAAAGCAACCTTAGTGCAAACTACAACTGCAGGCATTTGAGCTATAGACGACGATTGTGTTACGGGAAGAAAATGGGGTCAAATAGCAGTGTGTACTGTATGCACGGAAACACTACTGCGTTTGTTCTCAATGAGGACGAGGGAAGCGGTGACAATCATGTGACATCATCGGGCCTTCAGAGACCTCATGTTACCTGCTTACCTGCATCATCGGCCAGACAGAAATCATCAGACAGCACTTACACGCAAACAGGATGTATTTATCTAATTATTTATGTGATGTGTCTTTACCATTTCAGGTTAGCATAATATGAGACCAGACAAACTGTTGAATGCAATCTTCAAGAAAATGATAAGAACATTAGTGTCAATCTGAGTCTAACCTTAACCGGAATACTTGAGGAAAGTCTGGGGTGCTCCTGCTTGGTTGGAATGAAAACCTGCAGACACACCCCTGGATTAGAGGATGTACAGTATAGAACAATATAGGCAACATGTGTGGGTAATTTGTTTGTTTTATTTTGACATTGGTTCTCTGTGGTTTCATTTTTACGTCCTGTCTTGATCCCCCTTGTTGATTGTCGTGCCTCGCTTTGATGTGGTTAACCTGTGTCTCTGTGTCTGTATGTACCCTGTCCGTGCTGGTCCATTGTCTGTCCACGGCTGTCTATGTTCCCAAGTTTTGTTACTTCTGTTTATTTCTTTCATCAAAACAATTATTTTTTGCATTCCTGCTTTTTGGGTCCTGCTTCATCTCACCCCACATCAAGCCCCAGTGGAGTTGATAGATTTGAGTTTATTGCCCCAAAGAGGAAATTCTTGTATCATATTCACAGAGCCCATTAAAACATACAAGACATACACATGCAGTACATGAAGGTGAAGGCACTTACTTTCTCTCTTCTCGAGTTTAGTAAAAGTAAAATGTGGTGAACAAGTCCAATCACATCTTAACAAGAAAACTGTTGCTCCGTGAGTCACTCTGGTGGTCTTCTCTTCTGCAATTTTCCGTCTGAAAAAGCTGATCTAAAAGTATGACAAAGTGACCAAAAATACATGTGGAAACTTGGGTTAGAACTAAATCTGCAGGGGCTATAGTGCCACGGTTTGAGTTCAATCTTTGGTGGTTATTTACCCCAGCTTTAAACATGCAACACATAACATACCTGTTACGGCCCTAGGCCTGTAGATTGCTCCCTGTTTGGATTTTGTATTTTTGTGTGTGTGGCACCCTCTCCGTCTCAATGGGCTATATGCACGGGGAGGCGTGACGTCATTTCCTGTTAACACAGATCAGCCCGTTCACTTCCTGTCTATGCTATCGCTATGGCTTTTAGGTGAGTTGTAGTGACGTTTTTTAGTAATTAGATTGATACATTCAGCTGTGAGACTGACCCAAAAGTGTCGACGTGCTTTCTCTCTGAGGAATAGCTTTGACTGTGGCCACTCAAGAGATATTAGCTAACTTTATAAAAGCACAATGACAGCACAATAAAAAAGCACTGCTGTGTCCCAAAAAGCCCCAGTTTCCTCAGTTTAATTCCCGTTTGAGCATTATTTAGGAAACTTGTGTAAACATCTGCTGAACTCGAGTGAAAAGCAAGCCGTTCCCCGCGCACAGGAAGTTAAGTGGGGTTGTAACTAAAACGTGGAAGTGGTGCGTGCACAGAGCCCATATCTCTGACCTGTGATTGGAGAACCACTGGCCCTCCCACCTCCGTGACTCAGGTGCTGATTGGAGGAACAGCGATGCACCTGGCCAATCCAGCTCCCCCACCTGGAGTCACTCTCCCACTTACGGCCACACTCCACACCTGTGTGTGGCTGGTATTTGGTTTGTCTGAGTTTTTTTTTACCGAAAATAAATTAATCTTTATTTTTGACAACAAATGAAAACAGTTCCCAAAGACAGGAAAACTAAATGTGCATCCTCATGTGAGCAAAGAGTCTGATCGGAAAGATGTGAGACAGAGACACAGTCTCAGAATTCCCATAATCCAGATCACCACAGACCTCCAGGACCACAGCCCAGTGCAGTTATTGTCAGCGGAGAAGCGAGCAGGCGGCTCCTACAGCAGGTCTGTTGGTGACGGGAGCTTAGGCCTGAGAACCACGACTGACGCAGAATCCAGCATCAGTCCCTTCAGGTGCTTTTTGCCAACTTGTTTTGGGGAGATGTAGAAAAGAGATGGGTTAGAAACTGCAGCTACACAAGGCTTAAAGGTCTCATTGACTGGCAACACCGCAGTTTTCCAGTCCACCGGAAATTACTCCTTGGGCAGAGACGGAGTTGGATCTTTGGGCAGCCTCGTCCTCACACCTGCTTCACCACAGCCCGGACGAGCCCCCATTTTTGTTACAACCCAGCTCAGCTAGGGAGGAAACAAAAGATGTTAAAATGGTAAAGCAAGTATTTCATAACAGGCAAGTAAATGATAAGTAGACATAACTCAAAAAGGAGACAATACAGAACATAAGGGGGTAATTCAACGCTACCACAATAAAGCAAAGTGTCACAAAAACAAAACCTCAAAGTGACAACAGAAAAGAGACAAACCAAATAAAAACTATGCGGACTATGTCTGACCATGAGGACACAATGGCATACCAGCCACACACAGGTGTGGAGTGTGGCCTTAAGTGGGAGAGTGGCCAGGTGCACCGCTGCTGCTCCTCCAATCAGGGGGAGGGGGGGGGGGGAGTTCAATGATTTTAGCTGCAGTGATCATTTTAGTCAGGTTTTGTGACCTAAAGTGTTGTTGCATTTATTTTCTATTATTGTTACTTTTACTGAGTCACATTGTCCCATACTTATGTGCTGCAAACATGTACAGATCAACTATTACTTGCACTAGAATATACAGCTCCTTATTATGCTAAAGTCAGGGGTTTTTGTACTCAAGTCTTGGTTCGTCATCATGCTCAACAAATAAGAGAGTTTGGTTCAAAAACTGGAGATAATCCTCCTATTCATCTTTAATATTTTAGAATTTTGTGATTATTTGTTTTGATTGCATTGAGAAATGTGTTTCTGCTGCTACTGGACACGGTGGCTAAGGCCCTGTCCACACGAAGTCAAGCTCAGGCCTAAACGCAAAAATACTTTATCAATCCAGTGTATCGTCCATACGAGGCCGGCGTTTTGGGGGGGTGTAAACGAACATTTTTGAAACTAGGTCCCAGAGTGGAAAGATTTCAAAACTCCGTATATGCCGCTCCGTGGTTACTGCCTCTCCGCAATGTATCTGAGACGCTTGCGTCATCGCCCCGCCTCTTGTTAAAGCACGCATGCGCCGCACTCAGAAAATAATGACAACAACAATGTAGCTTGTTGGTTTTGTAATCCAGTGTGACCCGAAGCAACAGTTCAACCTCATCGTCCGTCCATACTAATGTAGTACCAGCTCGCCCACTCGCCATGTTGTCTGTTTACAAAATTCCGCGCATGCCCACGGAAGTTTGGGCTTGATCCCGTCATTGCGTCACAGCGCCACCAACAGGTCTGGCATAGTTTCACAGCGTTTTCAGGCGTATTGACTACATTCATATGGACGCACACATTTACTGAGCTAACTCCGTGTTTACAGAAAAAGTTTATGAAATTATAAGCGTTTTGTCTTCGTGTGGATATAGCCTAATACTCTCACTTTCCGAGTTTGAATCCCGGTTGGAACATGGCTTTTCTGAGTGGAGTTTGCATGTTCTCTGTGTAGGTTTCCTTCAGGTGCTCCGGTTTCCCCCACCACTAATAGTTTAGGGCAGGGGTGCTCAATACGTCGATCGCGATCTACCGGTCGATCGCAAAGGTAGTATTGGTAGATCGCATTAAATAAATAAAAAATTACACATTCTAAACGAATATATACAAAAAACTCCGGGCAAAGTGGAGATTTTTGAAAACTCCGTTAATGCATTTGTGTGTAGTCAGAGTTAACCGGAGTTTTGTGTTCTCGCACGCCACAGTACCCCCCTAAATTCCTCTGATCACTGAAGCATGGATCATACTACCTTAAAAACTGTTCTCTGTGAGATGCTCGCAGCAGCGAACATCCTCGCTCCACATCAGAGAGCAGCAAAGTGATCGCGGGGACTCACGTTCGAAAACAACTAAACCAGGACTAAACCCGGACTAAACCAGGACTAAACCAGGACTAAACCAGGGCTGAGGACGGGGTCAGTGCTTGTAAACATACGTCTTACTCTGAGTGTCTTCTATGACTGTAAAAGTGCCGTTACCGGCGTCTGCATCAAAGCTCCGCCCACTTCTGTGTTTTTCCCCAACGCAAGACAGGACGTAAGACACGCACATGTTTGGAATGTTACGAATGTGATTGATAACGCAGATGTGTGGATGCAAATTATTTTATAAACGGAGGAGGGGAAATATTTGTATTTAAAAAAACCAGGCATGGCACATGGACATGGCACCACAGTCAAATGACATCTGTGTTTTACTCAGTAATGTTTTACTGACACTTAGGTGACTGCACATGCGCAAACAACCGCACTCAGTGCAGGAAAGCTAAACCACGACAAACTTGTCAGCGAGTTACCACCAATTTTCCGGACTATGCATCCCTGGCCGATTCAATTCACTGCAAGTCATCAGAGTAAACTCGGGTAATGACAAAAAATGTACATAGATAATTGTGTTGTGTTGTGCTATATTGGCTCATGCGGTTTTGCATGTACATAAACATACATTGTAGATATAAAGAATATTTTTTGAAATAAATATATGATTAGCATTTTTGTAGTAGGTAGATCATTTTGACTTGATCCTTTTATAAGTAGCTCGCATGCTGAAAAAGTGTGAGCACCCCTGGTTTAGGGTGAATCAGTGTGTGTTTTTGAGTGCAAATTTAGGACGAACGGATGCAAAATAGCACATGGAATCTGGAGAGATGTGTTCGTAAACATGCACCGTCTCAAACATATAAACAATAGATACATGAATTATTCCTACGGGGGATCAATAAAGT
This sequence comes from Knipowitschia caucasica, assembly GCA_964034765.1. NCBI lineage: Eukaryota > Metazoa > Chordata > Actinopteri > Gobiiformes > Gobiidae > Knipowitschia > Knipowitschia caucasica. The sequence goes on along the minus strand of OZ035827.1, from coordinate 8,918,381 downwards.
ATATCTATCTATCTATCTATATATCTATAAACCAATAGCAAGTTGAACAGTAGACAGAGGAGGTGAAACACACAGTCCTTTGAGTGGTTGATTGTGGATGGTGTGATGATATTGGGGGATATTTTAAACCAGCCACTATTTCCACTGATGAATGCTGATGATGATTGACAGTTGAGGAGAGAAAAGAGGAAGATAAGACCCATTGTTTTGCTGATATTAAGGGGAGGGTTGATCTTTCCACAAATCTAAAGTGTGTGATTGTATTATCAAAATCCAGAGCTGAGCAGAGCAGAGGGTGTTGATGGCTGCTTCAGGTTTGGCTCCATCCAAGTGTGTGTTTTTTAACCTGGAATGTTCCGCAGTTTAGAATTACTGTAGACCATTGCATTGACAGTTACAGGTCACATCTACAGAGAGGCAAGTTTACCAAATGGAAGAACTGAGGAGGCACTAAAAAACCTAATTAAAAAGCTTTATACAACTCTACTGCACTAGATTCATATCAATTATATACTATTTCCATGGCAACAAGCTGGTTGTGGGCTCCATCAGAGAAGTTTGTATTATTTCATTTCTATATAATTTCTATAAAAAAAATATCAGATTTTTTTTTATAGCCATTGTAAGAACCAGGAAGTCACAAACTAGGAATTTGCTTTGGTAAAGGGTGGATCAAAGTTATAAAATTGTAAAACCATTAAGTAGGTCGAACGAAACAAAAGACAAGTTTGCCTTTAGAAACTAGTACTCGTAGAGCGCGTACCTCTGTCAAGAAGAGGATTTCCATTCCTTGTCAAATCAGCAATCTCGATCCCCTCAAAAATCCAACCATTTGCTTCTTTTCCCATTTCCAAGATTTTCGGCAAAATGTATTAAAAATCTGTCTATTACTATTTTTAGCTAGGAGACAGTAGCACAAACAACAAACAAACACTTTTAAGGTGCATTATAGATATGTCTATTTTAATCTAGTGTGTAATGTGTTGTAGTGGTCGAGGAGATAGCAGTAAAAATAATAAGTAGTTGTAGTATAAGAATAGTTGTAAATACATCAAAATAGTTGAAAACAGCCATTTGCTCCAGGTCTCAGTACAGGGAGTATAGTATCAGCAATAATAACAGTACTTGGACCATTTTCGTTTTTTGTGTCCTGGCCGCTCTCGTCATGTCTCAGTCTACATTATAACATGTTTATTTCTCTCTGCTCTGAGTAAACGGTCTCATGTGAAAAGGTCTGCAGTTGTAACCCATGATTCAGACTGCTCCAGAACGGATTGTTAAGATGTGAAGCTCTAATTAGACTCTGTGTCACTGCAACCCCAATTAAAGCGCTAAATGCTCATTGCACACACTTGGATACGTCCACAAAGAAGCACCGGGGATCATTTGCATACACTCGAGCAGCAGTGAAATGTGAGCAGACGTGCACTTTGACAACGTTATCATGATACATATATAACTGTGGCACATTTTCAAGTTTAAAGCAGTTTGTTGGCATTGCTAATTTTCACATGTATTTTTAACAGTGACAGTGGCTCAGTTGGTAGAGCTTTGGGTTTTGAACCTAATAGTTGCCTCCCTGGGTATGACACGTAACCCCACATTGCCTGAAGCCCCCGCTGAAACACAGAGGCTGAGTCTTCCTGTGGACCAGCTGCAGGAGGATCAGTGAGAGCCTGCTGCTATTTGGGATCAATAAAGTTATCTTGATCTAAAGGAATGATTGAATCTGGTCCATACTGGGGTAGTCTTGCATAGTTTTTCCAATGTGGTTTTACTGCAAATCACAAATACAGTCTTGAATCTTGAATTAATGTATGTATTATTAACCCTTTTAACCCTTTCATTAGATCAGCTTGTTCAGGAAGAAAAGTGAAAAAAGAGGGGACCTTCCTCACTCCGGCCAATCAGCTCTAAGTCCAAAGGGTCAAATAGTAAAGCTAAATGTAAAGGTGCACTTTATTAATCCCCGTAGGGCCATTCAATCCACTGCATTTGACCCATCCTGATGCCACTAAGGCTTACGTCAGGAGCAGTGGTCGCCGTAGTACAGCGCCCGGGAACCCGTCTCCAGATGTTGATGCTCGGCTCGGTCAGGACTACCAGAGCTGGAGGATTTAACCTAGTGAGCATGTTTTTAGTGACCTACAGGATTCTTTCAAGAACGCACAATATAACATGCATGCTTTCTATAACACTTACATTTTACAAGATTTTTGGGACAAACTTGAGTTAATTATGAAACAATAAGTTAGGTACCTCAGCTTTAAAAGGGACAGTATGTAATGTACATTCTTGAGGTAGAACCCAGAATCTTCCTGTGACACTTGTGGCTCTTAAACACAGATTACAGATGCAATCCACCCGCTGACGTCTAACTAGAACCCCAGCTGGTCTAAACTTTGTGCACTATGTTTGACTACTATTTTTCTATCCGTTTGTAATGTGTGGTGCAATTTTTTGTGTGATGTTTGTATATTATAAATAGAGCTTCTTTCTGCTCTCTGATTGGTTATTATGCTTGAAAATCGATTGTTGACGTCATGTCTATTGTATTTTTAATTTGAAAAGGCCTATCACATTTTGACATATAATCTGGGGACACATAAAATGTAAATATAATTTAAAATGAAAGTCCTAATTGTGTATGTTGTGCTAGTAAAAATACAGAACATGCAGCTAATATTCTATATCACACATACAACGTGACTTTGTGATTGACAGCTGTTCAGGCATAAACATGTTTAAGAGGCAAAGGATAGAAACACATTCACCCAGACGTTCTTTAAACCCTTTAAGTAATTAAGTTTTGTCCAAAGTACTTAATGGAGCAGAACGCAGCTCACTTCAAAGATCAATATATATGACATTATTTATTGATGCTCAATCCTTCATATTGATTGTTATGAGACACCTTCAGCAGCATCTTGGTATCTGAACATGAAGCTCCCCCTAGTGGTCTTTCTAAAACATGACAACAACGAAAAATCATTCCCTCAACTTTTCTCTATCTCAATATATCAACATTATTATTCAAATCGAGACACACTGATCCTAAACTCATCATTTTTCAGAAAGAATAGATCCAGAACCAGACACCACTTTCTTTTGTGCATAAATTATTCACCATTTCTTTCCTTTCTCGGCCATGACCTCTGCAAAGACGAAAAAATGCAACATTGATCATTGTGAGGTTATTTTATTGTATTCTTATTATCAATCCAGCTGGTCCACCCCTAATAAAAACGATAAAGATATACAAAATCTTTTTATTATTGCCGTCTCTTTAGTTTTGCTTCAGGAACATGCACAGAACAAGCCACATGAGAATCCTTTGCTACAGCACCAAACACATAACATAGAAACAAGCTTATTTGTTGCCATTGGTGAATTTATATATACATTTTTTTGTTTACATAACATTATAAAAGTACTGGTGAGCCCTGAGTAATACTTTGGCACAGTATTATGTAATTGCACGCCATCTTCACAGCCTCTTACACAATACGTGATGTTTTCCCAGCATACGACAATAGTATTTGTTTGGCGCCTTTACTAAGTTTTCTCGCTGAAAGATGAAGCCACGGGACAGAGCAGGTCAGCGTCTCTTCTTCTGTGGACGCAAATAATAATAATAATTATAATAACAGCTCACAGGGCGACAGTAGCTCAGTTGGTAGAGCATTGGCCTTAAGGCCAGAAGGTCGTGGGTTCAATTCCCACCTCTGCACCTTCTCCACCGACTCCCACTGATGACTGCTGTCGTTGTGTCCTTGGGCAAGACACTTAACCCCACTTTGCCCAAAGCCCCCACTGAAAGATCAAGGCTATGCTCACACTCAGAGAGCAGCCGTCCTCCTGTGGACTCACCACCTGCAGAGGGTCAGTGAGGGGCTGGTGCTATGAGACTTGGGTGGCATCTCTGATTGCCACCCCCCTGACCCAGAAATGGATTAAAGGGTAGAAAATGGATGGATGGATGGATAACAGCTCACAATCATTTTAACCACACTGTGTATTCTGGCTGCAAATTCTCACCTCCGCTGTAGTAGAGCACAGCGACACAGGCAGCCAGGCTAAAACAGCTCAGGAAGAATATGGGCCCTACAACAGAAGACAAAAGAGATCGGGCAAAAAGTTGACATTTATTCCTACAGTATGGTCATTTGTTTTTTATAAGCCCTGCCTGATTCACACTTTTTATTTTCATCCAGTCAAACATGAACAAACAAGTCTGAGGATCTCCACTCAGCACAAGTTGAGGGTCCCTCGCACCGGAGCAGAGAGGATTCATGGTCTGAACCAAGCGGACCAGGTGAAGATCCACTGGAGGAATGCTAACTTTTTGAAAAACATCAATGAGGCATTCAGCGTTTTACTTTGGACAAAAGCAGAGAAAATTGTCCGAACGAAGTGGCTACTCCACCTTGTGACCCGTCCTGCTCCACCCAGAGGCTACTCCATCTGTGCTGCTGTGACCTGAGGGGCTGTTGCTTATAGTTAGCTTTTTGGAATTATCAATTTCATTTTTTTATTTTTGCTGCTACTGGAAACTTGTATTACTCCTACGGGGGATAAATAAAGTATCTATATATCTAAAACCCAGAGGAGACAGATCCTTTCAGGTAGTTGCTTCTCGCCTTTGGAAGGAGCTCCCCCGGTCACATACTGTAGGTTTTTACAAGCGAAATGGCCGAAGTGTCCCGGATCGTCGCCACAGTCTGTTGATGATTTAAAGTCCCAACTAAAGACCCATTTGTTCAGACAGTCACTCTCCCCTCACCGTACATTGGCCCATCTGAAGTGTGTTCATGATAACTCTGACTTGTATGTGTATTATTATATCTGTATGTTTTTAAATATGAACAAATAGACAAAGTAATGTTACTTACTTATGTACTAACATGGAACAATGGAGTATTTTTACTTTCACTTCCCACTAACTTCTTAGTCTCTTTACTTGATTTTATATATGTTATGCTTATTATGCTGCTGACTATGTAGCACTTTGAGATTTGGTGTCAAATGTAAAGTGTATTATACATAAAAATTTATTATTATTATTATTATAATTATTATTATGTATTGTTTCCTCAAGCATTTGGTGGATAACTCTTTGAGTCACTAAATCACTACTATTTAGTAAAGGCCTATCATTAAAAAACTTTAGGGTAAAAAATAAACTAATTATTTGTGTTATTAGTGTCCTACATCTTAGAAATTCCAAAAATATTACATTTCACTGTTATTTTGGCACAGTTCAACCATGACCCATGCCCTAGTCACCCACTGACACTGCTCTGACCGCGTGGACAGCCCTGGACCTCAGCCCTGGACCTGATCCACAGACCTGATCCCTGGTCCTGTGCCCTGGTCCTGAGGAATGCAGCACAGAGGAAGCGCCCCGCACACGTGAGTGACACACAAAACCACAGCCCTGAGTGTAATGGGATGTAGATGAATGGAGAGAGGCCACTCTCACGTGTCAGAGGTGAAAAGGTTCAGGAAAACTACACTTTCTTTTGAAGAATATTTATACGATTGTTATTATCATCATTACCTTTTCAACATGAGGAGCAAACAGTGTTTCCATGATATACTGTAATTGTTATTGGGGATGAACCTATTTGTTTAATCAAGGACAAGGCTCAATAATGAAAATATGAGCCAGTTTTCCACCTGCCGTCCCCGGACAGGTTGATGATATACAACAGTAAGACAGCTGAGTGGGGGTCCATAAAACAGTTTTCAACCTTTCACACACACACACACACACACACACACACGGACATGCACACACAGACACACACACTAACAGACACACACACACACACACACACACGGACATGCACACGCAGACACACACACTAACACACACACACACACACACCGACATGCACACATAGACACACACACTAACACACACACACACACACGGTCAGGCATTTGTACATGTGATGATGTCATTAGAAAGAGTGTTCCGAAGGCTAATTGCTTGACACAACAAAGATTGTTTCCAAGACGTGGTTTTAAATCTGGCCCAAATGTTGGAAAAACGGTGGAATATGGATTTCTGTACATAATCTTTTGAATCATATATACTGTACATGACATGATATGCTCTTTGCTCTTTCTCTCACTAAAGGACATCAATGAACTTACCTTTATTATTAAGCACATTGGTTTCACAGTCAACCTCTTTACAGTTCATCCCTTTTGGATCTTCCATTTCTGAAAAGACAGAAAACACAGGTTTTAATTCTCTTTAAGCATCTACTTCTGGGTTTGTGTCATAAATAGACCCAGATACTTTCTCACCTTAAATGTGCTATAGACAATTTAATATTATATAATTTGCATAACATCACATTTGCATTAAATCAGAATCCATGCACCTGGATAAGGACACTCCCTTTCCTAGTTTGCATTTGCAAATGAAAGTTATCTGAACATCTTACATTCAGGGCATACACAATTGGCATTCAGTGTGCAGACTTGCTGTGGGGAATGGGATATGAAATTGCAGTAATAGCATTGGCCACTGGAGGGAGTCCTCACTCTTAGACGAGAGAAAATCACAAAAAATAGACATATTTAATTAGACACTGCTACAATGGCAAGATTATGAGTTTATAGAATGCACTTAAACACTGATTTAAAATATTGAAATGTAACTTTTCTCTCGCTGCAGAAGTTCCACTGCAGTGATAAGCAGCTTCACCTCGGCATCGCACTCTGGAGGGCAGTCTGCAGTACATGTCCTCGGCGTGGATCTGGATCCCTCTGTAAAACTCATGACATGCGTCTTCTCCTTTACAGTGGAGGCTCCGCAGCAGCTCAGCCAATCGCAGCCTCGTCACCACTCGAATGTTCCGGAACTGAGGCCGAGAGGGACATTTAGGACTCTGTTCTACACTCTTCCAACAATATTGTTACAATTAATAGGCTTTACTCATGAAATACATTGTGATAGTTATCTTGTGCTTATTGGGGTGCTGTGTTTTCATTTGTGGTTTTACTGCAAATGGTAGATTTACTGAAGCTAATGTGTATGTATGTGGAAGTATGTGGGAAATATTAATTAATGTTATCAATGAAATCCAATACTATTTTTGAGAGTGTTCTTTTGCTCTAGTTCAAAATAACAGAATAATTGAATTTTAAAGCCTAAAGCCTAAACCACAGCATAAGTCGTCTTGGAGGACTTTACAGAGTTCTCAATTCCTCAACAACAAATCAGAGAATCAAACCATTCGAACTCACAGAAGCTATTGGTGCACTGGATGACCCATGTCCAGTAAGTGTTAGCAGAGCCACTTTTGGGAACTTATCTTTGCATATTGATTCAGAGCCAAACAATAATAAATGGACTTCCGCAGGACACAGCTCACCTGGTGGGCCTCTTTGTCAGACAGAACCTGGGGGTACGTTCTGTTGAGCTGCAGGACCAGTTTATCAAGCAGTGCACTGTCCATCCTCTGGTGTGAGGACAGGAAGTGGGCGTCTGTCCAGAGCTGCTTCATGTAGCCATCTGGGGCGAGTCCAAAAATATCAAACAGTCGCCAAGAGATATTCAAGCAATTGCTGTATTCTTACTGTCGAAAGTACATTGCAATACTGAAACAAACAGTGTGGGGTGTACGAAGGTTCTGTCTCATCTCTGTAGCTACTGCAGTGGTTTGCTCAGTGGGACTTCTTAGTATTTCAATCTACAGAAACTAGTGAAGTACTTTTAGCTGAAGTTTAATGTCCAGGTCTCAAATATGTCATGTTTTGCAGTTACAAGGTTTTTCATTAAACATTTTCCACTTTCCCAAGGTTTTTCTGTATTGATTTGTAAGGCAGTGGCGAATAGTGTCATAATTATGATGTTGTTAATTAGGACAAGATATTCTTGTTTTTGTGTTTTAAAGTAGCAATATGTAAGATTATCATGTCAAGTCATCATTAAATAAAAACTTTTCGTCCCCCACTGCCCCTGGAGGAAACCCTAATGCTGAAGAAATATGTTCCAACATCAGCACGGCTATCATGCAATGTGAAATGTATGGAGACAGAAAAACAACTCCGTAAAATAATTCCTTGTATTCGCATATTGTGGGCTCCATTGTGATATTGTACACAGACATCACAGATTTCAACCTAAAATAGCCTAATTTCTGTGAAAAAAGTGTTTTTATTGACAAAACTTGTCTATTCAGCATATCTGGCAACCTGAGTGAGGGAGAGTGAGAGAGGACTACAGAATATTGACCGTGATTGGAGTACCACTGTAGGCCAGATTTTTACATATTGCTCCTTTAGGTCTTGACTAAAATTATTTTTTAGTTGTAATCAACATTTTTTCTTTGTTGTATTATTTTTGGTAAATAGTTTAATATTACCTCGGATGAGCGGGAGAGAGTGTCTGCCCCAGGACCCAGGGAGATTAAATGGGTGAAAATGGATTAATGGAATATTTCAACAGGCTATAGTTCTGAAATCTTTGACAAAATATGTCTGCAAATATCTCTTTCAGCTCTACTTTTAGCCCTAAGTGCCAGTTTTATCAAAAATGTACTATGAAACAGATCTATTCTTTGTGGGGTCCTGATTCAACAGATACAAGTAGTTCTGCTATACTTTGCCTAAAATGTCTAATTTTAGTCATATCTTTAATCATATGATCACTTTAATTCACTCTGGAAGATATTACATAACAAAATATGTGAGTCTACACCGGATCACACTAATTATAGGCATATAGGAGGATTTTCTACTTCCGGGTGGATCATCAAGACTATTAGTTCTCCCAATTGTCAATCATTCTGGTGATTTGAGCTCGTCAGAAAGGTCCAGAGTTCTGTTCAAAAAGTGGAGAGGGCGGTTCTTTCCTATTTTGGGACAATCCTCCTATTTACCTTTAGAGCAATGACATAAGCTCTTGCACCTGGACCACAGATCCATGACCAGCTCTGATGAACATGAACGTGATGTTTTACGCTGACGCTGCAGTAATCTTTGCAGACGCGACATAGAAACACAGTCTGTTCCAGTTTGATGCAGCAGAGCGACATGAAAGCTGCAGATCTCACCCCCACGTCCCCTCCCTCTCCCCCTCTGCACACACCACAAACCTGCCATAGCAGCCGTCAGACCATGGGTGAAGACGAAGTGCTTTTGTCCAGGGCTGCGGCCGCTCAGACGCCGCGGCTGATCCACTCTCCACACCCAGAGGAACCACGTGGTCATTCCCGATCCATGATTAAACTTTAATTAGGTCTCAGACAGATTAAGAAACACAAGAGTCTGCTGCACTCAGAGGACACACAAGTTCACATATCTTCAACTCAATCTTATTTATTTATTTTTGTGTTCAGTGGCTCATTTTAAAGCTGGGGTACTTAACTCTATCAGACCACGAACACTATGTAAAATCTGTTGTCTCTATCACTGGTATTCACCTGTATATTGGCCTCTGGTACATCTTCAAACCAGCTTTTTCAGACAGAAACGGGAAGCAGAAAGGGCCATATCCTCACAGCTCTCATCCCAAATCGTCAAATAACGAGTGGAGGGTTATGTTTTCTCATTGGATACGAAAGCATGTTGTAGTCTGAACTGTTTACAAATGTTTGATTGACAAGAATATTTCATTTATTAATTAAAGAAACAAAGCTTTAAAGGTATGCATTTAGACATAATTTTCATTTTGACAACACCTTTTAAATTGGAAACAGGGGTGTCCATCTCGTTGGAAGTAAAATTTTAAATACACATGAAACCTGTCATGTTTATTCATTTGATAGTTACAGATGGATGTAACTCTACTCTTTCACCAACAGGGGGTAGCATTCTTCCACTTCTTGGCCAAGGCACACCTTTGCAGCTTTTCAGTCCACAGTAATGAGTTTTTACACAGTGGTACTATTTCCATAGATCTGAATGCCAATAGTCTTGGGCTACACAGATATCACTCGTATATTAGAGTTTTGCTTCCTCGCCGGCTGCCACACCGGGTCAAAGCTGGAAGAATCCACAAGCACCATGTCCGAACACAAACTCTGTCTGGAATATTCAAGAGTTTGACGATGGAGGTTTGAGGAGCAGGGATCTGGAGGTAGAAGTGGTTGGTCGTATTGATATCCAGGAAGAACAGGGAATCTGGAAGTGACTTCATATGAGGAAGAGGGATCATAGCTGCCCTGATGTGGACACCTGCAAAAACAACATGTGACATCACTTAGCGTTGTATTTTAAGTTTTTATAACATTTTATTTTGCCCCGGATGAGCTGGAGGAAGTGTGTGTGCATAGGGAAGTGACCCGGCAACGGATGAAGCAGAAGAAAATGGATGGATTTATTTTTTATGTTTTTTCATACATACATGTGTTCTATTCATCTTCTATTTGAATATACATTTGAAGCCGGCAGATGTGTATACTTAAACATGATACTCTTATCTCTGCAGCACTTTGGAAACTGTGCTATTTAAATAAAGTGGATTGGACTGGATTAACTATTGGACTCAAGTAGATCGCAGAAGTGGCACAAACCAGTCTAAGGTGCTCTCAGGTAAAAGTATAGATACTGGTACAGAAGTATCAACTCTGGGAAAAGTAAATGGTGTAGAAATTCCCATGTAGCATAAAGGTACAAGCTTTTGTTCATGTATTTCAGAGCATTGCCTTTGCACGTTTCATACTGGCAGAGAAAATGTCAAAAAACAAAACATGTAGCTGAATGGGGTAATCTGAAAGTAGACACACGAATAAGCACAATTCATTTATTGTAGGTCTATAGAAGGATTTTCTACTTCTGAGTGGATCATCAAGATTATTGGTCCTCCCAACTGTCAATCATTCTGGTGATATGTGCTCGTCAAATAAGACCAGAGAGTTTTATTCAAAAAGTGGAGAGGGCGGTTCTGTCTTAAAATTTGGGAAAATCCTCACATAAACCTTTAACGTAGAAGCATTGCTAACCACGTACAAATCTGTGTTTTCATGTTTGCAAAGTTCTTTTAAAATACAGTACAAAGTGCAGATATTTGGTTTCAAAATTTACATGTCAGAAAATGGCAGCGTTTTTGTAAAGTACTATTACTAGAAAAAAAAAATACTTTAGCACTGCACTAAACTCAGTAAAATAGTTATTTAGCCACCTCTGTGCAGTGTTTTAAGGGTTTTATTGTCCGAACCTGCATTCTGAGCCGCCATGATGGTTCTTCTGGATCCACTCTTGTTCCATAAAATTGTTGTTATTATTGTTTCTGCCTTTGTTGTTGCATCTCCTGTTCATCTCCTGTTGGTGGCGCTGCTCCTCCCATTGCAGTGGCATTTCAGAGTCTCTGCAATACGAGAACTAGGTTGGATTTAAATGTGCATGTGTGAGTGGTGTCTTGTTTTTCAAGTGCTGTTAATATGATCCAAAAAAATCTATATAAAAAAGCTCTCGTTATGATTCTCAAACCATTAATGGTAAAAAACAAGGAGTAAAACTAAAATTTTCATCGAGGCCTTTGAGAAAAAGGTACAGATTTGTTGTTGACAAAACTCTTGTAAATTCAGATATTATGGTCCTAGCTGGATTCGTCTGCATATCTAGCAACCTGAGTCAGGGAGAGTGGGAGAGGGTGCAGTGCAACTTTTGGCCAGATTATTACATATTGCTCCTTTAGAGACCCAAACATTAGAACATTAAAATAATATATTAAATTTAATCATGCCAGTCCATATCAATTGACTTTTTCTGTAGCGTAAAGATGAGAATAGTAACAGGTTTCCCACTCAGAACTCGTAACTAACCTCTCCATCTCTTTCCTTTTCCTTTTTTCGATGCAGTTGACCAAACAGCAGGTGAGAAAAGCCGTGGACATGAAGCAGATGACGGCGAAACTCACAACAGAGATGAGGAGGGCCAACTGTAATCCATGGAGCTCATTGTAGGACAGGGCTGCAGGCCAGAACAGAGAGGTTAGATGGTTACCATTGATAACTTAAAGGTAAATAAGAGGATTCTCTACTTCTGGGTGTCTTGGTGACCACCAAGACTATTGGTCCTCCTAATTATCAATCATTCTGGTGATACGAGCTCGTCAAATTAGACCAGAGACTCCATATTACCTTAAGAGTCCGACATTTACATATACAGCCATGTACACAGTATGTCTCTGTATGAATCAAGGAGCATCTTGTTTAGTTTATCAATTATTTGAAGAGATACAGAGGGGCGACAGTAGCTCAGTTGGTAGAGCATTGGCCTTTGAGCCTGAAGGTCGTGGGTTCGTGCCCACCATAAGACCTACTTCACGACTCCCACTGATGACTGCTGCTGCTGTGTCCTTGGGCAAGACACTTAACCCCACTTTGCCTGAAGCCTCCACTGAAAGCTCTCAGCTTGTGTGGACTCACCACCTGCAGGAGGATCAGTGAGGGGCTGGTGAACTGGGTGCAGCTCTGACTGCCACCCCCTGACCCAGAAATGGATTAAGGGGAAGAAAATGGATGGATAGATACAGAGATATATAGGCTTAGCTATGTCTGGAAAAGTTATAAAAAGATACCAGTTGTAAGAACAGAAACACCATTTAAAATATCAGCAGATTTGAATAAGGTAAGTAACATTTATTTATACAGCACATTTCACAGACCATGGTGACACAAAATGCTCTACAACAGTTCTTGAGATGAGCATCAACTTCTCAAGAACTCCGTCTGGAGGTGGAATGGATTTCAAGGCTGTGAAGCACTCGCGCTAACCATTGCACCACCCACTTTGGATCAAGATAAACAATAGACGTTATTCTTAAACCTATTTTTATTTAAGTTTAATCCATGCATCCATTTTCTTCCGCTTCATCCGTTGCCGGGTTGTAGGGGCAGCAGTCAGAGCAGAGACGCCCGGACTTCCCCATCCACACACACTTCCTCCAGCTCAACAGGGGGGACAAGTTTAGTTAGTCTAGTTTAAGTATTTACTTTTTAAGAGCATTTGTGTTACGTGGTGGAAAGGAGGAGGACTCAACATTCAGGAATGCAGGAAAAGTAATTATTTAGTGAGTAAAAATAATCAAAAGTCCAAGGTGAAATCACACTACAAAAAAAACTCACGAACCAGGACAACAGACTGACAACGACAGAGACGATGGACCAGCAACAAGGGGAGAAGAGCATAGAGAGACACAGGTACATATAGACACAGGTACATATAGACACAGGTATAGACACAGGTATAGACACAGGTACATATAGACACAGGTACATATCGACACAGATATAGACACAGGTACATATAGACACAGGTATATACACAGAGAGACACAGGTACATATAGACACAGGTACATATAGACACAGGTATAGACACAGGTACATATAGACACAGGTATAGACACAGAGAGACAAAGGTACATATAGACACAGGTACATATAGACACAGAGAGACACAGGTACATATAGACACAGGTACATATAGACACAGAGAGAGACAGGTACATATAGACACAGAGAGACACAGGTACATATAGACACAGGTTCATATAGACACAGAGAGACACAGGTACATATAGACACAGAGAGACACAGGTACATATAGACACAGGTACATATAGACACAGGTACATATAGACACAGAGAGACACAGGTAAATATAGACACAGGTACATATAGACACAGAGAGACACAGGTACATATAGACACAGAGAGACACAGGTACATATAGACACAGGTACATATAGACACAGGTACATATAGACACAGAGAGACACAGGTAAATATAGACACAGGTACATATAGACACAGGGAGACACAAGTACACAAGTACGGGCGGCACGGTGGCTGAGTGGATAGCACTCTCGCCTCTCAGCAAGAAGGTCCTGGGTTCAAATCCTGGTTGGACCAGGGCCTTTCTGAGTGGAGTTTGCATGTTCTCCCCGTGTCTGCGTAGGTTTCCTCCGGGTGCTCTGGTTTCCCCTACCACTAAAAATATGTACAATAGGTCTGACATGTGCCTCCTGTACTGGCACCCCCACTGTAACAATTGTAAACCGCTTTGAGACTCCGATGTGCAGTGAAAAGGTGGTATATAAATTACTTATTTACTTACACACACAGGTACATATAGACACAGAGAGACACAGGTACATATACTGTAGTATAGACACAGAGACACAGGTACATAGACACAGAGAGACACAGGTGAAACACATCAGGGCGGGGCAGACATTCAATACTGGGAAACAAAACAGGAAGTAAAACTAAAACCAAACCACAGAGAAATTATTTCTAAATAAAACCAAAGTCCGTAATAAAATATCCACACCATGACAAGTTGCAATTTATGTCTCATTCCCATTGAGAATTTTGCATAGATATCATATCAAGACTGTCATAATTTACTCCAATTGATATCAGTTTGGCCTAATTCAGGTTTTAAAAAAATCTTTAACACACACACACACACACACACGCACACACACTTGATAATACACTCCCGCTCATACAGCATTAAACATATGTCTTACAAAAACAAGCTTTGTTAACGTTATTAATACAAATCTATATATAGATCTTTGAACGTTGACATCAAGCTGTGACAGTTTGCAGAGAAGAAAAGGTTCATCAGAATAAAATGTACATTCCACGATTCTCATTTAAGAACCAAGATAAAGACCATTTCCGCTCTCTGACCCCAAAACAACTGAATATGCATCGTGTCCGTTTCTTCCGCTCTGCAGCCCCTTTCACCGCTGCACAAACAGGAGCTGAGTAACAGTGAAAAAACCAGTGAACTCCTCAGAGACAGAGAGAAAAACAGCAGATGTCACTGTTTTTGTGACTGCAGCTTTCTCTTCAGGCTGGAACAGAGGTGTGTAAATGCGGCTGTAACAACGCATCGCGACACATCAATCATTGAGATTATTAAAAAAAGAATTCAAGTTTTTTGAACCACACCCATTCAAAGCTGTCGTGAAATCTTCCGTGACTCAGACAGAGCTTCGACTTCTGCAGAATGAAACCACGTCACTGATCTTCAAAAAGATACAAGTTCTTGAGTGGCTTAACTTTAGCTTTGTGTTGGGGGAAAGTATTTATAAGATTTATTGATCTCACAATCTAGCTATTTATGTATTTGTTTGTTTGTCCGAGTCATATTATTACATACAAACAAACTTGAACAAACAGAAAGAGAAGGAAGTCTTACAAATCCTGTCTCTCGTTTTGCTGGTTGCAACGACACTTTCACCTCCACATGATCCGTCACCCCCGTACATCCCCTGTCACCAATCTAGCAAAATCCGTCCTATTCAATAAAAACTCAATTACTGCACAAATTCACAAAACTTGTATTCATTCAAAATCTATAAAACAAGAATCAAAACAAGAACATATAAAATCATAAAGACATTTTTACATTTTATCGTTTGGAATAAGCTATTATGGTCCCAGCTGGATTTGTTTGCCTAAAGAACAGAGAGTAGGGTTGGGTGCAGTACCACTTTTAGCCAGATTTTTACATATTGCTCCTTTAATGGTTATTTTTGTGGGTTTTTTATGTGATGATTTGCGTTTCGTGTTGGGCTGTGTTGGCAAAGCGCTATGAAAATACAGATTTAATTGATTGATTGGTGCTATGTGTGCTGGGTGCAACTCTGACTGCCACCCCCCGACCCAGAAATGGGCTAAGGGGAAGAAAATGGATGGATGGATGATTGATCCATGGTGCACAGGCCCATAGTCTCCTTGTAAGAACAGCAGCATTATCTGAGGTGCAACAAGAAGATTCTCTACTCACGCCTACAGTAGGTCTCTCCCTGCCACATCGTGCTGTTTCCCTCCAGCACACACTTCACACTGTCTCCCATCAGCTTGTGTTTGTCGGGGCAGTGCAGAGCGATCACGGTGCCCACGCTGGTGCCGTTTCCATAGATGACCCGCTGAAAACCCAAGGCCGGCTGAGGCATCAGACTGCACTGGGTCTGCACAAAACCTGACAGACAAAACATACATCGTTTTGCATTTTGTTGTAATCGTAAACTGCTTTCAGACAAGGCTCACAAAACGCGGTAGTGTATGCTTTTTTGTCTGATTCATTCTAAATTCAGACTGTTGGTTTGAAGCTGACACAAGTGCTGGAATTTCTGTACATTGAAATCATGCTGTATCGAAGAGGAAATGTGATAAGTCAGTGAGAAAAAACATAAAAGTGTGGGGCTAGTGGAAACAGCTCAGCTCATTTGAAGGTAAGAAAAACAAGATTATCTCTCTATTCACGGCACGCATCTTTCAAGCTAGACATTTGTAAGGCTTAGACAATCTTAATAGGAGTGTTAAAGTAGACATATTCAAAGTGAAATAGAAAATATGGCTTTTCTCACTCAATTTTAGTTCTTAAGAGTGAGTGAGTGGGTGTCGCTCAGGCTTCACACCAATAAAGTAAGTAACCTTGATTTATTCATAGACCAGAGTCACAAAGTGCTGTACAATTGTGGGCATTTGTCTCCAACTCCACACAGATATGGGAGCGAGGTCATACAGGAGCCAGACCTATTGTACATGTTTTAGTGGTATAGGGTAAACCGGAGCACCCGCAGGAAACCTACGCAGACACAGGGAGAACATGCAAACTCCATTCAGAAAGGACTTGTTCCGACCAGGATTCGAACCCATTGGGCCTTATGGCACTCAGCCACCGTGCCGCCACCAGTTGTATATTTCTCCCTGTATGTGGGTGGATTTTGTATCGTGGTCGTTGGGTCGATTGCAGAGGACACATTTTATACAGGGACAGTAGAGCATTCTGAATCTGATTACCTTCTCAACAACGGCTTATAATAAATTTTACTGGTCTGAAAACATTTGCATTTGACCCAGCTTTCAATGTCACTAGGGCCAGAAGCCTGGGACCTATGGGGAGCGCCATAATTCTTTATTCTCAACCTTTTTGTCCAAGTCATAGTCTCCATGACAAATATATATATATATATTCGACATGTGAAGGCCGGCCTTTTAGATTGATGTTAAAATCTGAAACAGTCTTCCTGAAAATGTCGGACAGCCTTCTATCTCTGACAATGTTCAAATCCATTTCTGTTTAGCTCTGTTCACTCTCTTTACTGTGATTATTTATTTTGTGATTATTATATAATAATAATTATTATTATTATTGTGATATATATATATTTTTTACTTTCCTTGCTTTACAGTCTACAACAGGAGCCAGTATAGCATATGGGACGTCACCTTTTACGCAACAGACCACTCTTTTATCCGCGTGTGCGTGAGAGTGCGCGGGAACCAGCTGTGAAGGTCTGATTAAAGCTGCACATGACTGATGTTGTCCGGGATTCACCTTTTCCGTGCCACAAACGAAATTACAGCCTGCGCCTTAATCGGACTAGTGCATATATGTGTTTTACAAAAATTCCAATGCAAACATATAGGCCCCAGATATGGACGTTTGGCTATGACGCGCCTTCACAGAAACAACAGCAGCCTGGACATTCAATCAAAACTAAAGTGTGGACATATTTGCACACACCTGAGCTGCTGCCGTGGTAGCTGGCGTTCCTGCCTTCCATGTCACCCTGGGCCGTGGGCATTCTGCTGCTGCGCTCCAAACTATAGTCCGAGACTCAAGGCGCGTCTCACTCACCGCTCCTCATCACACCTCAAAAAACCCATGTGACAATATGTGTTAAAACAAAAAATACATAAAGATGTAGTGAATAGAGTGTTGATAAAGGAAAAAAAAGAGCGAAGGAAAGGAGCCCTGTCGCTGTCAGAAATAGGGCTGTGATGAGACTTGCGGTTATAAGCGCTTTATGTGATGCAGGAAGTCGCATCTGTTGCTAAAGGCAGCGTGACATTCAGACCACAACTGTCTCTCTCTGGGCATGAGTATAGAACCGTTTCTCACTTTATAACTCACACACCAGTTTCCGCTAAACGGTGATGTGTATACAAAAAGATTTTGGACAGTGTCAGAGGTGTATTTAAGTAATCACAGAACAAGAAGCCTTCAGTTTGATATAATAAGTATAAACAATGCACTTTATTTGTATTGCACTTTGCATTTATTTTACAAAAACGTTTTATTTTCTGCCAGGACTTATATGTGTTTTATTGGACAAACTTTATTGATCCAAAAAGACATTTGAACAAATTAGCACACAGTTAATACAATAACATCAAACTTATAAGTAGATCTAAAACAGCAAATACATAGATGTTGTCTAAAAGGGCATACCTGTCCTATTCTGAAATGCATACAGATCATGAATAATTGTTTTTAGTAAGAATCATTAGCTTTCTCACACTTCTGTTTTTGAGAATATTTCTGTCATGGTTCAAAGGATGTTGTATACTGCATCTGTGCTGTATAATCACTTTTCAAAACTGAAAACCTGCACAGACAGTAACTCAAGATATTGATGTTTTAGATGTTTAAGTTTAGATTCTGTTATAGAAATATATATACTGAGAGCCTTTCAAATACGACATTAACACACAAACCATCTGTACGTATATTGTAATATGTTATAACCACCTTGTGCTGTCCTGTGCGTGTATGGTGTTGTCTTGTGTTGTTGAATAAGCAAGAAAGGATTGGAATCTTGAAGGTGTCTGCTTCATCCAACCATGCACTTGAATGTTTTTTCTGTTGTTGTTCTGTGAAATATGTGTGGTTTGAAATAAAGAATCAAACAAAGCTCTAGAGAGATCAGAGTAAAAAATGTAAACAGTGTACAGTGTGTACTTAAGCTCTCCATCCATCCATTTTCGTCCCCTTAATCCATCATTTTTCAATAATATAAAAAGGTTCATGTGCAAAATTTGCCATTGGCCCTTGTGTATTTTCTACATGTGTATTTGCTATGTTTCCTTTGACGTGACTTTCTTTGGTACTCAAACAGGAAGTGCCCAGGTCAAGATGTGAGAAGTGAGCTGTGACCACAGACAGCGGGGAAAGTCCTGTTGGTGGCAGAGCTCTACATTCAGGTCTTGTCGTGTCTTGTAGGTCTGGAATGTGTGTTGCATTCATAAATGTGTTAAAATAATGATCAAATACCAAATAGTTGGAGGAACGTTGCTCCAGAATAGACTCATAATAATAAAAGAAAGTTGGGTTGTTGTGTGTTTGGACTCCTGTATTGGCTACATGGATTCACAGGTTTGAATAATTTTGTGTGACATTTATCACTTTTAAACACTTTTTTAAGCACTTGCTAATAGGAATTGTGTAGTGGTAAATCTTGTAACACATTGGTGACATCTGTATAAGTATTAATGTATGTGTCCAAAAAAATTAGCTCGAAAGAACAAATATTACACACTATTGTTGTCTCTTAAACGAGATAATGAAACTTTCTGAATGTGTTACGTATGCTTAAACATGTATAAACGATAAAACATGATCTCTGCATGTTATTCCTCAGATCTACCACCTGCTGTGTTTTTCTTGTTATTTCCATAGCAAACATTGCATGCTACATTACAGAAACCATTCATACTAAGTTTGTTACAGGAGCATGTAGACAGAAGGGGCGGGCGTCAGAAGTCCCCTAGTATTGTTCCCCATTTGGGTCCGTTTGGAAAAAGGAGAAAAGCTACAAAATTTGCCAAATGTCTTCTTCAAATGTCATGGCGTGGCTCACACAGGATTTATAACTTAACGCTTCTAACTCGGTGACATAAAGTATAATATTCTCTGTCATGGTTGAGATTTGCAGATGGGATTATGGGTCCTAGATTTAGTCATCTGCTGATTAAGGTTCGATAATCTCTGTGGACCTTCAGTTGGAAGCATTAAATCAGTGTTCTTGGGACGACAGATGGAGGAGGCCTGAAAGCTCTTTGCGGTAATGTGTCGCACATACTATTTTTACAAAGCATGAAAATAGACACACTCAAAAAAAAAAGGATAACAAAAACCCCGGGATATTAAAATGAATTAAAATGTTAACACATTAGTGAAATCATGCACAGTAATCTACGCACACATAGAAAACATTTGATTATGTTTGCATTTATTCTTTTGGTGATGGGTATTACTCCGTTACCTTTACTTCAGTTAAAGCCACCCTGTGTAATTTTTACTGTTGCTCCATATGAAAAAACATGTTAACTAACAACAACTGTCACCTTTTTAAGAATATTTACCTCCACCATGTGTTTTTTATTGTATTCATTGGCTTAGAATTTAACTTATAAGTGTCAATGAGAGAAGGGGTGCTCTCCGTGTAAAAGCGCCATCTTGGACGGTGGTGGATAAGGAACAAAAAGGATGCGAGAATTGCGTTTTCGTCTTACATGAGCTACTGATATCGTTGCTTTCACCGAGCCCTCACAAGTTGGAAGAAGGAACCACAGTATATAAAAGAACCATGGAGGACCACAGTAATACAAAAGAACCTCCCGAACAACAATGTAAAAATAACACAGTGTACCTTTAAATCGTTTTTTGAATTGACTAAACCGCAGCATGTATTATCTAAGCATCCTATTCCCTGTATCTTGCTCTAACTCTTCAGATATGATTTAGGATTTTTGTTTAATTATATTCTTTGAAAATATAAGATTTTGTTGACTATACAGTCTAGTTTCTCCATGTATAATTTCCCCCCACTCTCACATTTTTATACCACTCATGTATTCACTATAGACAACAACTATGCTCTCACATGAGAACGTGATCCAATTTAGTCATCTCCTACCAATGATTGGGACGGTTCTGAGATTGGACTGCAGGAGGCGCTGCATTGACGTGTCACGTGACCATAAAGATAATCTACCAACGGGGAGGTGCATGGGGATGAAATTAGTTTAGTAACCGCAGAGAATATATAAAATTATCAAGGTAAGTGAACAAACCCTCATGATAATCAATAGCTGATATTTAGGATTATAATGAGGGTTTGTTCACTTACCTTGATGATCTTCTTTGGGATTACCAAACATATTTTCCCCATGCACCACCCTTTGTCATTGTCTCTTATACATTTTGAGATTTTTGCTCATGACCACAGAAACAGATTAAGTTCCCCACTTGTTTACTGCCCTGTGTGTCATGGATGTTGGGAGTGAGTCTGGCTGCTTGTTCCGGACGCTCTTTGTTGCCCTCTTCTGGACAACAGGGGAACAGCAACCTCAACAAATCTATAACGTGCAGTATGTTTAGGTACTATTCTTTGCTACGCCATTCTCCACAGTATTCTTGTGTCAGACCATGAATTACACACAGCTCTATACAAAACAATACATTGACCTACATGCTGGAACTTTTACAAATCAGACCTAAACCTACACCAAGTGGTTTAAATTCATCTTTAAGCATCCTCAGCCACGATCACTATTGCATAAAGAAAGAGGGCGGTCATGGATTCTCCTCGCTCCAGGGGGATACACCAGCAGAGACCGCGCTTTATGACCTTCTTTATGACCAGGTGCAGGTCAAGAAGTGACTGCCACACAGCACCACCAGCAGAAGAAAACTAAAAAACATGCAGGATGTTGTAGACCGCTAGGTATAGGGCTGTCAGTGTGAGCAAAACGAATCATCACACTATTGACATTAGAGCAAACTGAGGTACTCATAATGTACTTGCAGATAACTAACCAACATTGCACACAATAGTTTTCTTAGCGCACATATTTGGCACGGGGATACACATTTTCTCTTTTAATTTGGCGTAATAGTTGGTTGTGTAACAGCAAATGATAGAGAAAGTGATCCAATTTAGTCAACTACTGAACGGACGGTTCTGAGGTTGGACTGTAGGAGGCGCTGCATCGACGTGTCACGTAAAGATATTCTACTGTCAGGGTGGTGCATGGGGAAAGATATATAAGGGGGCGAATATATATATAAGATTATTTATATATTTATATCTGTGCACACACAGTCAGATTTTCTTATACATTTGAAATGTATGCTCATGACCACAGAAACAGATGAAGTTTCCCACTTGTTTACTGCCCTGTAAGAAATGATCCAAATTTTCTCTTTTAATTTGGCGTAATAGTTGGTTTTATAACAGCAACATGATATGCCTTGTCTCTGTTACTGATATTTAGCGTGGAAATTTAGGGAGGGTATTGACAAAAAGATTATTGTTAATTCCTGTACAAGATTCCAATAATACCCCTTTGAGTATTCTTTTTTACAATGGGCTTATATTACAGGTCTATTTATGTTATGGACTTCAGACACCTATCTGAGATAAGAATAGGTGGTATGATTCCTCGACTCAATTACATTCAATTTGGTCCAAAAAAAAACAACAGCAGACATCTCGGAGGACTTTACAAAGTTGTCGAGTCCTCAACAACAGATCGGAGAATCAGTTCGAAAACAGGAAACACAATAATAACCAATGCATATGGGAGTCATTGGTCCTCATGGAGCAATGTGACCAATGTCCATACATGTCAATAAATGTCCATAAATGACCCATCACTGTCACTCACTCATCACTCATCACTGTGTAGACCTTCCTTCATCAACAAGAATAAAAAACCATTGGGAAAAAACACAATCAATTATTGCATTTCACAGCAGACTATGAGCCATGCACGCATCGAAGCCCCTTATCATCAACATCCAGTCACTCTCTCATTCTTCTAGGGGAAACCAAACCCGGACCAAACCTAAGCAGACACGGAAGAATATGCAAACTCCAAAGACGTGGAGGTGGATTCGAACCTGGGACCTTCATCCTGGAGTGTCGCTCTTAAACCTAATCCTATTCCCAGACCAGGAGGCGAGACAAAATAAACTTACTTTTTTATTTGAGTCTTTATTAACAAAAAATATACATTTTTCAAACAATCAACAACAACACGAAATTAAAACTATAAAATACAGTGCACTTAATATAAGTAACAATAGTAACAATAGTAACCAGTAAAAATAATTGACGAAGTTTCACCTAAACTACCAGGGGCGCCATACACTGAGGTCGGTGAAAGCCTCGCACTGACTGTCCGTGTGTTTGTGCTTCGGGTCAGCAGTGAGTGCGTGTCTCCTGAGGCCTGGAACTGAGCCGCGTCTGTTCTGCTCAGATTCAGAAGACGCCCGTGAAGAAGTGAGCTGCTCGCGCACGGAGCTGTCCATGGTCCTAGAGGCCTCCCCGGGCCGCGCACTCAGGCCCCGGTACAGAGCCTGGTCAGAGAGCTGGGACAGACCCTGGGACAGACCCTGGGATAGACCCTGGGACAGAGGCCGGTCAGAGCCGTTATGCCGCTCCGCTGTCAGCAGATAGTGATGGACCTTCGACACACAGCTACGGAAACCGGCTTGGTACTCAGACTCCGGTGTAACGTTTAAAACTGCGGCAACAGAGGCAGGTTAAGTACTTGTGTGCGTAACATATTTATATTGATCAGTGATAAGGGTCCTATACTCACATTTCAGCCTCTTTTGTAACTGCCTCAGATGTCTCACAGTTAGTTCCAAAATATCTGCTTTTTCCAATTTGCGCTTACGAATCTGAAAAATAAACACAACAGTAAACAACCACAATACACAACAAGTGTAACTGATGAACCTGCACGCGTGTTGCTTACAGTGCTGCTGTAGTGGTTCTCCAGGAGAGACTTCAACTGGTCCAGGGACTGGTTGATTCGGGCCCGTCGTTTCTTTTCCATGAGGGGTTTGGAAACCTGGACGAATAACACGTCATTATCAACTTGGTATCTAAAATGGTTCAGAAAAGTTGAAATGAGCACATAAAGATGACACACCTTAGTTGCAGCAGGCATGGTTTTAGGGCTGTCACCGTCTGTTGTGGACACCATTCTGGTACAATCCTTCAGTTTGCTTGGATCATTTGACGGAATGCTGCATCTGACCGCAACCCAATTTATACACCGCCACTTGTTTTACATCTGAATGGGCCACACTCCCCCGCACCCGCACACAAACTGAGCGCGCTTTTACGTCACAGACAACAAAGGTATAATTATTATACAAAATGAGCATGCGCGTGGCTTCTTGTATCACCTATCTACACAGAAAAACATACGTACATATGTTCTTGTCCTGGATACTTCGCTGTATCGAGATTTTGAACGATAGGTGCATTTTTTTAATAGAAATATGTCTCCACTCCATGATGCCTTTCAGTCAGAACAGTAAACCTCAAGATTAAAGAATAACGTCAAAGGATAGAACCCTATAGGGTGATGGTGTTGTTTGTGTTTATCGTGGTCTTTATAAGTTGCAGCTGGTGACAAAGACATTAATTCAGTAATTATTACGTATTCATTGGGTTAGGGTAAGGTAAATACAAGTACAAATGTTAACTGTCAAACTCGACAGAAAAAACATGTGTAAACAATTAAAAACATCACAATACAAAAGTATTCATTATGTAAACAAGTAAGCATTTGATTGCTGTTGCATATCATCACATACAGTATACTTCTGCCAGTGTTTTACACAATAATATTGTCAATTAAAATGGCAACAATGTATCAGGGTTAGGGTTAAAATAATTATAGCAGTATATTGAGTTGGTAACCTGCCTAACCATAACATGAGTTACTCACATTCTCTTCTTAAATATACATATGGTAAGTTCTAGTGAATTGTCCATAATGAGTACAAATAATCATATCCTCTGGCCTCCTTTGCAAACAGGAAGTGTGTGGTGAGTGGAAGCTGGAGCAGCGGCTGGTGCCTCATTGAGGAGTTTCACGCTTGCAGGTCGAAGGCAGCACCGTGGAAATCATCCCTCTTGTACCACAACATTCAGATTTTCTGGTGCTGGAGTAAAATGGCAGCGACCACCTGAAGAAAGTGTTCAACATTCGGAGGCAAAGCTTCACTCTGATCTTTTCTTCACCACCATTTTTTTAACATGTGAGAAATAAAGGCACAAGAGGTTTTTTCAGAGATGTTTGGCATTGGCCTTTTGTGTGCTGGAGGTTTTGTTGTGGTTTGCTGCAGAGGGGCACCGAGGAGAATTGTGGGCCGCCCCTCTGTCCTGCAGCCTGGCCTCCTGATTCTCCACAGTTGTCCCTGAAAAGAGCTGTGGCTGGGAAAGTCCAAAACAATGTGTCTGCTGCATCTGCGCATCTTCACACCACTCACATAATCACTTATGAGAACTGAGAAGTTAGCATTAAAGAAACAAATTATTTATAAGTTCAGAAACTACAGTGGATTAATCCTGTTTAAACGTCATGCTAATTCACAGGTTCCATCACTCCATCTAAGGCGTCACCATAGTAACACAAAGCAATGAGCAAAAACAATCTCCAATTTGGATTATAAAGTTAAGATTAAGTAACAATTATTTTATAAACACGCTAAACATTTGAAACTTTGTGAGTTAAATGTAAAGGTGGGTTAAGGACCGTGATGATCCGTGACATTTAAGGACATTTATTAGAATGTTTGGTGTCTTCCATATGTTTGTTATTATTGCACTTCCTGTGTTGAAACGGTTTGATTCTCTGATCTATTGGAATAAACAACTTTGTAAAGTCCTCCGAGATGATTGCTTTTGAATAGGGCTATTCAAAAATAAGATTGAAATGAATTGAACATTGACTTACTTTTTCTCTTCTGTGTGTGTCTCTATTTTGGTCATAACAACTGTTGCTATGGAGCAGTCTTGGCACTTTCATCCTATACTATTGAGAGTATAGGATGAAACTACATATTTTCTAATAAGTGCGAAAAGGTTTTATTATCAAGACAAAGCCGTAATTGCTGCAGAATTGAAGTAGATACAAACACATTTTTCAGAACGCGTGTAAGATATCCTCAAGTCACATAATTTTAGATTTGGATTCTGTAATACTTCTCATGAGTATTAGAGAACCAGGTCGTCTGTGCATGTGCCCATACGTGCTGCTACTGCTGAGGTATACGCAGACTGTGAAGTGGTGGAATACAACAGTAAATTCTCCCACAGAGTGTATTTCCGAGGTTAAGAGCCCGATACAAAGGAGAGTAAAACAAGGCCGCTGCGTACAGACGTCGTGGTTGAAGAGAGACCACTTTATAGTTGGAGCCATTGATCTTTTCACTTTGGGAGTTTTGTGGCTGCAGACGTGTGGCCATCACTCTGCACTAACACAGTGTTGGAGGCAGTTTACTTTTACGCACCTCAATTAACTCATTTATTTATAGACCTCAATTATCCTTCATCCGTTTGCAAATACAAATTATAGCCTGTAATTATAGTTTCACATAAAGGCGCTTTATCCATTTCACTAATTGGCAGATAAGTCCTACAGTTTCTCTTGACATCGCCACGTCCCCTTTCACTCACATAAACTTGAAACGTCGGTCGCGACAGAAACATCTTCCATCACCACCAACACGTCCTTGTCGTAGCTAAATGCGTAAAATGTACCAACAATCATTCTTCTCGTTCTGATGCCTCTTTCAGAAGCGTTTAATCGATGTGAAATGTGCCCAATGCGCTCCTGGCCGCGCGGCCCTTTGTCCCCGCAGAGCCACATTATGCGCCTTTTCACGCTTCTCTCAAACACTGGACCGTGGAGCGACGATTTCAGCCCAGAGTCAGAGCGTCATGTAGCTTCTTACACACAAGATTTTTCGCTGATTATCCTGTATCATTCCAATTAGCTTCTTTTCGTGTAGAAAGACACTGAATTTAAATGACCGCACCAGGAAACGACCCAACAGGGCCCCGCAGCGCTTCCTTCACTTTTTCTTCAAAGTGAGAGGAATAATAATGGCGCACTGAGACCATGTCTCTCAGTGGGACAGAGCCATTAAATGACAAGTTAATGGTATCTGCTTATAAGACCCAGGATCTTGAGTGACTTTCACCTAAAAGCCTCGGGTCATTCATTAACCCGCAGCATCTTTGTCATGCATGTGCGCGTGCACAAAGCCTCAGTGTCATTAGATGATTGCTGCACTTGTTTACATCAATTAGTGCAGCAATTATTCAATTACGGCAATAAATGGTTTCACCTAAAGAAGCAAATGGACTCATTAGCAAACCAATGGTGAGGGCTAATCAAGAAACCATGAAGGACTAGAGAGGCTAAACTGTCAACCACCGTCACTGCCAGACCTGATGCAGCCTATAACTGTAGACTCATACATTCACACTAAACTGACGGGAGCACACTGCTGTACAACACTCCAGTCTGTCAGGTTTGCAACAGTTGTTGCAGTGAGTTTGTTGAGCATGAAGCATGAGGGATACAAAAAAAGTGCAAATAAAGTAGACCATGTGTAATATGATCCCTCTGGTGTATGTTCACATAGTTTACATCGGTGACAAGTAAATATCTTTCTCTTTTTTAGTTGTACTAAAGTGCTGTTAAGATATGCGCCGGGGCCTGGAGGCTTCTTGAGCGGAGCAAATCGATGTAACGCTTCTATTCAGGCTTCTATGAGGCCGAAGTGGTGTGACCAAAAGCGTATTGTGCACAACAAGGCCGCTGTAAAAGAGGCAGGTACAGGAGCTCTGGAAAATGAAATTACAAATATTGAACCGTGGGTTTCCTGGAACGCCACGCGACGGCCTCGATGCCCAAACTTCAAATAGAAATAGTGTCATGAATTTCTATAGACTGTGCAGGGGTTGTTAAAAGACTTCTCAGTTTGGTTTGCGCCACAATGGGCTGTGTTTGGTTGTGTGCACCAGGGTTAGCGCCTCAAAGGAGCAGAGGTCCACATTAACATCGCTTAGGCTTTTCTCAAGGGCCAAATGAACTGGCTGGAAAGTAACTTTATAACTCGCTGGAGGATGAAGCCTTTGTCCAGCTCTGAACTGAAAGACAGAAGCGACTGACAAAAGGGAGCGCGCTTTGTGTAAGACTAAAGCGCGCAGCCATTGATGCTCCTTGAATTGCAAAACATCTGCCATTTACTCTGAAGTGGATTTAAATGAGAATCAGTTGCAGGTCTTTATGGCACCGTAAACAGCAAGAGACTAATACTAAACATTAAAGCATGGATTATAATGTGAAGCACCGCGGTATTCTTGGCGTTTTAAAAAAAAAATCTTTTTCGCACCAGCTTTCATAATGATTAGCAATCCATCTTACTTTGATTGATTTATGATCACTTTTACGCACAACGTCACACATTCAATTTGTGTTTAAGAAAGATTAACTGAGGTGTTTTTGGTTAAAAAGGAGCGTCTGTGACCATCACGCAGATGGACTTCTACATACTGTTCGTTAGTCAATTTAAGCCACTATTTGTTAATCATCAAACTTGGTTTAAAAACAAAAAAAACAAAAACAGACTGTACTTCAAACCTTTCTTGTTGGTCATCGCCACAAAGGATTTCGTTTCCCATATTTTATCTGACTAAAGTACAATAAAAGCATAGATTGAAGAACATGTGTCGTGTCAATAAATAATTAAGATCAGATATACTATAAACCTTTATTAGTTCCACAATGAGGGAATTACAGGGTACAACAGAGTTAAAAGAGTTGTGCACACGCCAAACAATATCTATTATCTAAGAGAATATATAATGAAATAATAAACAAATCAACTCGGAACCTATAATTGCTCTTTGGTCAAAAATACAGTAAGTCACATGTAGTCAGCAGTATAAGGTTTTGTACATTCTTATATGACCAGAAAATCAATAGAAACGTTTAACATCTTTCATTTCTTAAATTGGATTCATCAAATGTAAATCAAAAATATCTGCCTGAATCACACGTCATGTTTCCTGTTGTCTTTCTAAACAGGCTTCGTGTGTGGCCAGTGTTAGGCTACTGTAAAATCAGTATGAAATCGACAATTTGTAGGTGTCAGCGGCGCGCTCTCAGAGGCACCATATGCCACATTAAGGGCCACCATTTTTCGATTCGTTCCTAGTTTCACGGTCCTTCCCCCTTTTCCACCCGCCAGGACGCTCAAAAGCCACAACAGAATGGCAATAGAAGTGAATAGCCGCCGGCCATACCCCCCGCGGCAGACTTCCCGTTTGACTGCGCGGGTCTCTGCAGTCGCGCGTAAACTTTGACTTTCAAATGGAGGAAAGTGTGGGCCACCTGTCACAGTGATGCGCTTTTACATCTCACTGGAATCATAGCCGCACACGAAAGCAGGCCATGCGGGTGTATGCGTGCTCCGAGTATACGTTACGTTTGAAGGTGCACGTGCATGATTCCATATAGACCCAAAAAACGTCAAAATGATTGTAACATGAAGATATATATAAGGTTTGTGCAACTATTGCTGAAGGAAGAATCATAGAGGCATACATGAATAGGCCCTCTCCAAGTCATACACGAGTGTATACACAATACACACACTATTAGCTGCCCGAATCACACACACAAAATAATAATAATTATGATTGCTGAAGCACAAACACAATATCAAAACAGCCTATCATTCCACAAACCAAGGCTCTTAAAAGTTAGTAATGATTCATTCGTGGGAATTTATACATATACATTTTACACGTTAGTGACAAACAAATAACAAAAAATAAAACATATACAGTATACATGACGGACTAAAAGTTCATTCAATGAGTTTCTTTTATTTTCATGACTATTGACTGTAGATTCACACCAGGCTGTGTAAGGACTGTTTGACCAATAATGAGAGTGTGGGTGCTGGGCCAGATGACCTGGCCTCCAGTCACCAGACCTGAACCCAATCCAGATGGTCTTGGGGTGAGCTGGACCACTGAGTGAAGGCCAACAAGTGCTGAGCATCTCTGGGAACTCCTTCAAGACTGTTGAAGACCATTTCAGGTCACTACCTCCTGAAGCTCATCAAGAGAATGCCAAGAGTGTGTGAAGTGTTAGGATTAGATAGCGATTTGACCTACGGAGGACAACTGCAAGACTCTACAAGGACTCTTCTCTACTCTATTCTACTCTACTCTGCTCTGCCCTGCTCTACTCTACTCTACTCTCTACTCTAAGTGTTTGGATTAGATAGCGATTTGACCTACTCTATAAGGACTCTTCTGATGGTGCATCCATGTTTTGACGATGATGTGCACTGTCTCTGTGTGACACGTACAGTACAGTATGTCTTTTGATGTGTGACGTGACAATGACTATATAAACTGTACTGACTCCATTTTGTCTGAGAGAAAGAAACGATTGAAACCACTGGAACTTGAGAGAAACTTAAATAAACTTCCAGAGTTTGGCGCACCACAATCCGTCTCTGTCTGGGTTATTCCTGACAGAAGCAGTAATCAGAACAAAAGGTGCTACTTTGAGGAACCCAGAATATAAGACATATTTTCACTTGTTTCATACTTCTTCATAGTGTTGATGCTTTCAGTGTGAATCTACAATTTTCATAATCATGAAAATAAAAAAATCTCTTTGAATGAGAAGGTGTGTCCAAACTTTTGGTCTGTACTGTATGTCTAAGTATAACACTGTAAAAACGACAACTCAAAATTGTTCACCTTACTAAGATTTTTGCATTCACTGACAATAAAATTGCAAGTTGGAACTTGAACTGTCTGTTGTGAGCCACTTGAACTCACTTTCAGAAGTTTCCGATGAAAAGTTCACCTTACTTGATAAATTAAGTTCATTTTACTTTGTAAAATCAACTTCTGAAAGTGAGTTCAAGTGGCTCACAAGAGACAGTTCCAACTGGCAATTTTGTAGTCAGTGAATGCAAAAATCTTAGTAAGGTGAACAATTTTGAGTTGTCGTTTTTACAGTGACCGAGATAGAGTGAGGTCAACTTATCTGCACATGCTCATTTCAAATTTGTCATGTCAGCCGGCTGCAACTAATTTGACCAAATAAATAATTGTATTTATTTTTACCAACCGTAATCGACAGGGCCAAGCAAGGTAGCCCTGTATACTTCCTGGGTCAATCATCAATGATGTTCTAATTGTAATCAAAGGTCTCTGAGCCTGAATGCAGTTCTTGACAGAAACTAAGCTCTAATTGAGTTGCTTCTCAATCTGAGAGTTCTAGAGTTCAGGACCTTAAGACTAATATATGACGAATGAGCTTATATTCTTAAGTTCATGGCAATTATAAAACTAAAATGGATTAGTACAAACAATGTGTAAGTTAGTCTAGTGAGTGTTTATAAAGACTGTGTTTAATGAACTTATATTGTTTTGTTTATGGTATTCATAAAACTAATCTTGATTGAGAGAACTAGTTTCCTTAAGAAACATTAGTTTTCCCACACTACAGTGTGTGTGGCACAGTGGCTGAGTGGATAGCACTCTTGCTTCTTGGCAAGAAGGTCCTGGGTTCGAATCCTGGTCTGAACAGGGCCTGTCTGAGTGGAATTTGCATGTTCTCTATGCCTGCATTGGTGTCCTCCGGGTGCTCCAGTTTCCCCTACCCAAGTGACCTTGGTCTGTAAAAGCGCTATCCAAATACACATGAGGGTGAAACAGGATGATTTAATGTGGGGGGTAATTTAAACTCAAAATAGTAAGTTATTGCAGCGTACTGTAATCTGAACTTAAAAGAGTACATTTTGTACTTTTGTTATAAGCTTGAAATAAACAACTAAATTCATTGAATAAATCTGCCATAATGTTGTCAATGAGCTGCAGTGAACTTTGATCATATGTCAGTCCTTTAGCTAAAGTTTGAAAAAAAAGAAAAGAAATAGCTTGATACTAAAATCAAAAACAAAAAAATAAGCCACAAAAATGTAAGAAACCTTTTAAAGGTTATCATTGGAGATTTCATGACACTTTGAACTAACTGTGGATATGGTTCAAATTCAGCGGCACGGTGGCTGAATGGATGGCACTCTGGCTTCTCAGAGTGCCATCTCAGTGGAGTTTGTATATATGTTCTGTGTCTGCGTAGGTTTCCTCCGGGTGCTCCAGATTCCCCTACCACTAATAACATGCACTTTGGGTTTGGCATACACCTCCTGTACGGGCGGACTCACTCCCTTCTCTCCATGGAGTGAGAGACAAATGCCCACAACAATTGTAAAACGCTTTTGTCTGAGAAAGGCCCTGTGTAAATAAAGATTACTGACTTACTCATCTTTTGAAAAATGCACAAGGCAGTATTTTTCCACTACATGTTTTGGTTATCTGAAGGCCAAGCTACTGGCATCTTGGCAAATGGGGATTGGAGGTCTCCATTCCTCCATGCTGTACAATATCACTTGCATTCTGTAACTGAGTTGTTTGTGCTCGTCTACCATCGACAATAAAACATGTCTCCTGTCTATCAACACAATCCCAGACAATTGTATTTTTCTTTAAAACCATCAAACTCGTCGGGGCTCAGTTGGTACAGTAGAGCATTGGACTTTGAGCCTGAAGGTTGCGGGTTCGAGCCCACCATGAAACCTTCTCCACCAACTCCCACTGATGACTGCTGTTGTTGTGTCCTTGGGCAAGACACTTAACCCCACTTTGCCTGAAGACCCCGCTGAAAGATCAATGCTATACTCACACAGATAGAGCAGCCGTCCTCCTGTGGACTCACCACCTGCAGAGGATCAGTGAGGGGCTGGTGCTATGTGACTTGGGTGGCATCACTGACTGCCACCCCCCCAACCCAGAAATGGATTAAGGGGTAGAAAATGAATGGATGGACAACAACCACTGTACCTCCAGCCATGACTCTGTGAAGCCGATCAAGTTTGACAAAGATAAGTTCGCTAACAGGAGGAAGGTGGTGGACTGGCTGGTGTCCTCGTGAAGTGGTAACAACCTGGAGCTGAACGCTCAGGGAACAGAGGAGATGACTGTCGACTTCAGGATGACCGCATGCCTTCTGATTCTAATATTTGTTTTTAATGTTGGTAACACCATATTTAAGTTCACATAGACTACAGAGCACACACACATTTATAAACACTCCGAAACTATTGCTATAGTAGAGTTACAAGTATGAGCAGTATGAGCAAGTGGCTGATGCTTTCATTGGCTCATTGTTTTAGTGTAACTCTGTATTAAACCCTGAAAGTACTGCTGTGTGTTCATCTCTGGGTGGAACAGTATTATGACACATTTGGGGAGAAAATACCATAAAAGGAAAGAATAAAGGCTGGACAGAATGGCTAAAGCACTCAGAGTCTGGAGGTGCTTCCCCCTGTAGAGGATGAAGATGGTGCAGTAGATGATCCAAGTCAGAGTCAGCAGAAGAAGACAAAACGTGATGGATTTAGCTTCGTTGTAGTTCTTTGGGAGCTCTCTTGCCATGTAGGAGAAGAGGAAGCAAAGGAAGCACAGGGTCGCACACAAAGTCAAAGATCCACCAAATGCTGCTATGTTTGTGTCACAAGCAAGAACTATCTGGTCCTGGTACCATACAGTTTCATTATAGAGCTTTGGAGGAAAACATGTATAAGCAATGAGGAGTAACAGTAGCTGTATTATGAAGGCCACTGCGATGACCAGCCATTGTCCGTGATATTTCATCCACCACCTCTGCACGAATGGGTACGATGCTGCTATTTTAAAGATGCTAACTATTTGAAAGGAACGCACAACAAAGCAAGCCAAGCACACTGTGTAGAACAGAACAAATGGAAATATTCTCATGATACAAAAAGACACTTGAGGTCTCCCAAAAAAGAAAAATACACTGATGCTGCAGAGACTGAGGCAGCCCAGAATCAGGAAGCACATGGGTCCACCTGCAGATCTCACCACAGGAGTGTTGTAGTTCAGACCAAAGAGCAGAGCAGTGAGGAGAGAGAGGACATCCAGAATGAGTGTCCCAACTATGATCACTATGGCAGCCTTATCCTTCATGGAGGTAAACTCTATCAGTCTGGGCTGACAGGAGGTACTCGCTGGAGGAGACCATTCTGTGTCCAAACAGGAGGCACAAGAGTAACGGTCCACTGGGGACACAACAGACAAGAAAGGATAATTATACATAATAAAATCACTGTAATCGTCAAAGTTTTCACAGTTTAACAACTCATACTTGTGTGGCCATAAAGTGAGTAAATGCCAAGCATTCGAACAAGTTCTGGTCCTCTCAGGACATGCACCGTGAGGCATCTTCATGAGGAGTTTACAGAAGAAACCTTTGTGTCCTTGGGCAAGACACTTAACGAAATAAATGGATTAAGGGGTATAAAATGGATGGATGAATGGACCTTTGAAACCATTATTAAATCACTCCTGATCAATGAGGCACTACACCACCAGTTAACTTTCCAAATTTGAGCATTTGAAAATGTCTGTGGCATTGGGTATTAGGATCCATCACAAGTATCATTTTAAAATTGTGGTAACACTAACCTGTGGTGTTGATAAAAGTCCCGTTTGGACAAATTACACAGTCAAAGCAGCATCTATGAATCCCAATTTGTTGTCTGAAGTATCCGACAGAGCAGTCCTCTGAGCAGAGTGATGTTGTCACCTGCACAAAATTATCATTTCATTTAAAATATTTTGACTTTTTTATGGTGTCATTAATCTACCTTTGATGGTTTTGATACCAATGTCACTGTACCGTCCCTGGTACAAC
Source organism: Knipowitschia caucasica (assembly GCA_964034765.1). Taxonomy (NCBI): domain Eukaryota; kingdom Metazoa; phylum Chordata; class Actinopteri; order Gobiiformes; family Gobiidae; genus Knipowitschia; species Knipowitschia caucasica. Next base: position 8,883,976 of record OZ035827.1, on the reverse strand, counting down.
TAACTTTCAGCTTTTTCCCCACTCCCTCCCATTTAATCAGAGAGCACTTACCTCTCCGTTTGTGTGCCAGGGAATGTTTGAGTCGTTCATGTGAAAATCAATGAATGGGTGAAAATAGTAATGGCCGACTACTTCTGCCGTACTGTTGTTCCAGACAACAATAGTGTAGAATCCAAATTTCGGGTCTGCATTTTCATCAAAATGAATATTCTCATTTAGCAGAGTAAAGTTGGACTTCTTCATCTCTGCCAGAACCTGGACACAGAAACAATTGTGAGCACAGGTTTGCATGTTCTCCCGTTCATTCTAAAATAATATGAGGATCAATCGTGAGACTGCAGTGTGTTGCCCAACCCTCAAGTATTTACTGTTTACAATTTTTATTTTATGCAGGTACAAAGAATTCAATTTAAATGTTATTCAGTTTATTTTTGTATTGCCCTAATTCTCAACGGCAGGTTTTGTTTTGTGTACAGTTGTTTGTGTTCTTAAGTGAATGTTCAGTTATTTCCATATGTCATGAAAAAAAGTCTCTCGGTAGAAATTAAATTTGACGAGCTTGTTGGAGGCAATTTTTACAAAACAAGGCCGAAATAAGGCATGGCATATTTTTCCAAATTGCCTAGAACCCGATTGTTCAGAGATGGCTCATGCTCGATGTGGATGTCCATGATTGCATACTCACCATATAAGGGTAAATGGTCATATTGGAATGGCATCTGCCGCTGTCACAGTGCAGAAGGTTGTGCAAGGCGTGAGCGACCACATACACTGCAGAGTACACCGTGAAAGAGTAGGACGGATCTGCAGTCATTATTTGTTCTGTCCTCAGTCCACTACAGTTACACATCTGGTTACATGCTCTCTCATAACCCTCTTCACAACGTGCTTTTCCAACGTTTAACTTGGAAATAAAATGGTTGAATCCTGGAAGTTTGATCTCTGGCTGTACCACTCCAAAAACTGTTCCAATAGAGTCAATATTTGGTGTTTCTATCAGCTCTTTGTGTAATGCCCATGCGTCTGGCGCTATCCAAACCTTCTTGCTAAGTTTGAGACTCAGCGCTGCTTTGATTGTTGTTGTTGCATCTCTTTTTGTTGAAAACAATATAATCACGTTTATATTCTGAGCGTCTATCTCTTTGATCATTTCAGAGTGGTTGGTCTGCAGGTTCACCTCTCTGGTGTAAGCCAGACATATTTCTGTCTTTTTAATTCTTTTCGAGAATAATTGTCTTCCATCTATGCCATATTCAAGATTACTGTAGAGCAAAGCAACCCAGTGCCATCTGAAGTGAAGCAGGATGGTAACCATGGCTTCGACCATTTGCTGATTTGTAAGAATTGTTCGTACAACTATTGGATATCTGGCTTTTTCTGAGAAGGACGAACTTGAGGTTCCATAAGCGACCTGAAAGATAAAAGTACAGTCTTTAAAAGTATAGTTACGTTTATTATTGTAATGGAAAATTACAATTGGGTAGATTAATAACATACGCAACTCAAAGTATAGATATGAAAATATAGTAAGTAAGTCATGTTTATTTATATAGCGCATTTTACAGACCAAGGTCACCCAAAGTGCTTTGCAATGTTCAGAATATAGAGGGACATTGTGTTCATTCAAGACAAACTGGTGTCGTTTTGAGATAAGAAGCTAGATGTGTATAAACCTGAGGCCACCATAAGGTGATTTATGAAAACCCTGTTGATCTGTGCCACATGCTTTTGTATTGTGCTTAAAGCTAATACACATGTTAGGTTGGTGATTGTTTTGTGTTTATGTCATGTTTAAACTATGGGAAATGTTTTAGTAAATTCCCATATTAGACTGTACGTTGGTTTGGAAACTCACCAGAGGAATAAAGTCCATAGTCAAGAGCGGCGTGATTGTGCGTGACTTTGTGCTGGAGAAGGTTCCTATCACTGATATGACTTTGGGCTCCTGCAGCCCCACAGGCTCCTGAGACCCCTTAGGCTCAGGCCAGGGGTTTACAGACTCGTTGGAGGAGAGGAAGTCGAAGATCTCAGGGAAAACTTTGGTGTCCGAGCACTGGTCATAGATCTCATAACCCAAAGTGACATTGGGAAGGAGCTGTGTGGAGTTGTTGATCTGCTCCACAGCAAATCGCATGATCTGAAACCTCCGATAGTTGGGAATACTGAACTTCTGTCTGTATAGGAGAAGAGCAACTTAAGTAAAGATTTATGAAAGATAACAATTACATTGATACATTCTTCATCTATCAAACAATGGACAGTTGGAACATAGTTTCACTTTGGAACAAGTGTAGAACTTGTCTGTTTTAGGTCTATATATCTTTGTTCTAATTATTATTATTATTATTATTATTTTTTTTCCTGCTCAGCTTCTGGTCTTACAGTATCAGACCACAGAAGTTAAGCAGCACAGGGCCTGATTGGCCCAAGGCTGCATTCCCCTCCTTGCCTGGGAGTCCCAGACAGGGAGTCCTCGTTCTACTATCTGAGTCCTGGATCTATTGGCTGTCCGTCCATAGAAGCAAATTCCTTCTCCAATGGGCTTCCATGAGGATTTTAATTTTTATCCTTAGGTTTTTACTTGCAGATGCAAGAGGGTGTAAGGACAGTGGTGATGATCCAGGAAAGCTAAGGACATTTATGGACATGCCCTCCTTAAGGACAAATGGCTCCATGTTTTTTTAATACTTACAGTTGTATTCATCAATCAGCAATTTAGTAAAGTCCTTTTAGATGGCGATACATTAAAAAAAAAAATGGTTACTACAGATGGAGACCTTGGTCAACACAGGTGCCAAAGGAGGGTGGCTGTAAAGTGTCCAACTGTAAGAGTCTGGTTCATGAATAATTGGTGGTGGTTGGACAGGCCAATGGCACTGATCTGTGCCATCGCCCCCTCCAATGGTAACTGTCTATCTTCCCCGGGGCCTTTGTAGCTCCAGTAGCAGTATACCACCACTGTGTATAGAAAGAATGAACAAATGCTGACATGAAATATCTATCAAAAAGCACTATATCAATAAGCTCTTATGATTATTAGTCTTTGTTAAATTTTAAGAGAAAATTAAGTAATTGCCAGAAAATGTTTTGCTGAAAAATTACAAAACCTTCAAAAAACCTTTAGAACAGGAATGTTCTAAAATAAGTAGTTTATGGGCACATACTGTAGTTTAACAACCAATTGTCTCTGAAATGTATCAGTGGTATTGTATGCATTTTATTTAATCAAATAAAGCATATTTTTCAACTCACCGCGAGCAGTCGATGGCTTCAGGCAAAACTTGATAACCCTCATCGTCCACATCATGAACTTCGAAAAGTCCTCCAACCAGATAATCTCCAGCAAGACTAAACTCAGAACGGGGGACAGTGCACTGAGACCCAGAGGACAGAACATTGTCCATCAGTATCAGCGACACTAGGAGAGAGTTCATGTCTGCAGCTGCTCCAGGGAAGAAATGAACAAAAATAAGTCAATTTTATTTATCAGCATCACCGCAGCAGTGAGCTGTTCTAACAATTTACAAATCACTATGCAAAAGTAGTGCTTCTCGACTGTGACTTCGCTTTGACAAATGAATCTCTTGACTCAGACATGCAAATCTAGCATGGCCTTAAACCAACATGGCAACCAACTGTATACAAAAACAAATAATGTCACTTTAGTCTTGGGGAATGTTATTGATTAATGGCCTATTCAGGATAAGATTTTCTTAGACAGCGGTTGTAAGTAACAGGAAGTAATTTCTCTGCAGTTCCCGAACTTGGTAGTGGACACCGGTAGTAAGATATTTCGTCAAGCCGAAGAAAGATTCTTACCGAGCCTTGATAGATCGTGGGACTCCTGAAGCAGCTATCCAGTACCGGTAGGCCAAGCTTGCCACTGCCCAGGGTGTTCCCGGGCTAGGAGTTGAACAAACAAGGAGCGCTTGTGGCTTTGGGTTTTGGGCCCAAGCGGTCAAGATGAACTTCCTCCGCAGAGTGGCTGGGTGCTACCTTAGAGATAAGGTGGAGCTCAGTCACACGGGAAGAGCTTGGAGTAGAGCCGCTGCTTCTCCTTGTCAAGAAGAGCCAGTTGAGGTCTGGGTATCTGTTCCGGATGCCATCTAGGGGGAGACCCCGGGGAAGACCCAGGACAAATTGGAGGGACTATGTCTCTCAGCTGGCTTGGTAATGCCTTGAGGATCCCCTGGATGAGCTGGAAGAAGTGTGTGTGAATGAGTAAGACTGCTGCCCTGTGATCTTGCAAAGGATAAAGAGGATAAGAAAATGGATGGATGGCTATATTAATGTACACAAGAATAGATATTTTAAATCTATTTAATAAGATGTTCATTTCATTAATAACATGTCACAATGAGTGACAACAGTCACTACATTTAATCATATATTTCATACAAACTGAAAGAAGTTTGTTCTTATACCAAACCTCTGTGATTTGTTTGTGGTAAGTTGCTACTTCCATTTCCAGACAGCCACAATTGTACCACAGTCATTTGAAAGAATGATTTGCCATCAGCGGGTTGTGATAAATGACCGCACCACTATTTGAATCTTGTTGATCCAGAACAAGAAAGGAAACCTGGAGAAGTCAATCACAATGCATTTAAAGTTGGAGTATCTTTCAAACCACTCAACATACGTAATAACATTCATTTAATTAGTTTCTGGACCTAACCAGTTTGGTTAGTTTAGTTTACTTCATTCTTTATTTGAAAGAGACATAACATACAACATAAATCTAAAAGACAGATGTTCTGCACCAGATTATAGATACACAGCTAATTTTCATCTGCACTCCCCTTCCAGCAAAAGTCACATTGTAGTTTCTTTAAGCAGAAAAGTGAAAAATAGAAGAATGGATCATAGCAAAGTTTTTTGCCACAATCTCATTTTTTCCTGGTCTGACACAGCCGTGTGTTGGCCTGAGATTTAACAGGGTAATCCCACTCCTGCCTATCAACCCCATCTCTTAACCATGTGCCAGACATCTCACACTGGAGTAGTTCTCCCTATTTTAGAGCAGAATGATCTCCAACTGCCCTGTTTTTCCTGTCTCACTGTTCTCCTGACCACAGCTGCTGCTTTCCTGAAAGCAATGAGATTCACCAAAGTAAGCATTTTAAAGTTTTATTTTGCTCCTTTACAGAACTTCTACATTCATCTGTCCATGGAAGAAAAACACGGCTCTCTTTACGACAACTTGTTGGGATTGAGGACTCTGCTGTCAAGTCAACTGACATTTCGTGTGCTCAATACAACCTGATTCATCAAAAAGGACTGCTTCTTGCTCACAGAGTAATTGAAACTTCTCCCAATCAGCTCTGTGAAAGCTCTATTCTTTATATTTGAGTTACCTGTACCTTGTCTCCATCTGAACATACTGTAAGACAGGATAATGGTCACTTCCAACAGTTGTGTCTGTTCAGACGGTAAGTAAGTGAGTAGTATTGTTTATTTATAGCGCATTTTACAGATCAAGGTCACCCAAAGCGCTTTACATTGTTCAGAAATCACACAGTAATGCGAGATGCAGAACATACTGGCACATCAAGGGTAGGGGAAACTGGAGCACCTGGAAGAAACCTACACAAGCACAGGGAGAACAAGTAAACTCCACTCAGAAAGGCCCTGTTCCGGCCGGGATTCAAACCCAGAACCTTCTTGCTGAGAAGCGAGAGTGCTATCCACTCAGCCCCTGTGTCGTGCAGTGACTTATTCCTGCAAGCAAGTACATTTGATACAAGGGTCCATAACTGATTCTGTGTCATTGTCAACATACACCTGGTTCCCCAGCTATCATTCAGACACACCAGGCCACACTCATCCATCACTTCCTAGATCACAATGGGCCTCATTCACGAACGGTTCTTACGAACAAATTTGTGCGTAAATCCTACTTACGAAGATTTTACGAAGATTGTGGCATTCATGACATTTTCTCGTAACCAGAATTTCTCTTGGGTAAGTACAAATCCTACGAGTCCTCAGGAGCACTCTTACGCACATTCAGTGCCGACACGTTCGCACGCTGGTGTTATGAAGTTCAATAAAACACAACAAGACAGTGATATGTCCGTCATATTGATGTATGTATTTATTTATTTAATTGTTAATGGTAATTTAGCCTATTTTTTAATTCATTTTGAAATGAAATGTGCCAACGCTTTATCAAACCCCATCCTATTTATAGGGGGCATTTCTTTATCCACGGGCCACAGAACAATGGCATATATACTGCTGCTGCAGGAGGTTGCGGGGTCCGCGCTGAGTCTCTGCGCTGGTCTCTCTCATGGATCTATACGGGTCTGCACTGGTCTCTCCCATGGATCTATACGGGTCTGCACTGGTCTCTCCCATGGATCTATACGGGTCTGCGCTGGTCTCTACCATGGATCTAGACGGGTCTGCACTGGTCTCTCCCATGGATCTAGACGGGTCCGCGCTGGTCTCTCCAGTCTGGTCTATGTGGTCTCTCTTCGGTCCGCGCTCGTCTCTGCGCACCGGTCTCTCCAGTCAAGTCTCTCCAGTCTATGCGGTCTCTCCTGTCCGCGCTGGTTTCTGTGTGCTGGTCACTCCAGTCTCTCCTCGGGTCTACATTGGTCTCAGCGCTGGTCCGCGCTGGATCTCCTCCCATAGGGTCCAAAATGTTTTGAGATTAATCTCAAAACATTTTGAGATTCATTTTTAAATTAATACATAATATATTTTCTAATTAAGCTCATAACATTTTGAGATTAATCTCATCATATTTTTAGATTAATCTTATAATTTTGCTAGTTCGACTTTATTATCATAATATTTCTACTTTTAAATCAACATTTTATAACTTTATTCTCAGTCTGGCAAAAGAAGAAAAAAGGGTGACTCTTTTGCTCCGTGTAACTCTTTGCTTTAGGTCTGTTGCTGTTTCCTCTGGCGTCTGCACACGGCCCTGCAGTCCCTTATATGGGCATTAATGGGCGGTTACCTATGCTAAGTACCTATGCTAATGAAGGACCCGGCACGCGCGCTCCACTTACGAGGAGTTGGCATTCATCAATCTGAGAGAACAGCTGCAAACAATTCAGCGGCTTACGAGCGCGTTGATGAATCCCACGTAGGGTCTTCTTAGAAATCTACTGAAGAACGACTTGAGAAGAAATTTAAGAAGTTTCTTACGAAGTTATTCGTGAATGAGGCCCAATGCTATTTGGATCAGTACGTAAACCACCCAACACTGTACTGTGGGCATTAACATCCCACCCCAAATAGCTTTCTGATGGTTATATCCTTCTATTCTAACCTTGCACATGGATTATAGGAATTAATAAAAACAATAGACTCTTTTTCATGCCAAAGATGAATTCTCTAGGTCACTGCCTTTACCCAATACCCTACATGGAATACCTTGTTTCACAAAGGTTACACGCCCACCTCCTCCCGCACGATCCCTGTCCTTTCAGATTACATCTGGTTTAACACTGAGCTCTTTAATGAAATGCCTAAACTCCTGCTCATTAGCCAGCAGACTCCTCCCATTCCATTGAAGAATGAAAACCATGATTAAGACAAACATGACATTTCTTGTCTTGACTGATGATTGAGGTTGTCCCTTACTTCTTCCCATGTCAGTCCTTCTAACCCCAAGTGATTTACAGCAGCTTAAAACAATTAGCTGAAGCTTCTCATGTTTGGATTTTACATCTCTCGTGGCGTTTATTACTCCAGCAATAAAAGTAACTAATGCCAGCTTATCAATAACAATTCCATTTGCATTTGGCAAGGCCTTGGAGATCTTTGGTACCTAAGAGCTACCTGTCCAGGATGAGCCACTCTCTGTACACTTTCTCTTGTTATGCTAACTGCTTCAGCATAAGAAATCCTTTGTTCCATTCTTACTTTCTGAATGTTACTTTCTTGTTTATTTTTTTTCACTTCCTGCCTACGCAACACTGTGAACACCACCACAACTACAGCACTTTGGTTTGATACCTTCTCTATATTTTCCATAATCACGCTATATATCCCCACCAAACAAACACCTCTTATTTTTTCCTAACAGTTCTTTGCCAAGTGACCAAATCTCTGACAGTTAAAGCACCCCAGTGGTTTTGGGATATAAGCCCAAAACTAACTTACCTGAGAAACACCTTCTTGGGCAGATTTTCTTCCTCAAACTGAATGAGGATACTCTCACTATCCACCTTTTTGCTCTGTCTCTTGTGGCCTTTATTCTGTCACCACTAATCACTTCCCACCTCCTTGTTTTTCACCCACTCGCCCAACATTGTCCACTTTAAGCTTTCCCAGCAGCTTTATTTTCAAAGCTGTATCACCCTGCTCTCCATTCGCACATTGTACAAGAACGTTACCATCAGAAAGCACCCTAGCATAGGTAATGTCACCTACTTTGCCGCTTAGTTTAGCTGTCAAGACAAACAGGAAAAGTTTCTTAACACTAGCTTGCATTTTATCCTTACATTTCATTGACGCCATTGTCTCCAATCCACAGATAACAATCCAACACCCAGAAAGGCTCTCTGAGCTAACTCACGGCAGCACGGTGGCTGAGTGGATAGCACTCTCGCCTCTCAGCAAGAAGGTCCTGGGTTCGAATCCCGGCCGGACCAGGGCCTTTCTGAGTGGAGTTTGCATGTTCTCCCTGTGTCTGCGTAGGTTTCCTCCGGGTACTCCGGTTTCCCCTACCACTAAAAATATGTCCAATAGTTCTGGCATGCGCCTCCTGTACTGGCGACCCCGCTCCCATCTGTGTGGAGTGAGAGGCAAATGCCCAAAATTAACAATTGTAAACCGCTTTGAGACTCAGATCTGCAGTGAAAAGGCGGTATATAAATACAAACTTACTTACTAACTTACTTACTTACTTTGCACCTGTAGATGATAAAACTGTCCAAGAGATAATCCCTAGTCTGAGCTCCTCCACATGCAGCCTGGATGCTAGGCAAGGCAAGGCAAGTTTATTTATATAGCACAATTCATACACAAGGCAACTCAAAGTGCTGAACAAAATAAGAAAGCATTAAAATCATAAATAATCACAGAACATTACAAAGAAAGATACAAATACTGTATAAAATCCATTGTCAGAGAGGAGGCCTGTCTCACATCTTCAGGAAGACTGTTCCAGATTTTAGCAACATGAATCTGAAAAGCAGCCTCCCCATGTTTAGTTCTGACTCTGGGCACTAACAGGAGTCCAGTCCCTGTGCTCCTCAGAGTCCGGGCTGGTTCATATGGGACTAACATGTCACTAATATATTTTGGTGCGAGGCTATGGAGAGACTTGTACACAAGCAGAGCTGTTTTAAAGTCTATTCTCTGAGCCACAGGAAGCCAGTGCAGAGACCTGAGAACTGGACTAATGTGGTCGTACTTCCTGGTTCTAGTCAGGACTCGAGCTGCTGTTTTACAGCCTGTTTGGACAGACCTGTGAGCAGACTACCCACTAGATTTCTAAAGTCTGTTCTGAGCAGTCTGTTACCTTCACTCACACAGATAGTAAACATGTCCCTTCATTCTGGAATATTCCCAAAGGCCCTGAAAACTGCAGTCATCAGGCCCCTGCTAAAAAAGAGCAGTCTGGATGCTACGGTACTTAACAACTATCGTCCCATCTCAAATTTACCATTTATGAGGAAAGTCCTTGAGAAAGTTGTCTACCTACAGCTTACTAGATTTCTTATAATCAACAATTTGATATGTTTCAGTCCGGCTTTAGACCCCACCACAGCACTGAGACTGCTCTCGTTAAGGTTACAAATGATATCCGGCTGAACACTGACGCAGGCAAAGTCTCAATCTTAATCTTGTTAGATCTGAGTGCTGCCTTTGACACCGTCGACCATGAGATCCTCTTACAGAGACTAGAGGACTGGGTTGGAGTCGCTGGCACCGCCCTAAGTTGGTTTGGGTCTTACCTTGAAGACAGGAAGTACTTTGTGGAGATTGGAAACTGTGTCTCAGATCATATGGCCCTGACCTGTGGAGTACCACAGGGGTCGATCCTGGGACCTCTTCTGTTCAATCTCTACATGCTGCCGTTAGGTCAGTTAATACGCAGAAACAAAGTGTCCTATCATAACTATGCAGACGACACTCAGATCTATGTCTCACTGACTGCAGGAGAACATGGACCAGTGGACTCACTCCTTCACTGTATCCAACAGATCAGTGAGTGGATGCAAGCTAAACGCAGACAAAACTGAAATGATTGTCCTTGGTCCCCAGAAACAAAGAGAGAGCGTCATCTGTCACCTACAGTCTCTCTCCCTAAAACCTTCAAACAAGGTCAGAAATCTAGGGGTATATTTTTCATGTGTTTTAACTGTTGATTCTCTGATCTGTGTTGGTGATTTCAATGGTTTTGTTAAGTACTCTGAGATGACTTCTGTTGTGACCTAGGGCTATACAAGAATAAATTGTATTGGATTAGTCCAGTCCTCAGGTCTCTGCACTGGCTTCCTGTGGCTCAGAGAATAGACTTTAAAACAGCTCTGCTTGTGTACAAGTCTCTCCATGGCCTCGCACCAAAATATATTGGTGACATGTTAGTCCCATATGAACCAGCCCGGACTCTGAGGAGCACAGGGACTGGACTCCTGTTAGTGCCCAGAGTCAGAACTAAACATGGGGAGGCTGCTTTTCAGATTCATGCTGCTAAAATCTTCCTGAAGATGTGAGACAGGCCTCCTCTCTGACAATGTTTAAAACCAGGTTAAAAACAGTCCTGTTTAGCTGTGCATACAACTGAGGGATTTTATATTTTGATCTTTCTTTTTAATGTTCTGTGATTATTTATGATTTTAATGCTATCTTATTTTGTTCAGCACTTTGAGTTGCCTTGTGTATGAATTGTGCTATACAAATAAACTTGCCTTGCCTTGCTTTGCCTTCCTCATCTTCCTCCAACTCAATCACATTTGCCCATCTGTCCATCTGACCCACTCACGGAACAGTCGCGCACAACTGCCAAGTCAAGTTTTGAGTTTGCCGCACCTTTTGTACGAGCCAATGTCGCCGCCATCTCAACCTCCGGGTTCCCCTTCTCACTGGACAGCTCCGTCCCTCCCCTTCTTCTTCTTCTGTTTGAGTTTTATGGAAGTTGGTAATCACAATTAAGGTGCATTACCGCCTCCTACTGTAACAACTTAGACCAGGACGTCGCTCACCATCCCTAGTGAGAACACACTCCTTTTAAACAGTTAGCCCTGCTCCTGGGCTAAACCGTTACTAGTTGTCAGGGGTAAATATTAAACACAGGTAAATACAGTAAGGTCGAACCCACCAAAAGCCTGATCTTGCTGGATTGAAAAAGTACACTGTATGAGAAAATCTATGTAAATACTTTATTTGAAAGACAATTGATACACATGGAAAAGACCACTTCTGTTATAAACTTGAAATACACAAATTAAACTAATTTAATAAATCTGCCACAATTCATTTCAACTCATTTTATTTTGGTATGTCAATAAATCAAAACAGGTGACATCTTTAAAGACTTTACAAAGTTGAGACTAAAACAGTTCAAACACAGGAAATGCAATCAAAAAGAAACCAATTGCAGCCATTGGTCCATAAAGGGCAGATGACCAATGTTTAAAAAGGTTAATAAATGTCCATAAATATCTTTAAATGTCCCAGATCATCGCCAATTTGTCAATGAATTGAGACGTCCCTTGATCATATGTTGAACCTTTAGCCAGGTTTTCTTTTAGTTGAGAAATTTTATGTAAAATAAAAATGTGTCCTCTGTTTCTTAATAACAGATAAAGCACTACCAAAATTAATAACAGAAATGCAAAAGAGAGACAAAAGAAAAAAGCTGAATTGAAAGTTTCCCAGATTCAAGAACTCAAACCTACATACAGTAAGTGCAAAAAGGATTATCAATTGCATTCAAATGTTTGTAACATTGGCTACAGTAGGCAAATGTGAGGTTAAATTCATGTAGACTACAGAGCACACACACATTGAGAAACACTCCGAAACTATTGCTATAGTAGAGTTACAAGTATGAGCAGTATGAGCAAGTGGCTGATGCTTTCATTGGCTCATTGTTTTAGTGTAACTCTGTATTAAACCCTGAAAGTACTGCTGTGTGTTCATCTCTGGGTGGAACAGTATTATGACACATTTGGGGAAAAAATACCATAAAAGGAAAGAATAAAGGCTGGACAGAACGGCTAAAGCACTCAGAGTCTGGAGGTGCTTCCCCCTGTAGAGGATGAAGATGGTGCAGTAGATGATCCAAGTCAAAGTCAGCAGAAGAAGACAAAACGTGATGGATTTAGCTTCGTTGTAGTTCTTTGGGAGCTCTCTTGCCATGTAGGAGAAGAGGAAGCAAAGGAAGCACAGGGTCGCACACAAAGTCAAAGATCCACCAAATGCTGCTATGTTTGTGTCACAAGCAAGAACTATCTGGTCCTGGTACCATACAGTTTCATTATAGAGCTTTGGAGGAAAACATGTATAAGCAATGAGGAGTAACAGTAGCTGTATTATGAAGGCCACTGCGATGACCAGCCATTGTCCGTGATATTTCATCCACCACCTCTGCACGAATGGGTACGATGCTGCTATTTTAAAGATGCTAACTATTTGAAAGGAACGCACAACAAAGCAAGCCAAGCACACTGTGTAGAACAGAACAAATGGAAATATTCTCATGATACAAAAAGACACTTGAGGTCTCCCAAAAAAGAAAAATACACTGATGCTGCAGAGACTGAGGCAGCCCAGAATCAGGAAGCACATGGGTCCACCTGCAGATCTTACCACAGGAGTGTTGTAGTTCAGACCAAAGAGCAGAGCAGTGAGGAGAGAGAGGACATCCAGAATGAGTGTCCCAACTATGATCACTATGGCAGCCTTATCCTTCATGGAGGTAAACTCTATCAGTCTGGGCTGACAGGAGGTACTCGCTGGAGGAGACCATTCTGTGTCCAAACAGGAGGCACAAGAGTAACGGTCCACTGGGGACATAAGAGACACGAAAGGATAATTATACATAATAAAATCCATTTAACTGTCATAGTTATTACAAGACACAAATACAATCTGTCAAAATGCATTGTAACCAGTGGGCGGGTCCCGGCTCAAAAAGGTCCATGACCACGGATGCTGACATGTTTGTTTCCTTTTTTAGAAAATCCTTTAATTGTCCTACAGTGAAGACATTTCAGACAGATATGCTTGCAATACCACTCGTAATTGATGGGGGTTGACCCAGAAAGAGAATTGTCCAATGCTTTGGTTTGGTGTCTTCATACCTCTCTAGAAAAAACGACAGGATGGGCAAAAAGTCAACGCTAGGCCCAAAGCTACTTTGCGGATGGGTGTCAATGCTGAGGGGAGTATATTTTTTGGATCAGTCTAGTTTAGCTGCTGTGGACTTAATGCATTAGTTAAATGACTGGGGCTCATGCCGGCTGAAGCATGCTCAAATGCGATTTTTCAACATTATCCTGACCCACGGCCATTTTGAAACTGCCCACAGAAGGCCAAAGTGGTGGCGCATTAGTTTCAACGGAGGAGTGACTACGTCCGTTAATTTTTGCAGTTGATGTTTGCAACCAAGCCCTGGGTCCCTTAGATGGTGCTTATTTTTTTCTGGCCTCAAAATTGTAGAAAAACTAGCCTAGTCTCGGTCCACAGGACAAGCACAGTTGGTAGTGATCAATCAGCGCACGCTAATTTGAGCTGGACAAGTCTATCGCACGACTGTGGATTCATAGAAAAGAATATTATCAGCTGACGCAAAAATGTTTTTGCTTCAACATTGTCTATCAGAAGATGTCTTGAGGTTTCATACATCTTCTGACGAAACCTCAGGTCTCATCATGAGCATCATGTCGAAACACTAACCTGTGGTGTTGATAAAGGTTCCATTAGGACAAATCTCACAATAAAAGCAGCATCTATGAATCCCAATTTGTTGTCTGAAGTATCCGACAGAGCAGTCCTTTGAGCAGAGCGATGTTGTCACCTGCACAAAATAATCATAGTGCCATAGGCATTACGTGGCCCTCTAGTGGACATCAAAGTTCAATGTCAGTGCGGCCCCTACTGAGAGTGTGGGCTGAGCATGGCATGACACCAACTACGGCATTTATATCATTATGAAGCACCCTAAGTAATGATTCAAAGTAAACATCTACAATACTGAACTTTCCTCTCTTTGGTCCAGTTGTGTTTCAAGCAGCTGCAACTGGAGACTGTGTGCGCAAAGTTTTATAAACACAGGTGCTTAGATCCTTTTGCTCCAATGTTCATATATTTTACGCACACACACACACCCACACAGACACATTCTCACACACACAAACACACGCACACACACACCCACACAGACACATTCTCACACTCTCACACACACGCACGCACGCACCCATACACACACACACACACACACACAAATATCTTTCGGACAAGGAAGGGACATTGAATGAGTGGACTCTTACAAGTACCTGATGTCAATATGAACCTTAAACTGGACTGGACTCACAACAGAGAGGCCCTCTTCAGGAAGGGCCAGAGCCAGCTCTATATGCTCGAGAGACTCAGGTCTTTGGGGAATGCAGGGGCCAATTCTGGAGACCTTCATGACTTTGTTGTGGCATTTTTTTGTTTTTGTTTACTGGAGCAGCAGCATCACATAGAGAAAGAAACTGGACCAGGTCATCATCAATGTGGTGTATGCAAATGTATGTGGTGAAAAGAATATAAACCCCTGTCCCTAAACAACTTCTTCTTCTTTGGGAGAAAATTAAGGAGCGTTTTATCTTATCAGGAAGTCCAGCTGGGCTGTCCCCTGGACACAGTGCAGCAGGTGGGGGACAGGAGGGTCAAACTAACATCCATGCTGGACCATGACTGTCACCCCCTGCAGGACACTCTGTCTGCCCTGGAGACCAGCTTCAGCGACAGACTGACCCACCCTTGCTGTTTGAAGGAGAAGTTCCACAGGCCTTTCCTTCCTGCTGCTGTTAGACTGTACAACGAGAACTGCTTGGCCTGTACATGTGTCATTCATCTGTACCAATACTCATTCGAAAAAGTCTTTATCTGCTGTTATTACTGTACTATTATTTATTCTTGTCATTTTCTCTGCTAACCATATCTTTTCCCACTCTCTCACATTGCACTTACTTCTCCGTTTGTGGGCCAGTGAATCTTTGAGCTGTCGATGTGAAAATCAATGAATGGGTGAATTTTGTGATAACCGACTACTTCTGCCGTACTGTTGTTCCAGGCAACAATAGTGTGGAATCCAAACAACGGGTCTGCATTTTCATCAAAATGAATATTCTCATTTAGCAGAGTAAAGTTGGACGTCTTCATCTCTGCCAGAACCTGGAAACACCAACATTAGTGTGCACAGGAGAAAAATTGTTTGGCATTTGCATGTTCTCCAATTCATTCTAAAATAATTGGAGAGTCGATCATGGCAGTGCACTAGTGACACCTTGTGTTGTCTCGGAGGACTTGATAAAGTTTCAGATCAGAGAATCAAACAAATAAAATAGGCCAGGAAAGTGTTGCTTTGCCTTTTTTCAATAAAGATGTTTGTATTCTTAGCAATACATGAAAAAGGAATTGTATTGATGCTACATGTTTATTAACTTAATGAGGAATGTGAATGTGCAGTTTAAATTATGGTCTGATGGAGTTGACCAAATTGTATTGTAATTGAATTTATAATATTCGAACTGGTAAAATATGAGTTATTCTTGTACCTTAATTTTAAAGGTAGTTTTTTTTAAATATTCAGATATATGTTACTATATTCAAAAAACTAAGTTTAGTTAAGTCAAATCCTGGAGGGGACAACATACTGGCTAACTTACAGTGCTTCTTTAAGAATGTTTCTTTAGCTCAATTAAAATGGCATATGTGCTATTATCAAATCATATAATAATCATGCTTTACTTCTGCCCACTGTTTTTTGGGATGAACGGAAAATGCAATAAAACATTTTTGTGATAAAAGTAACCGCAGATGAGCTCATTGGTATGATTGCATGGCATATTTTTCCAAATTGCGTAGAACCCGATTGTTCAGAGATGGCTCATGCTCGATGTGGATGTCCATGATTGCATACTCACCATATAAGGGTAAATGGTCATATTGGAATGGCATCTGCCGCTGTCACAGTGCAGAAGGTTGTGCAAGGCGTGAGCGACCACATACACTGCAGAGTACACCGTGAAAGAGTAGGACGGATCTGCAGTCATTATTTGTTCTGTCCTCAGTCCACTACAGTTACACATCTGGTTACATGCTCTCTCATAACCCTCTTCACAACGTGCTTTTCCAACGTTTAACTTGGAAATAAAAAGATTGAATCCTGGAAGTTTGATCTCTGGCTGTACCACTCCGAGCACGGTTCCAATAGAGTCAATATTTGGTGTTTCTATCAGCTCTTTGTGTAATGCCCATGCGTCTGGCGCTATCCAAACCTTCTTGCTAAGTTTGAGACTCAGCGCTGCTTTGATTGTTGTTGTTGCATCTCTTTTTATTGAAAACAATATAATCACGTTTATCTTCTGAGCATCTATCTGTTTGATCATTTCAGAGTGGTTGGTCTGCAGGTTCACCTCTCCGATGTACGCCAGACAAATTTCTGTCTTTTTAATTCTTTTCGAAAATAGTTGTCTTCCATCTATGCCATATTCAAGATTACTGTAGAGCAAAGCAACCCAGTGCCATCTGAAGTGAAGCAGGATGGTAACCATGGTTTCGACCATTTGCTGATTTGGAAGTAGTGTTCGCACAATTGTTGGATATTTGACTTTTTCTGAGAAGGACGAACTTGAGGATCCATAATTTACCTGAAAGATTAGTGTTGTTGGGTTATTCTTGTATGAAATTGTATTAGAGGAAAAAAATCATGCATGCAAAACATAGTGATGGTACCAGTTGATGGTAGGCATTTTTTCATTCTTGGTTCGAAAGTCTGGAACCTCAGCGTTAAAGCAGAAATAATAAGATAATAATAATAATAAAAAGATATATATATATATATATATATATATATATATATATATATATATATATATATATAACTTAATAAAATATCACATAATAATGATTTCATAAGCAAGAATTAGTCCTTGTTTAAGAATCACAAAGGGGGTGTTCAAATGTTTTGGTAAATGGACTTTTTTTATTTGAGTTTCATTTTGAAACTCAAAGACTGTTGACTTGTCATTCACTCCATACATAGCAGTGATAAACTACTATTTTAGTCACAGCTTCCTTGGGGCACACTGACAAAAGACAACCAGTATGTACCATCGGCCCTCATAGTACTGACCAGTACCTGCACAGCTTCAGAGGGCTGATGGGATCTGGCCTTTGCATGTAGGGATGGCCACGTACATGATGCGTATGTATTGTACTTAAATCCACAACACTAATTATGTCTGTACAAAGCAACTGTGCACAGAGGGCCTGTAGTACGCCACATGGTGAGGAACACAGACAGTGGGGAGGCCCTTGGGACTGTCAGCAGCACATTATGGGAGGAGCTCTGTGGGCCGATTATTGTATCACAGACCATGTCAACTTCTGTTTCGAAAAGACCGCACCACCCACCGGAAATAACTTGCGTAGATTAACTCAGACATAAAGCTTCTACAGAAAGCAGACTTAATATCTGGGAAGAAGGAGAAGCGGAAGGACGGCCAAAGCTTAATGGAATAGGATGAAAGAGCAGCTGAGCAGGAAACACGCAGGAGACCTGAAGACTATCTCAGAATTCAAGCTAAAGCCTGTTGAGCTGGTGGACCCTAGTGCACTTGACCCAAAGTGCACCAGGGGACCAAGTGTGAACAATTGGACAACCAACTACTACTGTATGCTGTTTTAGAGGCTCACCAGAGGCACAAAGTCTATGGTCAAGAGCGGCGAGATTGTGCGTGACTTTGTGCTGGAGTAGGTTCCAATCACTGATATGACTTTAGGCTTATGCAGTCTCTGAGGCTCAGGCCAGGGATTCACAGACTCGTTGGAGGAGAGGAAGTCGAAGATCCCAGGGAAAACTTTGGTGTCCGAGCAATGGTCATAGATCTCATAGCCCAAAGTGACATTGGGAAGGAGCTGTGTGGAGTTGTTGATCTGCTCCACAGCAAATCGCATGATCTGAAACCTCCGATAGTTGTAAATTAGGAATGGTTGTCTGCAGAGGAGATGAGAAACTTAAGTCAAGATTTATGAAAGAAAACAATGACATTGACACATTCTTCCTCTATCAAACAGAAGACAGTTGTTTACCTTGTTCAAGCCCAATAATGTCAGAACACAGACAGGGGCAAGGCCTGGTAAGTAATGAGGGAGACCTCTGAGAACACAGGTGCCACAGTGGGGGTGGCTGTAAAGTGCCATAGTGTTGTTGTGTCCTTTGGCAAGACAGTTCACCCACATTGCCTAGTAAGACTCTAATACTTGCATGATTTTTTTGCATTTGTTTCTGTGTGTCCCATTATCTAAGTATCTTAGTGTAAAATAATGCACTATACAAACAATATGAAACTAAAATTATTATTATCCATCCATCCATTATCTTTCCCTTAATCCTTTTTGAGCCCCAGCCCCTCACTAATCCTCTGGAGGATGGCTTCTCTGTCAGTGAGAGCATAGCCTTGATCTTTCATTGGGGGCTTCCGGCAAAGTGAGGTTAAGTGTCTTGCCCAAAGACACAACAACAGCAGACAATATTGGGAGAAGGTCTTGTGGTGGGCTCAAGCCCACGACCTTTAGGCTCAGAAGCCATTGCTCTACCAACTGAGCCACTGTCACCAAAATTATTAATATTCTTTGTTGCTTGTGAAGAGAAATTTGAGACATTTCCAGAAAATGTATAATAAATGAATTCCAAACCCCCCTAAAATATAGACCAAAACCAAAAAAGTACTGTAGTCCTGCAAAATAGTATAGTAAACAATTGCCTCTGAAATGTATGAAAGATATTATGTGTCTTTTTTTTGTTTTTCTTTTACAAAAAAATACGTATTTTTGACTCACCGCGAGCAGTTGATGGCTTCAGGCAAAACTTGATAACCCTCATCGTCCACATCATGAACTTCGAAAAGTCCTCCAACCAGATAATCTCCAGCAAGACTAAACTCAGAACGGGGGACAGTGCACTGAGACCCAGAGGACAGAACATTGTCCATCAGTATCAGCGACACTAGGAGAGAGTTCATGTCTGCAGCTGCTCCAGGGAAGAAGTGAACAAAAGTCAATTTTATTTATCTGCATCACCGCAGCAGTGAGCTGTTCTAACAATTTACAAATCACTATGCAAAAGTAGTGCTTCTCGACTGTGACTTCAATTTGACAAATGAATCTGTTGACTCGGACATGCAAATTTAGCTTCCTCTTTAAAAAACTTAACTTAAACGATTCCTTGCCCTCTCCGGGTGCAGAGATCCTTCCTCAAGTGGAGGAGTTCATGCACGTTGTGTTCACAAGTGAGGGACATCGACAGATGATTGGCACTGTGTGTTGTGAGGCTGAAGGATCAGTGTCTGTACCCAGACACCTATGGTCATGAGCTTTGGGAAATGACCAAAAAGACGAGATTGTGGATTCTAGCAATCACAATGAGTTTCCTCCGCAAAGTGACTGAGCGCTCACTTATAGGGTGTGGAGCTCAGTCACACAGGAGGAGTTTAGAGAAAAGCTTCTGCTTCTCCTCGAGAAGAGGAGAGGAGCCAGTTTAGGTTGCTCGGGCGTCGGTTCTGAGGAGGTGTCCAGGAAGGGGAAGACCCGGGATTTCCCAAGCCAACCCCAAACCAAACTGAAATATTACATTAAAAACGACAGCCGAGGTTTGTTCAAATACCAAACCTGTGTCAATGTTTGTGGTAAGTTGCTACATCCATTTCTAGACATCCACAATTGTACCACAGTCATTTGAAAGAATCATTTATCATCAGTGGGTTGTGATAAATGACCACACCACTATTTGAATCGAGTTGAACCAGAACAAGAAAGGTAACCTGGAGAAGTCAGTCACAGTGCACTTAAAGCTGGGTTATCTAACTTTCAAACACACCACGTGTCTGTTAAAAACCCATGTCATTAGGGCATTGCCCTTAGTTTGCTTCTGTCAACAGCATTCAAATGCATGTATTTTTGGTTTCTGTCACATCTTTGGTGTCAAATAGTGACTCACAGGGCTCTTTCTTACAAGTATGCCAAATGTATACTCAGACAGGAGGTTGTGCTCTCATTTCTTCACAAACATTTTAAATTTTTCAAATTACACAAAATAAAAAGTTAGATTTAGACTTTCTAACCCAGTTTTAAGATACTAACCTTGTAACGAATAGCTGGGTTACTCTATAGACCTATGGTAACTTGAGCACTATCCTTGTAGCTGTCATTGACCATTTTTTGTTTACATGTATCTTTTTATTCGGGGCGACAGTAGCTCAGTTGGTAGAGCATTGGCCTTTGGGCCTGAAGGTCGTGGGTTCGAGCCCACCGTAAGACCTACTTCACGACTCCCACTGATGACTGCTGTCGTTGTGTCCTTGGGCAAGACACTTAACCCTACTTTGCCCAAAGCCCCAACTGAAAGATCAAGGCTCCTGTGGACTCACCACCTGCAGGAGGATCAGTGAGGGGCTGGTGCTCTGTGGACTGGGTGCAGCTTTGACTGCCACCCCCCCGACCCAGAAATGGATTAAGGGGAAGAAAATGGATGGATGGATGGATGGATGTATCTTTTTATTCTGTTTATAATCTGTTTATAATAGTGTATTTATTGTGTGTCGCTTCTGACCCCTTGTGGTGGAGTTGTAAACAGAGCGAGAGAAGAGGACGGACAAGGTAACCTCGTGCTGAGCAGAAAGTAAGGATATGGACAGCGAAAAGTACTGACAACTCCAGAGAGTCTAGATAGTAGATAGATAATAGATCATTTTATATTGTTTTATGTTTTTTATGCACCGTAGTTTTTCACGGTGCTTTAGGTGGCTTTGTTGAGAATAAATGTCAACTAAATGTCAGTCAGAGCGTCGGCCTTTTATCCAAACAATAATTTCTGGAGCCGTTATAATCCTCCTACTTAATCTGTCTGCACTATTAGGTTTTTGACTGTAGTCTGTCCATTGCTATTCACCCGTTGTCCCATTGTCTGTTTCATAGAGCAACAATGGTACGCCTGAACCTGGCCCCCTCCATTTGCACCTATGCACAGCCCTGCCCGACTCGCCTCGTGGGCTCCATCCCCTCCCCATCGGGAGCTGCTTCGGTCCTGCCCAGCACCTTTCCTCGTTCTACAACCTGATTCTTGCGCCGCGTGGCCTTGGTCCTCGTTCTGTAGCTTGAGTCCTGGATCTACAGCCCGTTTGTCTGTGTGGTTTCCTTGCCGTTTCTTCATTCATTTTCATCCTTTTATTATCCATTTCTGGGTCAGGGGGGTGGCATCAGAGCTACCACCCAATTCACATAGCACCAGCCCCTCACTGATCTTTCAGCGGTGAAGTAAGTAAATAAGTAATGTTTATTTATATAGCACATTTTACAGACCAAGGCCACCCAAAGCGCTTTACAAGTCAGTTCAGAGTTCAGATATTGTTCCAATCATTCCACACACGGTGATGACAGAAGCAAGTTACCGAACACACTGGACCATCAGCTCCAATCAACTCCATCCATTCACACTCTCATTTACATTCATACCTATTGTGCATGTTTTTAGTGGTAGGGGAAACCAGAGCACCCGGAGGAAACCTACGCAGACACAGAGAGAACATACAAATTTCACTCAGAAAGGCACTGTTCCGACCGGGATTCGAACCCAGGACCTTCTTGCTGATAGGCGAGAGTGCCATCCACTCAGCCACCGTGCCGCCCAAGTATCTTGCCCAGGGACACAACGATAGCAGACATCAGTAGGGGAGCAGATGACATGAGTCATGTGGGATCGAACCCACGTCCATTAGGTCCAAAGACCAATGCTCTACCAACTGAGCCGCTGTTGCCTCCCCAAATGAACTTTGACTTTTACTGTCCAAAATCCCCTCACACAGGTGCTCCCGCCCACTGCTCTGCCTCATGCCCCTCTTTTGTGTCTCTTACCTGTTCCCTCAGGACAGCAGCTCACCAGTGCTAAATAGTTCCTAAGACTAGCATGGTGCAGCTCCGTCATTCCTTTCTTCCTCAGTGTGTATATAACTCTAAGTTACATTAGCTTTTGTTGTTCATATTCAGTACATATTTTACTGTCATTTACCCTGACTATTTTCCCCTTTGTAATTCCATAGACCACATTTTGAACTACATCTGAGGTTTATTCTTATACCAAACCTGTGTCATTTGTTTGTGGTAAGTTGCTACTTCCATTTCCAGACAACCACAATTGTACCACAGCCATTTGAAAGAATCATTTACCATCAGTGGGTTGTGATAAATGGCTGCACCACTATTTGAATCGAGTTGAACCAGTACAATCTCCATTGAAAGTGTAAACTGAAAAAAAAGAAGACACCTCTCCTCCTTCTGTCTTTACTTGAATTTCCTTACTCTTTGTCTTCCTGAATCTTCTCAATTGCAAATCTATTGTTTATGTAAGGTTTGGTCCATTCAGGTCCATGACTGCAGTGAGCTTAGAGTTTCTTTGCACCTAAAGTGAAAGGTGCATTTATAGTTTATTATTCCTTCACTCTATACAAAGTGGTGGTAAGCCACAGATAAACTGGTGCAGCTTCTCAGGCTTTCACATGCAGGTGGCGCCACAGGACAAGGGTGGATTGTTATCGCATTATTGACAGAACATTTTTTGCCACGCTTTTTCATAATGTGGGTCAAAAATATAGCAGTTTAGTCAAAAAGCCGCGCTATCAAACCAAAAGAGGCAATAAAAACCCTTGTGCAATATTTATGTGGTCTATTAGCTTCAATCTATGTGTTGGGTGATCACCATGCTGAACATTGTGATCATGAGTACACATTTATTGTCAACAGAAATCCATTACAATTCACACAATGCAAAAAACACAAATAATAGAGACCAGCGTGAAAGTAAAGTCCATCATTTATGCTCTTTATTGTAATACAACATTATGACATACACTACCGTTCAAAAGTTTGGGGTCACATTGAAATGTCCTTATTTTTTAAGGAAAAGCACTGTAGAAAACTTTAAACTAGTCTTAACTGTAAAGAAATATACTCTATACATTGCTTATGTGGTAAATGACTATTCTAGCTGCAAATGTCTGGTTTTTGGTGCAATGTTGTAATTGCTGCAAATGGAGGATTCTTTGACGAAAGCAAAGTTGGATGTAAAACAAATCTTATTTCAAGCACAAATCATCATTTCTAACCTTGTCAATGTCTTGACTCTATTTTCTATTCCTTTCACAACGTATAGTGGTGAATAAGTGTGACTTTTCATGGAAAACACCCAAAACTTTTGAACGGTATTGTATATTTCAAATGTCACAAATCAGTTTATGAAGACACACATGCATAATTAAAAACCCCAATCCAACCAAGTGTCCTACTCTAAAGCTGGGATAACTATGTAAATAAAATCCATGTAACTAAAGTAGTCCCTGCTTTGAAAAAGTAGAAATGTGAAAAATCAATCAATACATTTTCTGTCAGCCCAAAGAGTCAAATAGTGACTCACAGGGATCTTTCTTTCAAGCAAATAATAACATAGATGACTAAATATTTAATTATTAACATTTTTTGATCATGGCAAATAAGGTTGGTACTAATCATGCTTCTAAAGAAAATATTTATAAATAGATGTCATTAATGTTAATTGTGTTAACAATGTTAAATAGATGTCATTAATGTTAATTAACAAATTATCAACATTTAAAACTTCCTTAAAAGGTGAAATAATGAATTTATATACCTTCCCTTGAAAGTAATTATAATCATAAAAAATATAACAATAAAGACAAATGAACAAAACACATAGCAAAAAGGCATTTTATGTTTGAAATCAGTAAAATGTACTTTATTTTTTGTTTACATAGTTGTTGTGTTAAGGTAGTTAATGACCTGTATGTGACTTGATGTCAGGTGGGTCTCACATCAGCAAGTCTCTAAAGGCCAATCCTGTTTTTGGGTTGTAATATAGTCAGTGAATGTAAAATGTTATTAATCAAACAATTGACCAAAAATAAACATTCATTCATTCAAAAGGAAAGAACATTTGTATAACTTTCCATTATTGGCTCATAGTTTTAGTGTAATTTTGGATAAGGCCCTGGAAGTATTGTGCTGTGTTTCTCTGGGGCTGGAAAATGATGATGTAACATTTTGGAATAAAATACCACAAGAGGAAAGAGTAGAGACTGGAGAGGACCGCCATGGCATTTAGAGTTTGAATATACTTTCCTTTGTAAAGAATAAACTGTGTGGCAAAAGCAACCCAAGTGAAAACAATCAAGAGAAGACAGAAAGTTATAGATTTGGCCTCGTTGTAGTTCTTCGGCAGATCTTTTCCCATGTAGGAGAAAGCAAAACAAAGACAGCATAAACAAACTAGCAATATGGCAGATCCACAATTGGCCGTTATATTTCCTTCACAGCTAAGAATGATTCTAGACTGGTCCCATTCATAGTCACTGAAAGGCTTGGGAGTTGAGAGAGAATACCCAAAGATGAGCAAGACCGTCTGGATCACAAACGCCAATGTTATGACCAGCCATTGTCCGTGGTACATCATCCACCAGCGCTGCAGAGATGGATATTTTGCGGCAATTTTGAATATGCAGACAATTTGGAAAGAGCGTACAACAAAGCAGGCCAGGCACACAGAGAAGAACCATAAAAAGAATAAGAATTGTAACATACATGAGGCCAAAGTAGGTTTACCGAAATAGAAAAACACACTGATGCTGCAGAGGCTGAGGCTGGCAAGTATCAGGAAGCACATGGGTCCACCTGCAGACCTCACCACCGGAGTGTTGTAGTTCAGAGCAAAGAGCAGAGCAGTGAGGAGAGAGATGGCCACCAAAACCCCAGTCCCAACCATGATCACTATGGCAACTGCATCCTCGAACGGTACAAACTCCACTGAGCGCAGGTAACATGAGGTGCTGGCTTCAGACGACCACTCTGCCGCAGTGCAGTCCTGGCAACTGTACGCATCATCTACGGAAAATGCATCAGACATAAAGATCTTTCTGTACATTTTGGAGACATGCCACAATGTAAAATGTTCAGGGTTTAACAATTGCAGTGACAAGAAAAGAGACTTTAAAGCAGCCAAAGTTGTGCAGAAGTCTCCCCATGGCCTTGCACCAGAGTATAATTAACTATTTATGTATATAGTTCATTGTTTTATTTTACTTGTTTTAATTCATTCTAATAGTTATTTTTATTTGAAGCTGGCCGACTTGTATATTTTAATTATGCGTCACTTTTATCGGTGCAGCACTTTGGACACGTGTTTTATAAAATGTGCCATATAAAAAAAGTGGATTGGATTGGATCTGCAACATATTTGTGCCGTATGGACTCTGAGGAGCGCAGGGAAAGACCTTCTGCTGGGACTCTGAGGAGCACAGGGAAAGACCCTCTGATGGGACTCTGAGGAGCACAGGGAAAGACCCTCTGATGGGACTCTGAGGAGCACAGGGAAAGACCCTCTGATAGGACTCTGAGGAGCACAGGGAAAGACCCTCTGATGGGACTCTGAGGAGCACAGGGAAAGACCCTCTGATGGGACTCTGAGGAGCACAGGGAAAGACCCTCTGATGGGACTCTGAGGAGCACAGGGAAAGACCTTCTGATGGGACTCTGAGGAGCACAGGGAAAGACCTTCTGATGGGACTCTGAGGAGCACAGGGAAAGACCTTCTGCTGGGACTCTGAGGAGCACAGGGACCAGCCTCCTTCTAGGGCGACTAAACATGGGGGGGAAACAGTCTTCCTGAAAATCTAAACCTAACCTTAGTCCTAACCCTAAAATTACCCAAACCTTATCCTACTCCTTCCCTAATCCTAGTCTAACCTTAAAAAAAGCATTCTACTTTCTTTCATATGTTTTCACTTTGCCACCCAGATTGTGTTGTGGTCTTTTAATTGAAGGTAAAGCTGACTACAAACTCAAAAGCTATCACAGTAAGTAAAAAGTAAAGTTGTTCCATGTGAGATAGCGGTTTGGCGCTGGAAAATAAAGCAAAAGTGTTCAATCGGATATGCCAATCTATTTAACACTCATATTTCAGGAAAACATTTACAAAAACAGAAGTAAATTATTTTTGAAGCAGTAACATGAAAAAAACGGTATGTCCTCAGTGCCCAACCTGAATCATAACTGCAGCTTCTTTAAATCGCACTCCCGGGGCGCCCTCTGCTGTATTCGGCTCCACCACACGACTTGTGATTGTAGCTCTTGACTCCATGATTAAAGAACTGTAATTATTTTGTTTTACCTGTGACGTTAATGTACGTTCCATTGGGGCAAATCTGACAGGTGAAGCAGCACTTGTGGGGACCTTGTTGTTTTTTTGCATATCCCACCAAGCAGTCCTGGGAGCACCGTGAAACAGGAGTCTGTGTAATACAGATACAAGTCAAGTCACAGAACTACAGTAAGTGATATTCAGTGTGTAGGTTATTGTAGGTCTACCTTTTTGTGTTTTTCTCTCTGAACACTATTTGTAAATTTCTCCTTTGTGAGATCAATAAAGTATATCTTATCTTATCTTGCTTTAAATAAATACATACATACATACACACACACACACACACACACACACACACACATACATACGTACTCACACACACACACACACACATACAGTACACACACTCACAGACACATACAGTACATACACACACACATACATACATACGTACACACACACACACCCACACATACGTACACACACACACACACACATACATACATATATAACTGTATAATAGATCTGAACTTTGAATGGGCCAGGCTGCGACCATCTTTCCCCCTTCATTATTTTGCAATGAAATAATACTTGCCTCTCTGTTGTTTAAAACACTTACTCTGGATTTTTGTACAAACTGAGCTGACTCATGGTTATAGTTTTTTTGTCTAATTTGTATTTTACTTTTAAATCTGTGAAGAGAGAGCGTGAAGACCATGGACCATATTATGGTGAAGACACACTAGTTAGACCCGCCCAGAATCACCCCTGCAGCTTTCCTATTGGTCAAAATGTATTCCAATCTTTAAGGCCCCTCGTTTAAACATTGTTCCCAAGATATATTACTGGTTGAAGTTACGCCAAAGAGAGGGACTATTTTAGATATTTTATCCCCCATGGTCAGAAATATACAATCCTTGCATACAATTGAAGTTGACTTTGACTGATTAATAAGTTGAATGTCTTTATTTATGTCTTTTGTTCATATTTTTCTAAACTTTTCCCCTTCATGATTATGCAATGAAATAATACTTGCCTCTCCGTTTGTGTACCACTCCACTCTGGTTGTGTTGATGTGGAGTTTGAGAGTTGTGTCAAATCTGTAGAATCCCACTTCCTCTGTGTCTCCGCTGCTGTTCCAGTATACAATGGTGTAAAATCCAAACTTTGGGTCGTAATTTTCATCAAACCGAATGATGTCTTGTAAAAGGGAAAAATTTGACTTTCCCAACTCTTGCAGAACCTTGAATAAACATATAAACATTTAGCGTCCAAAGAAAAGACATGCAGAACTTGAGAATCACACTCTGTTACTTTGACATCAGTACCGTTAGGCACGTGCAACAGTGCATTGCAACTCAGTGGTGAGGTGAACAATCTTATACCTTAAACCTATACCCAATATTAGTGCGGGTCATAGAGCAGAGATAACCATGAAGCTGTGGAGGGGGTGCCATGAGAACCACTACATCTACAACATGCAACCAGTGCAAACAAGGAAGGAAGTTAATAACTAAAGTAAGAGTGAAGTTGGCTGCTACGGAAACCTCAATAAGCAGCTGAAATGTTTGTTGTTTTACCCTTTCTTTTCCTGGCGTCAAAATAAGAAATAGAAATATATATCTTAACTATCAGGGGGTTTGCATCACCTGGCACATAAAAAAAAATGTAGGTATGGCTTTAGTGATAAGCTTTTATTTAGTGGGAAATTGAGCAGATTTTTGGTTTCACATTTCTACATATAGATTGCATCCCTTATTAAATCCTTGTGCCTTTATGTTGCTGGTGTTTGTCTGATCACGTGACAACTGTGGAGTGTGCTATTCTCTAAACAGACGCTGCACAGAACACACTATAATATGGAAAACAGAGTGGAGTTTGTTTACCTTATGGTGCTGCACTGTTGTATTCTTTTGGCATTCGCCGCTGCCACACTGCAGTAAGTTGTGCAGGGCGTGGGCGATGGCGTAGACCGCAGTATAGACATTGTAAGAATAGGACGGGTCTGATAATATAATCTGTTCTGAGGTTAAGTTTTCACAACGGCGACAATGTTGGTTGCACAGTTCTCCTGTTTCCTTGTGACATTGTCTCTTTAATGAACGGATAAAGTCATTGAAACCTGGTATATGTACTTTTGGCTGGGCAACTCCCAATACTGTGCCAATATCCCTTATCCCCCTCATTTTGGGGAGATTTGTGTTCAAAGACCAGGCATCCACTGCTATCCACACTTTCTTGGTCGAGATGAGATTTATAAATGCCCCAATCAAATATTCAGCCGTTTCTTCTGCCAGAAACACAACAACAACATTCACTCGATTTTCTTCAATTTCCTTGATCACGTTAGAAGGGTTGGTTTGTAAATCGACCGCTTTATTGTAAGCCAGACAAATATCAGTGTGTTCTATTCTCTTCCTAAACAGAGCCAGGCCGTCCTTGCCGTAAGCACTGCTGTCGTTCAAGAAAGCCACCCAGTGCCATTTGAAATAAAGCAACATGTTCACGATCACCTCCACCAGATCTCTGTTGGAATGCACCGTCCGCAGAAAAGAGGGGAACTTCACTTTTTCCGAAAAAACGGAACTACCCGCCCCATAACTGATCTGTGGACAAAGAACAGGAGGGGGAAAGAGCTAAATATTAGAGCTGCAAGATTCAAGCTGGGGTACTGTAGTTTTATCTTTAGCAATAATTCACTATGTTTGTTCCAACAGAAAGAACAAAAATGTTTTGTGTCTAAAGATTTGGCAGAGGTTGAAAAAAAATACTTCATGCTTTCATATTTAAACAAGAAATAGAACTAAACTGTTTGAGAGAAACTAGTTAAATGAATTGTTGTTACCTCCTCAAATTAACATCAACATTTAGATGGACCAAAGCGTACATAAAAGTGGTCCTTCTATCTTTTTGCATCATTTGGAAAGTTGCATTGTGCATCTTTAAAATCCGTCACTATACTGATTTATGTATGACCTAGAAACTTTCACATGTTCAGACTTGCCATAGGCACCCGGTTCATGAGCAGTGGAGCGATGGTGGTCGTGTCTGAGCTGGAGAAAGGGCCCACCACTGCAGCCACATCGGAGAGGCCCAGGCTGAGGTGGTACCAGGGCTGCAGCCTCCGTTCCAGGGAAAGGAATTTGAAAACATTTGGGAAGTTACGAGTGTTGGAGCAGTGGTCGAAAATCTCATATCCCAGCGTGACATTGGGAAGGAGAGAAGTGGAGTTGTTGATTTCTTCAATAGTAAATCGCATGGTCTGAAACCTCCGGTAACTCGGCAAGACAAAGTTGTGACTAAACAAAAACAAATACAAATCAAAACTCAACCAAATTAGGAACGTTTTTTTACTAATACGTATCATTTTTGACCTTTTCTGGACAACAGTGCTAAGTACAGTTACTCTTGATCAAAAATCCATGGAACGGGACATTCATCTGCATAACATTCATCTTTTCATACTTATGTGTTATTAAATTCATATTACCTATAACAATATATAGAAGGATATTAAAAACAAAAAGCGGAGCACCCACATGAAGAGTTGCATAGTCTACCCTTAACTTAACTTAACTAAGAATATGAACTTTAATAAAAAACAGCTGAATGTAAATGGTTGAGCTTACCTGGAGCAGTGCACGGCTACAGGGAGGCTGTGAGCCGAGGCCTTACTGACGTAGTGAATATCAAATAGTCCACCCAATACAAAATCTCCACTTTGACGGAACTCTGAGCACTGAGAGGAAACCAAACAAGTTTTGAATAAAAATATGATTACAAATAGAAGTTCCATTGTCATATTTTGATCCTAGGACAAATGAAAATGAAGCTGCATGTGAGGATCTAAAGCCAAAAGCCAAGAGGTCATTTCCATAAAGGTTTCTTATTCCCGGGTACATCATAAATACATGCCTCCAAATTTACTAATCAAAACTCATGGCATGCTTGTATTGCAGTATATACTACTCAAAGCAACAGCAAGAATATTTGATGTTTTGTAGTTGTAGTAGTAATAAGTCATTATTTTAATGGTTTTTCTTTTTCATTCTTCTTTTTAAGGAGTAAAGTTATGCTGCATTACAAGCGGTCTGCATGGAAGGCTGTGTTATGTTGACAAAATGTGCCCTCTAGAGGTTGGTAGATGTGGTAACACGCAGGGAAGACACAAATGCTAAACATTGGGCATGTCATATGTGCAAATACGTTGTATGTGAGTTGAATGCAAATGCACACAAATCTTAAACAAAGAGCATCCTGCTTCAAATAAGTTCTGCACGACCTGCTCCAAAACCCCAGTGTAAACAAACCTCATCTAGGACAAGGTTTCCCAGTGATCTTTCACATACAGTGGGGCAAAAAAGTATTTAGTCAGCCACCGATTGTGCAAGTTCTCCCACTTAAAATAATGACAGATGTCCGTAATTTTCATCATAGGTACACTTCAACTATGAGAGACAGAATGTGAAAAAAAACAGGAATTCACATTGTAGGATTTTTTAAGAATTTATTTGTAAATTATGGTGGAAAATAAGGGTCAATAAAAAAATTCAACTCAATACTTGGTAATATAACCTTTGTTTGCAATAACAGAGGTCAAACGATTACTATAGGTCTTTACCAGGTTTGCACACACAGTAGCTGGTATTTTGGCCCATTCCTCCATGCAGATCTTCTCGAGAGCAGTGAACACGGACTTTCAACTCCCTCCACAGATTTTAAATGGGGTTGAGGTCTGGAGACTGGCTAGGCCACTCCAGGACTTTCAAATGCTTCTTACGGAGCCACTCCTTCGTTGCCCGGGCGGTGTGTTTGGGATCATTGTCATGCTGGAAGACCCAGCCACGTTTTATCTTCAAAGCTCTCACTGATGGAAGGAGGTTTTGGCTCAAAATCTCACGATACATGGCCCCATTCATTCTTTCCGTAACACAGATCAGTCGTCCTGTCCCCTTAGCAGAAAAACAGTCCCAAAGCATGACGTTTCCACCCCCATGCTTCACAGTAGGTATGGTGTTCTTGGGATGCAACCCAGTATTCTTCTACTATGGTTACAGTTACAGCTATACAGTTCTACTTTGGTTTCATCTGACCACATGACATTCTCCAAATCCTCTGCGGTATCATCCATGTGCTCTCTGGCAAACTTCAGACGGGCCTGGACATGCACTGGCTTCAACAGGGGGACACGTCTGGTACTGCAGGATTTGATTCCCTGTCGTCGTAGTGTGTTACTGAGGATACCCTTTGTTACTTTGGTCCCAGCTCTCTGCAGGTCATTCACCAGGTCCCCCCGTGTGGTTCTGGGATTTTTGATCACCGTTCTCATGATCATTTTACATTTCATTTTATCATTTTATAGTTGATTTGTTCACACCAAGCTGCTTGCCTATTGTAGACTCTTCCCAGTCTGGTGCAGGTCTACAATTCTTTTCCTGGTGTCGTTTGACAGCTCTTTAGTCTTGGCCATAGTGGAGTTTGGAGTCTGACTGTTTGAGGCTGTGGACAGGTGTCTTTTATACAGATAACCAGTTCAAACAGGTGCCATTAATACAGGTAACAAGTGGAGGACAGAAGAGCTTCTTAAAGAAGAAGTTACAGGTCTGTGAGAGCCAGAGATCTTCCTTGTTTGAAGTGACCAAATACTTATTTTCCACCATAATTTACCAATAAACTCTTAACAAATCCTACACTGTGAATTCCTGGATATTTTTTTCACATTCTGTCTCTCACAGTTGAAGTGTACCTATGATGAAAATTACAGACATCTGTCATTGTTTTAAGTGGGAGAAGGGCTCACGTCAGTAGCAGTGATCACCGTAGTAACAGCGCCTGGGAACCCGTCTCCAGATGTTGATATTTGGCTTGGTCAGGACTACCGTAGCTGGAGGATTTCACCTAGTGTGTATATTTTTTGTGGTAAGGGAAACCGGAGCACCTGGAGGAAACCTATGTAGGCAGGGAAACCGACCTGGCACCTGGAGGAAACCTATGTAGGCACGGGGAGAACATGCAAACTCCTGGGTACTACCATAGAGTCTTATACCCATGCATGTTTGTATTTTTGGTTTTAGCAAGTATCACTCAATAATACGATAAAGCTTATCTCGGAAGTCAGCCCTAGACCTTGTATAATCCTGAGGTTGCTGGTGCAGAGTGTTCAGAGTTAGAGAAGACAAGGCCGAGCCAAGTGTATGCACAAGTGTGTGGATTTATAGGAAACCCAACCATTGAGAAAGATGTAGATGTATCTATGAAAACTGAGGACTTACGTCAACAAACCCCATCCAGAGAATCCTTGGTTTTTCAATTAAAGTTTGCAAACAAGAAGTCCTCCCCTGCTTGTTTTCTCTCCGGTTTGACAGGAATTAGAGATATTCACAATTTCTATGTCCACAATATCAAAGGTCAAATG
The DNA here is from genome assembly GCA_964034765.1 of Knipowitschia caucasica. Taxonomy (NCBI): domain Eukaryota; kingdom Metazoa; phylum Chordata; class Actinopteri; order Gobiiformes; family Gobiidae; genus Knipowitschia; species Knipowitschia caucasica. The sequence continues at coordinate 8,851,169 of OZ035827.1, read as the reverse complement.
TGATCATCTCGCCCACTTATAGCACAAAATGATCTTCCAGTTCTTCAGTTAAAAGTACAAGAACGAGAGGGGGTGTTCATGTGTAAATTCTCAGACTGATAGCATTGTTTACCAAAGCAGAACATACAACACATGAAGGCATCATTAGTCAGATCATAAATAGTATGATGTAATAGTGGGAGTGTGTTACCACCGTGACATCTCACTTGTTTTGAAATAAAAAAGTTATTCCATTATTTTGTTTTGACCGCAAGCATTGCGCCCGCAAAACGCCAGACGTCTGATGGTCCCTAAGGTCTCAAAAAGCACCTTCGGCGGCAGAGCCTTTAGCTTCCAAGCTCCTTTAATATGGAATCAGCTTCCCATTCATGTTAAGGAAGCAGATACGGTCTCCACATTCAAGGCCAGGCTTAAAATACTCTACTTAAATTTAGCATATGGTTATGTTGTTTGTCTGGTTAGGTTTACACACTTGGTGTGTATCCACAAATCTTTGGTGTTGTGGCCTGGGCTAGCCTAGAAGTGGCTGCTGCTAAATAGTCCTCTTTAGTTTAGCATACGGCTAGGAAGGTAAGACTCAGGGAAGGCTAAACTCCTCAGAGTGTCAGTCAAGCTGCATAGGGAGTCAGTTTGCTGGGAGAAGTATGGTAACTTGAGCACTATCTTCTCCTCCTTCCTACTTTATCCATCTGCATTACTAAGATTTTGACTGTAGTGTGTTCATTGCTATTCACCCTTTGTCCCATTGTCGTTTCATGGCGCAACAACGGGACTTCTGAACCTGGCCTCCTCCATCCACACCTGCAGACTGTCCTGCTCGACCCGCCTGGGAGGGCTTCAGTCCTGCACTGGACCTGTCCATGCTCTGCGGGCGCTGCGTGGCATTGGTCCTCGTTCTGTATTAGGTCCTGGATCTATAGCCCGTCCGTCCGTTTTGGAGCGGATCCCTTTCTCAAATGTGGGTCTCCCCGAGGTTTCTCCATTTTTTTCCCACTGGGTTTTTGTGAGCTTTTCTTTGCCGATGCAGGAGGGTCTGTCGGGCAGTTAGTGTCCAACAAGAAGGATGTGGTGATGATCCAGGACACTTTAACGTTCTACAATATGTATGGAAATGTATCAACATTCATGGACATTGGTCTCTCCCTATGGACCAATTCATATGTGTATATTTTGTGTCTTAACTGTTGATTCTCTGATCTGTGTTGGTGATTTCAATGGTTTTGTTAAGTCCTCTGAGATGACTTCTGTCGTTATTTAGGAGTAGTTATTTAGTTATCATACAAGAATAAGTTGTTGCTGTGGTTGTTTGTGAATTTCTCAAGCTAAATGACGTTTACAACAATCCCATGGCAGTGGTTGAAGTGGGTAATTTTCAAATCTTGTAAAAGACAACAAAATCTACACATCCCTCTGCCAGTTGCATAGAAATTAACCTTCAATGCAAAAAAAAAAAAACCCAATTCATTTTAGAAGGAAATCATTTTATTTTTTGAGTGCAAATCTCAATCAATCAAGATGTTTATTGTAAAACCTGTTCAACACAATTTCAAAGTAGAAAATTAGAGACACAGATATAAAAGAAGTACTATATACTATAACTACTATCGCATGTCACACAAATATCATACGGCCACAGTGAAATCAACCACCCACTAAGATGTGTCATCTTTTCATCGAGTCCTTGTTCTCAGAAACAAACATCTTTTACACGGCGATAAAATGAATAATATTTTTTCAGTAACGAATAATAAATCATCACACTGCTAATTTTTTCGGTTGTATGTTTTAATGAGTCCCAGAAAATACTGTGGTGTGTTTTTCTCCGGTTGAAAAAGTATTATGTAACTTTTTGGACAGAAATACCATGTGACAAATGAATAGAGAGTATTATATTAAAAAAATGACGTGTTCAAAATCCCTTATAAAGATGACCATGATTCAGAAAGTTAAATTCAAAAAGGTTTATTTCCCTAATACAAAAAGAATCTAAAACAGCTGTCCGGACCAAAAAGTATCTAATCCCTATCCTCTATATAAGGTGTAACATTGGTTGGGCGCTCCACCAAGTCACACAGCTAAACCCTGATCCGGACTGAAAAACTAACACACACATTCAAGCTATTCATTAAGTAAATGTGCAAGGGGAAGAAGGGGCGTGTCGTATCAGTCAGCTCTTGGTCCAGGGTCCGGCCTCCATCAGGTCTTCTCCGTCTCGCCAGACCTAAACAGAAATCATTCACGCACTACCCCTCCCTAATTCTATCGATTTATTAGTTCCTTTGAGATAAGGCAGAGGGATCTCAAGGCTTCTCCTCCAGATTCTGGACTCCATCTCCTTCTTTCACAACTTGAAAGGATTAGCAGAATCCCCCCAGATTAACTATCATTAACTCACCCATGCACTTTGGACAAAATGGGACAAGGGGAGTAGGGCAATACAAGGTCTTTCTTTTTGCTTGGAGACAGACAGAGTTCAATTTCAGGTCAATCTAATTCACATCGCCTTTTAGCCTATATTTAATACAACAGTCCCCTCTTTTGGCCGCTATTAAAAAAGGCCACACATTTCAATAACCTTCCTCAGGCGACGGGACGGGGGAATCCTCAACCAATGCAAGCATTTGACCTCTCAGTCCAGGGTTAACAGCGGTGTCTATAGCTTTAACACAAAGAGAACGTATACAAGGTATACAGCAGCATCCTACAACCATTATTATTGCAAAGATGGCCGCAAGGCTTGTGATAACAGACAAAATTACATGCTTCCACTTCCCCAAGATGCTGTCCAGCCACGCCTCCAGTGGGTTCTCCGGGACTCCAGAAACGTCATGCATTTGCTCTGACAGCATTTTGAGACCAGCCAGAGCCCTGGAAACTGATCCATCTGGATGTGTGTTATTTGGAATGTATACACAACATTCTGTACCAAATAAACTGCAGACCCCACCTCTCTCTGCTAAGAGCATGTCTAGAGCCACTCTGTTTTGAAATGCTACCAGAGAGGTGGCCCCCAGCTGCTCCGCCAATCCCTCTATTGCGTCCCTGGTGTGATTGGCAAGCCTAAGCATAGTATACCAAATGAAATTAATTCTATCTACATTTTTGTTTGGCGTGATAGGGAAAATAGCGGAAATTATTGGAAGATTTTCGAAACCTGTTGCAACTTGATCTACCAGTTTGAATTCATGAGGGACTCCACGTGGAACACCTATAGAGTCCATGTAAGTTGGATTATCTTTCCCAGTATCTAGGAATGGTATTGCTCTTTTAAATCTATGCAGTGGGTGGGGACTGTCTAGGGATGGCTTATGGCCAATTATGGAAATGGGCATCATTAATCGCACCATTGCACAACTGCCTGTAAAATTTTTTATTAGTCTATGTCTAAGTTTTAAATCTCCACACAACCAATACAAATCACCTCTGGTCCGGGTCATGGGGACCGGACTGGGCAGGGTGACGTTGTTGACACACCAGTCTGCTGGAAGGAACCCCCACTGGAGACGCGGCCTCGTCCCTCCATTGAGTGAGTGGAAACAGGTGTAATTGCTTTTCCTGTGGGAAAACATAGGGGGCTGAATTTCTGAATCCAATTCTGGAAACAATACTTCAAACATTGAACAGTTGCTAGGGACTGTCTTTGTCTCCTCAGTCAGGTCCTTTTCTTGCCAAAACAACTTTATCATACAATTATAACCATCTACATCTTCTGGGAAAAGTGGAGCAGGGGCTGTATACAAAGTGGGACGTGCAGTGGAACACACAACACAATCGTCAAAGCCAGCAGCCGCTGACATGTGCTCCACTGTCCACAACCAAGCGTTTCTATCCCCATATCCAGTTGCTTGTTTTAACAATTCAGAAACAGTCCAGTCAGCAGTCACCTGTACGTTTTGTTTGTCTTGCCATACTTCACTATTTATGGCCTCCTTGTCTAGCTCCTTGTCCTCGGGTAGGGCAATTGAAATCCATTGTCTAATGTCTCCTGGATAATGTCCAATAACGTAAGTCCCATTCACATCAATCCCACAATTTTTCACAGTGACTAGCACCGTTGTTTGTGAGTGGTCTGTAGTCAGAATCACTCGTCCCTTCAATCTGTGTTCATTATTATAACCCCAATCAGGACCTGTATTGGATATAACATACTCCCAAGCATCACAGGTGCAGTCCACCGATGCTCTAAAGCTTTTTCCATGTCTCTCATATTTACATGTTGACGGTGTGTAACACAGGTAGAGTGTGAAGTCAGGTCGAAAGGATAATGGAAAGATTGTTGCCATTGGTATGTGGGCTGTAATTGTCGCACCCACCGGGCATTTTACTGTCACAATCGTAGGTAGAGAGTCTCTAACGCTGCCTTCTCCTATGGATCTTTTATTTCTGTCAGTCTTATTGGACCAAAGACTGGATTGTGTTACAAGTCTGGCCCTGTCTCTTAGCTGTGTGTTTTCTAACACTTCCCATGTTAAAATTCCCAGGACCACGACCAAACCAACTGCAGCGATAGCCCATAGGATGGCTCTCCCTCTTTTGGTCGTGGGCCAGGGCTCCCTGTCCCAAGGCAACATATTAAGAGCGAGTGTAAGCGTGTGTGTGAGTCACTGTCCAACCCGTGAGCGTGGTTACGAGGGTGGGTCAGATGGTCTCGTATGAGAGAGATGAAACCACTTGTTCCCGTGTCCCTTCAGTTGAACAGCTTTGCGAGTGCGGGCCACCACTTCAAAGGGTCCGGTCCAGCGGGGCTCGTTCCACTTCCTTTTGAACACCTTCACACGGACCCAGGCAGGTGGATCCTCCGAGGCCTCCTTCTCGCAGAGGTCGAGACTTCCTTCAACCTGTTAATCATATCTGTGAAGTCCATCACAACATGTGCCCCAGGCCAAGCAGCAGGTGTGAATTTTCCTGGGGAAACAGCTGAGCAGGGCGATGGGTTATAATTCTGACATATTTGACAGGACCTAGTATAATCTTGGATCATGCTTGTCTTAAAGGGATGCCACCATTGTGACATATTCCTGAGCATCTGTACCTGACCCACATGGGCTAGCCCATGTGCCTCAGATAAAGCTGCTCGTGAGAGGTCCCCCATGGGCAGGGCGGGGCGGCCATCAGGGCCGTACCAGATGCCAGTATCTGGATCCTTCTTTGCCCGTTTTTGAACCCACATGGATATTTCTTCAGGAGCTGCTTTTGTTTGGGCTTCAGCTAAAACCTGAAGGGACAGATCGGGCAGGCAGTCTGCCAGGTCTGGCCCCTCGTCCCGTACCACAAACACTCCTGGAGTACTGACCTTGTAGTTGGCAGCTTTCTTTGCGGCCTCATCCGCCACCTCGTTTCCCCTGGCCTCAAAGTTGTCTGACTTGGAGTGCCCTTGGCACTTGATGACGCTTACCTGTTTTGGAAGCTGGAGAGCGCTGTCCAGCCTCTCCACCAGGGCTCTATGTGTGATGGGTCGGCCTTTAGCAGTCAAGAAGCCGTTTCTTTTCCACTCGGAGAGGTTGAAATGGACAGCCTGAGTAGCATACGCAGAGTCGGAGTAAATATTTACAGATTTACCTTTAGCAAACTCCAAGGCGGCGCAGAGAGCCTCTAGTTCTGCCGCCTGCGCTGATGGTTTGTCAGTTAAAACACCGCTGTTTACTGTAACAACATTTTCACCGTTAACACTGACAACTGCATATGCCGCTCTCAGGCTGCCATTCCTCTCTCTCCAGCAACACCCATCTGTGAAAAGCTGTAAGTCGGGGTCCTGAAGTGGGTCAGTCTGGAGGTCAGGTCGCACTTTCAGACTGTCTATTACCCTTACACTGCAGTCATGCGGCTCACCCTGTCTTGGCATGTGGTCAGCCATGTTAATGCCAAGAGGTGTAAAAGTTATGTGGGGCTGAGTGAGCACCTGTAAGAGCCGTGACTGTCTCAAAGGTGACATAGTGAATGCAGCTGAGGACACATATGCACAAACGCCATGATCAGTCAATATTTCTAAAGCATGCCCCATGACTAAATGTGCTGTTTTCTTAATCAAATGTCCCACTCCTGCAGCATACCTAGAACAGTCAACCTGTCTAGCCTCGATTGAATCCAATGGAACGCTAATATACTGTAAGATTTTTCTCTGGCCTCTGCACTTTTGATATAACACCCCGTTAGCTACCTGAGACTGCACTGTGGCATCTAAATAAAACGGGAGAGCATAATCTGGTGAAGCCAAATGAGCCGCAGAGGATAGGTCCTGTTTGAGTGAGATAAACTGTGCCTCACTATCTCTGTCCCAATTCAGTTTAGCCCTTGTGTTTCTCATGCCATGTTCATTAACTAAAGCTCTTAAAGGTTTAGTTTTGTCTGCAAAATCTGCCACATAGTGTCTGCTATAGCCTATCAGACCCAGGAAGGACAACATGTCCCCCACCATGGTGGGTCTGGGATATGACAAAATAGCATCTCTATGCTCTGGAGACATATTTGTGGATCCTCCAGACACACTACGTCCCAGGAAGGTCACCGCAGGCCTGCAACATTGTAGCTTTTCCTTACTGACCTTAAATCCTTTTGAATGTAAGAAGACTATAGTGTCCCTAGTGGCTTGTAGACAGGCCTGCTCCGTTCTCGAGGCGAGGAGGAGATCGTCCACATACTGTAGGAGTACCACGCCCTCCGGAAGCACCAACTCTCTCAGCAGAGCGTTCAAAGTCTGATTAAAAATGCCCGGGGAGCATTTATGTCCCTGGGGAAGACGGGTGTAACGCAGTTTTTGGCCCCTGTGAGTAAATGAGAAGAAATCTCTGCTTTCCTCTGCCAGGGGAATACAGAAAAATGCATTAGCCAAATCCATAACAGTAAAATACTGGAGGTCTGGTGACAGTGATGACAGCATTGTATAAGGGTTTGGGACCGGGAGACACTGAGTTAATGTTAAATCATTTATTTTTCTCAAATCATGGACCATTCTATATTTATTCTGACCTGTTTTTGGCACAGCTAGAGTGGGCGTGTTCCACTCTGATTTTGATGGCTCGAGGACTCCCACTTTCGTAAGTCCCTCTATCACCTGTGAGATACCCTCGACAGCGTCTGGTTTGGCGGCATTCTGCTTTATGCGAATCGGGCCTCCTGGCTTCATCTGTAAAGACACAGGAGGGAAAGAGGTGCACAACCCCACGTCCGTGGGACCTTGGGACCAAACTTCTGCAGGCACCTGTTTCAATATTTCATGAGTATCATCATGATCTGTCATGTGTCTACCATGATGTCTGGTCAATGTTTCGTGCTCCACTTCCCCTGTGTCTATCATATTTGCTTTTATCCTGTATGACTTATTTTCAATGCTGTACTCTACATGAGGGAGTTGGGTGTCAGACCAATCGTCAGCTTTTACCAGTCTCTTTACCATTGGACCTAAAGCTCTAGCCTCGTGACCAGGGTGTACAGCCAAGGTGATGTGTGGGACAGCAGAGGAAGACATGTAATACCACTCACACTGTTCAGGAAGCAGCCGTGTATGGGCCGCCACACCCTCAGGCCCAATATAAATGTAATCTGATTCTAATGTCCACCTATCACTTTCAATTTGTTTGAATTGTTCTCTGTACATTAAGTCTTGGTCTCTGTCATAGAATAATGTCAAGTGGGCAGGGTCCAGTGGGAGGTGGTAGGAGGCCAAAGAATTTATCCAGGGTTTCCACTTGAAGAAGACGGAATGCACACCATTATTGTCCGTGGACTTGTTTTCTGGGTCCAGTCTCACCCAGTATATGTCTGCATACTGGTCTGGCATCTCTTCTCTCAGAAGCCAGCAGGAGTCCATCGATACACCGGTCACACATCTGTAAATTTGTCCCCCTGGAAAAGTCACTTGTAGACCATCCGGTCCACATAGAATTGACGCATTGGTTTTAGTCAATAAGTCTCTTCCCAGCAGGTTGACAGGTGTTTTAGGAGCATTTACAAAAGAATGCCACAGTGTCTGTGTTCCAATTTGTGTCTTTAAACGTTTAGTGAGTGGCAGTACCTCAGGTGTCCCAGAAAATCCAACCAGGGTGATGTGCTCCTCAGAGAGCAGGACAGGGCGTATCTTTGTATTGATGGTAGAGTAGGTGGCGCCAGTGTCCACCAGGGCCATCAGGTTGTCGTCCTCCACCCTTATGGGGAGCATAGGCTCTGCTGGTACCTTGTCCCCTGGATTTCCTAGGCAGCCCTAGTAAGATTGTTCATGTTCATACTCGCCCCAGTAGTTCCCATGCTGGAAATATTGTCCATCTCTCGGGGCCAGGTTGTCATTCGGAGCCGTCCATGGGGAGGGAGGGCCTGCGCGCTCTGGTCTGGGTCCCATGCCTCTCTGGGGGCCCCTCCCACGCACCATCTCAGGCGCTCCATGGTAGTAGGAGGCCTCTCCTTCAAAGGGGCAGTCCCTCGCCCAGTGACCGTGCCTGTAACAGAGGTGACACACATCCCTGCCCCCTTTCCAGCTTCCACCCCTTCTTCCTCCCCGGCCCCCACGCCCACCACCTCTGGCCCCTCCCCTTGTCCAGTCCTGTCGTGGTGGAGTGGGAAGTCCAGCAGGCATATTAGTCATCTGATTACTGGTTCCTTTTTTATTTTGTGTGGCTTTATTTCTCGCTTCACTAAGCTGTAACTTCAAAAGTTGACAAGTCATATCTTCAACACTCTTTCTTTCTTTAGTTTTATTTTCAACATATCGCTTAATGTGAAAGATTAAATTTGTTTTCCACTGTGCTGAATCCGGGTTAATATTATCTGGGTTGTCTTCAATCTTTGAGCGTATTGTTTCTGGTAAACCATTCAAAAAATAGCTGCTCTAAAAGGCATGACTTCACTGACCTTGTGAGGGTGTCTTCCTACTGTGTCCATCCACTTGGTCACACTCCTGTCATAAAAACAATTGGGTCCTCAGACTCCAGCCAAGTTAACTCACGAGGGGCAGAAGACAGCGGAGTTGGAAAGTTTTCCCTCAGTGCTTCATACCAGGCATTTGCATACTGGCCAAATCTGGAAGAATCACAAACATCATCAGTACCAGCTTGTCTTTCAATAGCATCTCTCTCCCATGGTTTACTGCATGCTGCCATCACTGCCCGGACGTCACCCATCGCGACATCATGACCTGTAAACCATGTGTTCAGACTGGAAATCCAGTTTCCAGCTCCCTGACACAATGGAGGCATTTTGTCTTTTATAGTCTGCATGTCACTTACAGAAAAAGGATGGTACTCCCCAGCTGCGCCTCGTCCTGGTCTCAGAGGGAACATGGATTTTGTCTGAGACCTGGTTCTGCTTGCCACCGGTCTAGTTTCTCCAGGCTCCTGGTCTCCGTCATCACTACTGTCAGAAGAGAATTTAGCTCCTTTTTTAGCCTGTTTAGCTTTAAGTATTGGCTGGGCCATGGCACCGTCTCCCTTTTCATTTTCACTGTCCGTCCTAGTCATGGCTCTGCGTGCGGCTTTATTAATTAATTTTGCATTCTCCTGTCTAGCGGTCTTGTAATCATGGGTCCTACTTGGGGTTTCTTCTCCCTCAACTCTGTCTGTGGTGCATTCAGAGGTCGGTTTCCTAGCTCTAATATTTCTGAGAGAGTGCAGGAGCTCCTCTTGAATAGATGGGGGTTGGTGAGGGGTGTGTGGGAGCTGTGGCGGGAGGCTGACAGCTGGATTTTGACTCGGATCTCTATTGTCCCCCACAGACTCCTGTTCTGTCCCTTCGTCAAATTCACTGTCTACAAAGTCATTGTCCCCTCTCTTTCCTACCGCCACTTCTCCTGAAAATGTATATTGTGGCAATATTAGATTTGGCTTACCTGGTTCTAAACCTAGAGAGTACTTTGGTGGAGCCGTGGGTAGGGATGGGTATGTATTACTCACCGGCATTGCTCCGTTTTCTGTTTCCTTGTCTTTACTTACCATCGGTAATTTTGCCAACGCCGTGGCAGCCAAAGCAAAATTATGTACCTTGGTCCTCAGTTTCTCAGCCTTTTTTAGTTCCTTCTTAATTTTCCTACACTCATTCCAACTCTTTCCCTGCTTTCCCTCAAGCTCTAGTTTATGCTGTTTTAAATTATTTTCCTCTTCCCGCAATATCTTAGCCAATGCGGACGCTGTCATATACTCAGGTATGACCCTTTTGTTCTGTATTTTTTCCCATGCTTTCACAGCCTTTCGTTTTGCCTTGTTCCTATATTTTTTATCCAGACCACTCAGAATCTGAGCCTCTATTTCTCTATATAGCTGCTCGATTTGAATGCCTGTCTCCATTTTTCGGGGGGGCCCAAAATTCCCCCAGGTTCCAATGGTGAAAACCTAACTTGTGTGTTGACGCGTCCGTCAACCACGCTAGTCACAGCGGGCTTTTCTGTTTCTGGCAAGGCTTCTCAAAAAATCTTTACTTTTAATATATTCTCGCAGGGTTCTAGCTACTTAGACTCCTATTTTATTTAATTTTAACGTATTTTCGCAAGGCTCTCACTACTTTTTAGGCTTTTACTATTTTTACTTTTTGAATTAGCTCCTCCGTGGACAAAACTTCTCTCCCCTTAATTTGTGTAGTCCAATATGCAGATTTTTAATTAGTCAAAAGGTATCTGCTTACCTTCAAATCAGCGGCCGCTTTGAGGAGAGATGCAGAGTCCAAGGGAGAGGTTGAAAGTCATCAAAGGGATCACGTCGGGGTCACCAATTATTATATTAAAAAAATGACGTGTTCAAAATCCCTTATAAAGATGACCATGATTCAGAAAGTTAAATTCAAAAAGGTTTATTTCCCTAATACAAAAAGAATCTAAAACAGCTGTCCGGACCAAAAAGTATCTAATCCCTATCCTCTATATAAGGTGTAACATTGGTTGGGCGCTCCACCAAGTCACACAGCTAAACCCTGATCCGGACTGAAAAACTAACACACACATTCAAGCTATTCATTAAGTAAATGTGCAAGGGGAAGAAGGGGCGTGTCGTATCAGTCAGCTCTTGGTCCAGGGTCCGGCCTCCATCAGGTCTTCTCCGTCTCGCCAGACCTAAACAGAAATCATTCACGCACTACCCCTCCCTAATTCTATAGATTTATTAGTTCCTTTGAGATAAGGCAGAGGGATCTCAAGGCTTCTCCTCCAGATTCTGGACTCCATCTCCTTCTTTCACAACTTGAAAGGATTAGCAGAATCCCCCCAGATTAACTATCATTAACTCACCCATGCACTTTGGACAAAATGGGACAAGGGGAGTAGGGCAATACAAGGTCTTTCTTTTTGCTTGGAGACAGACAGAGTTCAATTTCAGGTCAATCTAATTCACATCGCCTTTTAGCCTATATTTAACACAACAAGAGTACAGAGCATTGCGAGTGCATATATTATCTGGATGTGCTTCCCACGGTAAAGGATGACGATGGTGGCGAAGCATATCCATGTGAGAACCAGCAGACAAAGGCAAAAAGTGATGGCTTTGGCTTCATTGTAATTCTTTGGGAGTTCTTTGCCCATGTATGAGAAGACAAAGCAAAGTATGCAAAATAGCAACAACAATGACCCAGAAACGATGAATATTAAAAAATCATTTTCACAAATGAGAATAATTTTGTCTTTGAAATAATCTATGTCTCCACCAGGCTGAGGAGGTGCATATATGTATGTAATAAGTAATAACATTCCTTGCAGGACAAATGCAGTCAAAACTACCAGCCATTGTCCGTGATATCTAGTCCACATCCTGTGCAGTGAGGGGTAGCTGAGAACAATTTGAAAGGAGCGCACCACAAAACAGGCCAAGCAAACTGTGAGCCACAACACAAATGGAAAATAACCGAGTATACAAGAGGCTGTTGTAGGTTTACCAAAACAGAAGAATACACTGATGCTGCAAAGACTGAGGCAGCCCAGAATCAGGAAGCACATGGGTCCACCTGCAGATCTCACCACAGGAGTGTTGTAGTTCAGACCAAAGAGCAGAGCAGTGAGGAGAGAGACGACCAGCAAAACCCCAGTCCCAACCATGATCACTATGGCAAAGACATCCTCAAATGGGACAAACTCCACTGAGCGCTGGTTACATGAGGTGCTGGCTTCAGGCGACCACTCAGTCTCCCCACAGGCCAGACACGTGTATGGGTCCACTGTAAATCACAACATTTAGTGAATATGAAATAGTGCACTATGCAATGTAGGCTTCCACCCCACAGATTATGGTCAAAAAATAAAATGAAAATGAAATATAAAAAACTCATAATGTACCTGAATTGTTAATGTATTCATCCTTTTGACATTTGATACATGTATAACAGCATTTGTGAATTCCCTCCACACTTCTCCGATATCCTTTCGGGCACTCGGGCATGCACAATGCTGAGGGAACCTGCAGATGATCAAAACAAATCACCGCACACCTCTATGGGAAACCATAGACTGTAAAGATTAGGGGACGTAATAATGCCTATCTCATGTGATATCACTTTTGCCTTCTATCGGGTTATTCAAAATGGCCATGTGGAGCCCCTCCCGCAGGAAAATGTGAAAAAAATGCATTTGTGCATTTGTTAGACGGCACCTGCCCCATTCATTCAACGAGTGCCTTCTGAAGTCCACAGCGGATAAACTAAAGTGGTCCGAAAAATATTCTCTCCTCAGCATTGACAGCATCTGGAACGTAGCTAGGAGCCAAGAGCGACTTTTGGACCATCCTGCAAAGACGTTTTTGAGCGGTAAGAAGACCCCATACAAAAGCATTGGATTATTCCTTTTCTGGGTCTACCCCCACAGGCCAGGGGTGGTATTGCAAGTATATCAGCGCACATGCTCATGGAGTGTTCTGTCAAGGTTGGTCTCATAGACTGTATATATTAACAGACAGTCACGCCGATCTCCGCCGTTCAAACAAATGGGCCAAAAAATGTGCTCTACTGGAGCTATCCAAAATGGCTGCGAGTGGTCTCGCCCACATTGTGAAAAAAGCTCCAATCATTTGACCGAGTGACTTTAAAAATTCACAGCAAGTAAACTAGAGTGGTCCAAAAAAATTCACTCCCCTCAGCATTGACACACATGTGGAACGGAGCTTTGAGCCAAGAGCCAACTTTTGGACCATCCTGTAAAGTTTTTTTGAGAGGTCTGCCAATGCTATATGTTAGCATTGGCCAATTCTTATTCCGGGTCCACCCCCATTGGCCCGGGGTGGTTTTGCAAGCATGTCAGCGCACGTCCTTTTGGCCACTTTTGAGCCTTGACCCGACCCCACTCGTTGGTCTGTCCGTCGAGATGACCTCCCTCAGCTGTTTATGATGTAATGCAAACCTGCGCATGCGCTTCTCAGGGCAGCCGAAGCAATCCAAGATGGTGGACATACAGTAAAGTCTGTGAGTTGTGTAAAAAGTTTAAATTTGAACGAATAAAGACATGAATGTCACTTTAATGCAGTTTGAGGTGAGATGTTGATGGTTCCAAGTTGTTATATGTGGGTTTTAAAAATCTAAGTTTTGTGTAAAGTTTGGTTTAAGTATAACTGCTCCTGTGACACCGCACTGCTACTGTGTGATAGCAGTACCTTTCCTGTCAAGTTGAGCTGCTAATGTGGCTAACTCGACAGCTAACAGCCCAGTCCATAACCCGACCTAAACCAAACTTTACACAAAACTTTCATTCTTAAAACCCACATATAAGAGTCTGATAAGGAAAAGATAAATAAAGGAATGTAGGAATGTGAACTAGTTCAACAATTTATTTTTGTTATGACTAAAACAATGAATTGAGGACTATTAGTTTTATAGGGAATGACTATTCAGCAGTGATAAGTATGTTTCAGTGCAAGTATTTTGACTGACAAGACAGAAGCAAATGATAATGTTTTAAAACAGCAGAGAATTGTAGGAAAGTAACTGATACATGTCCAAAAGCATTTGTAATTTGTTCATAGGAATGAGAATTTTGTACGATGATGTGCACAAATTACTCAATGTTGTGGAGGTTGAAGTAATAGTTTTGAGAACTTTAAGTCTGAGAAATGCACCAAAGCGACTAAGAAAAACTGTATTAGCATTTTTCTTATTTTGTAGCATTTAGAATAAATAAATCTCACCAACAAATGAAAAATCTGTGTTGATCTTTCCCCAAGAGGGTGAAGTGGTGATAATGTGGTTGAGCGACTTCACTGGTGGGACAGTTAGATTTAAGATGCTGGTAATAATTACATGCAGTAGAAAATGTCAAGATTTTATTAAGTAGCATATTTATTTTAATTTCATGTCAATTTAAACATTAAATTACGTTGCACGTTTTTTTTCTTTTGATTAACTTTATTATTATTAGAGGTGCAACGGTTCATCACTGATCCGTGATCCGTTCGGTTCAACGTCTTCGGTTCGGTACAGACGTTATCCGCGGTTTGATTTATGAAAAAAAAGTTGTGCGCACGTTGTTCAGTCCACACACAGCGCGGTCATTGCGAGCGGAGGAACGGAGATGCTTGAAAGCCCCGCGTCATTTAAATCCCCAGTATGAGAGCATTTTGGCTTCACTGTAACTACACTGATAATTAATATTCGACAAAACTGTCACGATGTGTAAGCACTGTGGCACAAGAAAGACATGAGTGAAAAAAGCGTCTCAACGACCGCTTATTGTCGCGGCATTTAAGCAGCTCCTTTACGCACAGTCAGACCGGGCTAGAGTCAACTCTCCCGCGCATCCTCAGCTCAGCTCACGACTGACGCTTGGACGTCCCGCGGAACCTATAATAGATCCATGAGCGGAACCGCTCACTTCATCACCGCAGACTGGGAGATGAAAAGTCTGGCGCTGCAGACACGCCCCCTCTACGACAGTCACACTGTCACACAGTCACCCAGCGCAGGTACTGACACAAGCAGCGGAGGAATGGAAGACAAACGCCCAGTACTAATATCCCAGTCACAACTGATAATGCCAAAAATTAAATAAATGCAGTGAATGAGGCTGGGCCCAGAATGGAGCGCCTCCTCGAATCAGGAAGGTGGTGTAATATATGAGAGTAAATATCCTCATAAAGTGCCTTCTTATGTTGCACTTTGTGTTGTTTTTCATTAATTATGTTAAATAGACATAATTGGATGGATGGAATATTCCTTCCATCCATCCATCCATTTCCTTCCCCTTAATTCATTTCTAGGTCAGGGGGGGCAGTCAGAGCAGGTGCCGAGTCCACATGAGCTGTGTTTATTAAAAAGACAACACTTTTTTTTTGAAAAATGAACCGAAAAATGAACCGAACCGTGGCCTCTGAACCGAGGTACGAACCGAACCGTGATTTTTTCAAACCGTTGCACCCCTAATTATTATCATTATTATATTTTAACTACAGTCAGCATGACATAAGTTTTAACTCATTTCAACTACTACCAGATCCTCCCCCTCTCCCGAAGATGGCAAAGTGAAGTGGTTAGCAACTTCAGCTAAGCCTGTGATAATTGCCTTATTTGCATAACAAAGTTTGCCGTTCACAGGTGATTTAGTTTGTTAGCTAAAATCCTTGGAGTCACCGTGGTGGGTTCTTTAGGTAGATGTGTCAAATGGCACCTCCACGGGACTTCTAGTGTTAATTAACACACAAAGTAAATAACACTATGCCAGATTTGCACATCTAACTTTCAAACACATTTGGCCTGTGGTCTTCCAATAAAAAATAAATGGATATAGAGGGAAAAAACATACTTGACCATTGTTGTGCCAGTGGACTTTGAATTCATCGATGAAAAAAACGGGTGGCGACTGAAATGTGTGGACTCCGATGATCTCTGCCTCTCCACTGCTGTTCCATGTGATGATATCATAATGTCCAAACCTCAGGTCTCCATTTTGATCAAATTGAATGGTGCGGTTCAGAATCATGAACGTTAATCTTTTCAGCTCAGAAAGGACCTAGAGAAAAAACATGTTAACCTTAAACACATTTCACATTATTGGGAATTTGTTAACATAGCAGTGAGAATCCCTTCCCAATAAGCATCAGAACCAGAGTGAACCAACAATCATCATGATCAAACACACACTTTAATAAAATAATATAGAGTGGTCAATGATTAGACGTTAAATTAACAGGTCAAACTTAATATTGCCTTTATTCAGGGCAGATCCTCGGCAAAGACTATGGAGGACAGTTTGTCATTTGTACTTCTGAATTTTTCATTTGCCAGACTCATCATCTGGGATTGGAAATTATTTACATGCAATACATAGTTATGTAAAATGTTCAAAATATGAACAGTTATGACATCCTTAGTAATGACTAATTCTATGTCTATGCTCCATAGCCTTCAATGGCGGCTAATGTCCTTAATATGATTACAATTTGGTATGCACCATCATCTTCTGGGACCCTCTTGACAATGAGATTCTGCAGCTCAAGGTACTTTCCCTAAATCAGTCAAAATCAAATCAAATGATAGAAATAATCTGTAAAACACAAATGCCACGCAAAATCCCTCTCACCATATGTGGATATGCAGTGATGCTCTTGCTGCACTTGTCGTCTCCACATTGCAGTGTGTTGTGTAGGGCGTGAGCGATGGCATACACTGCTGCGTACACAGGGAAGTTGAAAGAGTTCTCGGCCTTCAAAATATCCTCTGGATGCAGCTCACTACAGTTGCAAAACTGGTTACAAAACTCTCCAGGTTGACTGTCAATTTGTAATTTGCTGATGAAGTCATCAAAACCAGGTATGGTAATCTCTGGCTCTGCAATCCCCAGCACTGTTCCGATACTTTTGATACCCGGCATTTTGGGAAGGTCTTTATTTAGTGACCAAGAATCCACAGCTATCCATGTCTTGTTGGAGAAATTATTTTCTATAGCGGATGGAATGAGTTTTTCTACTGTCCATGCAGTAGCAAACACTATAATCACTTGTACATTTAGATTATCTATATCAGGGGTGCTCAATACGTCGATCGCGATCTACCAGTCGATCGCAAAGGTAGTATTGGTAGATCGCATTAAATAAATAAAAAATTACACATTCTAAACGAATATATACAAAAAACTCCGGGCAAAGTGGAGATTTTTGAAAACTCCGTTAATGCATTTGTGTGTAGACAGAGATAACCAGAGTTTTGCGTTCTCGCACGCCACAGTACCCCCTAAATTCCTCTGATCACTGAAGCATGGATCATACTACCTTAAAAACTGTTCACTGTGAGATGCTCGCAGCAGCAAACATCCTCCACATCAGAGAGCAGCAAAGTGATCGCGGGGATTCACGCTCGAAAACAACCAAACCAGACTAAACCAGGACTAAAACGGGACTAAACCAGGACTAAACCAGGGCTGAGGACGGGGTCAGTGCTTGTAAACATACGTCTTACTCTTTACTCTGAGTGTCTTCTATGACTGTAAAAGTGCCGTTACCGGCGTCTGCATCAAAGCTCCGCCCACTTCTGTGTTTTTCCCCAACGCAGGACAGGACGTAAGACACGCACATGTTTGGAATGTTACGAATGTGATTGATAACGCAGATGTGTGGATGCAAATTATATTATAAAAGGAGGAGGGGAAATATTTGGATTAAAAAAAAACAGGCATGGCACATGGACATGGCACCACAGTCAAATGACATCTGTGATTTACTCAGTAATGTTTTACTGACACTTAGGTGACTTCACTGCACATGCGCAAACAACCGCGCTCAGTGCAGGAAAGCTAAACCACGACAAACTTGTCAGCAAGTTACCACCAATTTTCCGGACTATGCATCCCTGGCCGATTCAATTCAGTGCAAGTCATAAGAGTAAACTCGGGTAATGACAAAAAATTTACATAGGTAATTGTGTTGTGTTGTGCTATATTGGCTCATGCTGTTTTGCATGTACATAAACATACATTGTAGATATAAAGAATATTTTTTGAAATATATGATTTGCATTTTTGTAGTAGGTAGATCATTTTGACTTGATCCTTTTATAAGTAGCTCGCATGCTGAAAAAGTGTGAGCACCCCTGATCTATATGCTTAAAAATGTCTGTGTAATTTGTGTTTTTATCCAGTTTTTTGCTGTAGGCCAGGCAGATGTCTGTGTCTTGAATCATGTTGATGAACACAGTGAGACCGTCATTCCCATAATCATTGTCAATGTTGAGGAAGGCCACCCAATGCCATTTGAAGTACTGCAAAAAAACATCAACCACATCCTTGTTGGTATGGACAGTACGGAAGAATGAGGGGAATAAGTGTTTTAGAGAAAATATTGAAATGGACGCCGCATAACTGATCTGTAAAAGAGAGGACGTGTATTTGTTAGCGAATTGTATCAAAGTTTGAGTCTTACAGTACGCTGCATTTCAAGCCAGGACCTTTCACCATGTCCAAAACTAATTTATGGGCACTACATTTTTCAAAAATCAGTTGTTTGTGTATAGAATGCTTTGTTGATAAAGTAAAATGGTTCCCAATGTTAGCGTAGTTAGATCTAAAAAACAACTGCAGGTCTGTTTTTGATGACAATGTTGGAACAAGGTCAAAAGATGAAAAAAGTCAAGTTTTCATTCATAGTCTCCTGTATTCATTATTCATTAAATTTGTGCACAATTTACCATAGGGATTAGATTATTCATGAACATTGGAGCCACAGCTCTAGTCAAATGGCTTGTAGAGGAGCCGACCACTGCAATAATTTCGGAGAAGTTGAGGCGGGTTATGTCCCAGGGGTTGAAAGGGGTTTTCCCCCAGAGAAGGTTGAAAATGTCTGGAAAGTTCTGGATGTCTGAGCAGTGGTCAAAGATATTATAGCCCAAAGTGACACCGGGCAGGAGGCCGCTGGAGTTGTTGATCTCTTCAATGGCAAATTTCATCAACTGGAACCGGCGATAACTGGACACGTAAAAAGATGAACTGGATGAAAAGACAAAACACAAATTATGAACATTAAATAGATTTTTTAATTGTTGAGTTGATGTATTTGACTAACATTTCATAGACAAGTAGGTTCCACTCTATTGTTTGGACTAGGGTATTCTGTTCATTATTTAACACCGCAAGCACGCTAACAGTAAAAATCCATATAGTTGAGTTGACAATTTTATGATAATAATGTACATAAAAAGCTATGTATTTTCACTCACCTAGAGCACTGTAGGACTTCTGGTGTGTAATATTGTTGGGGGTGAGTTTCCCAGTGGATATTAAAAAGACCCCCAATTATATAGTCTCCATCTTGACTGTATTCAGATGCCCCAACACAACCACCTCCGAAGAAAATGCACTCAAGAAACAAGAGCAGGGCATATCGCTCCATTGTAGACTCTTTAGTTGCGTGTGTGGAGAGCAAATGTTCCAATACTTTTGCCAACATCATTTTCATGAGTTTCAAACAGCCTTTGTTGTATAATTGGCAATGTGCCAATACTCAAATATGTAAAACTCTTTGACACGCACATAGGCAACAAGAGGATTGTGAAAAGCCCTGTGATCATACCCATGACCTTGCAGTGAAGCATGAATGTCAGTATGCAACACTTTGAGTTAGCTAGAAAGAAATACATCAAATGTAGCCTTAATTCTTCTTTATGTAGCCTTAGTTCATCTTATTCAGGCAAGCTGGACTTGGCCATGATAATTCTGCCCAGTAGAGGTCGCATATTGACAATATAAATAGCCTCTAGTCAGCGTCTTTGTTTACGTCTGCCCTATCGTCCCCGGTGTTGCGTCGTGCCAGCCTCCTCCTGCTTCAGTGCCGCGGTGAGGCCCTGTTGCCCCGCGACTCCTGCTTATATAGCCACGCTGTCCTGTCACTCTGGCGTCTGGCCGCCCTCGTGGCTGGGGTCCAAGCGTGTCATAGCCGGCTGTGGGTCTAGGTCGGACCGTCACCCTTCAAGGGTGCGCGCTCACATCGCGGCCCACCGCTGTTTCTCTCCGTGTTCTCCCATTTTTCTGTGTGTGTGTTCACCTGTGCTCCTGAGTCCTTTGTGACAGGAAGTTGTGTACTTGTGAATATAGATATGAAATGTAACAAAACTAAACATCGTAACGTCATTAATCAAAGTAACTTAATTTCTGCTTGTGCCTTTAATTATGGTTAACGAACCTGTGCGCCTTAGTGCGCTTTTTATTAATTTTGGGCACCCTTGCCCTGGCGTTGTTGTTTTTTGTCTTTCTCTTATTTCTTTCTTATATTATTTTAGGAGCGCGTGGCCGTCTCGACTTGCCACATTATGTACATCTGTCATCAATGTGACTGTGGTCTCTTCATTGCTATTCACCCGCTGTCCTGTTGTCTGTTTCATGGCGTGATGATGGGATCCCTGCACCTGGCCTCCTCCATCTGGTCCTGCAGACTGCCCTGCTCAGCCCGACTCAAAAGCTCCTGATGTTAATGTTTTGCTGTGTGAGTGAGGACAGTATTATCCTAGATTTCTGACCTGATTTGAAAGTTTTAGAGAGACAGACTGGAGGTGACAGAGGACACTCTCTTTTCTTTTCTGTTTCTTGGGACCATGGCATTTGAGCACGGATAGCACTCTTCTTCTCAGCAAGAAGGTCCTGGGTGCAAATCCTGGCTGGAACAGGGCCTTTCTGAGTGGAGTTTGTATGTTCATGCACAGGTATGAATGTAAATGAGAGAGAATGGATTGTGGAGGCCTTGAAGCTCTGGTGTGTTTGGCGTCTTGCTTCCGTCATCACCATATGTGGAATGATTGAAACAATATCTGAACTCTGAACATTGTAAAGTGCTTTTGGAGACCTTGTTCTGTAAAATGCGCTATATAAATAAACATTATATATCATTACTTTAACAGGAGCGGTCTCTGTGTCTCACAGCGGGTTACACTGGCAAACAGAGACTGTGTGAGGCTGAGTTGGGATCAGAGTTGGACTGACAGAGCGTGCACCTGCCCCTTGGAGTCTCCTCGCTTTTTAACTTTTATGGACAAGTATTTAAATTGCGGTTCTGCATTTATAGTTTTATGCTAGTCACTAGATCTATATGCATTTTTCAGTCTAATTATGATGATATTTTATAGCTGGTAGAAGTAAAGTTTGCTCCATTGTGTGAGAGGAAGACACAGACACTGGACACACCACCTTTATGTAAACAAGTCTCTTCTATGTAAGTTCAATGCAAATGCACACAGATGAACTAATTCAACTGTATTATGTAAAACAGAGAGCTTCCTGTTTCAAATAAGTTCTGCACGACCTGCAACAAAACCAGCGTAAACAACATGCACACGCACCTTTTATACCTCAGTAGACGGTGGAGAGTGTTTGAAACATAGCTAAAAGAAACAGATAGTGTTGTAGTTGAGGACATAGCTTTGCACAAGGTTTTACTAAAGGCTTATAGAGTACACTTATCTCTGTCAAAAATTCAATTATATTTGTGAATCAAACACTTAACTTTATCATCAATGTGTAAGCAGAGTGTTTATTGGAACAAAATACATTGTTATTCCTAATTTTGTTTTTTGACTCAACAGTAAACTATAACAAAATCAAATGCAATCTATAGCAATACATTCATATGAAATAATCCTTCAGATATTCTTTTTTAAGTTAAAACTTGGCATTGAACAAAGCATTGAATAAGCAATGAGTAACATTTGTACTCTTAGTAGACTATACCCCTAATGTTCTTTGCCTTTAACGTTTAAAAAAAAAAAAAAAACATTTAATGGAATGGACAAGGTAGCAATTTAGGTTAAGATTATACCATTGATTCTAGGTCCATTGATTTGCCTGTGGGTCGCTTGAAATGAGAAGTTTACATGCTCACAGGAAGAATGCTTGCAGAAATACTGCAATGAAGTATTTCTGAGCAAAAATAGAAATATTTAATGCAATAATTTGGAGAATACAATTGGACAATTGATAAATTGTTGAGCAGCATAATTTCTTCATCTGTACTGTAGGGTCATTGAAGTCGATATCACACATAACTGATATCGGAAAAATGTCCACTGTTGTTAGACTTTCAAAAAAACAAAGCAAACATAGTATCAACAACAATGTAAAGGAGGTGCTGTATACTTTTACATGAATGTAACAAATAAGAATAATTTTGTCATTGAAATAATCCATGTCTCTGCTAGGCTGAGGAAAGTTCCTTGCGGGACAAACGCAGTCAAAACTACCAGCCATTGTCCGTGATATCTAGTCCACATCCTGTGCAGTGAGGGATAGTGAGCAGATATTTTAAAGATAAGGACAATTTGAAAGGAGCGCACCACAAAACAGGCCAAGCAAACTGTGAAACACAGCACAAATGGTAAATATCTGAATATACAAGAGACTGTAGTAGGTTTACCAAAGTAGAAAAACACACTGATGCTGCAGAGACTGAGGCAGCCCAGAATCAGGAAGCACATGGGTCCACCTGCAGATCTCACCACAGGAGTGTTGTAGTTCAGACCAAAGAGCAGAGCAGTGAGGAGAGAGACGACCAGCAAAAACCCAGTCCCAACCATGATCACTATGGCAAAGACATCCTCAAATGGGACAAACTCCACTGAGCGCTGGTTACATGAGGTGCTGGCTTCAGGCGACCACTCAGTCTCCTCACAGGCCAGACACGTGTATGGGTCCACTTTAAATCACAAAAAATATAATCCATTTAACACACTACATGCACCATGTAAAATGTCTTACTGGAAAACAGAAATGTGTGGATATCAGTTACCAAATTTTTTATCACCCTTGGAGTTAAATATTGAACTTGTCTGCAACATCAGTGGTATGTTCCTAAAAACACAACATGTGAAACAAAGAAGAGCAAACAAGGAATCACAAACTGAACAAGGAGATATAGCGCTGATCTGGGTGGGATGTGGATAAAGCGTGTGAATATACCCAGACGTAAGACAAAACGAGACTTCGACTGCGTAGTTCAATAGTTTTATTGTCAGAAGGTTTGAGCATATTCTGATCAAGCATAACGCAGCCTCCCATCCTGTCTGGCCTCAGAAGTCTACTAGTACAGGCAAAGGCTAACTCCTTATATACATTTAAATGATTATGTAAGCATATAGACTTTGGTAGATGACTATGCAGAAGAAAGCGTATGGTTTCAACGTACAACTGTGATATAACTGTTTTGTAATGGAGCAAACTCCAACGTACACCATCCATACTGCACATGTTTACTGTTTGTTCTGTCTTATCTGTTTCCATGCTTCTGTAAGCAGTTCAAAGTACAAGTGAACTCTGTTTAACATGACATTTTAGCAGGCAGAAAATAATTAAATATTCACAGTCCCTCTCTTGATCACATACACATGTGATCACAAATCAATATTTAAATCAAAAATAAAAACAAACAAAAACAAACTCTATTGGACACACAAGAACTCAGCAGATTCAGTCAAAACACAGACAAAAACGAGCTGAGTCTCAGATTTGAAGCTAATTTCGCTTTTCTTACTCTATACTTTTATTCTAATGCTAATTATTTACACTTCATTTATTTCACTGTATTATTTTCACTATTCAATCTTACACTGTGTACTTTACTTTTACTATTCACTATAGTTTAAAACTATTCCAATCCACCTACAAATATGTTTGCATATTTGCTTCCATTGAGCCACATTCTCAAACATACATTTTAATCTAATAAATCTCTCTATTCTGTGGTTTACTTTCCTTAAAACTGTAAGTAACTTTATCTACTTTTGAAGCAAAGGTTCGTGGAATGGTCCCTTTACCATTTGATATTACCAATGACTAGAAATATTCTCTATTTTTGAAAGCATCTATGGTTGATGCATTTATCTATTCCTATTTTTACTCTATTGTGACTCTAAAGCTCGGCTGTAGCTTGAGCCAAGGCATATTCCTAGTTTGTAACTTCTAATATCTCTAAAATAACTCTGATTCTAATATTCTAGCTGCTCTATCAGAGATAACATTGTATGGTACTATTTTAACTCTTATGTGGAAATGTGTTTATGAACAACAAAGGAAGGACAATTCTACTTTTTTACTACTATTAAAACGCTACAATACTCATACTTTATCATTTTAAAACATTTTAACTGTTGCTCAGTCTCCCAGACTAAAAAGTCAAAGTTTTGTCTGTCTGATGTCTGAATACTTAACATTCATTGCATTTGTCACAGTTGTGGTTCTGGTTGTAGCAATAGCATCGGCAATAGATGGTTTTTCATTGGCTGGTTCTTGTTCTGCAAATGGCTGTGTCCAATAGATCATCAGATGTCCAGAAGCTAGGGACAAACAAAAACAAAAGAAAGCATCATGAGTATCTGTCTCATTTAGCACTCATCAATGGCATGATTTCAATAATATAAACATCACTCCCCAGTTTTCTCTCCAAGGTCCTCAGGTCCTCAGGGTCCCCTGAGGGTGAGTCTCAGTCGTCGTCAGGTTCATATTTCGAGAGATGTCATCTTGGACATCAGTAGGGTCCAAGCCATGGTTCTGGGTCTCTCCAGTTGGACATCAGGATCTCCAGATACAGTCTTTTCACTCGAAGCACATCAGGTCATTTGCGATGCACTTCTGGTCAATGGTGCAGTGTCACAGTTCCTGTACACAGCTTGTTATGCAATAGTTACTCTCTATGGTTAAGTCACTTTGATTCTACTTTAACACAATTTCTATTCATGCTGTTGCTAATGTCCCTTAGACAAAAGCAAGCGCAGTTTACTTCTCTAATTTGTGTTTTTACCAGATCTAATCCTAATCAATGTAATTACTTCACACAGTACAAAATCAACAAATCAAAAGTGTCAGGACAGACGTCAATTAAGTCCATGACAATATAGAATTCAAATGAACATTTCTGGTCTCAAAAAATACTGATTCAACTAAAGATTCAAGTGATAGACAATTAAAAATATGTGTTTACATTGGAGTAAACTTTTAAAATGCTTTTTTTCTCATGTTCTGCTTTTTCATGTATCTATATGTAAATGTGAATGTGTGTGTGTGTGTAGATGTATGTATGTATGAATTTTGTCTCCAGACTCCTCGGACCACCCGTAGGTCTCAAAGGTCACACTGTGGTGATGTAAACCAACTGGACACACTTCCAGATTGCAAAACAACTCACCCACCATTGCCTACAGAAAACCCCACTTTGTGGCCCCGGTCTCACTGCCACCTACGACCATCGGTCTGTAGTGGGGGAGGGGCACACGGAGGTAGCTATGTCGCCTTTACGATCTGCGGCTGGTTGGATGGTGTCTACTCTGGGCTCCACTGTTCTGATCCCTCAGTGTCCAGTCCAGTAGTCCAGTGACCCTGTACAGTGTGTGTCCTTGGTTCTGGAAAACAGCCTTATAGTCAAATTAAAACAGTATCAGTATGTGAATGAGACTGTTTTTTCTCTCTAAGTCTAAACAATTTTGGAGCGCTCTGGGTTTCCAAGAGCTTATGTAAATATAGATTACTTATTATCTTACTACTGATGACATTTTTAAGACCAGGAACTCTTAATAAAAAACAAGACTCAAATCTCAAAAAACTTTAAAATATGTAATATGTACTTTTGTACTGTGTGTTTTAATTATCTTGAACATTTATCTCAGCATATATTCTACTAATTTAAAATAATTGCAGCATTTTTCAAATGAAGTCAATATGAAATGGAGCACATTTTAGAGCCAGTCTCCTCTGCTGTGTGCATCAGCAGGAGGAGCAACAAGGTCAGGCGTGTAGTCAAAACAAAAACAAAAGTCACCACTTGAATGTGAATTGGGTGAAGTTTAACTTAATAATACTAATTCCCTCTTTCTTTTTTAGACGAAGTCTATAATCAATAATAACTTTTAACACAGATTCCAATTTAAATGTTTGAAAAACGGCTTTTGTAACTAAAAATAAAAACATAAAAACAAACACAACTCACAAACAGTTAAGAAATAAGCAGCAGATTTAAAAGAATGGAATCTAGAAATATGTTAGATCTAAAAAAATTGCACAGCTTTAGCACTAATTTTTGGGTTTCAAAAACATACTAATTCAAAACTTATTTTTACTAAATGGTGTTTAAAAACGTTTAACTGTGTCATAACACAATGTTCAAATGGCAAATTTCGCAAATTTAACGGAAAAACAACTATGAAAAGCCAAACTCCTAAAAGCAGTAGGTCCCCTTTAAATCAGAGCAGAAGAGCAGAGAGAAAGCAGAGCCGCGAGGGTGGGGGCGGTTACCCTGGCAACGCAGCATGAGAGAGAGAGACGCACACACACAGACATACAGCAGTAAGAATTCCTTATCAGAATAACTTTCAAGATTACTTTTAAGCAAATATAACTGATGTTGTAGTTTATACTTTTGTCATTCAAGTCTAGAAATGGCCAATTTTCACACTTGTAACAAAAGGCACTCTTGTCTTTAACGTTTACGCTTCTATTTACTCTGTTCACGCCAAAAAAACAAACTAAAAAACAAAAAACTCCCTTTTTCTGTATGTAATTTAAACCGTGATCACCGAAAATATTGTTGCTTCTTTACTTTTGTCATTTATCAGCCTGAAATTCGTCAATTTCAAAGCTTTTGTAACAAAGGCCTCTTTAACACGTTTCCCTTTTTTAAATTGCTTTTACTTTTATACCATGGTTTCACTAAGGATCCTATACTTTATCTTCTTCTCAAAGGGATTCTAACCTCGAGACTTCTTCAAATACAATTTAGAGAGTTTTGACAGACCCCAAAAAACAGACCAAAATTTAGCTAATATCCAATTATACAGACTTTACATTATAAAAAGGTGTCTGCTTACCTTATTCTTGTCAAACTGGTTCCAAGGACTGTCCGAGAGGTCTGCCAACCTCTTTTCCGCGTCTGAATATTCAATTTAAAAAACAAAAGTGACAGAGCGACAAGAAGCATGCAGGAACAGCTCTCCCAGCCTGCTGGAATCTCCTGTTCCCAGACACAGCATGCCGGTCTCTCACGCCGAGGAAAAAAAAGATAACATAAACACACAGGACTTATTTGGTTAATGGTTAATGGTTAACTTTATCGCCGCTGCCTGCTTTTTATCTGAAAACAGGGCAGAAGCCACCGCTTGGACTTGCATGATTCTGAACTTGAAAAATTTACAAATATTATACAAAGGACAAACATTTTACCACTTAAACCTACTACTCTGACCACTTTTTATGTACACACATATAAATGTAATTATTAAATTTCTTACGCGAATTACTTTGACTATTTATCAAAAATAACCAGTTCTTTGAATTAACACGTTTTTTTGTTTCTTCTGACGCTGAAAAAATCTCTAAAAAACAGCGCATACTACAATCGTTTTTTAAATTCTACTTCTGCCGAAAAAACCTCGAAAAACGGCTTCTATCTACTTTTACATTCTTCTCACGCCGAAAAAGCTTTATGAAACGGCGGCGATCCTTTTATAAAAAATGCGCATATATATATTTACATTTAAACAGGACATAAAAGAGCCAGCAGCCAACCATATTGACATTTTTTGATGTAAGACCAATTTAACAGATTTTTAGAAAAGGCATCTGTATTTTCCTTATTGTGAGTAGATCTACTTTGTACCTTTGTTGGTGCTGTATCCTTTACGGAGACTTCTGCAAAGCCAGAGAAGATGAAACGCTGCTCTGGAGCAAAAAATGTGTTTGAAAAAAAATAAAAATTGTCTTTTGTCTTGGGTTTTTTGTATCACGTCGGAAGGTCACCAAATTGTGAATATACCCAGACGTAAGACAAAACGAGACTTCGACTGCGTAGTTCAATAGTTTTATTGTCAGAAGGTTTGAGCATATTCTGATCAAGCATAACGCAGCCTCCCATCCTGTCTGGCCTCAGAAGTCTACTAGTACAGGCAAAGGCTAACTCCTTATATACATTTAAATGATTATGTAAGCATATAGACTTTGGTAGATGACTATGCAGAAGAAAGCGTATGGTTTCAACGTACAACTGTGATATAACTGTTTTGTAATGGAGCAAACTCCAACGTACACCATCCATACTGCACATGTTTACTGTTTGTTCTGTCTTATCTGTTTCCATGCTTCTGTAAGCAGTTCAAAGTACAAGTGAACTCTGTTTAACATGACATTTTAGCAGGCAGAAAATAATTAAATATTCACAAGCGGACCAAACTATTTAGACATTTTAATCATCTGCGTTTTTGTATTGCATAAATTAATCAGCATCTATTGTGACGTGAATCAAATTCTTGTATATCAGGTGCTTGTCATGAACAGTGGGGGGCGGGTCCTGGCTCAAAAACTTTCATGAGCATGTGCGCTGACGTACTTGCAATACCACCCCGGGCCTGTGGGGGTGGACCCAGAAAGATAATGATCTAATGCTTTTGTATGGCATATTTTTCCTCTCGAAAAACTGCTTTACAGGATGTTCCAAAAGTCGGCTCTTGGCCAAAATCTACGTTCTCGATGTGTGTCAATGCGGAGGGGAGCATATTTTTTGGACCACGCTAGTTTATCCACCGTGGACTTCAGAAGGCAATTGTTAAATGAATGGGGCTAGCACATTTTCCAGCGGGAGGGGCTGCCCGCGGCCATTTTAAAAAAGCCCCACAGAAGACAAAAGTGGTGGCACACATTAGTTTCAACAATAGCAGAAATAACAATACAGTCTATTATTTCTCTTTTTTTTAACTGAAAGTGCTAGCATTGATAATAATAATACAGGAGGGAGCAAACTCCACTCTAAAAGTGTGATACCTGAAAGTCAATCCCAGGGCCTTGTGGCTGAGAGTGAAAATTGTTGAAAAATAAGCAATTATGTCTCCGTAAGAGTAAAACAATCAACAACAATATGTATGTGATGGCTGCCCATGCTGTATTCTTGTCTATAGGGACATTCTCAGGAACAAATATTTTACAAAAAAAATTCCCTCACCTAGAGCACTGTAGGGCTTCTGGTGTGAATTATTGTTGGGGCCGATTGTACGTGTGGATGCTAAAATGTCCGCTAATTAAATAATCTCCATCTCGGCGGAATTCAGACGTCACAACACAGCCTCCTCCAAAGAATATACACTCAAAACACAAGACCAGGGCATATCGCTCCATTATAGACTCTTGTGTGGGAAGAGCAAATGTTACAATACTGTTACCAACATCATTTTCATAAGTGTCAAACGATCTGAAATTAGTGGTGGGCAAATAAACAAAAATTTGCAAACCCATATGAGTAGATACTATAGGCACCAGTATTGAGCAAGTGGTGAAAAGGTGGTACTGCACCCTGAACTCCTCAGAATAGGGTCGGCGCTATTGAGCAAGTGGTGAAAGGTGTTACTGCACTGTATTACCAAGAGGTGTGACTTTGAATGTGTAATGAGTTGTCCTCTGAGATGACTCCAGTTGTGATTTAGGGCTATACAAGACTAAATTGTATTGTATAGTATAGGTATTTTTTATTTTTCTACAACAAGTGGTACTGCACCCGAACTCTGAAAGAGCGACACTTAGGTGTGTGTGTGTGATAGCCTTATCATGTGGTCCTGAGTGTTGCACTAAAACAATAGGGGATAGTTGTTATTTTTTCACGGAGATGGGTGCAGGGTTCCAACTGGTACACCAGTATGAGCGATCCGTCTGAAACTCACCTGATGACAAAGGTTCCGTGAGCAAAAACACATATATTTTTAGTGGCGTTTATCAATCGTAATTAATGCGTTATAATCCTAACCCTAATCATAAGGTAGCAGTCTCTATATCAATTTAATTGTCCAATACAATAAAAATAAGAACCCTAGATACATATATGTACACAGTTTGAAACAGAGTAGGTAGATGTGAAACTAGGGTCCTTGGTATAGGTTTTCTTTTTACTCGAGATCAAATGATTTAAAGGCGTACATCTCTCAGATATACAAGTGACACTCGTTACCATAAATAATCATCTTAAAGACTGATTAAACACCCATATTACATACCTTAAACATTATGTACAACATTTTACCAAAACACAAACCATTAATTAAACATTATGTACAACATTTTACCAAAACACAAACCATTAATTAAACATTATGTACAACATTTTACCAAAACACAAACCATTAATTAAAATCCAGATTTTCTTATTATGTAACACTCTCATATTTATTGAGTATAGTAGTTTTGTTGTTTCTTAAAAACCATGATTTTTTATTTTGACTCTTTAATGTCTTTATTAAGTTCCACAAGTTGATTCCTTTCCACTGAGACCATTCTTCCCATGAATGTAGTTCTGAATCTAGGTTTTATTAAAGATGTCAGTTACTTACAGATTGTATCGACATTGTCTTTTTTCCAAAGTTCTCTTAGAGGTTTGCTGCTAATGTTTTGCAATTTACCTTATACAATGTATGATAAATAGTATAATCCACCATTCACCAAAACATACGGTCAAAAACGCGGAAATAAACAATAACAGCAATCCAGAGTGTCCGTGTGGCATTAGCATTAATTAAATTAATTGTTAATATAATTAAAATAATTAAATGGAGCTCCAACTGGTATTAAATCTAAAGTTTTTGAGAAATGTTTGCATTGCTTGTTAATTTTTGCTGCATAATTTGATCAAATATGTAAAACATGTCCGTAGCACGTTAAACTGTGGTGCCATTGTATTAATATACAATTATTTGCTCAAATAATATAGGGTTCTTATTTTTATTGTATTGGACAATTAAATTGATATAGAGACTGCTACCTTATGATTAGGGTTAGGATTATAACGCATTAATTACGATTGATAAACGCCACTAAAAATATATGTGTTTTTGCTCACGGAACCTTTGTCATCAGGTGAGTTTCAGACGGATCGCTCATACTGGTGTACCAGTTGGAACCCTGCACCCATCTCCGTGAAAAAATAACAACTATCCCCTATTGTTTTAGTGCAACACTCAGGACCACATGATAAGGCTATCACATACACACACACACACCTAAGTGTCGCTCTTTCAGAGTTCGGGTGCAGTACCACTTGTTGTAGAAAAATAAAAAATACCTATACTATACAATACAATTTAGTCTTGTATAGCCCTAAATCACAACTGGAGTCATCTCAGAGGACTTACCAAAAACTACTGAAAATCACCAACACAGATCGGAGAACATGCCCGTACATGTTGTAGAATATTAAAGTGTCCTGGATCATCACAGTCCTTCTAGTTTCTCACTAACTGTGCAACAAACCCATCCTGCATCAGCAAGGAAAAACTCATATGAAAAAAAAGTGCGAAACCTCAGGGAGACCCATAGTTTGAGAAAGGGATCTGCTTCACTCAAGTGTTACCTATTGGAAAATAGGGCGCCATACCACCTTTTCACCACATGGTACTACATGTATCACCCTGATTGGACGTAGTAGGTCCATCCTCCCTCCAACCCTTCATCATGATTCGTTTACACTGTTTGTTCTACCTTGATAGGCTGGGGCAGGTCCATCCTACCACCCGTTCAGCATGATTAGCTATTAACGCGTCTTCCCTTAACTAGGGCATCACTGTTTGTTTTAGAATAAGCTCGGTGTAAACCTCCACATGTGTTACGCTAAACGCTGCTCAATAAATCACTTTTAGACAACTGTGAACAACACTTACTTTATCACACACACACACTCTGGGTCAACAGAGGACAACTCATTACACATTCAAAGTCACACCTCTTGGTAATACAGTGCAGTAACACCTTTCACCACTTGCTCAATAGCGCCGACCCTATTCTGAGGAGTTCAGGGTGCAGTACCACCTTTTCACCACTTGCTCAATACTGGTGCCTATAGTATCTACTCATATGGTCGACACATCGGCAGGAATGTGAAAAACCTCTTGTGTAATTAACCTTAAACATATGAATCCAAGTTATGTATGTGTCATGTTTTCCCCCCGTTTAATCCACTGGAATAATTTGGGATCTAAAATGCAAAGATATGCTTGTCTACCTACTGATCTGTAGCCCAACTCACTTTAACTAAACCTGGTGACACTACTAATGCACAGGGAAACCAGTATTAAACGGCTGCACGAATTGCAAACGTTCTCCAACAGACTGTGGGCAAGGAACAGGGTTCGATTGGCTCATCATGGGCTTGGTCTTTTGAAATGGGCTTCTCGTCCACACTCCACACAGAACCTAAGTCTTACATCTGAAAACACCACTGCCACAGACATTATGTGTGGGTCAGCACTAGATCATATACGGAATCATGACAGAAGTGGAAGTAAATATAACAAACTACCTATTCATGCCTAAACTTAACCAGCCATTCCCATAAAATAACCCCATCCCAGCCTTAACCCTAACCTTAACCATCTTACTCAGACACCTAAAACTTAACCAGTCACCACTGAAGGACTTATTAGTTTAAAACTAATTTGAAAGTTGGATTGTTACTTCCGGTTTCGACCCGATTCCGTATATGATCTAGTGCCGACCATTATGTGTGCAGGTCAGGCTGTTTTTCTCTCTTAACAACATCCTATTTATGCTGCTTTGAAAGGAAGCTATGGAGCTCTGAGCACGCCATGTGAGACTGGAGGCTCTCAATTGTTGATTTTGCACAAAATACTCTAAGAGCTAAGTAGAGGCCCGACTTGCCTGAATTTGGACTGTGTACAATTATGGTTCTGCATGAGGGCACAAGAGTAAGCCGGTTCTTTTCTTTTTAACTTTTATGCACAGCTATTTTAACTATTTTCAATTGGGGTTCTGCACATCCTACTTTCATACTTCCCATTAAATCTATATGCATTTTTCAGTTTGTGCCTTCTAATTATGGTGATATTTTAAAGCAGATTGAAGAAAAGGTTGCTCCATTGTGTGAGAGGAAGACACAGACACTGGACACACCACCTTTATGTAAACAAGTCTCTTCTATGTAAGTTCAATGCAAATGCACACAGATGAACTAATTCAACTGTATTATGTAAAACAAAGAGCTTCCTGTTTCAAATAAGTTCTGCACCACCTGCAACAAAACCAGCGTAAACAACATGCTCATCTCCATTCAATACCTCAGTCGATGGTGCACAGTGAGAGCGTTGGAAACATAGTTAGAAACACAATCAAAACATGTACAAACAAATATAAAAATGCACAACAATAGCATGGCCTGCAGATCGGCAGTAGGCCTTCCAGAACAGCTGTGTGTAAGGAGCTTTTTGTGGCTGAGTGTTCCAGAAATGCGGAGCTGCTACAGAAAAAGTTCAGAGCAGTGTGATTGGCTGACTGAGACGTGTGTTTGTGGACCGGAGAGATCATGATGTGGACTGTAGGGTGAGGTCTTTCAGGTATTCTGGAGCGCTACTGTAAATGCATTGGTAAGTAAGGAGGCAGATTTTATAATGTCATGTCCTTTTCTATCCCTTTATTCATCAATTTCTGGGTTGGGGGGGTGACAATCAGAGCTGCCACCCAAATCTCATAGCACCAGTCCCTCGCTGATCCTCCTGCAGGTGGTGGGTCCACGGGAAGATGCCTTCTCTGTTGACAACGAGATGGCCTTGGTCTTTCAGCCGGGGCTTCGGGCAATGTGGGGATAAGTGTCTTGCCCAGGGACACAATGACAGCACACATCAGTGGGAGCAGATGACATGGGTCGTGGTGGGCTTGAACACACAACCATTATGTCCAAAGACCAGGGCTCTATACCACTGAGCTACTGTCGCCCCAGATTTTATAATACAATTTAAATGTAATTGGTATTATGTGTAAGCACCAAACATGAATTGCTTTTTTTTGTCTTTTATTTATTGACTCAACATTTAAGGGAATTACAACAGTACCCAAAAACAAAATCAAATTCAATCCGTAACATCAAAATCATATGAAATAAACCTTAACATACTTAAGTTAAAACTTTATTTATCAAACAAAGCGTTGACTCATTCATAAGTAACATTTGTATTCCCAGTAAACTACAGATTTCTTGTTCCTTGCCATGAATATATAAGTCATAATAAAACGTTGAAAGGTATGAACTAGGTAGAGATTCAGGTCGATTCTAGTGTCCATAGATTTGCTTTTGGGTTGTGAGTATGTTGTAAGGTTTGGGTTGTTAGTACTTAGTAGAATGCATGAATATCACATTTCAAAGAATTTCTGAGTAAACACAAAATTAAATGTGCAACATACAAGAGGATAATTGACAATTGCTAAGATGTGCAGAATATCTGTCCATAGAATCGTAAACATAAGTTTTATCTTGTATCTTCCGTACTGAATAATGCAGCAGATTACTAGTTATTTGTTTGGTTGTATGTTTTAATGAGTCCCTGAAAGTACTGTGGTGTGTTTTTCTCTGGTTGAAAAAGCATAATGTAACTTTTTGGGCAGAAATACCATGAGACAAATGCATAGAGAGAAGACAGGATTGCCAACGCGTTGATTGTCTGGATGTGCTTCCCACGGTAGATGAGGATTATAGTGGCAAAAATTATCCATGTGAGAACCAGCAGACAAAGGCAAAAAGTGATGGCTTTGGCTTCATTGTAATTCTTAGGGAGTTCTTTGCCCATGTATGAGAAGACAAAGCAGAGTAAACATAAGAGTAACAGCAATTGCTTCTCAAGCTAATAGGCGACATATGTCTACTACAGGAAACTCACACAACAGATACAACATACAAAAACATAAAATCTTCACAATATAGCCACATTTACTCATCTCACTTCAACAGTAAGCAGAGAGGAGTTTGTATACTCATCCACAAGAACCTAACCTTCTCCCACAACTCAACAATAACAGATCCGGAAGGACGCTACGTCATAATAAACATTAGCATCAATAATATCCCTATTACAATTGGCAATGTGTATGGCCCAAACACAGATGACCCAATATTCTTCCAGAACCTTTTCTCACTGATTCACACCCTTTCCAGCTGTCCAATAATTCTTGCAGGTGATTTCAATACAGTACTCAACACAAAACTTGACCGATCAAACAATAAAAATACAAGAACCTGGCAATCAACAGAAACTATCAAGAAACTTATGGAAGATTTCGGCCTTGGTGATGGCTGGCGTCAACATAATCCCACAAAAGAACAATACACCTATTTCTCATCAGTTCACAAGTCATACTCCCGTATCGATCTAATCTTGAACAGCAACTCAATCATGCCACAAATTTCAGAACAACAGATCCACCCCATAACCATCAGTGACCATGCACCAATTTCAATTACTTGGAACTACTCAAACCAATTTAAACTAACCTCTAGATGGCGCTTTAACATTTCATTACTGCAGGACCCCGACTTCGACAACTTCATAAAGAGAGAGTGGGCATCCTTTGTGGAGATCAATGATACCCCGGGGACCTCGCCCTCCCTCCTGTGGCAGACAGGGAAGGCGGTCCTCACCGGCCGAATTATTGCTTTCTCCGCCAACAAATCCAAAAAAGAAAGAGAACTGGAACAAAAGCTAGAACATGAGATAAAGCTACTAGAACAAACCAATATGATAAACACAAATGACGATCTATGCAAAGAAATAAGACAACTAAAACTTAAATTAAATGAAATAATAAATAAAAAAACTCAATTTCTTATCCATAGACTTAGACAGGAGCATTTCGAACATGGCAACAAATCAGGAAAATATTTGGCAAACCAAATCAAACTAAACAAAGAAAAAAGCCTAATACCCACAATTCAGAACTCAGCAGGGAAGCCTACTACATCTCATAAAGAAATAAATACAATTTTTGAAAGTTACTATAGGGAACTATACTCCACCAAAGAACCAAACCTGGACAACATTCACCACTTTTTGAACGAATTCAACTTACCCACCCTCACCCCCACCCAAATAGCAACATTAAATAAACCAATAACAGAACTCGAATTAAGCATAGCCCTCACATCCATGTCTAACAACAAATCTCCCGGTCCAGACGGCTTCCCTGCTGAGTTCTATAAACATTTCTGGCCAATACTTTCACCATTATTCAGCCGTATGCTTCAGGAATCAGAGCAACTCTCCAAACTTCCCACTCACATGAACTCAGCCACCATTTCACTAATCCTTAAACCCAATAAAGACCCAACACTCCCATCAAGCTACAGACCCATCTCACTAATCAACGTGGACACTAAAATTTTATCCAAAACACTTGCCCACCGACTAGAAAAAGTAATCCCTACAATCATCCATCCCGATCAAACAGGTTTTATCAAAGGCAGACACGCATCCACCAACACCCGGAGACTCTACAATCTAATTCACTGGTCATCATCACATTACGACAAATCCATCATAGCTACTTTAGACGCAGAGAAGGCCTTTGACAGGGTGGACTGGACTTTCCTGTTTGCCACAATGGAGAGGTTTGGTTTCCGGGGCTCATTCATCAATTGGTTAAAGATTCTATATACTTCACCTACAGCCACTGTCATCACCAATGGTCAAACATCACGTCACTTCACTCTACACCGAGGAAACCGCCAAGGATGCCCACTCTCTCCACTTCTATTCCTACTATTCATAGAACCTCTCGCAGCAGCAGTCCGTCAAAATAACCAGATCAAAGGATTCCAAACACAAACCATAGAACACAAAATCAGCCTCTATGCAGACGACATTCTCCTCTTTCTACAAAATCCCACATCCTCACTACGCCATACAATAAACCTAATTGAATCATTCTCCAAAGTCTCACAATATTCAATCAACTGGAACAAATCATTTATACTTCCCCTACATCCAAACAGCTGGGATGTGGCAGCCACAGCACCCCCAATCCCACTCTCTACTCACCACATCACCTACCTGGGAATAAAGGTTTCCCCCAGACTGTCAGAGCTGTTTTCTCTTAATTTCACTCCACTAATCAAACAAATAGAAGATGATCTCCAACGTTGGATGAACCTCCCAGTCTCACTCACAGGCAGAATAGCAATAATAAAAATGTCAATCCTCCCCAAAATCAATTACCTCTTTTCAATGACCCCAGTACAACCAACCTTGACCTGGTTCAAATCCCTCAACACAACTATTAACAAATTTTACTGGAAAAACAAACCCCCAAGAATCAAACTCGCCACACTACAGAAACCAAAGCTTCAGGGCGGACTCAACGCACCAAACTTCCAACATTACTCATTATCAGCCCACCTACAGTACATACACAAATGGATCCACCCAAACACAGCAGATACAATTTGGACAGACATCGAACAAACAATATGCAAACACATCAAACTCTCAGACCTACCCTTTTTAAACTGCACTACTAAAAAAAATCCCCTTTTCAAAGCTCCAACAATAGCAGCAGCTCTGGCAGCCTGGTGGAAACTACACCAACTACTAAATGCACCACTCTTTCCTTCCATACACACACCTATCTGGCACAACCCTGAATTCACAATCAACAACAAACCTCTTTACTTTCACTCTTGGGTAGAAAAGGGAATAAATCACCTTGGTCACATAATCTCAAACGGAACATTTTCACCACTCCCACACTTGGTCCAGGGGTATGGCATCAGGAGCAATTGCTTCCTTGAATACTATCAAATCAAATCAGCAATTCAACCCAAAATCAATAACCGCTCTCCAATAAACTTGGAACCACATGATTCAATTGAATCTTTTTTAAATATCTCCACAAAGAAACTAAACTCAAAAATATACAAACTATTCAGAAAAGCAGATCAAACACAATCTCTTCCAACAGAAAAATGGCAACAGGATATAGCAGTTGCTCCTGATGCCAACTTCTGGACCCAAATCTGCAAAAACATATATTCAATGACCAAAAATTCCAATCTCCAACTCATTCAATATAAAATCCTTCACAGAACCCACTACACCGGACACAAACTCGCCAAAATGGGATTCACAACAGACACTTGTACACAATGCACTCAAGGATCTCAGGACAACTACATTCACGCTCTCTGGCACTGCACACCTGTCCAAACATTCTGGGAAACAGTCACCAACTCACTCAGCACACTATTTGGCTGCCACATCCCAATGTCCCCTTCCCTCTGTCTACTAGGAGACACATCCACCATCAAACTCAACCAGCACAGCACACAACACCTTCTCTTGTCGCTAGCCATCGCCAAAAAAGTAATCCTCATAAACTGGAAAACAAAGGCCAACATACACATTGCCATTTGGAAAAACCTTATTGTAGACTACATTTCATTACACAACACATCCATGAACCCAGACAACACACCCTCCGCACTGACCGCCCTCTTGCATACTTAAAAAGAAAGATAAATAAATAAAATATAGATAAATGAAGAATAAAAAATAAATAGAATATTAACAATATTAAAATAATAATTACTAAAAACAAATAAATACATAATTGTGTTTATGACTGTGAAAACATGTACCCCCATGCCATTATTTATGTCTATATGTATAAGCTAGCTTGTATTCATGTGTATATACACACACACAAATAATAGGAAAAAATAATAATATATAATTATAAACAAATGAATAAAATACATTGTGTAGGAGGCACATTTAACATACAACTTATCACCGCTAGAAAATATTTAGGATTGGGGCAGTGGGGAGATGGGTCTGTTGTGAGGTTCCCCCTCATAGCGGACTCATTTATCCCCATCTTTTTAATGCACTACACAGAATAGTTCAGCTCAATAGCCAACATTTGTTCAGTTGTTAGGACAGCTGGGTGAGAGTTTATTGGAGGGGAACAACCAGCCTCACCAATGGACCCACTTCACACCCTGGCTCTTTTTAATGCACCTCACTATGTAGGGGAAACACCATACATCATCAATAATATCAATAATAACATCAAACAATAGCCAATTTTAAAATATAATATGTTTCGTGTGCCTCCATTAAGTTCCAACATTATATGATGTTGGAACTTGTAATAATCTGGAAAAAATCGATTGTAATATGTTTGTATAGTATGTGTGTGGGTGTATATGCATGACTGTGCGGGTATGTACAGTATGTGGGTGTACATGTGTATGTGTATATATATATATTTGTATATATATGTGTATGCATGTGTATGCATATGTATATATATGTGTATTGTATATATGTATGTGTGTGTGTGTGTATGTGTATGTATGTGTATATATGTCTATATAGATGTGTATATATGTGTGTATGTGTATGTATGTATATGTATGTATGTATGGGTGGGTATACATGTATATATCTATTTTATAAATAGGTTGACAGTTATCTATTATTATTAATAATAATTATGTGTGTATATGTATGCATCTTAATTCTCTAAGAGGCTAATGATTTGATATAGTTGAATCTCCTTTCTGTTGTTATTGTTACTGTTGTCCTGCTGTTATTGTGACTCGTTAATTGATTAGTTTATTGATGTACTTATATCATTATTTTATCTTTATTATTATTACCATTATTATTATTATTATTATTACTGTTGTTGGTGTTATTATTATTATTATTATTATTTTTTTTTATTTATTATTTATTTATTCTTGTAGTCCGTTGGTAAATGGTCTTACTGTATACCGTCTATCACTGTATTACATCTTATATATCTGTCACTCTTACCCCCCATTTAGGTTAATAACCCCGCCGCGCGTGCACACACCCACACCCACACCCACACACACACAGCCACACCCACACACCCACACACACACCCACACACACACAGGTATAGTTATATATTTCTTTAAGTCCTCTCTATAACTAATATTAACATTGTTTGTATTGCTTGCTTATTGACTGTCCCTATGTATATGTTCACCTGGTGTGTAAATAAAAACAAAAAAAAAACAAAAAAAAATAGAGTAACAGCAATGCAAAAGAGGCACTGTATATGGTATGTCACAAATGAGAATAATTTTGTCTTTGGAATAATCCATGTCTCTACCAGGCTGAGGAGGTGCAGATGTGTATGTAATAAGTAATAACATTCCTTGCAGGACAAATGCAGTCAAAACTACCAGCCATTGTCCGTGATATCAAATCCACATCCTGTGCAGTGAGGGGTAGTGAGCAGATATTTTAAAGATAAGGACAATTTGAACGGAGCGCACCACAAAACAGGCCAAGCAAACTGTGAAACACAGCACAAATGGTAAATATCTGAATATACAAGAGACTGTAGTAGGTTTACCAAAGTAGAAAAACACACTGATGCTGCAGAGACTGAGGCAGCCCAGAATCAGGAAGCACATGGGTCCACCTGCAGATCTCACCACAGGAGTGTTGTAGTTCAGACCAAAGAGCAGAGCAGTGAGGAGAGAGACGACCAGCAAAACCCCAGTCCCAACCATGATCACTATGGCAAAGACATCCTCAAATGGGACAAACTCCACTGAGCGCTGGTTACATGAGGTGCTGGCTTCAGGCGACCACTCAGTCTCCTCACAGGCCAGACACGTGTATGGGTCCACTGTAAATCACAAAATCTAGTGAATATGAAACAGTACACTCTGCACCGTCAGCTTCCACCCAAGAGATTCTGGTAATAGAGCAAAATAAAGATTGAACATGATACAACTTGTGCCTTTACTTAGTCTCAACACCAAAGCATAAAAACACAATAAAAACAATCGATCATAATGTACCTGATTGGTTAACGTAGTAGTTTCTTTGACATTTGATACATGTGTAACAGCATTTGTGATTCCCCTCCACACTTCTCCGATGTCCGTCCAGGCACTCAGGCGAGCACAGTGATGAGGGAACCTGCAGATGATCAAAACAAAACACCACAATGGGGAAATGCTTCAACACCAAAGTGGCACTGTGGCAGTGGAAGCACAACCATCAAGAGGTTTGACTGTGCGGTTTATTTTTCATGGGTTCCTTCCTACCCCCAAGAGCACGCACAATGGATAAAATGTATTACTGTGGGCCATTTTAAAAGCAGCAGCAGTAGCCTATAGCTGCCTGTACAAGCCTCTGGTAGCGACCCGATACCAGAATCAGTCTCAGTGCATCCCTAATCTTTATGTTTTGGGAAGTATTCAGACAAAATATGAATGAATAATTTCCGAGACAATGTACATTCTCCGGAGATATCATAATTGTTGATGTGTTATTTATTTTACATAGATATTAAAGGAGCATTACGTAAAATTCTAGCCACAAGTGATAATTCAACCTGCACTCTCCCTGTCTCAGGTTGCCAGATATGACGACGAAACCAGCTGGGACCAAAACATCTGAATAGACAAGAGTTTTTCCAACAACAAATCTATAACCAACACTTTTTCACAAAGGCCCCGATAGAAATCCTTGTTTTATTCCTTGTTTTGGCATGAATGATTTGAGAATCATAACGAGACCTTTTTAGTTCCACGGCCACATGTTACTTTACCAGTGAGATCAGCTCAACGTGGTGAGTTCTGGCAACCCGGATCACAGACTTTGTGATTGGTAAAAAAAATGGCTATCTGGTGGAGGGCAGGAGATCAAAATGAAAGCAATAACGAGATTTAGGGGCTGTAAAACTAATTTTTGAATTTCTCTGCTGAACTTTTTAAAATGTATTATTATTGGAAAAGACCATGGTTTAGGCCTTTTGACAGATTAGGCCATTTACAGATGACTTGACTTGAAAATATTACATATTTCTACTTTAAGTGTAATTTATAGAGTGAAAAACACATAAATAGAATAGAAAAAACATACTTGACTATTGTTGTGCCAGTCAACTTTGAATTCATCAACGTAAAAACTCGATGGCGACTGAAATGTATGGACTCCAACAATCTCTGCCTCTCCACTGCTGTTCCATGTGATAATATTAAAGTGTCCAAACCTCAGGTCTCCATTTTGATCAAATTTAATGGTGTGGTTCAGAATCAAGAACACTATTCTCTTCAGCTCAGAAAGGACCTAGAGAAAGACAACATATAAACCTCAAAACACTATAAACATATTTGGTATTTTTTAATGTTGACGTAAAAAAACGTTTCACTTTTTTGGTTTTACCTTTTATACTCTCACATACAATAAAAAGTGTCACTTTTAAATCTCAAAATTATGTAAGCGTGCATTTTAGACCACCCTGACCGCTTTTGACCGTTTTAGAGAGAGATTTCTTTTCTGGTGTTTGACATTCACAGGTCATCTTGTGTCTCGTATTCAATTTAGTGCGGATTTTTGTGCAGAATAAGTTTCCACGGGGGCTGATCATTTCGCATTTGTACATTGTGCTGCTTAATTGTGGCTATGCCATATAATCTTTTAAGTCTGCGTTTTCCCAGTATTTGTTTTTGAAGTCTCCATGCCACCGTCCAGTTGGAGCCATGGTAACCAAAGTGATTACCTTCATTCATAATCTCTGTTCAGAATTCTACTTTGGTTTGCACAATCTCCTCATCGACATCTGAACTAGAGTTTCGCTTTTCAGCCCAAGCCCGAGCAGGCCCGAGGCCCGACCTGAGTTCGGGCCGGGCTCGGGCCTCATTTGGCACTCAGCTGTCGGGTTCGTGCCGGGCTCGGGCTTCTTTTTTTAAATATATCTTTCTTTTTTATTATTATTATAATTATTTTTAAATGATTTTTATACATAATGATATGCATATATATATATAAAAATTGTCCACTCACCTTTGGCCCTCCGCGGGCGGTTATCCCTCTCTAAGCTCGGGTCCTCTACCAGAGGCCAGGGAGCTTGAGGGTTCTGCGCAGTATCTTTGCTGTTCCTAGCACTGCACATTTCTGGACCGAGATGTCCGAGGTTGTTCCGGGGATCCGCTGTAACCACTCATCTAGCTTCGGGGTCACTGCCCCGAGTGCACCGATCACCACGGGCACTACTGTCACCTTTACCCTCCAGGCCCTCTCCAGCTCCTCTCTGAGACCTTGGTATTTCTCAAGCTTTTCATGTTCTTTTTTCCGGATGTTACCATCGCTTGGAATTGCCACGTCCACCACCACGGCTGTCCTCTGCCCTTTGTCTACCACCACAATGTCAGGTTGGTTCGCCATTACCATTCGGTCGGTCTGTATCTGGAAGTCCCACAGGATCTTCGCACGCTCATTCTATATATATAAATATATATATATATATATATATATATATATATATATATATATATATATATATATATATATATATATTAATAACAATGTCCGTTGATTGACAACAAGTTATTAAAAAAGGTGAATTTATTAATGACACCGTAACCAGCGTGTCCTACAGCAGCAGCGAGCCGTGAACGCATCATTCCCGTGTCTCCTGCTGCATGCTGTGGTCAACAGCAAACAGGAACAATAGTAGAAATGGATTAAGTGGAGACAAAACAAATTCAAAAGTGGAGACTAAACTTGCAATTGGAAGGTGAGTGCGTACAACAAGGAAATCAGATGTGTCGGGTTCTGTCGGGCTCGGGCCTGTTATACAGCGTTCATTGGTCGGGCTTATACGGGCTCGGGCTTAACATTAGCGGGCTCGGGACGGGTCGGGCTTCATTTTTCAGGCCCGAACGAAACTCTAATCTGAACTACATTCTCACCATATGTGGATATGCAGTGATGCTCTTGCTGCACTTGTCGTCTCCACATTGCAGCGTGTTGTGTAGGGCGTGAGCGATGGCATACACTGCTGCGTACACAGGGAAAGTGAAGGCATTTGCAGCCTTCAAAATATCCTCTGGATGCAGCTCACTACAGTTGCAAAACTGGTTACAAAACTCTCCAGGTTGACTATTAATTTGTAATTTTCTGATGAAGTCATCAAAACCAGGTATGGTAATCTCTGGCTCTGCAATCCCCAGCACTGTTCCGATACTTTTGATACCCGGCATTTTGGGAAGGTCTTTATTTAGTGCCCAAGCATCCACAGCTATCCATGTCTTGGAGAAATTCATTTCTATAGCGGATGGAATGAGTTTTTCTACTGTCCATTCAGGAGCAAAAACGATAATCACTTGTACGTTTAGATTTTCTATATGCTTAAAAATGTCTGCGTAATTTGTGTTTTTATCCAGTTTTTTGGTGTAGGCCAGGCAGATGTCTGTGTCTTGAATCATTTTGATAAATACAGTGAAACCGTCATTGCCATAATCATTGTCAATGTGGAGGAAGGCCACCCAATGCCATTTGAAGTACTGCAAAATGTGGACTATAACATCAACCACATCTTTATTAGGATGTAGGGTAGGGAGAAATGAGGGGAATAAGTGTTTTAGTGAAAATATTGAACTTTGTGCTCCGTAACTGATCTGAAAAAGAGACGAGACATGCATTAGACGCTCAATGGTACCAAATTACAAATAATATAAATGTAATGTCCTGAAAACGATAGAAGCACTCGTTGAACAACATCAGGGTTGGGCTTGTGCTGCCAAGGGGACTCATTAAAGCAGTGTGTAGCTCTATGTTTTATATGTCAACTTCATTCGTCGCGTTTCCATCGCAGGAGTTCCTGGAACTGTTTCTCAGTGGCCATGTCTCCACTGCAGAGCAGGACCCCTCGGCAACGTCATGAGTTTCAATCGCCGCATAATCAATATTTATTTATTTTATGGTCGGAACCGCTCCAGTTGTTGTGGTTTTTGAATTTGTTATTGTTCGTTTAAAAAAAAAACTTTTCACCCCATTGTTTCTGAGTGTGATTAATCCCCAGTGCTTGGATGAGCGCTGATATATCCCCGCCTCAAATTTAGAAGGCAATTGCCGGCACCTCATCATCCGTCCATTTATCGTACGCCTTGTTGTAGTTATTTGTTGTTTCTAGTGGTGTCTGCTAGGCTAATACTGCTAGGCTAATACTACTGCGCTAAAGCTGCTGGATTTTAACCGGTTTAACTGCCGGGTTAACCTCAAGCCCCACCCAGGAGCTATTTAGGGCCGAACGGAGTACCTAGCAGGAGGTACTTTGTTGGTTACTGTAAAAGTTCTTGTAAA
The DNA here is from genome assembly GCA_964034765.1 of Knipowitschia caucasica. Classification (NCBI taxonomy): domain Eukaryota; kingdom Metazoa; phylum Chordata; class Actinopteri; order Gobiiformes; family Gobiidae; genus Knipowitschia; species Knipowitschia caucasica. The sequence goes on along the minus strand of OZ035827.1, from coordinate 8,806,379 downwards.
TGGCCCTGCGGGGGAGGTTCCTGCAGTGGAGACACACACCAACAAGGCTGTCCCTGGAAAATCACCCCAACGTTTCTGCGGTGGAAACGCAACTTTTCAAAATAATCTATTTTAATATCTGTTTTTGTTTTATTCAAAAGGGTTCGTCCGTATACAAAATACACTAAATAAATGAGAAAAGATTATCAAACTTCAATGAAAAATTTACCATTGGAATAAGTTGTCTCATGAACATGGGCGCCACAGTTCTGGATTCAGGGCTTGTAAAGGTACCAACCACTGAAATGACTTTGGAGAAGTTGAGGCGGGTTATGTCCCAAGGGTTGAAGGATTTTTTCCCCCAGAGAAGGTTGAAAATGCCTGGAAAGTTCTGGATGTCTGAGCAGTGGTCAAAGATATTATAGCCCAAAGTGACACCGGGCAGGAGGCCACTGGAGTTGTTGATCTCTTCAATGGCAAATTTCATCAACTGGAACCGGCGATAACTGGACACGTAAAATTTCTTACTGGGAAAAAAATACAGCGATGATGACTTTATAGAAGAGTTTTAACGAGACAACAATGTGTGGATATCAGTACCACATTGCTGATCAGACTTAGATAATTTAAAGAAGTTCTGTACTTATAATTCTGATTAGTGCAAGATGGTACAATCCTTACGGTATGATGAGTGAAACACAGTAGAGTAAACTCAACATCACAATAGAGATTAAGCTCAATTGCGAGTGGGATGTGGATAAAGCGAGCCACTTGTCAAACTATTTAGACATTTTAATCATTTGCGTTAATTAATCAGGATCTGTTATGATGTCAATTATCTTCTTGTATCTAATATTTAACAAAAATACATTTCTCTCACCTAGAGCACTCTAGGGCTTCTGGTGTGAAATATTGTTGGGGCTGATCGTCCTCCAATTATATAATCTCCATCTTTGCGGAATTCAGACGTCGCAACACAGCCTCCTCCAAAGAATATACACTCAAGACACAAGAGCAGGGCATATCGCTCCATTATGGGCTCTTTAGTTGAGTGTGTGGGAAGAGGAAATGTTCCAATACTGTTACCAACATTATTTTCATGTCCAACGGTGCATATAAAATTAGCCATTGGGAAAATACACCAAAAATATGCAAAACACCATGACACACAGACAGGATCGTGAAAAGTCTCTTGTATAGTTTGTGTTTAATACAGTGGTGCAAAAATGTATTTGGTCAGCCACCGATAGTGCAAGTTCTCCCACTTAAAATAATGACAGAGGTCTGTAATTTTCTTCATAGGTACACTTCAACTGTGAGAGACAGAATGTGAAAAAAAAATCCAGGAATTCACATTGTAAGATTATTAAAGAATTTATTGGTAGATTATGGTGGAAAATAAGTATTTGGTCACTTCAAACAAGGAAGATCTGTGGCTCTCACAGACCTGTAACTTCTTCTTTAAGAAGCTCTTCTGTCCTCCACTCGTTACCTGTATTAATGGCACTTGTTTGAACTCGTTATCTATATAAAAGACACCTGTCCACAGCCTCAAACAGTCAGACTCAAAACTCCACTATGGCCAAGACCAAAGAGCTGTCGAAGGACACCAGGAAAAGAATTGTAGACCTGCACCAGACTGGGAAGAGTGAATCTACAATAGGCAAGCAGCTTGGTGTGAACAAATCAACTGTGGGAGCAATCATCAGAAAATGGAAGACATACAAGACCACTGATAATCTCCCTCAATCTGGGGCTCCACGCAAGATCTCATCCCGTGGGGTCAAAATTATCATGAGAACGGTGATCAAAAATTCCAGAACCACACGGGGGGACCTGGTGAATGACCTGCAGAGAGCTGGGACCAAAGTAACAAAGGGTATCCTCAGTAACACACTACAACGACAGGGAATCAAATCCTGCAGTGCCAGACGTGTCCCCCTGTTGAAGCCAGTGCATGTCCAGGCCCGTCTGAAGTTTGCCAAAGAGCACATGGATGATACAGCAGAGGATTGGGAGAATGTCATGTGGTCAGATGAAACCAAAGTAGAACTGTATAGCTGTAACTGTAACCTCAGTAGAAGAATACTGGGTTGCATCCCAAGAACAACATACCTACTGTGAAGCATGGGGGTGGAAACGTCATGCTTTGGGGCTGTTTTTCTGCTAAGGGGACAGGACTGATCGGTGTTAAGGAAAGAATGAATTGGGCCATGTATCGTGAGATTTTGAGCCAAAACCTCCTTCCATCAGTGAGAGCTTTGAAGATGAAACGTGGCTGGGTCTTCCAGCATGACAATGATCCCAAACACACCGCCCAGGCAACGAACGAGTGGTTCCGTAAGAAGCATTTGAAAGTCCTGGAGTGTCCTAGCCAGTCTCCAGACCTCAACCCCATTGAAAATCTGTGGAGGGAGTTGAAAGTCCCTCCACACTCTCGAGAAGATCTGCATGGAGGAATGGGCCAAAATACCAGCTACTGTGTGTGCAAACCTGGTAAAGACCTATAGTAATAGTTTGACCTCTGTTATTGCCAACAAAGGTTATATTACAAATTATTATACGGCTCCTCAGAGCAGCAGTAGAACGCTCCATTGATTTGAATGTAATTTCAAAACGTTCTACCGGTCATTATTTTCTATAACGGACCTCTCAAAACAATAATGACCGCTGCCCATGGCAACGCACTCTCTGCTTGTATTTCAAATGCGTGGATAACTCCGCAAGTAGTTCCGGCCACTCCTGAGCTAGCCACGCTCAATCAACACACTTAAATGTTAATCGGAGAATACTTATACATATACATTCTTAACACACGTGCACGGAAATTTTCAGAATTTTCTGGTCTTGTCTTCATGACAAAAATACTATTTCTTTGCGTCAAAAAGCGATCGTGAAAAACCCGGAAGTAGTTCTGGCCGCTCAATAAACGCAAATGCCAATCAATCAACGCAATGAAATGTTTATCGGAGAGTGAATTATACATATCCAGTCTTAATACAAGTGCACGGAAGTTTTCAGAATTTGCCGTTTACGTTTTCATGACAAAAACACTGATGTAATGCGAGAAAAGGCGATCCCGAAAAACCCGGAAGTAGATACCGGCACATTTTAAGATACCGGCACATTTTCGGACACATTTGCAGAGGATCGATTTAGGTTAGGTTTATGTATGGGTCACTCACCGCTGATGTTCAGAATTCTTTGTTCAGTTTTCATGCAGTTCCAGAGAGTTCTAGTTTGGAAGTTGCCAGCCTAACTGTTGCTAGCATAGCCACACTGCCTGCCCGCGGTTGCCGAGCAACGGGTTAAGTTAAAATAAGTACCTTCAGGGCGGAAGCAGACCCCTCCGCCCCCTGCGCGTCGGGGTCCGCTTCGCCCTGTCGGTACTTATTTTCCGATAATGACCTGTATGCTATACATTATCCCTTACGTATTGAGTTGAATTTTATACTTATTTTCCACAATAATTCAGAAATAAATTCTTTAAAAATCCTACAATGTGAATTCCTGTTTTTTTTTTTTCACATTCTGTCTCTCACAGTTGAAGTGTACCTATGATGAAAATTACAGACCTCTGTCATTATTTTAAGTGGGAGAACTAAATACTTTTTTGCCCCACTGTATATGCATTCAAGTTATGTAGGATCTCAATTAAAGTAAACAACACATGTTCCACCCTCCTCAAACCCTCTGGCATACTTTTCAGAATGTCACACTTGGGACACCTTGGGATGTAAAATGAAATGAGGGTCTGTGTTTTTAGCTGTATAGTCCTTCATTGGGAAATTTGTCTGCATTTGACCCATCCTGACCTGTAGATACCCGCTTAAGCTCGCCCACCACACAAAACAGACAACGCTAAGTAAGAATTTCATCAACAGTTTTGTTTTCCTCTCTGAGGTAACTATTGTTGTGATTTAGGAGAAAAATTAAGAGAAAGGTACACATTTGTCTCCCTGAACAATGGTTAAAAGTAAGAGTTTTTTATGTTGAAGCCAAGCCCCGGCGATCCAAGATGGCGCCCTATTCAAATGAATGGTTGCGCTCAGTGGCGCTTTGTGACGGCATGGGGGCTGAAAGATTAGCGGAAGTCGCATGAAACTCGCAAAGATCTATGGGAAACTCGCCTGTATTTGGGCATCGTCTGGTCCTCCCGGTTCTGCGCAGTGGATGATCTCCCATAATGCGTTGCGCCAAACACGCGTGTGTGGGTCTCACACCGGGTCTCACGCACGTGCACAGAGGGGCTCGGCCGCGCTCTGACCAATCAGAGCAGTTCATCAGAGCGGGAGTTAGAGCGAGAGCCAGAGGAGCAGAGTTTGTGGCACTAAAGTGTGGATTTAAACAAAACCAAAGGATTTAAGAAGAAAAAAAGTTCAGGATGACAAGGGACACTAAAATCTAAAAATTTCTGGGTAGCCCACGTGAATTTAGTCTGGTTCAGTCTGCAGTACCGCGAGAATCCCCTGAGCACATGAGTTATTCAGCTACAAGCTAGTAATACCCTATCCAGTTAATATAATAGATCCATGGTTGAAGCTCATATATCAGGCATGTATGTACCTTGTTTTTACCTTCCTTTTTTACTTTGGTTATTGTTTTGACTTGTAATGTAATTATGATGTTGTGTAGCGCAAAGGGCCATATTATTGGGTATATTAAACAATAATGCAATCATTTATTTTCTCTTGATTCATGTTACAAATGATGCAGTCAGAACAGATTGTGAAATTATTTTGTTGTTCTTGTATGACACTGTTTCACATTAACATGTTCCAGTTACAGTGATGGGCAGTAAGCTACTAGCTTAACTACATTTCTCAGCAGCTTGACGGTAGCATCACTATTTACAAAACCAAGTAACTTTTCTGTAGCTAAGCTATTTTATTGATCATTTAGCACGGTAGCGCCCTCCAAAGCTATTTTCTCACGTACATTTCGGATGTTCATATATTACAGCATTTTCCCGCAGCCAAAACAAACAAATTAGGAAGACAGAATGCTAATGCACATGCCTTGGTGACGGCGCGCATGCATAAGCAACAGGACGGCAGAAAGCCCAGGAGGCGCGGTCGCGGAGGACTCTCAAACAGTTATTGTGGTCATACCTCCAAAAGTAAGTATTTATATACCGCCTTTTCACTGCAGATCTGAGTTTCAAAGCGGTTTACAAGTGTTATTTTTTTTTGGGCATTTGTCTCTCCACACAGAGATGGGAGCGGGGGCACCAGTACAGGAGGCGCATGCCAGACCTATTGTACATATTTTTAGTGGTAGGGGAAACCGGAGTACCCGGAGGAAACCTACGCAGACACGGGGAGAACATGCAAACTCCACTCAGAAAGGCCCTGGTCCGACCGGGATTCGAACCCAGGACCTTCTTGTTGAGAGGCGAGAGTGCTATCCACTCAGCCACCGTGCCGCCCAAAAGTACAAACTTTAGCCGAGACGAGCAAACAGAAATATGTTTTCAGATGCCTACTTTGTAATCCCAAGAGAAAGTTCCTCTGTGACTGATAATAAGGGTGTTACGATTGTTTTCCTAAATGGGTCCTTAGCACAGTTCATTTTTAAACTTATATATATGTAATTTTGTTTGCAATTTCAAAGGGCATTCTTGCTTAAATAGAGCCATTACTCGGCTCTGATTGACATTTGTTATGTGTATATTAGGCTATTGTTACAAACAACAAAAACAATTCTTATGAAATATATGTTAATTGGTGATAGCTCATTGCTATAATTTCTCAATTTATATTGTTTACAATTGCAAAAGGCATTCTTGTGTTTTATTTTGGTGTTTTGGGCTATTGTTCAATAAATATCTAAATTCTAACCTTTATCTGATAGTCTGAAAAAAGTGCATGGACTGCAGTTTGTTTAATTGAAAGTAGCTTCTATATTTCAAGCTACTTTTGACAGGATTCTGTAACTTAGCTTGCTACATTTTTATGGGTGGTAGCTTCTGTGCAGTGAAGCTGAATTTATTGTAGAGTAGTTTGTAGCTTAGCTCACTACACAAATCAAGTAGCTTGCCCATCACTGTCCAGTTATTTGCTGAGTGATTAATGTAACCAATATGTTGATACGTTTTGCATTATAACCAGCCTGTATTTGCCTAAAGCAACAAGCCACTTTTTTGATTACCACTGGTTTGTCTCACTAATTCTCTCTAGATCTCTTGGGGGCTCAAACTGAAGAGTGTTTGTTCCAAGGAGCACAAGAGGTGACCCCAATGAAGCAGCAGCAGCCAACCCTGTGGCCAGCATTCCCATTCTTCAGACTAGAATCATTGCCTCCCTGCCCCTGGTCGTCTTGGTTCAGGTGGTTGACTACGGCTCTGCAGAGGATCAAGTGCTCTCCAAACGGTTTGGCCTGAGACTGGAGGGCAATGATGATGCGCCTGTCCTGGATAAGGAAGTTGCCGAAGTCTCCTGGATGCTGTAGATGGTTAAGATAAGATAAGATAAGATAAGCTTTATTTATCTCACATAGGAGAAATGTACATGTCACATTTGGCATGGATAGAGACACTCAGATTGTGCAAAGGGAGGAAATGTGCAAACATGTTACATGCAGGATATATATGTACAATAAAAGTGACAATAATTATGTACAACAAAAGTGACAAGTGTCAATTGGAAACAGTGTCAATAGTAGTGCAGGTTTTCACACAGTGATCATTTAAAGTGACTTATTGTACAGTCTGACAGCGGTAGGGATAAAGGCCCTGCGGTAGCGCTCCTTCCTACACTGAGGGTGTCTCAGTCTTCCACTGAAGGAGCTCCTCAGCTCCTCTACAGTCCTGTGCAGTGGGTGGGAGGTATTGTTCATGATGGAGGTGGCTTTGGCTAGCACCCTCCTGTCCCTCACCTCCTCCACAGAGTCCAGGGAGCAGCCCAGAGTGGAGCTGGCCCTCCTGACCAGCTTGTTAAGTCTGTTTCTGTCCCGCTCTGTGCTGCCCGGGGCCCAGCACACGGCAGCGTAGTAAATGGCAGAAGCTACCACAGAGTCATAAAAAGTCCTGTGCAGAGGCCTGCTCACTCCGAAGGACCTCAGCCTCCTCAGAAGGAAGAGGCGACTTTGGCCCTTCTTGTGCAGGGCGTTTGTATTATGGGACCAGTCCAGTTTATTGTTAATGTGAACACCCAGGTACTTGAAGCTGTCCACCAGCTCAATGTCCTCCCCCTGGATGTTCAGCAGCGTGTGGGAAAGTGGTTTTCTCCTGAAGTCGATGATCATCTCCTTGGTCTTACTGGTGTTCAAGCACAAGTGGTTGCACTCACACCAGTCGACAAAGTCCTTGATAACCGACCGATATTCCAGTTCGCTCCCCCCAGACACACAGCCCACGATGGCGGAGTCATCGGAGAACTTCTGCAGGTGACAGCTGTGTGTGTCGTGTGTGAAGTCTGAGGTGTAGGTGAAGAGAAACAGTGAGAAGACAGTGCCCTGAGGGGCCCCAGTGCTGCAGACGACCACCTCAGACTCACAGCTGCGCAGCCGCACGTACTGTGGTCGGTCTGAGAGCTAGTTGATGGTCCATGCAGTGAGGCTACTGTCCACTCCCGCGTCCTCCATCTTCCCCTGCAGCAGTGCCGGCTTGATGGTATTGAAAGCGCTGGAGAAGTCGAAAAACATGACCCTCACAGCGCTCCCGGCGGGCTCCAGGTGGGCTCCTGGTGGGAGAGCGTCCGCTGCAGGAAGTAGATGCCGGCGTCCTCTACTCCGATGTTGGATCTGTAGGCGAACTGCAGCGGGTCCAGGGTGGGGCGGTTGTGAGGGTAGTAGTGGCCCCTAGGGGAGCCAAAGCCAGAGCTCAGGTCTCCAAACTGGTGAATGTGCACTGCTTTGGTCTCAATTGAGTTTTTGTCAAAGCCACGGAGCTGAAGGACGACTGACAGCGTGTCAAAAGAGGTTTCTTGGTAAAACAGCACCTGCCAAATATCTCTATCTACAGGCGGATCACTGACTTCCTGAAGTACAGGAAGCAGCGTGTGCGTCTGGGGAAGAATGTCTCGGACTCTCTGATTATAAATACAGGGGCCCCACAGGGCTGTGTTCTTTCTTCCCTGCTCTTCTCCCTGTACACCAACCACTGCACCTCCAGCCACAACTCTGTGAAGCTGATAAAGTTCGCGGCCGACACCACCCTCATTGGACTCATCTCCAACAATGATGAGTCCGCCTACTGGAGGAAGGTGGACTAGCTGGTGTTCTGGTGCAGTGGTAACAACCTGGAGCTGAATGCCCAAAAGACAGGGGGGATGATTTTTGTCTTCAGGAAGAACACAGTCCCCCCGCCCCCACCCTCCCTGATGGACTCCCCCATTACCTCTCCGGAGTCCTTTTGTTTCCTGGGCACCACCATCACCCAGGACCTCAAGTGAGAGCCGACCATCTGCTCCCTCATCAACAAGGCCCAGAAGTAGATCTACTTACTGAGGCAGCTCAGGAAAGCCAAGCTGCCTGCACAGATGTTGGTGCAGTTCTACACGGCCATCATCAGAATCAGAATCATTTTTATTGCCACGTAAGTAATAGGGTATAATATTTTTCCCGAAAATGAGACGTATCAAATCCCGGGAAAAGACGACGCCTTTCCCAGGAAATCCCGGGAAATAGCTGTTGTTTGTAGTTGTTGTTTTTAGCCCAAGTAATGTATGATATCACTCAAATATATAATCCAACAAAAGCTGCCATCTCCACTAGTGTTTCACCAAGCGACTTGCTAGCTTTTCTAAAGTAGCCATAGCGTTTTCAGACGTTTTGTTGATGGGCTTTCTTCAGGAATTTCACTATTATGAGATTCTAAATGTCTGCGCAATCCACTTGTCGACCTGTGACGTGCGGTGTGGTTTGGAGGCACTGACTTCAGCCCAATCAGATGAACATATATCATATAAATCATATAAATCAACCTACAAAGCGGCTTATTCACAATTAGTTTGGCTACAGCAGAATGTTTTACATGGCCCGCATTGTTTGCTCAAACAAAACGCAAAAGTTCGAAAAAGGCACATTTCCAATTGTGTTATGGGTCTTACCTTAGTTATTAATGAACAGCACAGACCACTTCAGTTCAGACCAGTTTCATGTTTAAGCACAGATATGTAATCCCCCATTTGGAAATAAGCCCAAAGAGTTTTAAAGCGTAAAACAAAACGAGTGCCACCTCCATAAACTCCTCTGTGTTTTCGCTGCAGCCGGCTCTCGGGCGCATCCAATTTCTAATATCAACTTTCTTACCCTTCTCCTCTCTTCCTTATCATTCCTATCGTCATTGGAAGCAGAACATTACCCTAAATGCATTTTATATGATCTTAAAATGTGTTATATGTATGTTAGCCAAACCTGTTGCTGCCCTTAGCAGATGGAAAAAAGAAAGGAGCTTTCTGATAGAATTGGACGTAGCCAAATTCTGGGCTCACATGTGCCCCGTACCCTGAGGCTAGCCTCATTACAAGTCATGGTTTAGCGCGATTAAGACCCATATTTGTTGTCAAAAACACAATTTATGAGCCATCCTCTCAGCTGTAGACATGTTGATTGTAAATGAAATATGTTTGAACTTTGAACAACAATAAACGTGCTCTATAATAGGAGCGCACTGGATTTTTAAAAAAAACTTTCATTTCCCGTTTCCCGTCATAACATTTCCCGGGAATCGGGAAATAGTTTTGATCAGATTTCCCGGGAATCCCGTGTCCCGGGATTAAACCCTAGTAAGTAACAAGAAGTCACAGACTTGGAAATTGCTTTGGCTCAGTGCAACAGTCAGAAAGAGATCATAAAAAATAAAGAGTAAAAAACACTTCTAAGGAATACATCCATCCATCCATCCATCCATTTTCTTTTGCTTTATCCGTTGCCGGGTCGCGGGGGCAGCAGTCTAAGCAGAGACGCCCAGACTTCCCTATCCACACACACTTCCTCCAGCTCATCCGGGGGGACCCCAATGCGTTCCCAGGCCAGCTGAGAGACATAGTCCCTCCAGCGTGTCCTAGGTCTTCCGCGGGGCCTCCTCCCGGTGGGACGTGCCCGGAACACCTCCCCAGGGAGGCGTCCAGGAGGCATCCGGAATAGATGCCCGAGCCACCTCAACTGGTTCCTCTCGACGTGGAGAAGCAGCGGCTCTACTCCGAGCTCCTCCCGTGTGACTGAGCTCCTCACCCTATCTCTAAGGGAGCGCCCAGCCACTCTGCGGAGGAAGCTCATTTCGACCGCTTGTATCCGCGATCTCGTTCTTTCGGTCATTACCCAAAGCTCATGACCATAGGTGAGGGAGGGAACAAAGATTGCCCGGTAAATCGAGAGCTTTGCCTTTCGGCTCAGCTCCCTCTTTACCACAACGGTCCGATACAGCGACCGCATCACTGCGCACGCTGCACCGATCCGCCTGTTAATCTCACGCTCCATTCTTCCCTCACTCGTGAACAAGACCCCGAGATACTTGAACTCCTCCACTTGAGGAAGGACCTCTCCACCCACCTGTAGAGGGCAAGGCACCTTTTTCCGGTCGAGCACCATGGCCTCGGATTTGGAGGTGCTGATTCTCATCCCAGCCGCTTCACACTCGGCTGCAAACCGCCCCAGTGCATGCTGCAGATCCTGGTTCGTTGGACATCGTCCGCAAACAGCAGAGATGAAATCCTGTGGTCTCCGAACCTGACCCCCTCCGACCCCTGGCTGCGCCTAGAAATTCTGTCCATAAATACAGTGAACAGAACCGGTGACAAAGGGCAGCCCTGTCGGAGGCCAACATTCACCGGGAACAGGTCTGACTTACTGCCGGCAATGCGAACACAGCTCTGGCTCCGGTCATACAGGGATCGGATGGCCCTCAGCTGAGGACCTCCGACCCCGTACTCCCGGGGAACCCCCCAAAGGACACCCCGGGGAACACAGTCGAACGCCTTCTCCAAATCCACAAAGCACATGTGGACAGGTTGGGCGAAACTCCCATGAACCCTCGAGTATCCGATGGAGAGTATAGAGCTGGTCCAGTGTTCCGCGACCGGGACGAAAACCACACTGTCCAAGGGGACACAGCAAGTGTCCAAGGGGACAGTAGACCTTACAAGTGTCCAAGGGGACACAGCAAGTGTCCAAGGGGTCAGAGCAAGAGGGACCACCACCCCAGTCCAAGGGGACATTGGCACCAAGTGTCCAAGGGGACAGAGCAAGTGTTCCAAGGGGACACAGCAAGTGTCCAAGGGGACAGAGCAAGTGTCCAAGGGGACACAGCAAGTGTCCAAGGGGACACAGCAAGTGTCCAAGGGGACACAGCAAGTGTCCAAGGGGACACAGCAAGTGTCCAAGGGGACAGAGCAAGTGTCCAAGGGGACAGAGCAAGTGTCCAAGGTGACAGAGCAAGTGTCCAAGGGGACAGAGCAAGTGTCCAAGGGGACAGAGCAAGTGTCCAAGGGGACACAGCAAGTGTCCAAGGGGACACAGCAAGTGTCCAAGGGGACAGAGCAAGTGTCCAAGGGGACACAGCAAGTGTCCAAGGGGACACAGCAAGTGTCCAAGGGGACACAGCAAGTGTCCAAGGGGACAGAGCAAGTGTCCAAGGGGACAGAGCAAGTGTCCAAGGGGACACAGCAAGTGTCCAAGGGGACACAGCAAGTGTCCAAGGGGACAGAGCAAGTGTCCAAGGGGACACAGCAAGTGTCCAAGGGGACAGAGCAAGTGTCCAAGGGGACACAGCAAGTGTCCAAGGGGACAGAGCAAGTGTCCAAGGGGACAGAGCAAGTGTCCAAGGGGACACAGCAAGTGTCCAAGGGGACAGAGCAAGTGTCCAAGGGGACAGAGCAAGTGTCCAAGGGGACAGAGCAAGTGTCCAAGGGGACAGAGCAAGTGTCCAAGGGGACACAGCAAGTGTCCAAGGGGACAGAGCAAGTGTCCAAGGGGACAGAGCAAGTGTCCAAGGGGACACAGCAAGTGTCCAAGGGGACACAGCAAGTGTCCAAGGGGACAGAGCAAGTGTCCAAGGGGACAGAGCAAGTGTCCAAGGGGACAGAGCAAGTGTCCAAGGGGACAGAGCAAGTGTCCAAGGGGACAGAGCAAGTGTCCAAGGGGACAGAGCAAGTGTCCAAGGGGACAGAGCAAGTGTCCAAGGGGACAGAGCAAGTGTCCAAGGGGACAGAGCAAGTGTCCAAGGGGACAGAGCAAGTGTCCAAGGGGACAGAGCAAGAGAAAAAAGAGCGAGGTGTATGTAAAGATTAACATTACGCGAAAGATAAATGGTAGATGTACGATCAGGAAACAATTATTTAAATTAATACATGAAAAAAATTACACATGTTTGTTAATAATCATTGTCATTAACAAACACTTATAACCAGGACTACAGCATATATCAATACATGTTTAATAATGTTGTAAATATATTAATATATATATTATTCATTGTATTTCCAATGGAAAACGGACCCAACACGCGTCGACGGAACAAATAGGATTGTTTCTATTTCGTCCGTCCGCGTCCGTTGCACCCTCCGTTGATGGAATCCGGATGTTGGAGGCAGTGGAGCCACTTCCATTCACCCTCATGGAAATAACGGAGACGGAGATGAAACGGACATGTTTGGACGGATCCGTCGTCCGTATCTCCATGAGGGTGAATGGAAGTGGCTCCACTGCCTCCGCATGCGTCCGTATTCCGTCAACGGAGGGTGCAACGGACGCGGACGGACGAAATAGAAACAATCCTATTTGTTCCGTCGACGAGTGTCGGGTCCGTTTTCCATTGAAAATACAATGGAATAATATATTGATATATGCTGTAGTCCTGGTTATAAGTATTTGTTAATGACAATGATTATTAACAAAGTGTGTAATTTTTTTCATGTATTAATTTAAATAATTGTTTCCTGATCGTACATCTACCATTTATTTTTCGCATAATGTTAATACGTTAATCTTTACATACATCTCGCTCTGTCCCATGGATCTATTATAATAACTGGATAGGGTATTACAGCTTGTAGCTGAATAACTCATGTGCTCGGGGGATTCTCGCGGTACTGCAGACTAAACCAGACTAAATTCACGTGGGCTACCCAGAAATTTTCCCCATAGAACTCAATGCATATTAAAACAGCTCAACCTCAGCTGAAAGAGAACCTACAGCTTTCATAAAGGTCGGATTTTGTGGGGATTTTAGTGTCCCTTGTCATCCTGAACTTTTTTTCTTCTTAAATCCTTCGGTTTTGTTTAAATCCACACTTTAGTGCCACAAACTCTGCTCGTCTGGCTCTCGCTCTAACTCCCGCTCTGATGAACTGCTCTGATTGGTCAGAGCGCGGCCGAGCCCCTCTGTGCACGTGCGTGAGACCCGGTGTGAGACCCACACACGCGTGTTTAGCGCAACGCATTATGGGAGATAATACACTGCGCAGAACCGGGAGGACCAGACGATGCCCAAATACAGGCGACTTTCCCATAGATCTTTGAGAGTTCCAGGCGACTTCCGCTAATCTTTCAGCCCCCATGCCGTCACAAAGCGCCACTGAGCACAACCATTCATTTGAATAGGGCGCCATCTTGGATCGCCGGGGCTTGCTCTGTCCCCTCTACCTGCGAGGCGCTCTCTCTCACACACACACACACACACACACACACACACACACACACACACACACACACACACACACACACACACACACACACACACACACACACACACACACACACACACACACACACACACACACACACACACACACACACACACACACACACACAGGATATGTTAGAGTTCTTTTCTCTCTCCCCTTTTTCCAATTGCTTTCAATAAGTTTTGCTTCATCCATCGCGACGTCCTCAATGCTTCAATATGCTGTGCTTTGCACTGATCATAGCCACAGCTCATTCAAATCACACACCGCTTCTTCTATTTAAAACTATAGCGGCTGCCTGTTGCCTAAAGCCGCGGAGAGGCGAGTTGGGTCCGATAAAAGTGTATGACGCGCTAAATAAGTATAGAAAACAAACGAAGAGGCTGGATCATAATAATCGCTGCGGTCACAGGCCCAAACACACATGCACGCACACACACGCGCCTCCCACCACACACACACACAGGCGCTCTCACGCACACGCACACATGTACGCCGACAACACATGACTCCTCCATCAGCCAAACATTCATTTATTCACACAATGCCCAAACGTGTCTCCTACAAAAACAAAGCAGGCTGATAAACGCACAGCCAGAGCTGCTGCTGCTGCAGCCGGTTTGACCACTAGTCTTTTTTATGGACGTCCGACGGACAGCAGCCAACGCGCGTCAACGGAGACGCGCCCGGTGGAGTCCAGGCCTCAGTTTAGTCCTCCGAGACCGCGGCTCCTGCCGTCCTGTCTCCCTCCAACAGCGCGCAAGTGTGTGCGTGCGCATGAGTGTGTGCGTGCGCATGAGTGTGTGCGTGCGCATGAGTGTGTGCGTGCGCATGAGTGTGTGCGTGCGCATGAGTGTGTGCGTGCGCATGAGTGTGTGGAGTGTGTGCGTGCGCATGAGTGTGTGCGTGCGCATGAGTGTGTGCGTGCGCATGAGTGTGTGCGTGCGCATGAGTGTGTGCGTACCACGGAGGATGTGTATCTTCCTCCGTGGTAAGTTTTGTCTGTTTATATTAAGATTTCATAGAGTAATCCGCGTTTAAAGGCAGTTTTGATGCTACTACGCGCTCGGACGCTTAGGCGACGGTCTGTTGTTAGCTTTGGTTTGAAAATAGTTCTGGAAAATCTTCAGAACAGCCTCAGTCCGCATTACGTCATGTTAGCTTCAACTACACTGGCCATTCGGATTTAAGATACTGTCTGACGCTTTCTAGAGGTAAAGTTAAATTTGATGTGAAATGATGGATCGAAATTGATAATTTTCAATATTAATATAACTTATTTTTCTCAACGTCAAATGATTGTTTATGAGTGAAAATGCATTGCCCCATTTTCTGTAACAATTATTATTGAGGAGACATGGACAGAAAGGTTGGTAGCACACAGGCTCCAGCTCGTGATGTAAGAAAACATAATATTGACACATGTCTCGTGTATTACTTTGAGTAAGTTTTAGTGAAGCAATATTACCGATTTTGTATTTGTTATGTGGATAAAAAACTCTTCTACTATAATACTTTCACCTCTGTTGAATTAACAATAATAGGACATGAAGATTAAACTGTGTTTTGTTATTTTTAAGGAAGAAAGAAACGAGGTGGACATCAATCACAATTAATGTTTGAGAAAAGGGTAAATACTTTGAAATGACTGCATACAAAGCACATGCAAGACGGGCACCACCGTCCATGGGACCATAGGTCAGGTATGTTTGATTAGACATATAACTGTACAAGATATTCTTCAAATAAAGGCTCTGCTTATTGAGTTCATTCAAAAGTGTATGAGCCTCTCAATGGTGTTCCGTGCATTAAAAAACAAGATCCTACACTGCCTTACTTGCATTGTCGAATGTATTTACAAATGTTACATGTTTAAAGCCATTCAAGTAGGACAGCATGCAGGCTCCTTTGTTTATGAATGGAAATACAATAATAGACACTCATTGCCTACCAGCCTATCTCAGAACAGGTACTCTCATATTGCCAGCAGTTTCTGATGGGTTTATAGATTTTTCAAGACCCACAGAATATTGTGTACTATGACTGGAATCCGAAACCAGATTCTGAAAGAATGGACTGTACTTCAGCAGCAAAAAGAATTGTGTTTCTAGCTTGTTTCGTTCCCCTGTAATCCCCAGTCGAGTCAAGTAGAGGGAAGTTTTACTGAAATCACCAAAAAGCTGAGAAAAACGAGGCACAATAAGTGCATCTAGCTGTTTTCAAACAATCCAGAGCGCTACTGCCACCTGCTGGCTCGATTAAAAAATGCTCTCAAGCGAATCCCCATACATATTAGATATAATAGACATCTGGGAACAAGAAAATAGAGAAACGCAATTGCCGTATTAGTGCGTCAATGGCACACAACGAGTTAACCAACAGCTGTCAGGTGAAATTCTGCCACTGTGTGATCAATAAAGTGCTAACTTCTCTATCTCCTCCTTCAGGACTGGAGTCTCAGACATGGCCTTAGTAAGAACAGGGGCAAAGTCCAGACATGACACATGTGCATGTTCCTGAAGAACCCCGATCATCACAGCTGCAGAAGGTGAGCAAAATTATAAGTGCATCCAGACACAAACTGTAGTTCGTGTCTGGATATAGATGGTTTCAGCGGAGGAGCAAAGACCTGCTGTGTCCATGCCCCTCATCACAGGGAATTTACACAGTAGGCGTTAACAGCCCATAAGCGTTGACTGCGCGTAATATATTTGTTTGCAGTATCTACACTGGCCGTGCGTGCAGGTCCGCGGCTTCTGATGCTGTCCTTGTGTAGTCTATGGAGCAGTGTAGAGGACAGTACGGGCCAGAGGACTGATGAAAATATCCCCATTGGTTAACATGGGAAAAAGTTACGCACGTCTGCTGCGCGTATAACGCTGGCAATGTTTTTTAGATGGTAAAAAGCTGCTGTTACTGATTTGATGTGGCTATTAAAATTTAAGTCTGAGTCCAGTACAGTGAAGGAGTGAGTCCACTGGTCCATGTTCTCCTGCTGTCAGTGAGGCATAGATCTGAGTATTAGTTTACTATTTGTGTGACAACAAATAATGGAAACTAAGGCTGTTCTAAAAAAAAAAGTTTTACCCATTCTCCATTTGACCCAAGTGATGACTCCTGCTTGGATTGTACACATTTTCTTTTCATTCTGCAGTCAATATGGAGTTAGCTGAGACTAAGCCTCTCCTCACATGTTAAGCCTAGCGTACATCGACAGAGAAACTGGGGACAACTAGTTGCAAGGCGGCTTTTGGCAACTGAGAGGAGATGGTGGGAGATGATCAGTTGCCGAAATCGGTCGATGTGCGCGCTCTTACAACTGGAGATGATCAGTCGGTCTCCAGTTCCAGTCAGTTGCCCGTGTTCTACTTTTCGGCAACTAGTTGTCCTCAGTTGCTCCGATGTGCGCGCTCCATGCGCCGCTCCGACAACGTGTGTGTATTGCGTGTATAGCGCGCCCGCAACAGTTTATGTCAGAAAACACACTGTAGTTGAGGCCAGTTGCTGTCGATGTACGCGCTGTTATTCAAGAGACTGGCCTGCGACTCAGAGTTGCCCGTTTTCGCCAGATTGTCGATGTGTGCGGGGCAGCAACTCAGAGGCGACGGATATAATCAGTTGCCAGTCCGATGTACGCTAGGCTTAAAAGACTATCGAAGATTCAATAAACCATTTAATGATCATTTTCTTATTACAACTATTTTAAAAATGATTGACCAATTTCAAAAATCAACTATTTTAGTAAACAATCATTTACAACTTCATATCTAGACTCTGGTACTGTCACAAGACTAAATGTCAATTATTTAAATAGTTGAAGACGGGTCGACTGTGATACGACCAGCCCGGCCTCGCGCTTGGGCGTACCATAGAGGTCCTACAGCGATCGAGCCACCTTCTCTGTCAAAAGCGCCACAATGACGCTGTGGTCTCTGTTGTTCCCTGACTGTGGCTCCCATGCCCCACACGGTGTATGGAGGAGGGTGAGGATGGACTTGGAAGAGTCCCTCTGCTGTTGGAGGACTCATGAACACTTCATACCTGACCCACCGTCCCTTATAAGCTCTTTACTGTGCCCATTCATATACGTCCACATTACTTCCACCGTACTGCTGTCCCACCTTACATTGTGTGCACCTTGTGCATTTGTATATCGTAAATAGTAACTGTAATTCTATTTTTAAATTTAAATGTATTCCTTAGAATCAGCGGTGCTGGAGAGGACTGGCGGCAGTCGAAAGGCGGAGACCCTCGGCGACCCCATTCCGCCACACACAACATCTGGCTCTTGGACGGGAACGTCACCTCACTGGGGGGGAAGGAGCCCGGCTCGTGGGGGAGGTATGAGCGATACCGACTAGAGATAGTTGGCCCTCAACCTTCCAACACACAGCTTGGGCTCCGGAACCCAACTCCTTGAGAGGGGTTGGACGCTCCACTTTTCCTGGAGTTTCCCCCGCGGTGGAGAGAGGCGGCGAGACTGGGGTGGCCATGTCTCATTGCCCCCCATCATCAGCCGCCACGTGTTGGAGTTCTCCCCCCGTGAATGAGAGGGTCAAGTCCCTCCGCCTCCGGGTGGGGGACAAGTCTCTCATTGTTTGTGACGGCCTACGGGCCTAACAGCAGTGCATGAGTACCGGCGCGCCTTCTTGGAGACCTTGGGAGGGGTACTGGATGGTGCAGAACCGCCCGGGGACTCCGTTATTCTCCTGGGGACTTCAACGCCCAATGTGTGCAAACGCCAGTGGTCACTTGGAGAGGGGTGAATCCGGGAAGAACGGCCCGCCCTGCTTGATCCCTGGAGCGGTGTTACATTGTTGGGACTTTCCTGTGCCCAGTCACAGTTTTGTCCATACACGAACACCATGTCGAGCACAAGGGTGTCCACCAGTGCACGTGGCACCAGGACACCCTAGGCCGGAGGTCGATGATTGACTTTGTTGTCGTATCATCTGACCTTCGACCGCGTGTCTCGGACACTCGGGTAAAGAGAGGGGCGGAGCTGTCAACCGATCATCACCTGGTCGTGAGTTGGATCCGCTGGCAGGGGAAGAAGCCGGTCAGACCTGGCAGACCCCCAAGCGTATAGTGAGGGTCTGCTGGGAACGTCTCGCTGAGCCCCCTGTCAGACGGACTTTCAACTCACACCTCCGGAGAGTTTTCTCCCAGGTCCCGGCGGAGGAGGGGGGACATGGAGTAGCGAGTGGACCATGTTCTCTGCCTCAATCGCCGATGCGGCGGCTTCATAGCTGTGGTCGCAAGGTCTCTGGTGCTGGTCCCTGGCGGGGCAACCACCGAACCCGGTGGTGGACACCGGCAGTAAGGGATGCTGTCAGCTGAAGGAGTCCCTATCGAGCCATGATGGTTCGGGGGACTCCTGAGGCAGCTGCCAGTACCGGCAGGGCAGGCCAAGCGTGCCGCGGCCCGGGCATGTTGCAGAGGCAAAAACCCGGGACTGGGAGGAGTTTGGAGAGTCCATGGAGCATGACTATCGGTCGGCCTCGAAGAGATTCTGGCAAACCATCCGGCGCCTCAGGAGGGGGAAGCAGTTCTTTGCCAACACCATGTACGGTGCGGGTGGAGAGCGCTGACCTCGACTGGGGATATTGTCGGGCGGTGGAAGGAAATACTTTGAGGTTCTCCTCAATCCCCCCCGTCACGTCCTCTGTTACAGTGGCAGAGGCTGAGGATGTTGGGGGATACATCCATCTCCCTGGCCTTGGAGGTCACATGGTTGGCAGCCTCCATGGTGACAAGGCTCCGGGTGTGGATGAGATCACCCTGATTATCTCAAAGTCTCTGTGTTGATCGCAGCATTATGAGGGCGGGACTAACCGTGGTAACAAGAATCTGACGAGGAAAACACAACAACTCATCAGTCTCTTTTGACCGGCTCAATCTCACGCATGGAGCGCAACCCACACCGCGTCATTTATTGGGTACAGACATACACTTCGGTTTGACCCTTCAGTGTAAGACATACACACACACATATATATATACACAGATACCTACAAGAACACCCCCCACTTGCTCTTAATGTAACACGGCAGAAAAATACACAGGCATATTTACATTACAATTTACACATTTACACTGAAACCAACTCCAAAACAGAAAATTTGCGAACTTTTTCCAATTCTAACTTGCTCACCTGATTTAGTCATTACATCAGCTACCATGTCTGCTGTAGCACAAAATATAAACATTTTATTTTGATCTCATTTAGTGCAGAAACGAATGAAATGGAATCGAATGTCAATATGTATTACATCTTTGTCGGTTATAAGGGTTTTTGGACAATGCAATTGCAACCCTGGTTATCTGCATGACATGGTAACAAAGGTAAATATTGCTTTTTCTGAGTCCAATCCTTTAAGTAGTTTGTGCCTAGGTATAAACACTCTTGTACTGTGGCGGCCATCGCCATGTACTCCGCCTCACACGTTGAGCAAAGCTAACCGTAGCCTAGCTTTCCTGGTTTTCCAACATATGATAAGGCCCACTCTCAAATAGTGCAAAACAGTAGCCAGTTGTACTTCATTCCTGTCACACTCACAAAATCTGTGGCCCAATCTGCATCACTGTATGCTATAAGGCTACAGGTTACCGTCTGCCTTTCTATAACATAGCTCATTGTGTTAGTGTCCATTTTAAGTAGCGTAGCACATGTTTTGTCTGCTGTCCAGTGATGTTCTTCTATGGTGCAGGACAAGTATTGTGATAGTTTACTCACTATCCAACTTAATCTGGTCTTGTGGATGTCATTAAATAAATCAGGCTGCCCACTAGTTCTCTGTATCTACCAGAATCTACTAGTTCACCTTCTACTTCGAAGTTTTTGTTTCAGCTCACAAGGAGTGGAACGTGGGCTTACAGTCTGACTGACATGTTAAATCTTTCCAGTATTTTTGTTATATACCTGGTTTGATTCAGCTTTTACTCCTAGTTCGTCATGTGTACAAGTCAATCCACCCAAAAAATGTTGTAGAGCTTAAACCAAGGTCCTTTCATTTTGAATTCTCCTTACTCAACATTTCCTTTACATTTTTTAAGAGAATTCTCACACTTTGCACCAATAAATAACATCATCAACCCAAATAATAAGAATTACAGTCTCGTTCTTAGTCTGTCTACTATAGACACAATGATCTACAGGATATTGATGAAAACCATTTTCACATAATTGATCATGTAACATTTTATTCCAGTTCCTCCCTGTATGATGTTCAAACCATACAATGATTTATTCAACTTATAAACTAGCTTCATACCAGTCCTCTGACTTAACTCGTACAACCATCTGGTTGCTCCAAATACAACTCACAATCAATAGGCGCGTGCAAGTTAAGCGTTTTTACAATACACCCATTTGGTGAAGTTTTAAGTCGTACTGTGCTGCCATCTGCATTAAACAACGAACTGACTTCATGTCTGGCAGGTCGGCGAAAATGTTTCCTTGAAGTCAATCCAAGCTATCTTGGCTGTAGCCTTTAGCAACATATCCATTGTCCCCATCTTCCCCCCCACTGCGTTTTACCTTCTGCAATGTGGTCAGGGGGGTAAAAGTGTCATTTTCTGTTAGCGATCTCATTTCGTCCTCCATGGCATTAGACCAACACCCCCGGAACAACCGGAGAGTGCATAAGCCTCATCAAATGTCTTTGGTACGCCGTACATCAACCTGTAACAATAGTCAATGTGATCATCAAAGTTTGGTCATCATCAGCATAAAACATAGTCTTTCAAATATTGTGGATCTTTTCCTATCTCTTCTCGGATATCGTCCTTCAGTGTTTTCATTGGGGGGGGGGGGGGGGGGGGGGGGGGGGGGGGGGGGGGGGGGGGGGGGGGGGAAACAACATTGTCCCCAATCCACAGATAACAATCCAACAGCCAGAAAGGCTCTCTGAGCTAACTTACTTTGCACCTGTAAATGATCAAACTGTCCAAGAGATAATCTCCAGTCTGAGCTCCTCCACATGCAGCTTGGATGTACTACCCACTAGATTTCTGAAGTCTGTTCTGAGCAGTCTGTTACCTTCACTCACACAGATAGTAAACATGTCCCTTCATTCTGGAATATTCCCAAAGGCCCTGAAAACTGCAGTCATCAGGCCCCTGCTAAAAAAGAGCAGTCTGGATGCCACTGTACTTAACAACTATCGTCCCATCTCAAATCTGCCATTTATGGGGAAAGTCCTTGAGAAAGTTGTCTACCTACAGCTTACTAGATTTCTTATAATCAACAACTCATTTGATATGTTTCAGTCCGGCTTTAGACCCCACCACAGCACTGAGACTGCTCTCGTTAAGGTTACAAACGATATCCGGCTGAACACTGACGCAGACAAAGTCTCAATCTTAATCTTGTTAGATCTGAGTGCTGCCTTTGACACCGTCGACCATGAGATCCTCTTACAGAGACTAGAGGACTGGGTTGGCGTCACTGGCACCGCCCTAAGTTGGTTTAGGTCTTACCTTGAAGACAGGAAGTACTTTGTGGAGATTGGAAACTGTGTCTCAGATCATATGGCCCTGACCTGTGGAGTCCCACAGGGGTCGATCCTGGGACCTCTTCTGTTCAATCTCTACATGCTGCCGTTAGGTCAGTTAATACGCAGAAACAAAGTGTCCTATCATAACTATGCAGACGACACTCAGATCTATGTCTCACTGACTGCAGGAGAACATGGACCAGTGGACTCACTCCTTCACTGTATCCAACAGATCAGTGAGTGGATGCAAAACAACTTCCTTCAGCTAAACGCAGACAAAACTGAAATGATTGTCTTTGGTCCTCAGAAACAAAGAGAGCGTCATCTGTCACCTCCAGTCTCTCTCCCTAAAACCTTCAAACAAGGTCAGAAATCTAGGGGTAATACTGGACTCAGACTTACATTTTAATAGCCACATCAAATCAGTAACATCAGCAGCTTTTTACCATCTAAAAAACATTGCCAGGATCAAAAACATAGTGTCTAAAGCAGACCTGGAGATTCTTATCCATGCATTTGTCTCCAGTAGGTTAGACTACTGCAATGGCCTGCTCACAGGTCTGTCCAAACAGGCTGTAAAACAGCTGCAGTACATTCAAAATGCAGCAGCTCGAGTCCTGACTAGAACCAGGAAGTACGACCATATTAGTCCTGACTAGAACCAGGAAGTACGACCATATTAGTCCTGACTAGAACCAGGAAGTACGACCACATTAGTCCTGACTAGTGTGATCCGGCATGTGGGAGAGGACATGTTTTGTTTTAGTTTGCAGTGGTGTTTTTATATGCATGAGTGTTTTAACATTTTAGTCCTGCTCCAGCTGGAGACATGCCGCAGAGCCCCATGGACGCTGTTGCCCAATCCTGTGCACCACACAATTAGAAGCACCTGCGCTTGATTAGAGAGCAGCGAATAAAAGGGCAAGTGAAACGGACAGAGGCAGCGCAGGGCAACGGAACGGAACGGAAAACGGAACAGTAAACAAGAGCCACTGAGGACAACGCGTTGGAGACCACGGCTCTACAAGACCGGACCGAGCAGTGACCCAGGCTGCACCAGCGAGCCCTATCCACGCAGCGGCAGAGCGAGAAAGCTCTGCCTTGTCTGTGAGTAACGTTCTGTGGATAAGCTGGTGCAACCAGGAGAGCCTCAGGCCCCAGCAGCTGGCGAAGCTTGTTGTACTGTGTACTGGCTCTGCTCTTATGTCTAGAGCGTGGTGGAGAGGGAGGCGGCGGTCCGAGGAGGCACCTGACCCGGGGAAGAGCACCGTGACGTTGACTACACGCAGCGGCAGGGTGAATCCCTGCCGTGCCTGTAAGTACCTCTAGTCGTTGTAGCGGTGCTATAAGATCATTTTGTGGGGTCCCTTGCTTGTGTGTTCGGCTGTGTGGTGCTGCCGTTTCGTCCTTGTGCCCAGGGGCGGAGCTGGACCGCAAGCAGGAGACGGTGCCTGACTCTTGAGGGACGCAGCGGCAGGGTGGATCCCTGCCGTGTGTGTAAGTGCCCGCCCGTTGTCCCTCGTTAAAATTCAAAATGTGGAGGATAGTTCCTGCCGGCTTTTGTTTTTGTGCACAGGTCTCCCTGAAGAGGGCCCCCCCCCCTGCGCTCGGGACCTTTTTATCACCTTTTAAAGACTTTTTACCCCTGTTTTAATTTATTGTAATAAATTATTTGTTTTTAACAGTTTGCTCTGTCCTCTTTTGGTCACACCACTGCTCTGCCATAACTGTTTTAATTCGGTCCACCACTCAATCGTTTCCCTTGTCTCCAATAATCAAAACCCCCCTCATTACACTAGAACCAGGAAGTACGACCACATTAGTCCTGACTAGAACCAGGAAGTACGACCATATTAGTCCAGTCCTCAGGTCTCTGCACTGGCTTCCTGTGGCTCAGAGAATAGACTTTAAAACAGCTCTGCTTGTTACAAATCTCTCCATGGCCTCGCACCAAAATATATTAGTGACATGTTAGTCCCATATGAACCAGCCCGGACTCTGAGGAGCACAGGGACTGGACTCCTGCTGGGACTCTGAGGAGCACAGGGACTGGTCTCCTGCTGGGACTCTGAGGAGCACAGGGACTGGACTCCTGCTGGGACTCTGAGGAGCACAGGGACTGGCCTCCTGCTGGGACTCTGAGGAGCACAGGGACTGGACTCCTGCTGGGACTCTGAGGAGCACAGGGACTGGTCTCCTGCTGGGACTCTGAGGAGCACAGGGACTGGACTCCTGCTGGGACTCTGAGGAGCGCAGGGACTGGACTCCTGCTGGGACTCTGAGGAGCACAGGGACTGGACTCCTGCTGGGACTCTGAGGAGCACAGGGACTGGGAGCACAGGGACTGGACTCCTGCTGGGACTCTGAGGAGCACAGGGACTGGCCTCCTGCTGGGACTCTGAGGAGCACAGGGACTGGACTCCTGCTGGGACTCTGAGGAGAACAGGGACTGGACTCCTGCTGGGACTCTGAGGAGCACAGGGACTGGGAGCACAGGGACTGGACTCCTGCTGGGACTCTGAGGAGCACAGGGACTGGCCTCCTGCTGGGACTCTGAGGAGCACAGGGACTGGCCTCCTGCTGGGACTCTGAGGAGCACAGGGACTGGACTCCTGTTAGTGTCCAGAGTCAGAACTAAACATGGGGAGGCTGCTTTTCAGATTCATGCTGCTAAAATCTGGAACAGTCTTCCTGAAGATGTGAGACAGGCCTCCTCTCTGACAATGTTTAAAACCAGGTTAAAGACAGTTCTGTTTAGCTGTGCTACAACTGAGGGATTTTATATTTGTATCTTTCTTTTTAATGTTCTGTGATTATGATTTTAATGCTTTCTTGTTTTGTTCAGCACTTTGAGTTGCCTTGGTATAAATTGTGCTATACAAATAAACTTGCCTTGCCTTTTCTAAAATCTACACTTTTTAAAAAGCTCTGGTTCAGAAGCAACTTCTCTGTTTACGTTTGAACCAAACAAAAAGTCTGAAAAATAGAACAAGAGAATTTAAACACTTACCCAGACAGCAAAGGGACAGAAGCAGGACTCTGATGTCCATGGTCTGGACCAGAACTGGACCAAGTCTGAACCAGGTCTGAAGCAGGTCTGAAGCAGGTCTGAAGCAGGTCTGAAGCAGGTCTGAAGCAGGTCTGAAGCAGGTCTGAAGCCGGACTAAACCAGGACTAAACCAGGACTAAACCAGGACTGAAGCCGGTCTAAACCAGGACTAGGTCTGGTCTGGGTCTGGTCTCACTGATCGCTGTCTCTTGAACATGTTCTTATCTCGTCATCGTCACTTTTTCTTGTGAAGACGGAAATGTTTTAATCTGATGTAAACGTTTCCACGAACTGCTCAGTCTCTTCCATTTAAAGCTCGGGTCTCTAACTTCTCTGTTTCCATAGTAACAGGTCGTTGGTCCGACAGAAAGGGCCTCGTAAATGTGAAATGTTTGAACAAATCAGACCAGAGAGAGACCAGAGAGAGAGACTAGAGAGACCAGAGAGAGACAATACACAATACAATTTATTCTTGTATAGCCCTAGGTCACAACAGAAGTCATCTCAGAGGACTTAACAAAACCATTGAAATCACCAACACAGGTCAGAGAATCAACAGTTAAAACACATGAAGAATATAAAGCACACACAGAAGAAAATGTCCATACATGTTGTAGAATGCTAAAGTGTCCTGATCATCACCAATCCTTTCTGTTGGACACTAACTGTCCAACAAGACCCTCCTGCATCGACAAGGAAAAACTCTTAAAAAACCCAGTGGGAAAACGTGAGAAACCTTGGGGAGAACTAGGGAAACCCACAGGGAGGGAGACCCATATGAGAAAGGGATCCGCTCCTCCGGACGGACAGACTAATGATCCAGGACCTAAGCTAGCTACAGAACGTGGACCAGTGGCCGCTGAACGTGGACAGGTCCGGTGCAGGACTGAAGCACTCCCAGGCGGGTCGGGCGGGGCAGTCCGCAGGTGTAGATGGAAGAGGCCAGGCTCAGAGATCCCGTCATCGTACCATGAAACAGACAATGGGACAACGGGTGAATAGCAATGAACAAACTACAGTCAGAATCCTAAAAATGCTAAACAGATAAAGTAGGAAGGAGGAGAGGATAGGGCTCAAGTTACCATACTTCTCCCAGCAAACTGACTCCCTATGCAGCTTGACTAACACTCTGAGGAGTTTAACCTTCTCCGAGTCTTACCTTCCTAGCCATATGCTAAACTAAAGAGGACTGTTTTAAACCTAGCCTTGAATAAAGAATAACATACAGCATAATATATAACATAATATACAACATAACACAATACATTATTGAATAATATATAACATAATATATAACATAATACAGCATATATATATAATATATACACTACATATTATATATTACCTAATTATATGCTAAATTAAAGTAAAGTGCTTTAAGCCTGGCCTTGAATGTGGAGACCGTATCTGCTTCCTTAACATAAATGGGAAGCTGATTCCACAGTAAAGGAGCTTGGTAGCTAAATGCTCTGCCACCAACAGTGACCTTTGGACCTTAGGGACCACCAGACGTCTGGCGTTTTGTGAGCGCAACGCTCGACCTGGTTGATACGACACTAACGTGTCTTGGAGATAAGAGGGAGCCAAGCCATTTATGGCTTTATATGTTAAGAGTAGGATTTTAAACTTTATTCTGTACTCCACAGGGAGCCAGTGGAGTGATTTTAACACCGGAGTTATGTGCTCCCTCCTTTTGGTACCTGTTAAGATCCTAGCTGCTGTATTCTGAACGAGCTGGAAGCTCTTCAAAGAGGCTTTAGGGCACGCTGCCAGTAAAGCGTTACAGTAGTCGAGTCTTGAGGTGACAAACGCGTTAATGAGTTTTTCCGCGTCACTTTTAGGAAGGAAATTCCTAATTTTAGCGATGTTCCGTAAGTGGAAGTACGCCGTTTTAGTTGCTTGGCTTATATAAGCCTTGAAGGAGAGTTCTTGGTCAAAAATGACTCCAAGATTCCTCACAGTGTTACTGGGTATTATACTGACATTATCGAGAGTAACCATCTGGTTAGTGAGGGAGTCACGCAGGCGCTTCGGACCGAGTAGGATCACTTCTGTCTTCTCCGGGTTGAGAAGTAGGAAGTTAAGAGTCATCCACATTTTAAGGTCCTTTATGCAGGCACTGAGCTTTTCTAGCTGATCTGTCTGATTTGGCTTCATCGACAGATAAAGCTGTGTGTCATCTGCATAGCAGTGGAAATTAATTCCATGCTTTTTAATAATGTTTCCCAGTGGCAGCATGTAGAGAGTAAAAAGAATCGGTCCGAGTACCGAACCCTGCGGCACACCGAATTCCACTCCAGAATAAGGCGACGAGTCCTGATTCACATTGACGAAGTGATATCGATCTGATAAATAGGATTTAAACCAGCCAAGGGCTGTTCCTCTAAGACCTATATCACATTCTAGCCTCTGCAGTAGAATGCTGTGGTCTATTGTGTCAAATGCAGCACTAAGGTCCAGTAGGACCAGCACTGACACTTGTCCATTATCGGCAGCTAGTAGTAAGTCATTTGTGACTTTGACTAGTGCCGTTTCAGTGCTATGATGAGCTCTGAATCCTGATTGAAAGACTTCAAACATATCATTTTCCTGCAGGTGGCAGCGGAGCTGCTCAGCTATAAGTTTTTCCAGGATTTTAGATATAAAAGTGAGGTTTGAGATCGGTCTGTAGTTTGTAAGTATTTCTGGGTCCAGGTTTGTTTTCTTCAGAAGGGGTTTGATTACCGCGGTTTTAAAAGCTTGTGGGACATAGCCACATTGTATGGATGCGTTTATTATATTTACGATAGGCTCAATTATCAAAGGAAGTATGTCTTTGAAGAGCCATGTCGGGACTGCGTCTAACATGCAAGTTGAGGCTTTTGAGGATGTGACCACAGAGATCACCTCTGCTTGGCTCACAGCCATGAATTTATTAAGGCCCACTGAAGAGTCAAGTGGGAAGTCACGTATGCCGCTTCAACCTGTCCACCACTAACAGCAGGAGCAACCTCCTCCAGCTTGTCACGGATGGATGTAATTTTATTATTAAAGAAGTGGAGAAAGTCGACACTGCTCAGTGAGCTTGGAATTTTAGGCTCGATTGCGCTATGGCAGTTTGTGAGTTTAGCGACGGTACCAAACAAAAATCTACTGTTGTTTTTATTGGCTTCTATTAAAGTTGAATAGTATTGAGTTCGAGCCCCGCGAAGGGCCTTCTTGTAGTTTCGGAGACCTGCTTTCCACTCCCTGTGGACAGGCTCCGAGTGGGAGTGGCGATATAGCCTCTCCAATTTTCTGACGTCCTGTTTTAAAGTGTGGAGTTGAACACTGTACCAGGGCGACGATGATCTAATCCTAATGGTTTTCTGTTTTAAAGGAGCTGCTGCATTTAATGCAGATTTTAAAGACTCCATAGTGTTGCCCACCGTTTGGTCAATGACTGAGGGACTGCAGCTGCTGTGAACAGGTTCACCTGCAGCAGTATTCAACATAGGCTGTATTAGTTCTTTGAACCTTGTGATAGATTTATCATTTAAGGTTCTTTTCATTATGGTTTTATCTTGCGGGACAGGAAAGTCCTCCAAATCGAGATCAAACGTGATCAAGAAATGGTCAGACAGCAACGAGCTTTGACGCTGGATGTCAACATTGGAGACATCACAGCCGTAGGTCAGGACAAGGTCCAAGGTGTGGTTATGAATGTGAGTAGGTTCCTCGACATTCTGAGTAAAACCAACACCATCTAGTACGGCGCTGAAAGCTTTGTTTAAGCTGTCAGTGCTGTCGTCCACATGTATATTGAAGTCTCCAGCTATAACTATGTTTTCCCATTCCAAAACTAGGTTTGAAATGAAGTCAGAGAATTCTGTTAGGAACTCGCTGTAAGGACCAGGAGGTCGGTATAAAACTATAAATAGTACTGCTTTTTGTTTTCTCCACCCAGGACAGGTGATTGAAAGTGTTAAGTTTTCAAACGAGTGAAAAGCGTTGTTGGTTTTGGGACTAAGAACCAAGTTGGTGTGTGATATAATCGCAACACCACCGCCGCGACCTGTAGCTCTGGCTTTCTGGTAGTTAACATGCGTGGAGGAGTGCACTCATTCAATCTAACGTAGTCGTCCTGTTGGAGCCAAGTCTCCGAGAGCGCTAAACAGATCCAAGCCCTTGTCTATAATAAGTTCGTTTATGAGAAGCGATTTAGACGAGATTGATCTGACGTTCATTAAACCACATTTAACAACCCTACTGTTAGAACTATTTCTGTCTGTCTGAACTTTTATTAAGTTACTGTGTCTGACACCCAGGTCAGATTTCCTCATATAGTGCTTTAGACTTCAAGCGAGGAACACTCACAGTTTCAATCTGACTAGGTTCTGAGGCTAGTAACTGAGCATACACAGGCATACACACACACACACACACAGTTTCAATCTGACTAGCTTCTGAGGCTAGTAACTGAACAGATGGGGCTCAGAGGTTGTGGCAGAGCAGCTCTGCACCCGGGCCTCAGTTCTGCACGTCATTTGAGCCGGCAGAACAGTTTAGAGCCAGGGCCAAATTCTTAGCCAAAAGGGATGTACCCGCCAACGTTGGGTGGATATCATCCGAGCGGATGAGACCGGGCTTTCCCCAAAAGGCACTCCAATTGTCAACATGAACAACACCACTTCGAGGGCACCAGCCAGACAGCCAGCGGTTGAAAGCCGAGTGTCTGCTGAATGCTTCTGCACTGCTAGTGCTAGGTAGGGGCCCAGAGAAGATGACAGTGTCGGCCATTGTGCTAGCCAGCTTGCACACGGCGGCGACTTGCAGCTTCAACACCTCGGACTGTTTCCGCCGAACGTCATTACCACCCGCGTGAATAACAATTCGACGGAAACGCTGCTTGTGGGTCATCATGAGCCTCAGATTCCCTTCAATATCACCAAGCCTGGCCCCAGGGAAGCACCGAACAGTGGCTCCTGGGATCTTAACACCTCTAACAATAGAGGAGCCAATTACCAGCGCATCAGCGACTCCATCGGCTCTCTCAGCAGCTCTCTCAGCGGCTCTCTCAGTGGGGCCTTCTTCCCCGCCCGGCCGCGCGGGGGCGCAGCCGGACAGAGCGTCCCAGCGATTGTAAATGCTAACAGGAGGAGGCCCAATGGGGAAACTACCAACAACACGTGCCCTCTCCGAACAGTCACAAAGCCATCACTATCCTGGTCTTGTCCCAGCTGCGGAGGACGGGCTGGGAGGCTAGGCTCGCTAGTTCTCCTCTGCCTTTCCCTAAAGCTGCGCTCCGCTGTCCCTGAGGATACGGCCTGGCTGTAGCGAATGCTAGCGCTAGCTCGAGACTCCAGTGCTCGGAGACGCAGCTCTAACTCACTGACCCTGGATTCCAGAGCTACGACTACACTACACTTCACACATCTATCACTACCCTCAGAGAAGGATCCAGGGTTTAGACTCGCCATATGGCAACTCGAGCAGTAAAGGATTGAGGGAGAGACAGCAGCCGCCATAGTAGCGAGTTAGCGGCTAGGCTAGGCTAAGCTAGGCTAGGCTAAGCTAGTACGGATCCGGGCCCGCACAACAGACTCCGAGACCAGACAAACAACCGCTACCTAAACCTCAGCTACAGTACAGCTGACTCGGAGTGCTTACACAGTTAGCTTGGTGTACAATACGTGGATTTGTAATGTGTTTGTTAGTGCAAACAGAGAGCAGAGTGATAGCAGTCAAGAAACACGCTCACCGGATACAGGAAGTCACGTCACTCCATCTATTTTATTGATCATTTAGCACGGTAGCGCCCTCCAAAGCTATTTTCTCACGTACATTTCGGATGTTCATATATTACAGCATTTTCCCGCAGCCAAAACAAACAAATTAGGAAGACAGAATGCTAATGCACATGCCTTGGTGACGGCGCGCATGCATAAGCAACAGGACGGCAGAGAGCCCAGGAGGCGCGGTCGCGGAGGACTCTCAAACAGTTATTGTGGTCATACCTCCAAAAGTAAGTATTTATATACCGCCTTTTCACTGCAGATCTGAGTTTCAAAGCGGTTTACAAGTGTTATTTTTTTTTGGGCATTTGTCTCTCCACACAGAGATGGGAGCGGGGGCACCAGTACAGGAGGCGCATGCCAGACCTATTGTACATATTTTTAGTGGTAGGGGAAACCGGAGTACCCGGAGGAAACCTACGCAGACACGGGGAGAACATGCAAACTCCACTCAGAAAGGCCCTGGTCCGACCGGGATTCGAACCCAGGACCTTCTTGTTGAGAGGCGAGAGTGCTATCCACTCAGCCACCATGCCGCCCAAAAGTACAAACTTTAGCCGAGACGAGCAAACAGAAATATGTTTTCAGATGCCTACTTTGTAATCCCAAGAGAAAGTTCCTCTGTGACTGATAATAAGGGTGTTACGATTGTTTTCCTAAATGGGTCCTTAGCACAGTTCATTTTTAAACTTATATATATGTAATTTTGTTTGCAATTTCAAAGGGCATTCTTGCTTAAATAGAGCCATTACTCGGCTCTGATTGACATTTGTTATGTGTATATTAGGCTATTGTTACAAACAACAAAAACAATTCTTATGAAATATATGTTAATTGGTGATAGCTCATTGCTATAATTTCTCAATTTATATTGTTTACAATTGCAAAAGGCATTCTTGTGTTTTATTTTGGTGTTTTGGGCTATTGTTCAATAAATATCTAAATTCTAACCTTTATCTGTTTAATTGAAAGTAGCTTCTATATTTCAAGCTACTTTTGACAGGATTCTGTAACTTAGCTTGCTACATTTTTATGGGTGGTAGCTTCTGTGCAGTGAAGCTGAATTTATTGTAGAGTAGTTTGTAGCTTAGCTCACTACACAAATCAAGTAGCTTGCCCATCACTGTCCAGTTATTTGCTGAGTGATTAATGTAACCAATATGTTGATACGTTTTGCATTATAACCAGCCTGTATTTGCCTAAAGCAACAAGCCACTTTTTTGATTACCACTGGTTTGTCTCACTAATTCTCTCTAGATCTCTTGGGGCTCAAACTGAAGAGTGTTTGTTCCAAGGAGCACAAGAGGTGACCCCAATGAAGCAGCAGCAGCCAACCCTGTGGCCAGCATTCCCATTCTTCAGACTAGAATCATTGCCTCCCTGCCCCTGGTCGTCTTGGTTCAGGTGGTTGACTACGGCTCTGCAGAGGATCAAGTGCTCTCCAAACGGTTTGGCCTGAGACTGGAGGGCAATGATGATGCGCCTGTCCTGGATAAGGAAGTTGCCGAAGTCTCCTGGATGCTGTAGATGGTTAAGATAAGATAAGATAAGATAAGCTTTATTTATCTCACATAGGAGAAATGTACATGTCACATTTGGCATGGATAGAGACACTCAGATTGTGCAAAGGGAGGAAATGTGCAAACATGTTACATGCAGGATATATATGTACAATAAAAGTGACAATAATTATGTACAACAAAAGTGACAAGTGTCAATTGGAAACAGTGTCAATAGTAGTGCAGGTTTTCACACAGTGATCATTTAAAGTGACTTATTGTACAGTCTGACAGCGGTAGGGATAAAGGCCCTGCGGTAGCGCTCCTTCCTACACTGAGGGTGTCTCAGTCTTCCACTGAAGGAGCTCCTCAGCTCCTCTACAGTCCTGTGCAGTGGGTGGGAGGTATTGTTCATGATGGAGGTGGCTTTGGCTAGCACCCTCCTGTCCCTCACCTCCTCCACAGAGTCCAGGGAGCAGCCCAGAGTGGAGCTGGCCCTCCTGACCAGCTTGTTAAGTCTGTTTCTGTCCCGCTCTGTGCTGCCCGGGGCCCAGCACACGGCAGCGTAGTAAATGGCAGAAGCTACCACAGAGTCATAAAAAGTCCTGTGCAGAGGCCTGCTCACTCCGAAGGACCTCAGCCTCCTCAGAAGGAAGAGGCAACTTTGGCCCTTCTTGTGCAGGGCGTTTGTATTATGGGACCAGTCCAGTTTATTGTTAATGTGAACACCCAGGTACTTGAAGCTGTCCACCAGCTCAATGTCCTCCCCCTGGATGTTCAGCAGCGTGTGGGAAAGTGGTTTTCTCCTGAAGTCGATGATCATCTCCTTGGTCTTACTGGTGTTCAAGCACAAGTGGTTGCACTCACACCAGTCGACAAAGTCCTTGATAACCGACCGATATTCCAGTTCGCTCCCCCCAGACACACAGCCCACGATGGCGGAGTCATCGGAGAACTTCTGCAGGTGACAGCTGTGTGTGTCGTGTGTGAAGTCTGAGGTGTAGGTGAAGAGAAACAGTGAGAAGACAGTGCCCTGAGGGGCCCCAGTGCTGCAGACGACCACCTCAGACTCACAGCTGCGCAGCCGCACGTACTGTGGTCGGTCTGAGAGCTAGTTGATGGTCCATGCAGTGAGGCTACTGTCCACTCCCGCGTCCTCCATCTTCCCCTGCAGCAGTGCCGGCTTGATGGTATTGAAAGCGCTGGAGAAGTCGAAAAACATGACCCTCACAGCGCTCCCGGCGGGCTCCAGGTGGGAGAGCGTCCGCTGCAGGAAGTAGATGACGGCGTCCTCTACTCCGATGTTGGATCTGTAGGCGAACTGCAGCGGGTCCAGGGTGGGGCGGTTGTGAGGGTAGTAGTGGCCCCTAGGGGAGCCAAAGCCAGAGCTCAGGTCTCCAAACTGGTGAATGTGCACTGCTTTGGTCTCAATTGAGTTTTTGTCAAAGCCACGGAGCTGAAGGACGACTGACAGCGTGTCAAAAGAGGTTTCTTGGTAAAACAGCACCTGCCAAATATCTCTATCTACAGGCGGATCACTGACTTCCTGAAGTACAGGAAGCAGCGTGTGCGTCTGGGGAAGAATGTCTCGGACTCTCTGATTATAAATACAGGGGCCCCACAGGGCTGTGTTCTTTCTTCCCTGCTCTTCTCCCTGTACACCAACCACTGCACCTCCAGCCACGACTCCGTGAAGCTGATCAAGTTCGCGGACGACACCACCCTCATTGGACTCATCTCCAACAATGATGAGTCCGCCTACTGGAGGAAGGTGGACTAGCTGGTGTCCTGGTGCAGTGGTAACAACCTGGAGCTGAATGCCCAAAAGACAGGGGGGATGATTTTTGTCTTCAGGAAGAACACAGTCCCCCCGCCCCCACCCTCCCTGATGGACTCCCCCATTACCTCTCCGGAGTCCTTTTGTTTCCTGGGCACCACCATCACCCAGGACCTCAAGTGAGAGCCGACCATCTGCTCCCTCATCAACAAGGCCCAGAAGTAGATCTACTTACTGAGGCAGCTCAGGAAAGCCAAGCTGCCTGCACAGATGTTGGTGCAGTTCTACACGGCCATCATCAGAATCAGAATCATTTTTATTGCCACGTAAGTAATAGGGTTTAATATTTTTCCCGAAAATGAGACGTATCAAATCCCGGGAAAAGACGACGCCTTTCCCAGGAAATCCCGGGAAATAGCTGTTGTTTGTAGTTGTTGTTTTTAGCCCAAGTAATGTATGATATCACTCAAATATATAATCCAACAAAAGCTGCCATCTCCACTAGTGTTTCACCAAGCGACTTGCTAGCTTTTCTAAAGTAGCCATAGCGTTTTCAGACGTTTTGTTGATGGGCTTTCTTCAGGAATTTCACTATTATGAGATTCTAAATGTCTGCGCAATCCACTTGTCGACCTGTGACGTGCGGTGTGGTTTGGAGGCACTGACTTCAGCCCAATCAGATGAACATATATCATATAAATCATATAAATCAACCTACAAAGCGGCTTATTCACAATTAGTTTGGCTACAGCAGAATGTTTTACATGGCCCGCATTGTTTGCTCAAACAAAACGCAAAAGTTCGAAAAAGGCACATTTCCAATTGTGTTATGGGTCTTACCTTAGTTATTAATGAACAGCACAGACCACTTCAGTTCAGACCAGTTTCATGTTTAAGCACAGATATGTAATCCCCCATTTGGAAATAAGCCCAAAGAGTTTTAAAGCGTAAAACAAAACGAGTGCCACCTCCATAAACTCCTCTGTGTTTTCGCTGCAGCCGGCTCTCGGGCGCATCCAATTTCTAATATCAACTTTCTTACCCTTCTCCTCTCTTCCTTATCATTCCTATCGTCATTGGAAGCAGAACATTACCCTAAATGCATTTTATATGATCTTAAAATGTGTTATATGTATGTTAGCCAAACCTGTTGCTGCCCTTAGCAGATGGAAAAAAGAAAGGAGCTTTCTGATAGAATTGGACGTAGCCAAATTCTGGGCTCACATGTGCCCCGTACCCTGAGGCTAGCCTCATTACAAGTCATGGTTTAGCGCGATTAAGACCCATATTTGTTGTCAAAAACACAATTTATGAGCCATCCTCTCAGCTGTAGACATGTTGATTGTAAATGAAATATGTTTGAACTTTGAACAACAATAAACGTGCTCTATAATAGGAGCGCACTGGATTTTTAAAAAAACTTTCATTTCCCGTTTCCCGTCATAACATTTCCCGGGAATCGGGAAATAGTTTTGATCAGATTTCCCGGGAATCCCGTGTCCCGGGATTAAACCCTAGTAAGTAACAAGAAGTCACAGACTTGGAAATTGCTTTGGCTCAGTGCAACAGTCAGAAAGAGATCATAAAAAATAAAGAGTAAAAAACACTTCTAAGGAATACATCCATCCATCCATCCATCCATTTTCTTTTGCTTTATCCGTTGCCGGGTCGCGGGGGCAGCAGTCTAAGCAGAGACGCCCAGACTTCCCTATCCACACACACTTCCTCCAGCTCATCCGGGGGGACCCCAATGCGTTCCCAGGCCAGCTGAGAGACATAGTCCCTCCAGCGTGTCCTAGGTCTTCCGCGGGGCCTCCTCCCGGTGGGACGTGCCCGGAACACCTCCCCAGGGAGGCGTCCAGGAGGCATCCGGAATAGATGCCCGAGCCACCTCAACTGGTTCCTCTCGACGTGGAGAAGCAGCGGCTCTACTCCGAGCTCCTCCCGTGTGACTGAGCTCCTCACCCTATCTCTAAGGGAGCGCTCAGCCACTCTGCGGAGGAAGCTCATTTCGACCGCTTGTATCCGCGATCTCGTTCTTTCGGTCATTACCCAAAGCTCATGACCATAGGTGAGGGAGGGAACAAAGATTGCCCGGTAAATCGAGAGCTTTGCCTTTCGGCTCAGCTCCCTCTTTACCACAACGGTCCGATACAGCGACCGCATCACTGCGCACGCTGCACCGATCCGCCTGTCAATCTCACGCTCCATTCTTCCCTCACTCGTGAACAAGACCCCGAGATACTTGAACTCCTCCACTTGAGGAAGGACCTCTCCACCCACCTGTAGAGGGCAAGGCACCTTTTTCCGGTCGAGCACCATGGCCTCGGATTTGGAGGTGCTGATTCTCATCCCAGCCGCTTCACACTCGGCTGCAAACCGCCCCAGTGCATGCTGCAGATCCTGGTTCGTTGGAGCCAACAGGACAACATCGTCCGCAAACAGCAGAGATGAAATCCTGTGGTCTCCGAACCTGACCCCCTCCGACCCCTGGCTGCGCCTAGAAATTCTGTCCATAAATACAGTGAACAGAACCGGTGACAAAGGGCAGCCCTGTCGGAGGCCAACATTCACCGGGAACAGGTCTGACTTACTGCCGGCAATGCGAACACAGCTCTGGCTCCGGTCATACAGGGATCGGATGGCCCTCAGCTGAGGACCTCCGACCCCGTACTCCCGGGGAACCCCCCAAAGGACACCCCGGGAACACAGTCGAACGCCTTCTCCAAATCCACAAAGCACATGTGGACAGGTTGGGCGAACTCCCATGAACCCTCGAGTATCCGATGGAGAGTATAGAGCTGGTCCAGTGTTCCGCGACCGGGACGAAAACCACACTGCTCCTCCTGGATCCGAGATTCGACCATCGGCCGTAGCCTCCTCTCCAGTACCTTGGAGTAGACCTTACCGGGGAGGCTGAGGAGTGTGATCCCACAATAATTGGAACACACCCTCCGGTCCCCCTTCTTGTAGAGAGGGACCACCACCCCAGTCTGCCACTCCATTGGCACCGCCCCCGATCGCCACGCGATGTTGCAGAGACGTGTCAGCCAAGACAGTCCTACAACATCCAGAGACTTTAGATAATCAGGGCGGATCTCATCCACACCCGGAGCCTTGTCACCATGGAGGCTGCCAACCACCTTGGTGACCTCAGCCAGGGAGATGGATGTATCCGCCCCAACATCCTCAGCCTCTGCCTCTGTAACAGAGGACGTGACGGGGGGATTGAGGAGAACCTCAAAGTATTCCTTCCACCGCCCGACAATATCCCCAGTCGAGGTCAGCAGCTCTCCACCCGCACCGTACATGGTGTTGGCAAAGAACTGCTTCCCCCTCCTGAGGCGCCGGATGGTTTGCCAGAATCTCTTCGAGGCCGACCGATAGTCATGCTCCATGGACTCTCCAAACTCCTCCCAGTCCCGGGTTTTTGCCTCTGCAACAGCCCGGGCCGCGGCACGCTTGGCCTGCCGGTACTGGACAGCTGCCTCAGGAGTCCCCCGAACCATCATGGCTCGATAGGACTCCTTCAGCCTGACAGCATCCCTTACTGCCGGTGTCCACCACCGGGTTCGGGGGTTGCCGCCGGGACCAGCACCAGAGACCTTGCGACCACAGCTATGAGCCGCCGCATCGGCGATTGAGGCAGAGAACATGGTCCACTCGTACTCCATGTCCCCCTCCTCCGCCGGGACCTGGGAGAAACTCTCCCGGAGGTGTGAGTTGAAAGTCCGTCTGACAGGGGGCTCAGCGAGACGTTCCCAGCAGACCCTCACTATACGCTTGGGTCTGCCAGGTCTGACCGGCTTCTTCCCCTGCCAGCGGATCCAACTCACGACCAGGTGATGATCGGTTGACAGCTCCGCCCCTCTCTTTACCCGAGTGTCCGAGACACGCGGTCGAAGGTCAGATGATACGACAACAAAGTCAATCATCGACCTCCGGCCTAGGGTGTCCTGGTGCCACGTGCACTGGTGGACACCCTTGTGCTCGAACATGGTGTTCGTGATGGACAAACTGTGACTGGCACAGAAGTCCAACAACTGAACACCGCTCGGGATCAGATCAGGGGGACCGTTCTTCCCGATCACCCCTCTCCAAGTGACACTGGCGTTTCCCACATGGGCGTAGAAGTCCCCCAGGAGAATAACGGAGTCCCCGGGCGGTGCACCGTCCAGTACCCCTCCCAAGGACTCCAAGAAGGCCGGGTACTCTGCACTGCTGTTAGGCCCGTAGGCCGTCACAACAATGAGAGACTTGTCCCCCACCCGGAGGCGGAGGGACTCGACCCTCTCATTCACCGGGGAGAACTCCAACACGTGGCGGCTGAGATGGGGGGCAATGAGAATGGCCACCCCAGCTCGCCGCCTCTCCCCGCGGGAAACTCCAGAAAAGTGGAGCGTCCAACCCCTCTCAAGGAGTTGGGTTCCGGAGCCCAAGCTGTGTGTGGAGGTGAGGCCAACTATCTCTAGTCGGTATCGCTCAACCTCCCCCACGAGCTCGGGCTCCTTCCCCCCCAGTGAGGTGACGTTCCACGTCCCAAGAGTAAGTAAGTAAGTAAGTAAGTAATCTTTATTTATATACCGCCTTTTCACTGCAGATCTGAGTCTCAAAGCGGTTTACAATTGTTAATTTAAGAGCCAGATGTTGTGTGTGCGGACTGGGTCGCCGAGGTCTCCGCCTTCGACTGCCGCCCAGTCCTCTCAGCACCGCTGATTCTAAGGAATACATTTAAATTTAAAATAGAATTACAGTTACTATTTACGATATACAAATGCACAAGGTGCACACAATGTAAGGTGACAGCAGTACGGTGAAGTAAAGTGACGTATGATGGGCAGTAAAGTGACTTTATAAGGGGCGGTGGGACAGGTTAAGAAGTGTTCAAGAGTCCAACAGCAGAGGGACTCATTAAGTCCATCCTCACCTCCTCCATCACCGTGTGGTTCACTGGAGCCACAGTCAGGGACAAACAGAGACCACAGCGCATTGTGCGCTTTGCAGAGAAGGTGGTCGATCGCTGTAGGACCTCTATGACGCCCAAGCTCGAGGCCGGGCTGGTCGTATCACAGCCGACCCGTCTCACCTGCACATTGATTGTTCCAACCTCTTCCCTCGGAGACCAGAACTTCCTGCCATAAGAACCGTTTCTTCCCCTCTGCTGTTGGACTCTTTAACACTTCATAACCTGTCCCCCGCCCTTTATAAGTCACATTACTGCCCTTTATAAAATCACTTTACTACCCAACATAACGTCACTTTACTGCTGTCACCTGTGTGCACCATGTGCACTTGTATATTGTATATAGTAATTGTAATTGTAATAATTTTATTTAAATTTTTAGAAGTGTATGCTGATTATCATTATGCCTTACTCTATTCTTACCTCTCTTCTTTGACTGTTGCACCAAGCCAAAGCAATTTCCTAGTCTGTGACTTCCTGTTCTTTGGCAATAAA
Source organism: Knipowitschia caucasica (assembly GCA_964034765.1). NCBI lineage: Eukaryota > Metazoa > Chordata > Actinopteri > Gobiiformes > Gobiidae > Knipowitschia > Knipowitschia caucasica. The sequence continues at coordinate 8,766,741 of OZ035827.1, read as the reverse complement.
AATTATTCTGATTCTGTTGCTGAGACATAATATTCTTTGACGTTTTCGTTGATTTAAATCTATACAATTGTCTTTTTGTTTGAAAATTGTCCTTCTTGAGTTAGCTAATTAGCAGCTAAATCGGCAGAACTTTGGTTACGGAGGCAAAATTCGCAAATCAGTTCTGAAAAATCCAAATATCAAGAGTTTGAAGACATGTTAGACCAGCTACTATCTACCTAGCAGTGGTTTAAAAAAAAAACAATTATACCCAGTTACTCCATGTCAGTCGGCATATAAACAGTAAACATATAAAAGTGAGAGCTACTTTTTAATTTGCCAGAGCCATATATCTTTAAAGGAATAAAGGAAACATGACCTTATTGGAATATATATTTACTTAACACCACTGCATATGTACTTGGAAGACCCCTGTATTACCCAGTATCACATAAGTCATTAAATCATTAAGCATCAACCATAGAAAATACATAATCTTAGAAATACAATTTCCTAGTTTGTGACCTTTAGTTACTCACAATGGCAATACATATAATTCTGATTCTGATAAACAAACATTAAGATCACTCAAGGGATTAAATACATAGTTCCTACATGACGTCACTACATACGGGGATTTGCCGACCCGGCGCCATTTGTGTTGGCATTCTGTGGGCAAAACAATAGAAAAAGAAGCTGAAACGTGTTAATGTCGTGATAAAGTTGAAAATGGTCATCTCCTGCTGGGTCAATGGATGTTCAAATCGTGCCGGAGGTTCCGTTAAACTTGGATTTTACAGTATACCCATCATTAGACTTCATGAATGTGAGAAGACTAAGCTTTTGTCAGAACAACGACGGAGGTTATGGCTTGCGAAGATAAACAGGCAAGAAACTCCCTCAAAACACGCAAGAATATGCTCGGAGCACTTTGTGTCAGGTGCGTATCGTATCTTATAATGTGTTGACACACGTAATTTACTCAGTACTAACTTGTGTATTCTGATATCTGGTAACTTGAGAGTTTCATTATTTAGCGTTAGATTACTTTATTATGAGGAGGATCGGTGTCGCGTCCGAGGCTCTCGAGGGCAACGTAAATGTATTAAATAGATAATAATAGTTCTATGGTGGGCTAAAACAATGTTCACAAACAGCATTGCTTCTGTAAAAAGATCTGTGTCATAAAATAAACTGCTCTTTACGCCTGGAAAAATCAGTTGCCCACCATTCACCAAAACATACGGTCAAAAACGCGGAAATAAACAATAACAGCAATCCAGAGTGTCCGTGTGGCATTAGCATTAATTAAATTAATTGTTAATATAATTAAAATAATTAAATGGAGCTCCAACTGGTATTAAATCTAAAGTTTTTGAGAAATGTTTGCATTGCTTGTTAATTTTTGCTGCATAATTTGATCAAATATGTAAAACATGTCCGTAGCACGTTAAACTGTGGTGCCATTGTATTAATATACAATTATTTTCACAAAAGTTGCCCTTTTTTTCCAATTTGCGTTTGAATATCTACATTTATTCTCATTCTTCTGTTTAATGGCATGCACAAACACAGCAGCGTGCCATCAAAGATGGCGTCTCCGAGGAGGTCATGTGACATTCATCGGTCTGTGGGAACTATGTATAGATAACCCCCTCTGGTTTAACCACGCATCTGCCCTGAACTTGTTTATTGCAACACACAACCTCAGGCATGACAAGAGGAACTCTGTAGCATAGTGTAAGCTGTGAGCTTATTTTAATGCATCTCACAAATATCAGGGAATAATAAATATTCATAATAACAAATAAAAGTAGTATGTTACGGAGCAGAGAGCTGCATGTCCATGGGACTTACTCACTCTGAAGGAAGTGATTTTGGTGGGGGAGTTTGACTACTCGGATGATCCCGGGAGCTGTTGTCTGGGGCTTCATGGTCCTGTTAGGGCAGGGGTGGCCAACCAGTCAGAGACTAAGAGCCAATATTTTTTACTGTGTTACAGCAAAGAGCCACATCATACAAATGTGCACTACATAAACATCACCCCAACCCTTACACACGCACGCACACACATGCAATCTGTCTGAGCAGAGAGAGGTGTGCTCTGCTCAGATAGATGTATTGTAAATGTCATCAACATGATAATGACAGAAATTGACTCGTACAGTACTAAAGGGCTGGACTCAACTCTCCCTGGTTTGCGGGCACTTCTACCGCTCACTTTAGCCGCTCCCCGGTACTTTTTATTAATGGTTTGGGCCTGGTTCTAACCGGGCGAGTCGATACCAGAACAATTTCACGTCAGCGAACATCAATTATGATTCCGAAATGAATGCTTTCAATCTCTAACCAAGAAAAAAAATCAAGTTTCAACCCAGTGTTCAGCAGAAACACAACTGTCTTTATAGAACCATGATTCACTCTCTGACTGCGTTTAGTAAAAGATATAGATTTGACACATAACACCAACACAACTTTAGCTGATTTAGAACCACAGACACATGTTCAGTATAAGACCAGATACTTTTGCATTTGATTGAAGACAGACACTCACCAGGCAGAGTTGGCTTATGGGCGGCACGGTGGCTGAGTGGATAGCACTCTCGCCTCTCAGCAAGAAGGTCCTGGGTTCGAATCCCGGTCGGACCAGGGCCTTTCTGAGTGGAGTTTGCATGTTCTCCCCGTGTCTGCGTAGGTTTCCTCCGGGTACTCCGGTTTCCCCTACCACTAAAAATATGTCCAATAGTTCTAGCATGTGCCTCCTGTACTGGCGACCCCACTCCCATCTCTGTGTGGAGTGAGAGAAAAATGCCCAAAAATTAACAATTGTAAACCGCTTTGAGACTCAGATCTGCAGTGAAAAGGCGGTATATAAATAAAAACTTACTTACTTACTTACTATCTCCTGGTTCAACGCTAGCTGGTGTTAGCTGGTTTTAGCATGTTAGCCGGTGTTAGCCGATGTCCGAAAATGTAATCCATTTGGTCAAATCAGCTCCAGACTTTTCGGGTCTGCCTCTACTTCTGCTGCTGCGATCTTTCATTTCACGGTTGTCACTTTTAAGCTTTTTAACTTTTCTCTGCATTGTCATGTTTGTGGGAATCATTCTGCTCCGTCCTTAGTGCTAGCTCCACAAACACCTTCTGGTTTCTGGTGGAACCATCGAGCTCACGCTGGTGTCCTCTCCTCAAACTGAGGAAGGTGTTGCCCTCATCCAGCGACCAAGGAATTGTTTTCCGTACGGACGTCATGGGTCGAGGCAACATGTTGTTTGTTATATTTGCAACAGCTGAGGCAGCAGCTGCAGAGTGATTGACAGCGCATCTGACCAATCAGAATTGACGTTCGCTGACGTCAGATTGTTTTGGTGGCCTGGCTAGTGGAGTGAAGTCGGCCTTTACTATGGGTCAGAACTACATAGGGAATGAATGGCAGCACCACCACCGAGGCGTTTTTGACGCTTGTCGTGTGAAAGCCCGAGAGCCGCACGGAACCAGCCAAAGAGCCGCATGCGGCTCACAAGCCGCGGGTTGGCCACCCCTGTGTTAGGGTCTCCCATGACAGACAGGTCTCAGATGGCAATTCAGACGAAGCACAGTCCGAAGCCAACCATGGCCAGCACGAATATGAGAACCGTGACGTCGCCTGGCATGGCGCAGCACGGGCCCCACCCTGGAGCCAGGCCTGGAGTCGGGGCTCGCATGCGAGTGCCTGGTTGCCGGGCCTTAGCCCATGGGGCCCAGCCGGGCTCAGACCGATAGGTTGACGTGGGCAAGCCATCCTGTGGGCCCACCACCTGCAAAGGGGTCCATGGTGGCGTGGTGCAGAGAGGACTGGGCAGTAGTCGAAGGCGGAGACCTCGGCGACCAGGTCCGCACGCGCAGCATCTGGCTCTTGGGACGTGGAACGTCACCTCACTGGGGGGGAAGGAGTCCGAGCTCGTGGGGGAGGTTGAGCGATACCGACTAGAGATAGTCAGCCTCACCTCCACACACAGCTCGGGCTCTGGAACCCAACTCCTTGAGAGGGGTTGGATGCTCCACTTTTCTGGTGTTTCTCGCGGGGAGAGGCGGCAAGCTGGGTTGGCCATACTCATTGCCCCCCATCTCAGCCGCCACGTGTTGGAGTTCTCCCCGGTGAATGAGAGGGTCGCGTCCTTCCGCCTTCGGGTGGGGGACAAGTCTCTCACTGATGTGACGGTCTATGGGCCTAACGGCAGTGCAGAGTACCCAGCCTTCTTGGAGTCCTTGGGAGGTGTACTGGACGGTGCACCGCCCGGGGACTCTGTTATTCCCCTGGGGGACTGCAACGCCCATGTGGGAAATGCCAGTGACACTTGGAGAGGGGTGATCGGGAAGAACGGCCCCCCTGATCTGATCCCGAGCGGGGTTCAGTTGTTGGACTTCTGTGCTAGTCACAGTTTGTCCATCACAAACACCATGTTTGAGCACAAGTATGTCCACCAGTGCACGTGGCACCAGGACACCCTAGGCCGGAGGTCGATGATCAACTTTGTTGTCGTATCATCTGACCTTCGACCGCGTGTCTCGGACACTTGGGTGAAGAGAGGGGCGGAGCTGTCAACCGATCACCACCCGGTCGTGAGCTGGGTCCGCTGGCAGGGGAGGAAGCCGGTCAGACCTGGCAGTCCCAAGCGTGTAATGAGGGTTTGCTGGGAACGTCTTGCTGAGCCCCCTGTCAGACGGACTTTCAACTCACACCTCCGAGAGAACTTCTCCCAGGTCCCGGCGAAGGAGGGGTACATTGAGCCTGAGTGGACCATGTTCTCTTCCTCTATCGCCGATGCGGCGGCTCGTAGCTGTGGTCGCAAGGTCTCTGGTGCTGGACACCGGTAGTAAGGGATGCGGTCAGGCTGAAGAAGGAGTCCTATCGAGCCATGATGGTTCGTGGGACTCCTGAGGCAGCTGTCCAGTACCGACAGGCCAAGCGTGCCGCGGCCCAGGCAGTTGCGGAGGCAAAAACCCGGGACTGGGAGGAGTTTGGAGAGTCCATGGAGCATGACTATCCGTCGGCCTCGAAGAGATTCTGGCAAACCGTCCGGCGCCTCAGGAGGGGGAAGCAGTTCTTTGCCAACACCGTGTACGGGGCGGGTGGAGCGCTGCTGACCTCGACTGGGGATATTGTCGGGCGGTGGAAGAAATACATTGAGGTTCTCCTCAATCCCCCGTCACGTCCTCCGTCCCGGAGGCAGAGGCTGAGGATGTTGGGGCGGATACTTCTATCTCCCTGGCAGAGGTCACCAAGGTGGTTGGCAGCCTCCTTGGTGGCAAGGCGTTGGGAGTGGATGAGATCCGTCCTGACTATCTTAGGTTTCTGGATGTTATAGAACTGTCTTGGCTGACACGTCTCTGCAACATTGCGTGGCGATTGGGGGCGGTGCCAATGGAGTGGCAGACCGGGGTGGTGGTCCCTCTCTTCAAGAAGGGGGACCAGAGGGTGTGTTCCAATTATCGTGGGATCACACCCGTCAGCCTCCCCGGTAAGGTCTACTCCAAGGTACTGGAGAGGAGACTACGACCAATGGTCGAATCTCGGATTCAGGAGGAGCAGTGTGGTTTTCGTCCCGGTTGCGGAACACTGGAACAGCTCTACTCTCCATCGGATACTGGAGGGTTCATTGGTGTTCGCCCAACCTGTCCACATGTGCTTTGTGGATTTGGAGAAGGCGTTCGACCGTGTTCCCCGGGGTGTCATTTGGGGGGTTCTCCGGGAGAACGGGGTCCGGACCCAGACCGGAGCCAGAGCTGTGTTCACATCAGCAGTAAGTCAGACTTGTTCCCGGTGCATTTGTCACCGGTTCTGTTCACTGTGTTTATGGACAGAAATTTTAGGCGCAGCCAGGGGCCGGAGGAGGTCCGGTTTGGGGACCACAGGATTTCATCCCTGCTTTTTGCGGATGATGTTGTCCTGTTGGCTCCAACAAACCAGGACCTGCAACATGCACTGGGACGGTTTGCAGCCGAGTTTGAAGCGGCTGGGATGAGAATCAGCACCTCCAAATCTGACGCTATGCAGTCGCTGTATCGGACCGTTGTGGTAAAGAGGGAGCTGAGCCGAAAGGCAAAGCTCTCAATTTACCGGTCAATCTTCGTTCCCTCCCTCACCTATGGTCATGAGCTTTGGGTAAGCTGGCGCTTGGCCTAAAGCTCCGTTCCACATTTTTTTTGGACCACTCTAGTTGCAGTGAATTTTTGAAGTCACTCGTTCAAATGAATGGAGCTCTCGCCGTCTGACGCATGCTCATATGCGTTTTTTCACAATTTTCTTGTGGGCGGGACCACTCGCGGCCATCTTGGATTGCTCCATGAAAGCACTTTTCATGGCCAAGATAGGCGTGACTCTGTCCGTTATTATATACAGTCTATGTTTTTGACGCAGAGAAATTGTATTTTTGTCATGGAGACAAGACCAAAAAATTCTGAAAATCTCCGTGCACTTGTGTGAAGAATGTATATGTATAAGTATTCTCCGATTAAAGGAATAGTTCACCGTTTTTACATACTGACATATGTTCTTACCTTACCTTAGACTAGTTAATACGTACCTGTCTGGTCTTAGTCCGTGCGCTCTGTCATGCAAACGGAGCAAAAACGGGAGCACAAACGCAGCCTCCTCTGTATACTGTATAGGACCCAAAAGGTAGCTCCCGCTAGAAGCTACCAAACTCTTCCAAGTGTTCCCTATTAAATGTATATAGTTACGTGACGTGTTACACTGCAAAGTATAGTAACACAGCAATGTAACTGTCGATTTTCTCAGCGGATAAAACGGGTACTATATTGTGAGGCGTAGTAATCTGAGGAGCGCTACGTCCGCGCACTAACTTCTCTCCGGAGACTTCTCTCTCGCTCACTTCCGTCAATAGAAGCAGCGTGACTTGTAGTACACACAGTAGCAGCGAGAGAGAAGTCTCCGGAGAGAAGTTAGTGCGCGGACGTAGCGCTCCTAACTTCTCTGCGCACTACCTTTTGGGTCCTATACAGTATACAGAGGAGGCTGCGTTTGTGCTCCCGTTTTTGCTCCGTTTGCATGACAGAGCGCACGGACTAAGGCTATATCCACACGAAGACAAAACGCTTATAATTTCAGAAACTTTTTCTGTAAACACGGAGTTAGCTCAGTAAATGTGTGCGTCCATATGAATGTAGTCAATACGCCTGAAAACGCTGTGAAACTATGCCAGACCTGTTGGTGGCGCTGTGACGCAATGACGGGATCAAGCCCAAACTTCCGTGGGCATGCGCGGAATTTTGTAAACAGACAACATGGCGAGTGGGCGAGCTGGTACTACATTAGTATGGGCGGACGATGAGGTTGAACTGTTGCTTCGGGTCACACTGGATTACAAAACCAACAAGCTACATTGTTGTTGTCATTATTTTCTGAGTGCGGCGCATGCGTGCTTAACAAGAGGCGGGGCGATGACGCAAGCGTCTCAGATACATTGCGGAGAGGCAGTAACCACGGAGCGGCATATACGGAGTTTTCAAATCTTTCCACTCTGGGACCTAGTTTCAAAAATGTTCGTTTACACCTCCCCAAAACGCCGGCCTCGTATGGACGATACACTGGATTGATAAAGTATTTTTGCGTTTAGGCCTGAGCTTGACTTCGTGTGGACAGGGCCTAAGACCAGACAGGTACGTATTAACTAGTCTAAGGTAAGGTAAGAACATATGTCAGTATGTAAAAACGGTGAACTATTCCTTTAACATTTAAGTGTGTTGATTGAGCGTGGCTAGCTCCAGAGTGGCCAGAACTACTTGCAGAGTTATCCACGCATTTGAAATACAAGCAGAGAGTGCGTTGCCATGGGCAGCGGTCATTAGTGTTTTGAGAGGTCCGTTATAAAAAATAATGACCGGTAGAACGTTTTGAAATTACATTCAAATCAATGGAGCATTCTACTGCTGCTGTGAGGAGCCGTATAATAACAAATGATAGCACTCAATGTCACCATAGAGACACTTTCCTGACTTTCTCATCAGTTCGATTCAGCAGCCACTGGTCAGAAATCCAAACAGACAATGAAGATGGACGTGTATGCCGTGTAAAACGATTTGCGATGCAGGGATATATTTTGTGACGCTGTTCAATGTTTAGGCTTCGAAGTTCCCGTGTCACAAAATAATTCTGTGGCTCCAGCACATACTTCAGGTAAGAACTTACACCAAAACCAACACCTTCACTGAGTCATGGAAGAATCACATTTTACATTAAATCGTCTTCCGATCTTTAAAGACATAAAGACAGTTCCACATGTACACACAGAAAAATAAAGGTAACATTTTGTCCCCAAAAGGTACATTTTTTAGGAATGTTCCTTGGAAGTACAGATACGGTCCTTAAGGTGAATAACTGTGGACCTTTATTTAATTTGAGAGGTACAGTCTTACCGGTCCGAGCAAAGGGTACAAAACTGTACCTGTAGTCGAGTCAAGTGTCAGGGGAGATTTCCTCCCTGGCAACAGCAAAAGGCTGCAAAACATCGAAATGGCGGACCGGCTTTACGCTGCCTTTCTACCACAGACTTTATTCAAAAACTATCTGAGGCAGGGATCGATATTTCCGAGGAGGAAGCAAGGAAGTTCAGGGGTAAGTTATGTGATGTTTTTCTCTTTATGAATTAACTCATTCTACATTAGATTAAAGGCGCTATACCCGTTTCTGCAATGTTTGAATGTTTAGCACCGCCCCCCAACTCGCTCACAGGCTTCTCATTTCCCCTACGCTCTCATCCCACGGAGCCACCTAGTTTTATTTGCGATCGGATATGTATGCTAACATTAGCATTAGCGCAACTTCTTGTAAGCTGTACAACAATCACTGATGAAATGGTACAAAAGCAATGCACTGCTAACACAATATATAACACAATGTATAAGAATACCGCTAGTTTGGCGTCCGAATGTATTAATTTAAACATTAGAATATATTCTAATATTTAATTATAATTTATTATACAGTTCCTCACAGCAGCGGTAGAACACTCCATTGACTTGAATGCAATTCTTCCGATCATTTTTTCTTGATAACAGAACTCTCAAACCAATAATGACCGCAGCCCCAATGCAATCTCTGTTTGTAATTCAGGTGTGTAAAATACTGCCATTACTCCGCAAGTACAAGCTATCAGCGCCTGTCACTACACTGTGCAGTTTCTCTGCACACTTGTCTGTGTAGAGAAGCTAGCAGAGCTAGCCACGCTCGATAAACAAATACATATCAATCAATCAACACCATTAAATGTTAATCGGACAATACAGTATACATATACATCCTTAACACACATGCACGGACGATTTCAGAATTTGCTGTCAAAGTTTCATGACAAAAATACTGTTTTAAAGTGACAAAAAGCGATCGCGAAAAATCCAGAAGTTACCATGAAACAGCTAGCTAGCTTAGCTGTTACCTGCCTAGCACGTCCCGGTGAAACCTTTGGGAGCTAACTATTTTATTTGCAGTCATTAAATACATTTCAAATTATAAGGGCTGTCTAATATTTGTTCGAATACAGTGCCTTGCGAAAGTATTCGGCCCCCTTGAACCTTTCAACATTTCAGGCTTCAAACATAAAGATATAACATTTTAATTTGTTGTCATGAATCAACAACAAGTGGGACACAATCGTGAAGTGGAACGAAATTTATTGGATAATTTAAACTTTTTTAACAAATAAAAAACTGAAAAGTGGGGCATGCAATATTATTCGGCCCCCTTGCGCTAATACTTTGTAGCGCCACCTTTTGCTGCAATTACAGCTGCAAGTCGCTTGGGGTATGTCTCTATCAGTTTTGCACATCGAGAGACTGGAATTCTTTCCCATTCTTCCTTGCAAAACAGCTCAAGCTCAGTGAGGTTGGATGGAGACAGCAGTCTTCAGCTCTTTCCACAGATTCTCGATTGGATTCAGGTCTGGACTTTGACTTGGCCATTCTAACACCTGGATACGTCTATTTCTGAACCATTCCATTGTAGATTTGGCTTTATGTTTTGGATCATTGTCCTGTTGGAAGATAAATCTCCGTCCCAGTCTCAGGTCTTTTGCAGACTCCAACAGGTTTTCTTCCAGAATGGTCCTGTATTTGGCTCCATCCATCTTCCCATCAATTTTAGCCATCTTCCCTGTCCCTGCTGAAGAAAAGCAGGCCCAAACCATGATGCTGCCACCACCATGTTTGACAGTGGGGATGGTGTGTTCAGGGTGATGAGCTGTGTTGCTTTTACGCCAAACATATCGTTTTGCATTGTGGCCAAAAAGTTCGATTTTGGTTTCATCTGACCAGAGCACCTTCCTCCACATGTTTGGTGTGTCTCCCAGGTGGCTTGTCCATCCATCCATTTTCTACCCTTTAATCCATTTCTGGGTCAGGGGGGTGACAGTCAGAGATGCCACCCAAGTCTCATAGCACCAGCCCCTCACTGACCCTCTGCAGGTGGTGAGTCCACAGGAGGACGGCTGCTCTCTGACTGTGAGCATAGCCTTGATCTTTCAGTGGGGGCTTTGGGCAAAGTGGGGTTAAGTGTCTTGCCCAAGGACACAACAACAGCAGTCATCAGTGGGAGTCGGTGGAGAAGGTGCAGAGGTGGGAATTGAACCCACGACCTTCTGGCCTTAAGGCCAATGCTCTACCAACTGAGCTACTCTCGCTCTCGTGTGTCTCCCAGGTGGCTTGTGGCAAACTTTAAACAATACTTTTTATGGATATCTTTGAGAAATGGCTTTCTTCTTGCCACTCTTCCATAAAGGCCAGATTTGTGCAGTGCACGACTGATTGTTGTCCTATGGACAGACTCTCCCACCTCAGCTGTAGTTATCTGCAGTTCATCCAGAGTGATCATGGGCCTCTTGGATGCATCTCTGATCAGTCTTCTCCTTGTTTGAGATGAAAGTTTGGAGGGACGGCCGGGTCTTGGTAGATTTGCAGTGGTCTGATACTCCTTCCATTTCAATATAACTGCTTGCTCAGTGCTCCTTGAGATGTTTAAAGCTTGGGAAATCTTTTTGTATCCAAATCCGGCTTTAAACTTCTCCACAACAGTATCTCGGACCTGCCTGGTGTGTTCCTTTGTCTTCATGGTTCTCTCTGCACTTTAAACAGAACCCTGAGACTATCAAAGAGCAGGTGCATTTATACGGAGACTTGATTACACACAGGTGCATTCTATTTATCATCATCAGTCATTTAGGACAACATTGGATCATTCAAAGATCCTCACTGAACTTCTGGACTGAGTTTGCTGCACTGAAAGTTAAGGGGCCGAATAATATTGCACGCCCCACTTTTCAGTTTTTTATTTGTTAAAAAAGTTTAGATTATCCAATAAATTTCGTTCCACTTCACAATTGTGTCCCACTTGTTGTAGATTCATGACAGAAAATAAACATTTTATTTTATCTTTATGTTTGAAGCCTGAAATGTGGCGAAATGTTGAAAGGTTCAACAGTATCAAATACTTTTGCAAGGCACCGTACTGTATATATATCAAGTAGACAATTACTGTTCCCTTTGTGTAGTTTAAAAAGTAAGCAAAGGGGAATCCCAAAATGTTCACCAAAGTCACCTTTCCCCTCGAGTGTATGGTTCAGTGCAGCCTGTTTTGATCAGATTTACATCATGTGTCCTGTGCAGCAGAATCCAAATACAGTGCTGTCGAAGCTGGTATCATTAGCCACGTTAGCAGTGTTAACTCCAAACGACACACACAACAAGAGAACCAACCAATCAGAGCTCAGCTGGCTGCTGGCATACTCTCAAGGTTCTATAATAATAACTGGATAGGGTATTACTAGCTTAGAGCTGTCCCACCTATGGGCACAGGGGGCTCCCGTGGTACTGCAGACTAAATTCACGAGGGCTACCCAGAAATAAGTCCCATAGAACTCAATGTAAATTAAAACAGCACAACCTCAGCTGACAGAGAGCCTACAGCTTTCATAAAGATCGGATTTTGTGGGGATTTTACTGTCCCTTGTCATCCTCAACTTTATTTCTTCGTAAATCCTTCGGTTTTCTTTAAATCCACACTTTACTGCCCCAAACTCTGCTCCCTGCCTTCCCGCTCTGGCTCCGGTCTTCCGCTGCTCTGATGAGCAGCTCTGATTGGTCAGAGCGCGAGCCCCTTTGTGCGCGTGCATGAAAGCCACACACGCACGTTTGGTGCGACGCATGATGGGAGATATCTCCCACAATGCGTTGCGCTAATCCACTGCGCAGAACCGGGAGGACCAGACGATGCCCAAATATAGGCGAGTTCAGCTAATCTCCCGGTCTCCATGAAGTCCCGTGCGCTACTGACATGGATCTATTATATTAACTGGATAGGGTATTACTAGCTTGTAGCTGAATAACTCATGTGCTCGGGGGATTCTCGCGGTACTGCAGACTGAACCAGACTAAATTCACGTGAGCTACCCAGAAATTTTCCCCATAGAACTCAATGCATATTAAAACAGCTCAACCCCAGCTGACAGAGAACCTACAGCTTTAATAAAGATAGGATTTTGTGGGGATTTTAGTGTCCCTTGTCATCCTGAACTTTTTTCTTCTTAAATCCACACTTTAGTGCCACAAACTCTGCTCGTCTGGCTCTCGCTCTAACTCCCGCTCTGATGAACTGCTCTGATTGGTCAGAGCGCGGCCCGAGCCCCTCTGTGCACGAGCGTGAGACCCGGTGTGAGACCCTCACACGCGTGTTGGCGCAACGCATTACGGGAGATCATCCACTGCGCAGAACCGGGAGGACCAGACGATGCCCAAATACAGGCGAGTTTCCCATAGATCTTTGCGAGTTCCAGGCGACTTCCGCTAATCTTTCAGCCCCCATGCCGTCACAAAGCGCCACTGAGCGCAACCATTCATTTGAATAGGGCGCCATCTTGGATCATCGGGGCTTGCGTACTCTTCACGATTTGCGGCGGCTCAAAAGGGCTGACAGCTCATTAAAGCTGCACTAACTGACTTTATTTTTGTATTCATTACGAAAATGCTATCCATGTCCATGCAGTGCATTGGGATATACGCCCTAGCGCAGATTTGTGGTGGCGTGACATTATATTTTAGATCGAGTTTTGATGAAACAAGGAAGAGAATGTCTTTCGGGTCTCTGATTGTGACCAATCACAGCGGACCACTGGCCCCCACTTTCATGAGAAATCTACAGGTCCGTTAGCATAGATGGCTGAGGCTTCCTCGTCTTCGTCACCGGTTACTGCTTACACAGCGAAACAGCCATCCCAAAGAAAGTCCTGTTCCTCCACGCTTCCCGGTTCTATCATTCTGTGGTCACGCCATCCACGTGCAAATCCATATCTATGCATTATTCATTTTGGGAGACGCTAGCTCCGTCAACAACAGCGGGTGTGTGTGGGGGGCGATAGCTTCGTGGGTGCGGGGAGGGGAGCAGAAAGAGCAAGGCCAGCGGGTCCGCGGCTTAAAAATCCCAAAGTCAGTTAGCGCAGCTTTAAATATGCCGAAATTTCAAAAAATCATTGTGGCTAAACAAGAGTGGTCCAAAAAAATTTACTCCCCTCAGCATTGACACGCATCTGGAATGTAGCTCTGAGCCAAAAGCTGACTTTTGGTCCATCCTGTAAAGACGTTTTTGAGAGATCTGCTAATGCTATATATTAGCATTGAAGAATTCTCACTCCGGGTCCACCCCCATCGGCCCGGGGTGGTATTGCAAGCATGTCAGCGCCCGTCAATTTGGCCACTTCTGAGCCGGGATCCACCCCCACTGGAACCAACACTTCAAGTTTGGAGAATTTTCTTCTGAGCAGAAAGATCAAAGGCCCATGTCTCCCCGTATGTATAATGTGCTGTATTCAAAACGCCATTTTTCCATATTTGTTTAGTAATGTATAGTTTTAGCAATCAAAAGTTGACTCAATTGCGTTTATTAAAGCTGGGGTACCTTGTTATTTTTTTCCAACAGAAAAAAACGTAACCTTGCCTGCAAGCTGAATTCTCGCGGTATTTGTGAGTTCACAAACACTCGAGAATACATCTTGCCCCGCTCCCGCCAACCCTTTTCGAGTAGAACATCTAGGTGTTCAAGCCAATCACGCGCCAGTCTGGGGGTTTAGGGCGGGATATCCGGGTTTGACGAAAGCAAGAAGTGCCGGGCCGAAGCAAAACAAATATGGCTACGCAGGAGGACGGACGCGTAGCTGAGGCTATCAAGTCAGTTTTAGCAGAATCTCCCATTTCTTTTTTGAAAGATGAACAGCAAGAGGCGCTTTGTGCACGCTGATGACAACATAATGTTACCGGGATTGGTTTAAGTCAAACCTTGGTAGGCGGGCACACAGCGTCACTTCGCCCAATCAGCTTGAAGTATTCTGCTGCTTATCCCTCTGTAGGGTGAGAAAATGTCGATATCACACATAACTTATGTACCTGATATCGGAGAATTGGATCAAAAACAACCATGTAATAAATACAATAATTAATAATAGCTTAATTAATAATAGCTTTATTTAGGGGCACCAGGGAATAACTCCCAACTGATAACGTGCATATGACGTCACAATATAAATTGTATTCGGCCCCCTTGAACCTTTCAACATTTCAGGCTTCAAACATAAAGATATAACATTTTAATTTTTTGTCATAAATCAACAACAAGTGGGACACAATCGTGAAGTGGAACGAAATTTATTGGATAATTTAAACTTTTTTAACAAATAAAAAACTGAAAAGTGGGGCATGCAATATTATTCGGCCCCCTTGCGCTAATACTTTGTAGCGCCACCTTTTGCTGCAATTACAGCTGCAAGTCGCTTGGGGTATGTCTCTATCAGTTTTGCACATCGAGAGACTGGAATTCTTTCCCATTCTTCCTTGCAAAACAGCTCGAGCTCAGTGAGGTTGGATGGAGACAGCAGTCTTCAGCTCTTTCCACAGATTCTCGATTGGATTCAGGTCTGGACTTTGACTTGGCCATTCTAACACCTGGATACGTCTATTTCTGAACCATTCCATTGTAGATTTGACTTTATGTTTTGGATCATTGTCCTGTTGGAAGATAAACCTCCGTCCCAGTCTCAGGTCTTTTGCAGACTCCAACAGGTTTTCTTCCAGAATGGTCCTGTATTTGGCTCCATCCATCTTCCCATCAATTTTAGCCATCTTCCCTGTCCCTGCTGAAGAAAAGCAGGCCCAAACCATGATGCTGCCACCACCATGTTTGACAGTGGGGATGGTGTGTTCAGGGTGATGAGCTGTGTTGCTTTTACGCCAAACATATCGTTTTGCATTGTGGCCAAAAAGTTCGATTTTGGTTTCATCTGACCAGAGCACCTTCCTCCACATGTTTGGTGTGTCTCCCAGGTGGCTTGTGGCAAACTTTAAACAATACTTTTTATGGATATCTTTGAGAAATGGCTTTCTTCTTGCCACTCTTCCATAAAGGCCAGATTTGTGCAGTGCACGACTGATTGTTGTCCTATGGACAGACTCTCGCACCTCAGCTGTAGTTATCTGCAGTTCATCCAGAGTGATCATGGGCCTCTTGGATGCATCTCTGATCAGTCTTCTCCTTGTTTGAGATGAAAGTTTGGAGGGACGGCCGGTGTAACGCCGAGATACACTGTCTTGAAGAGATGCACTGCCTCAGCTGTTTATGATGTAATGCAAACCTGCGCATGCGCGTCTCACGGCAACCGAAGCATACCAAGATGGCGGACCGTGAATTGCTTTAAAAGTTGAAATACGAACGAATTAAGACACAAATGTCACTTTTAATGCAATTTGAGGCGAGATGTTGATGGTTCCGTTTTGTCACATGTGGGTTTTAAGAGTCAAAGGTTTGTGCAAAGTTTAGTTTAAGCAGTCAACTGCGCCTGTGAAACCACAAAGCTAATGTTTTCATAGCAGTCCACGGCTGCTGACGTAGGCTGATGACGCGTCCTGTGGCCACTCTACACTCTTACACTGGTCTGTCGGGTTGATAATGGAAATAATAAATTTCATTCAATACATGTATCGTACTGTATTTAATATGATTAACAATAGTGTGTTCAAACAAAATATTTAATTAGATTGATTTTTTTCCCCATTTTCCATTATCAACCCGACAGACCAGTGTAGAGTGGCCACAAGACGCGTCATCAGCCTACGTCATCAGCCTACGTCAGCAGCCGCGGACTGCTATGAAAACATTAGCTTTGTGGTTTCACAGGCGCAGTTGACTGCTTAAACTAAACTTTGCACGAAACATTGACTCTTAAAACCCACATGTGACAAAACGGGACCATCAACATCTCGCCTCAAATTGCATTAAAAGTGACATTCGTGTCTGAATTTGTTCGTATTTCAACTTTTAGCAAGTTAATGCTTGGTATGCTTCGGCTGCCGTGAGACGCGCATGCGCAGGTTTGCATTACATCATAAACAGCTGAGGCAGTGCATCTCTTCAAGACAGTGTATCTCGGCGTTACACCGGGTCTTGGTAGATTTGCAGTGGTCTGATACTCCTTCCATTTCAATATAACTGCTTGCTCAGTGCTCCTTGAGATGTTTAAAGCTTGGGAAATCTTTTTGTATCCAAATCCGGCTTTAAACTTCTCCACAACAGTATCTCGGACCTGCCTGGTGTGTTCCTTTGTCTTCATGGTTCTCTCTGCACTTTAAACAGAACCCTGAGACTATCAAAGAGCAGGTGCATTTATACGGAGACTTGATTACACACAGGTGCATTCTATTTATCATCATCAGTCATTTAGGACAACATTGGATCATTCAAAGATCCTCACTGAACTTCTGGACTGAGTTTGCTGCACTGAAAGTTAAGGGGCCGAATAATATTGCACGTCCCACTTTTCAGTTTTTTATTTGTTAAAAAAGTTTAGATTATCCAATAAATTTCGTTCCACTTCACAATTGTGTCCCACTTGTTGTAGATTCATGACAAAAAATAAACATTTTATATCTTTATGTTTGAAGCCTGAAATGTGGCGAAATGTTGAAAGGTTCAACAGTATCAAATACTTTCGCAAGGCACCGTACTGTATATATATCAAGTAGACAATTACTGTTCCCTTTGTGTAGTTTAAAAAGTAAGCAAAGGGGAATCCCAAAATGTTCACCAAAGTCACCTTTCCCCTCGAGTGTATGGTTCAGTGCAGCCTGTTTTGATCAGATTTACATCATGTGTCCTGTGCAGCAGAATCCAAATACAGTGCTGTCGAAGCTGGTATCATTAGCCACGTTAGCAGTGTTAACTCCAAACGACACACACAACAAGAGAACCAACCAATCAGAGCTCAGCTGGCTGCTGGCATACTCTCAAGGTTCTATAATAATAACTGGATAGGGTATTACTAGCTTAGAGCTGTCCCACCTATGGGCACAGGGGGCTCCCGTGGTACTGCAGACTAAATTCACACGAGGGCTACCCAGAAATAAGTCCCATAGAACTCAATGTAAATTAAAACAGCACAACCTCAGCTGACAGAGAGCCTACAGCTTTCATAAAGATCGGATTTTGTGGGGATTTTACTGTCCCTTGTCATCCTCAACTTTTTTTCTTCGTAAATCCTTCGGTTTTCTTTAAATCCACACTTTACTGCCACAAACTCTGCTCCCTGCCTTCCCGCTCTGGCTCCGGTCTTCCGCTGCTCTCATGAGCAGCTCTGATTGGTCAGAGCGCGAGCCCCTTTGTGCGCGTGCATGAAAGCCACACACGCACGTTTGGTGCGACGCATGATGGGAGATATCTCCCACAATGCGTTGCGCTAATCCACTGCGCAGAACCGGGAGGACCAGACGATGCCCAAATATAGGCGAGTTCAGCTAATCTCCCGGTCTCCATGAAGTCCCGTGCGCTACTGACATGGATCTATTATATTAACTGGATAGGGTATTACTAGCTTGTAGCTGACTCATGTGCTCGGGGGATTCTCGCGGTACTGCAGACTAGACCAGACTAAATTCACGTGAGCTACCCAGAAATTTTCCCCATAGAACTCAATGCATATTAAAACAGCTCAACCCCAGCTGACAGAGAACCTACAGCTTTAATAAAGATAGGATTTTGTGGGGATTTTAGTGTCCCTTGTCATCCTGAACTTTTTTCTTCTTAAATCCACACTTTAGTGCCACAAACTCTGCTCGTCTGGCTCTCGCTCTAACTCCCGCTCTGATGAACTGCTCTGATTGGTCAGAGCGCGGCCCGAGCCCCTCTGTGCACGAGCGTGAGACCCGGTGTGAGACCCTCACACGCGTGTTGGCGCAACGCATTACGGGAGATCATCCACTGCGCAGAACCGGGAGGACCAGACGATGCCCAAATACAGGCGAGTTTCCCATAGATCTTTGCGAGTTCCAGGCGACTTCCGCTAATCTTTCAGCCCCCATGCCGTCACAAAGCGCCACTGAGCGCAACCATTCATTTGAATAGGGCGCCATCTTGGATCATCGGGGCTTGCGTACTCTTCACGATTTGCGGCGGCTCAAAAGGGCTGACAGCTCATTAAAGCTGCACTAACTGACTTTATTTTTGTATTCATTACGAAAATGCTATCCATGTCCATGCAGTGCATTGGGATATACGCCCTAGCGCAGATTTGTGGTGGCGTGACATTATATTTTAGATCGAGTTTTGATGAAACAAGGAAGAGAATGTCTTTCGGGTCTCTGATTGTGACCAATCACAGCGGACCACTGGCCCCCACTTTCATGAGAAATCTACAGGTCCGTTAGCATAGATGGCTGAGGCTTCCTCGTCTTCGTCACCGGTTACTGCTTACACAGCGAAACAGCCATCCCAAAGAAAGTCCTGTTCCTCCACGCTTCCCGGTTCTATCATTCTGTGGTCACGCCATCCACGTGCAAATCCATATCTATGCATTATTCATTTTGGGAGACGCTAGCTCCGTCAACAACAGCGGGTGTGTGTGGGGGGCGATAGCTTCGTGGGTGCGGGGAGGGGAGCAGAAAGAGCAAGGCCAGCGGGTCCCCGGCTTAAAAATCCCAAAGTCAGTTAGCGCAGCTTTAAATATGCCGAAATTTCAAAAAAACATTGTGGCTAAACAAGAGTGGTCCAAAAAAATTTACTCCCCTCAGCATTGACACGCATCTGGAATGTAGCTCTGAGCCAAAAGCTGACTTTTGGTCCATCCTGTAAAGACGTTTTTGAGAGATCTGCTAATGCTATATATTAGCATTGAAGAATTCTCACTCCGGGTCCACCCCCATCGGCCCGGGGTGGTATTGCAAGCATGTCAGCGCCCGTCAATTTGGCCACTTCTGAGCCGGGATCCACCCCCACTGGAACCAACACTTCAAGTTTGGAGAATTTTCTTCTGAGCAGAAAGATCAAAGGCCCATGTCTCCCCGTATGTATAATGTGCTGTATTCAAAACGCCATTTTTCCATATTTGTTTAGTAATGTATAGTTTTAGCAATCAAAAGTTGACTCAATTGCGTTTATTAAAGCTGGGGTACCTTGTTATTTTTTTCCAACAGAAAAAAACGTAACCTTGCCTGCAAGCTGAATTCTCGCGGTATTTGTGAGTTCACAAACACTCGAGAATACATCTTGCCCCGCTCCCGCCAACCCTTTTCGAGTAGAACATCTAGGTGTTCAAGCCAATCACGCGCCAGTCTGGGGGTTTAGGGCGGGATATCCGGGTTTGACGAAAGCAAGAAGTGCCGGGCCGAAGCAAAACAAATATGGCTACGCAGGAGGACGGACGCGTAGCTGAGGCTATCAAGTCAGTTTTAGCAGAATCTCCCATTTCTTTTTTGAAAGATGAACAGCAAGAGGCGCTTTGTGCACGCTGATGACAACATAATGTTATCGGGATTGGTTTAAGTCAAACCTTGGTAGGCGGGCACACAGCGTCACTTCGCCCAATCAGCTTGAAGTATTCTGCTGCTTATCCCTCTGTAGGGTGAGAAAATGTCGATATCACACATAACTTATGTACCTGATATCGGAGAATTGGATCAAAAACAACCATGTAATAAATACAATAATTAATAATAGCTCAATTAATAATAGCTTTATTTAGGGGCACCAGGGAATAACTCCCAACTGATAACGTGCATATGACGTCACAATATAAATTAATTGGCTCATTTATTATTTATTGTTAAAATGCTAGGCTAAAGTGAGCTAAGCAAGACCTTTGTCTATGAATGGATTGGTATAGGCTGAGGCCTGCATGTGTTCAGCCTTGGTAAGAGAAGTATTCTTTGAAGTATAGGTTTTAATAAAGCCAACAACTGTGTGTAGCAAGAGAGCAGATCATACAACCAGAATAGCCTTTGGTGAATAGCAGTCCTTGGGTCTTGATGGTGTTGGATGGAGGCTTCTTGTCCACAGGGCCTGGACCATGCGGCTGCATCATGTGGCTGAACCAAGTCCTCCCACCGATCCACAGTCTAGGTGCCAAAACTCAGCAACTTCTTCAGGTTGAAGCTGGAGGCTATTGAAGGGTTGTGGAAGTCCTCTCAAACGTGGAGCTGAGGTTTGAGGCCATCTAAGAGGCCCAAGGCCCCTTGGTTGCCTGAGCAGAGCCCAGGGAGGTCTGGTCACTCTGTGGTTCCAAAGCAGACTGGTTTGTCTTCCTGTGGGTCCTTGTAAGTCTTCACATCTTGTAGAGTCGTTGGGGGAAGGGTGTTGCCATGGCACTTATCTTAAGACATTCTTACCCACAATAAAACCTGAACCACAAGGATTTACACACAGTGGAGACAGAAGTTATAATATGTCTCAATATACAACAAAATGTCTTTGATTGAGGAAAGAGGTCATTTTAATTTATCCTACACCTCCTTTCCCCCGAAAGGATTCTCCTGCAGAAGTCCCGGATTGATATTGTGGAGAACGCATTAGAGTTCTACATAATCATCAATCTGGCTCTTGCCAGGTTAAAAAAAACGTATTGTCATAGTAAAATGTGAACAAACCAAACCACAACATGCTGTCCTCAGCATATTAGAATACATTGTTAGCTTTTGTAAATTTGTAAGAGGCCTGTGAGTCTCTAGTGACTGTGGATCGTCATCTCTTAAATTTTCTGTCTGAAAAAGTTTAATTAAATACTATAGACTTAATTACACTATACATGGTTTGAAAGTTAGTTAACCCAACTTAAAGTAATGAAATCAATGAAGACACTTAAGCCACTGAATTCTTGGGAGTGTATTTATTACTTACACATACATTAATCAATTTACAAAACTTTGAGTAGGTAGATAGAATAGTATTAACTGTAATTGTCAATTTTCCAAAGTTTTTTCCCCTCAGTAAAGTAAACCTCTGTTGATAGAGCTGATAAGCCAGTCTGTCAGCTGGTGCAAAGTGGAGGCTCTGGCCCTTACACTGTAAAAAACCCAACTTGCTATTTGTTATCTGAACTTAGATATATAAGTGCAGTGAATGTTCAAACCCTGTTAAATGTTTAGTCAACTCACAAACGCAATTAATCATTGTTAATTTGTTGCTTCGTTCAGTGACTGCAAAACGAAAAGTTGAGATAAATTATTATGACAATTTCTCTTACCAATCCTTGACCGCTATTTGTTCGCGCTTGCACTTTAAGTAAAATGTAGGGGGTTTCCGCCCCTGCAGTTTCTACTAGCTCCGCCCACCACACCACCATGTGCCCGAGAGAAGCAGCCATTGACCTCCACCTACTCTATCTCCCAGGTAAGGAACATTTTCTTCTGAAACACGATTTTCTGTCATACTACCTAATATGTGTTTACATCTATTATATCTAATATGTATGGGGATTAGCTTTGGAGCATATTTTATGGAGCCAGCAGGTGGCAGCAGCACTGCCTCTGGATGTTTTGAAAACAGGATGCACTTGTTGCACCTCTTGTTCTCACCTTTTTGTCTGAGACTAGTGATTTCTGTAAAACTTCCCTCTACTCGACTGGGGATTACAGGAGAATGAAACAAGCTAGAAATAATTCTTTTTGCTGATGAAAGTGGACAGTCCATTCTTTCAGAATGGCTCAATAAAATATGCTCTAAAGCTAATCCCCATACATATTAGATATAATAGACATTTGGGAATTCATAGTTAACAATATTCTATTAAAAAAATCTATATAAACTCTGAAATTGCTGGCAATATTGAAGTACCTGTTCTGAAATAGGCTGGCAGGCAATGAGTTAAAGAAGCTATACCCGTTTCTGCAAGGTTTGAATGTTTAGCACCGCCCCCCAACTCGCTCAATGGCTTCTCATTTCCCCTACGCTCTTACAACAGAGCCATCTAGCTCAATATGCGATCTGATATGTATGCTAACATTAGCATTAGCGCAACTTCTTGTAAGCTGTACAACAATCATTGATGAAATGGTACTAAAGCAACGCACTGCTAACACAATTGTATATAAGTAAAAAAATACCGCTAGTTTCGCATCCGAATGTATTTATTTAAACATTAGAATGTATTCTAATATTTATTTATAAGGGGAACTCACTGAGAAATGGGGCTTTTTTGAATGGTCATACCTATAAGTTGGACAAAAGACCCAACTTTTTGATTTACTTCCGACAACTTGGGTCTTCCCATTCATTTGCATACTGGGAAATGGGATTGTGGTACTGGATAAATGGGATATTGGGTCCCTTAAAAAACTGGGATCTTGGGTTCAGAAATGGCCACTAGGGGGCATTATTCTCAACAAAATTACAAGGTCCACCTTCTTCGACCCCATATCCCCATTTTAACCTAATGTGGCGAAATGTTGAAAGGTTCAAGGGGGCTGAATACTTTCGCAAGGCACTGTATATTGCAAATGTAGTAAACTAAAATAGATTCCTATTTTTCCACATTCACCAGTGGCTGTGCTCTTGTCTGCATTCATAGTGTTGTTTGGGTGTTTACTAGGGCTGGGACAACGCGTCGACGTCATCGGTGACGTCGACGCAAAAAATACACCGACGTATAATATGCGCGTCGGTGCGTCACACACAAAACAAAGATGGCGGCGAGCGGTAGCAATGCGAGTGCCGTGTTAAGGGCTCGACACACGGGAGGCGACAAATGAGAGCGATCAGCGAAACTCAACGCTGTCGCTCAGATAACATGACAGACGGGGCGCGATGCGGCTTGACGACAGCGTCGAAAAGTTGAGCCGATTTCAACTTTCTGGGATCGCGTCGCTGACCTGCGCGTGCACGATACATGCACGAGCGGGAGGATTTCACACGCACGTTTTTCGCCCGTCGCTGAGCAGGAGGCTCGCTAGCGATTGACGCTATGTCGCGCACGTCCCATTGAAAATGAATGGAGGCGATGCGATGTCGCCTCCCGTGTGTCGAGCCCTGAAGAGAAGTGCAAGCCGGTGTAACGCTGAGATACACTGCCTTGAAGAGATGCACAGCCTCAGCTGTTTATCATGTAATGCAAACCTGCGCATGCGCGTCTCACGGCAGCCGAAGCAAACCAAGATGGCGGACCGTGAATTTCTTTAAAAGTTAAAATACGAACGAATTCAGACACGAATGTCACTTTTAATGCAATTTGAGGCGATATGTTGATGGTTCCGTTTTGTCACATGTGGGTTTTAAGAGTCAAAGTTTCGTGCAAAGTTTAGTTTAAGCAGTCAACTGCGCCTGTGAAACCACAAAGCTAATGTTTTCATAGCAGTCCGCAGCTGCTGACGTAGGCTGATGACGCGTCCTGTGGCCACTCTACACTCTTATGTAGCCATGACAGGCTGATGGCCCCCACTGTTTTTGCTGGAAAAGCACTCTTTGTTTAGCTTAAAGCCTTCAAGTTTGCATTGGTTACTGTTTTCTTTTAGTTGCTCTACACAAGTATTTGGATGAACTTTTTCATATTTTTATTGAATGCTAAGCATCAAATGTTTGTTTCAAGAATGATAAGATGCACTTTTTTCAGTAAGCTGTGTTTTCAAGGCTTTAAGGTTTTATGCTACCTCTAAGAATGTCTTATTTTTTAATTTTAAGAGCAAGCAATACATATTTTTTGTGAAGGAATTCATGTTTTTTTCATTAAAATATTTAAATCAACATGTATACATCAATATTAGTCAATTAATGGGGAGATAATCGAGAATCGAATCGAATCGAAATCGAATCGAAGCGAAAAAAATAATCGTTAGATTAATCGATGCATCGAAAAAATAATCGCTAGATTAATCGTTTAAAAAATAATCGTTTATCCCAGCCCTAGTGTTTACACACCTGTGCATAATTGCTGCGCTCTCAGCCTCTCTTTGCCTCCATCTGGTGGTAAAATTAAGAACTGCACTAACACAGATGGTAAAGGAGAGAGAGATGGTGAGGAGAAGTAGCAGGAGGAAAAATAGAATAAGAATAGAGTATAACAGAAAAGAAGGGATTTGAGTCGGGTCGATTAGAAAAGATTTGGTGGCATTTGAAGGATGGGGTTTAGAGATTAGAGTTTACTCCTTAAAGGATCTTCAAGGGCAAAGTTGGATCCTCTACCAATAATATACTATTTGAAATTATTTAACAGGAATAAGGCCAAAAATGATTCTTTTTTGTATTTATTCAAATATGGTTTAAGTTAGGAATCTGAAATCTGAGCAGGTATATCAGAAGTGGGTGCTGAGTCAGCTCTCCGACCGTCAGACCTCTACGTATTATCATTTTCAAATTATGCCAAAAAAGACATGAACATTTTAAGAATCGGAGCGATAAAATCTGCCATTTGCTTTTCCTCAATTATGCCCCCATCTTTGACCCTACTGACACCTAAATCGGCACAGTCAGTGTTGGAATTTGTTTGAGAGGGGGACCAAGGTACCCCAGAAAAAAAAAAAAATCACACGTTTATTGCAGTAATTTTTGTTAATATTTTTCACGAGGAGTTAGTGGACATATGTGCCTTTAATATGAGCGGCCTTTGTGGGAATGGTTATATTCAGAGTAAAATGAGTTTGTAAAACACCTGCGGCGCAGCGACACGAAGCAGGAGCCGTAGTTCTGAGCGGAGCCAGAGCAGAGCCAGAGGTCTCCAGAGATCAGAGAAGTGTTACTGGCTCACTCAGATTCAGAGGAGGAAGACACGCAGGTGTCCAGTGAAGCAGACACAGACATTATTAGTGACAGGAGTCCGCGTCATAATAGTCCACAGTCAGCCACAGTTTACGTCCTCCGTGTGGCCCCGTGGTAAAGAGGTCCGGCTTTTCGGAGTCAGCGGTAAAGCGGTCCGCACATTAAAAGCGGATAGCCGCTTTATGGGCTCGACACACGGGAGGCGACATCGCATCGCCTCCATTCATTTTCAATGGGACGTGCGCGACATAGCGTCAATCGCTAGCGAGCCTCCTGCTCAGCGACGGGCGAAAAACGTGCGTGTGAAATCCTCCCGCTCGTGCATGTATAGTGCACGCGCAGGTCAGCAACGCGATCCCAGAAAGTTGAAATCGGCTCAACTTTTCGACGCTGTCGTCAAGGTGAGAACCAATCAGCGGAGGTGGCATTGACGGACCAATCAGCAGTCAGGACAAATGTTTGTTCTTTCCTAATGCAGAGGATTGTTCTATGTTATTTATTTTAAGTTAAAGAAGAGTTTAAGCACTACAGGAAATAAGCAATATTTTTTGTGCCTTTTTGTGGTTCATATCAAGGGCAATGTAAATGTGAATAAAAAATGCTTTGCCAACCTATGCGTCATACATTCTGGACATTACCAATCACTCTTTTATAAACACATATAATAGATGTATGTAATTGGTAATAGAAAAACATGATGGTTATTATTACATGATTACTCTTTTTACATTGGTGATTTTATTAGTCTACATCAGTGTCTCCCAAAGTGGGGTCCGCGGCCCCCTGGTGGGCCGCGAGGGTACTGCAGGGGGGCCGCGGGAGGTCATAAAAAAAATATATAAATATATATATAATTATTTAATGTTAAATTTATAATGTTTTGTTTGTAATATTAAAATATTTGTGTTCATTATTTGACTTGAATAATCCACTGTAATCATTTTTGTATTACAATGTTTGTAGCAGAGGCTATTTCCCCAAAATAAAATAACCAGAAGAGCCTATTCTTAATGTTGTCTTCTTGGTTATTATTTTGGGGGGCCACGCAGACCCGTCAAATTTTTAAGGGGGCCTCGGTGTTACTGAGTTTGGGAATGGCTGGTCTACATGATTACATTACATTCTTATTTCTTATATCTTACATGATTATTTTTTATTGTTATTAGATGATTATTTTTTTTATCATTAATAATGCATGATTATTATTTCACATTATATTGACTTACCTTAGACAGATAGCCAGCCGTTCTTCAGAGCTTATAGGCTCCCTCATGTTTGTGTGGATCTTCTCTATCTTTGGCGTTACCATGGTGAGAAGGTGGGAAAACAGCTCTGGACTGAGCCGAAAGTAGGCACGGAACTGATCAGGATCAGTTTTAAGGTCCCTCACTAAGTGATGGTATTCTCCGTGTATTTGTCTTGTCTGCAATATCGGATGGACCCATTCACGTCTTCTCCGCTTCTTGTTGAGCAAATTCAGGAGTAATATTTCATACAGCTCTAACAGAATCTTTTTTCAATCCATAATTGACCCCTGAACTGTGTTTATATACCCCAACGTTTCCTCTCTGACAGCCAATCAAAACCACGGAAGACCCACGCGTCGCCCTGGAGCGCAGCGCATCGCCGGCCTGTGCCGCTTGCCGCATTGCGCCCCGTCTGTCATGTTATCTGAGCGACAGCGTTGACTTTCGCTGATCGCTCTCATTTGTCGCCTCCCGTGTGTCGAGCCCTTTATGCTGTTACTCACGGTAACATTGGAAAGAGAAGACGCGGGGATGAGCCGCCACAATGCACGTTTTAACATAAAGCGGCCACCCACTTTTAATGTGCGGACCTCTTTACCGCTGACTCCGAAAACGCGGGCCTCTTTACAGCGGTGTGTGGCCGCAATGGAAACATTCTGCGAACGCGAGGCAGGGGACGTGGTGAAGGGGACAGGGGGGTCATAACACCGGGCATGTGGGTGAATGCAGCGGGGATAAACAACCGCGGGGAACGCGGCAGACGTGGCAGAAGCAAACACACCGCTAATCTGCCTTTACGGACGGCGATGATGATGATGAAGGCAGAGAGGAAGAAAATCCATAAAAGTGGATCAGAAGTGTTGAAGAGCCTGTTGTTTATTGTTGAGACAATCTGACAAGTTCTGAGCCCATTAATTTAATCGCTCTGTTTCTAAACGATGAATTCTGGAGCCTCATTTCCACTGAGACAAACAGTATGCCACCAGGTCTTTTGAAAGGGTAATATTGAAACCAAAGTGCAGATTTCATGACTGGTAAACTATAAGCAGTGCCATCTTGATCATTGAAGGTCTAATACATAATACAATTCCATATGGCTGCTGACCAGTGCTAAAATATTCTATATAAATTGGATCAGTGAATTCATTCCTATCCCACATTGTGTTTTCATACTAAAGATATTTCACATTGACTGTTGACAGTATTCCCAGAGCTCAAAATACTCTCAAACTACAGCTTTTTTAAATCTGTATACAATAAACATTTTCCAAAATGGCCACCACCTTGATGACGTCACAGTATGCAAATTAGATGACGAATCAACATCCATCCCAAAGTTTGGTTCATACTGAAGATATTTCTCATTTACAATATGCCTTCATCTCAAACTACTTTAAAGTTATAGCCTTTTGAAATCTTGAAATCGAAATTGTAATTTTTTTTTAAAGAAATGGGCTTAGTGCTGCATGAAAATCCCTCGTCAATGGCCTGGGTTCCGCACCGTGCTCCTCTTTGCTGTCGTCGTTGCAACATGTCCAGAAGTTCAACTTTTTAGCACTAACCATCTTGTGGGTTTAGTCCATGGTTTTGTCAAGGAGAAAATTAGCATACAGAACTTACAGTCACACTGCAATCAGACATGGATTTACATTTGTCAGTGTGAATGCTGTGATGTACAGGAAACCTTAGCCAATCAGGACACAGAACACATTACACTGGTTCTTCCTTAGCCAATCAGGATGAACATTGCAAGTTCATATACAGTGAAAATCATGCTACAAATAAATCTGCAAGACCGCAAAAAGAGAATCGCTATTCAGCTGAGGAGACTCCGATTCAGAATAAATAATAACTAGTGCTGTCCAACGATTAAAATATTTAATCGCGATTAATCGCATGAATTTCATAGTTAACTCGCGATTAATCGCAAATTAGTCACACATTTGCGTGCTGTGTGCAATTGCTTTTTTTATTGAAAACAATGTGTAGTGTTATATTACACACTAACATTTGATGCAAAATCATCAATAAATGGATGACAAAATAAATAATTGGTAACAAAAAGCCCCTTCAATGTGTGTGTGTGGGTGTGTGTGTGTATGTGTGGGTATAGACCATAGACTGTATAGAAACATCATGGTGTCATTATGATGATGATAAACAATCTGTAAATATTTTGTAAATTTGTTCATGTAAATACTCTATGCTGTTTCTCTGTTTACCCTTCGGTATATCTATGACTGTATACTGTTTGCTTGTATTGCCTTTTTTATTAACCCCTCCCCCCATCTCCCACTTCATGTCCCCCCCCCCCCCCCCCCCCTCCCCTCCTATGTGCCCTTCTGGGTTTCTTCTTTGGCCCCCTGTATCTCCAACTACATATTGTTTGTAATCTCTGTCTACAATGTATCTGAACTAGTCCTTTTCTTTGTTTCTATGTGTTTGTCTGCAATAAAAAGTAAAAAAAAAAAAAAATCTTTTTTTTTTTTTTTTTTTTTTTTTTTTCGCGCGATAAAAAAAATGACGGCGTTAATATTGATTTGCGTTAACGCGTTAATAACGCGCTATTTTGGACAGCCCTAATAATAACACATTTTTCCTGTACGGAAGTTTCTGATTTGGTGTTTGTAAGTAATTTCTTTACTATCATGTTTTAGATTATAGATTAGACAGCGAGCCAGATCAGATATATCCCAATGAAAATAATGTTTTTGCACTTTATTATTATTATTATTAATCTTTATTAAGGACACAATACAACACGGTCCATAGTTAAAAAACCAAAGAAAAAATATATACAAGAAAACAAAACAAAGAGAACATTACAGCTGCTGAACAGTATAAAGGCATATGATGTGAGAATTGTATACATGCATGTGTAAGAAAATTGAGGGGGGGATATCCCCCCCTTGAGCCATGGCTAGGGGGGGACTGATCCCCCCCCATCCCCCCCTCTGGAGGAAACCCTGACAGTGTCCAGAGGGCCCTCTACCAATATCCATTGCTCGATTTTGGCTCGGACCCTCAGGGGAGTTAATTGGCTGTCTGAAATGTAGTCAAAAAAATGGAGTATGGGTCCACATCCCTGAGAGCATCCTCCCTGCAAATTGAAAAATCCAATCAATTTTTTTCCCACAGTTGTGACACCTGATTTGGAGAAATGTTGTCAAGGGTCGTAAGACGAGTCTGGGGATATGTGTTATGTGCCCGCCGCACCTACGGTTTTCGATAGGCGGTGCTTCAAAGATTTGCCATCTTTAGGACTTATAGGCTCGTTAAAGGGTCATATTTTGTCCGATTGTCTTGAAATTCACCACACACTCAGTCCAAATCAGATTCTGTCATTTGGAGACCAACAGACTAACGGTTAGGTATTTGGCTTCCTTTTGGTCGGAATGAGATGAAACCAAAACGTTTCAGTAGAACACAGTATGACGTTTGACACGTCCTAAAAGTAGGTGTGAAATGGTTTGAAATCATCTATAAAAGGTTTCATCGAACCACAGAAGGGTCTTATATGAAGAAGGTGGGTATTTTGTTCCATTAACACTGTAATATTGGTCTTGGAGAGCTATGGCTGAAGTTAATCAATATTTCACCCTTGCCTTTGAAGAACCCTCTTTTCATGACAAAACTCAGAATAATGAAAAGACAAAAGAACTTTACTGTGGTACCAACTTATGGAAGTTCTGGTGCCACCGACATGTGATCAGGTCTCATTATAAAAGGACCTTCAAGGTGAAGTTGGGTCCTCTAACAATCATGTACTCCTATATTGGGCTATTTGAAGTGAGTCTAAATTAAATGCATTATTAGTGTTAAGGCTATGGCTTTGGACCCTGTAGGGTAATAATATGTAAGATTATGTTATTGTAGTATAAATTTGGTAGTGTGGATCGGCGGGTCTCCGGATCAGAGGCTCGCCGCCGCACACAAGTGAGGATCTGCTTTTATTTTTAGGGCACCAGCAGTTTGAAAACTTCTGCACAGATCCAACTAACTTTGCCTCGAGTCAGTCTTATAATCTAATAGGTAGTGAATGCGTAAATCGGCCAGTGATATCCGAGATTTAAAAACATGACGCTTGAATGATTGAGTTAAAGTTAACGTGAATTTATTGACTACAAAAATGGAGATAGAAAATATAACGAAGGGGATTTCTGGTCACATTAAACAGAAGTTGTATACATCTCATTTGAAACACACATCCAACAAAGGAACAGTCTTACTTTGAGCCGTTCAAGGGAGATGTTGATGAAAAGAGGAGGATGGAGAATGGAGATGGAAGGATGAGGATGGAGAATGGGGTTCAGGCGATGTTCTCCTCCACGTGGTTTCTTTGTCCGGGCAGGCGGGAGATACGAAGCCAGCGATACAGTCCAGCTTTGGGTCCGTGCATATACAGCTCAGTCCGGAGTGAGTTGCGTGCGTAGAGTCCAGAGCCAGGAATGAGGCTGGTGGTGTAATAGTTCATACGATCCGAGCCAGGGAGGAGGTCTGTGTTCGGAGTGGGAGTACAGGCCCGAGATGGTGGCGGGTGTAGGCCGTGTAGGAGACACGTACCAAAAGGAATAGTTTCCAGAGTGATTTCGGGAAGAACCAAGAGGTCGTTCTGTTGCATTGTGCGTGTTTATATTGACTTCAAAAAGGGGGCGCGTCCTTGGCGTCATCCATGTGCGTCTTCCCGGGACAACCCTCTCACAACAGACAGTTTACAAAGGGAAACACGCAGGATTAATACAGAAGACCATAACACATGTACAAACACACACCGCATTTCATTACTCGACAATGATACACACATGTAGGGCACGGTACAGACGTATGGGGATAATACTGAGTCCGGAGCTGGTCTACACACTGTCCGTGCCGGGTGTGATAGTGTTCAGTGTCCACTGGGGGGCGCCAGAATGCCGTGGGTGAGTCCCAGGTTTGTGGAATGTCCCATGAGCGATAGTGGGTGAATGATGCCTGATCTCTGTCAGGCAGAAGGGCACACCGATGTTTGTTCTGCTGTTTTATTGCCCCTCTGTCTGTCTTCTTGCAGTGTCCTGGCAGATGTTTGGCCTTCCATTGAACTCGTAGTTTCTTTGAAGTTTCCGGAGCTCGGGAGGGGCATGTTTACGAAAAGGGCTGCTATTCACGCTCGACTGGTGCCTGCCCTCTTTCTCACCTTACAACCCCAAAGCAGAAACAAGACGCAGGGTTTGAAAACAACATTTATTTACCATTTAAAATATGATCTGAGGCGAGTCATTGGAGGTGTATATTTGTTAGCTTCCTTTCAACCTCGTCCTCTCTTTTTGCTCCTTTTTTTATTGTTTCCTCCTCCTCATGGATTCTCTTTTTTTTTCTGTGCGTGGTCTCCTCAGCCTCCGGACCCAGTCCCCCCTCAGCCTCCGGACCCAGTCCCCCCTCAGCCTCCGGACCCAGTCCCCTCCTCAGCCTCCGGACCCAGTCCCCCCCTCAGCCTCCAGACGGAGTCGGAGTCCTTGCTCAGCCTCCTGATTATGTCCCTCTTCCTCCTCAGATCTCTTCCTCTTTTCCCCATAAAGGGCACTCTGGTGAAAAATCAGGTTTTTAACTGACATCTGCTGAATCTGAAGACCCGGCAACGGAGGAAGCGGAAGAAAAATGGATGGATGGATGGATCTGATGAATCTGAGGGGGATTTTTGTTCTCCGGATTGAGTCCCTGTCGGAGTCCCTCTTCCTCCTCCTCCTCCGGACTGAGTCCCTGTCGGAGTCCCTCTTCCTCCTCGTCCTCCGGACTGAGTCCCTGTCGGAGTCCCTCTTCTTCCTCCTCCTCTTCCTCCGGACTGAGTCCCTGTCGGAGTCCCTCCTCCTCCGGACTGAGTCCCTGTCGGAGTTGTTCCTCCTCCTCCTCCTGCAGAGGGAAAGAAAATGGATGGAACCCAATAGATTATGACACTTTTTACCGGTAACGGGTGGCGAATTTTCCTTTTGGGAGGTTTCCAGTCGTCGGACGACTCTGTTGAAGTGTGATTGCCCTTAAAAAAGATAACATGGAAACGTTACTACCACAGTATTTTTTGATGAAAAGTATCAATGAGAGTACCAAGGTCTCTATGTAACAAGGGAGAGGAGTCCTCTTTTCCATAACCCTTCTTTTGATGGACGATGAAGTAATACTCCCTTCGGGTTGTGGCTGGCGTTTTGAGACCCGCTTCTTCGGGGGCGGGATGTCATCAGGGGGCGGTGTGTCATCAGGGTTCCTGGGCGAGGAGTGGTCTCGGGAGCCTTTTTTTAACGCTTGTATCTTTTTTTTCTTTTTTTTTACCGCATAGGACGAGACAGCCATGATAGTCAAGGTCCTGCTATTAAAGGCTTCCTCTGCTGGATCAGAGGCTGTACAGAACAGTAAAATGAGAAACTCATACATGACTCCCCAGGGTTGTTGCCAAGTTGCATTTAGAATAACCTTGGTAAAACCTTTTGGCCGTTATGGGGTCGTGGCACATGAATGTGGCAACCCTCTCGTAGCACTTCCTCCCGTGCTGCCTCTTTGACTGATGAAGGGAAATATGAGTGTAATTAAAACAGTTATGCAATTAATAGCAATAGTACACATTTTAAAGATCTAAACCAGTCTAAATCAGGAAAAAGGTATTACAAAGCACAGATTATATAGATACAGTACAAAAATTCTTACATAAGTTGCCACAGACGATCTCAGCATGTTGAAGTTGGGTGCAGGGCCCAGCCCGAACCTTTCCCACTGATTTTTGAAATATGTGGGCAGCTTTAACAATGGCTGTCCACTGGAGATGTGGAAAAAGGTGCAGGCTGAGCCAACTTCCACTTCACCCCTGATGCCAATATACGTGTGCAGCCACCTGTACTCGTCAGCCCTCAAGGGTATCGACGCTTCCCCAAAGTAGCGCTGCGTTTTATGTTGCTTCACCTGTTAACAACACTCAGTTTGTGACCATGTTAGTTTGTGTTCTTTCATTTTAGACAAAAACTTACCCTTATCACCCTGCGCCCTCGGGATACTTTTACGGCCTCCTGGAGCTCTGTGACCAGCATATTGACCAGGACACCCTTACGGTGTCCAGTGGTCGCTATGAGGTACCCTCCCAGGAGGCTGAAAAAGCGAAGCAGGGACCATGTTGATTTGGGGTCACTCTTCAGTTGGTCTTTAAATAAATGTATATAAATAAACAGTTATTCTGTTCAAATGGTTGATTAAGCAGATGAAGAGGATGGATCCTTACCTAGCGCCTTTGTAATCAGGGCAGGAGAGTTCTGTATGAACCAAGAATGTTTTGAGGACTGCATTAGGCTGTCTGAAATAATAAAAAAAAATGTCACTGTTAAAAGCAATAATAGAAGGAAGAAGGACAAAGACAGGTTTTAACCAGACCTAAATCAATCCAAACCAGGACTAGACCAAGTCTAAAGCAGGGCTACAGCACAACTAAAACATGTCAAAAAGTATCAGCACTAAACCAGAAGTAAACTGGGACTGAAGCAGGTCTAAACCAGAACTAAGTTAGGACTGATGCAGGTCTAAACCAGGAGTAAAAAGGTAAATCAGGATAAAGTCAAATCTGAACCAACCCCAAACATAAGAGAGAATGTAGTAATCAGGACTAAACCAGGATTAAACCAAGACAAAGGCTGATGCTCTCTCTCTCTCCCTCCAGCCCTCGACACACCGGTCCCGACCACGTTCTGGGACAGACGTGTCAGGCCAACGCCACTCGGTTTTTCGTATGCTTTGATTTCACACGCACTTGCACCCAACACGTATTGACACATAAGGTTATCCTACTGATATTACTTGCATTATACGCAGCCACTCATATTATACTTACACTGACCGCAGTAATATATTTATATTATTATCATTTGTAAAATAAATGCCAAGAGGCTTAAAATCTGGTTGTGGAGTCTATTCCCCCTTTTTCCTTTGTTGCAGCCATCGAGCCGGGCTGTAACAGGTGGGGGCTCAGTCCGTGCGTAAAACTGGCACGCGGGCATCCGAACCCGGGTGGACTGGAGACGTGGAGCAGAGCAGTGTGCGCGTGGATCAGGGAGAAGGTAGGTGCTACCCCACACGCAAAATTCCAGGGAGTCCCTCGTTAGCTTGTAGAGGTGGTTTTCACAAGGGAAATCATCTTTTTTGCTTTTGACAGGGCAGTGGTGAACGCGGTTCGCAGACTTCAGTCTGGGAGCGCATCCGTGGTGTCTGAGGGCGCTGGTCAAACTGCTTCTCAGACGCATCGGGCTATAGATTGTGCATTTAGGCCAATCGCAGCGCATAAATACCCGCCGTATGAGACCACAAGAAGAGCCAGGCTAAGCAGTTAGATACGTGATAGGCAGTCAGGGCGGGGGTCTCCCGAGGGCTTGCGCTGTCCCTCTATTTGCGTGTTTTGTGGGGTATGTACTTTACATTCTCGTTGGTTCACGCCTCCGGGTAAATTGTTGGCTCCAGTCTCATATACATTTTTGTAAATTGTCTTTGGGGGCGACACTACATTATTTTGCGAGTGGCAGGCTGTGCGTAATTTGCGCGTAATTTGGGCATTGTTAATAGTTTTGTTAATAAAATGGATTTGGAGGCGTTTGAGCAGTGTCGTAAGGCGGATCTGGTCGCTATTGCTGTCAAATATAATGTACCGGTGAATAAACAGGACCGAAAAGAGGAAATAAAACTCAAGGTGCATTCAGCGCTCGCTAAGGAGGAATAGGTGCATTAGGTGCCTCCTCTCAAACCAGTGCAGTGGTGAGTGAGTTGGAGTTGCGTAAAATAGATTTAGAAATGCAGCGTTTAGAAATGAGGGACAAAGAAATGCAACGTGAATTTGAGCTTAAAAAATTGGAACTTGAAGAAGCAAATAGGTGTGAGTCAGTGCACGTTGGCATGCGACAGCATAGTGATGTCTCTATGGAGACTAGTTTTGATGTGAATAAATGTTTTCGTCTAATACCGCCTTTTTCAGAGAGAGACATTGATAAGTATTTCATTTTGTTTGAACGAGTGGCAAATACGGTAAAGTGGCCCAGAGAGATATGGCCGTTATTATTGCAATGTGTGTTCACAGGCAAGGCGCAAGAGGCCTACGCTTCACTTTCACCTGAGGACAGTCTCCTATGACAGGGTGAAGGCCGCGGTGTTGCGTGCTTTTGAGTTGGTCCCAGAAGCGTACCGACAGAAATTTAGGAGGTATAAGAAGGCAGATGGACAAAGTTTTGCAGATTTTGGCAGAGAGAATCTGAGTTTGATCGTTGGTGTTCTGCACAGGAGGTTAAAACATTTGATCAGCTACGTGACTTGGTTTTCATGGAAGATTTTAAGAGGTGCCTCCCAGAGAAGATTGCAACCTATTTGAATGAGCAGAAGGCTACTGCAGTGACTGCAGCTGCGGCACTGGCAGATGAATACGTTCGGACCCACAGGGATACTCACAACATAGTCCGGGGAGGCATGTTGGTCAGGTGGGGCAGTCTGGACCGAGGTACCCCTCAGAAAGGGCTTGGCCACCCATGCATTGCTCATATTGCAATAAACGTGGACATCAGGTTAGCAGTTGTTTTCTTATAAAGAAAAAGCCCAAGCCTGTAGTTCTTGTGGACTCACGCCACAAGAATACAGAGCAGCATTCTGACTTAAAAGTTTACGCTCCTTTCATAATGGAAGGTGTAGTCTCATTACCCGACAGTGGCATTAGGGTCCCTGTGACTATTTTGAGGGACACTGTCGCATTCAATTATTTTACAGAATGTGTTGCCTCTATCCGATAAAACTTCTCTAAAGTGTAGTGAGCTTGTACAAGGCCCAACGCCATGAAGTTGATGAATCTGCCTGTGCATTGGATTGTTTTGGAGTCAGAGCTCGTTAATGGTGATGTAGCGGTGGCGGTGTGCGCTACGTTTCCCATTGAAGGAGTGGACTTTATTTTGGGGAATGACTTAGCAGGGGGTAGGATTTTAGTCAAGCCTGAAGTGACTGCTGTTCCCTTAGTTTCGACCGGTCCGAATGATTTGGCGAAAAAGTTTCCTTCAGTGTTCCCAGTGTGTGCGGTCACACGCGCCATGTCGAGGAATACTGTCTCTGTACAGTATGTGACGCAGAGGACGATTTTGGGTCTGGTCCTGATCTGGTGCATGAGAGGTCCAGTGAATATTAAATATTAATAACAAAAGGGCGGATTCAACTATTGTAAGGAACTCGCAAACCATCTTCCTCGCTGACGTGAGTGAGGCTGAAATTAAGTCTATTGTGAATAAATGTAAAAATAAATCTTCTATGGACTGCTTGGACATAAATATGAGATCAATAAAAAGAATAATTGACAATATTCTGAAACCTTTAACTCACATATGTAATGTATCACTTCAAACTGGTACTTTTCCGGACAAAATGAAAATAGCCAAAGTGTTACCTCTATTCAAAAATGGGAGTAAACACATATTCACAAATTACAGACCAGTCTCTCTTCTTCCGCAGTTTTCAAAAATATTGGAGAAAAACGTTTTACAGCAGGTTGGAAAAATTTATCTCGAAGCATGAGCTAATTGATGAAGGGCAATACGGATTTAGACCCAAAAGATCAACCACTATGGCTATTATTGACGCTGTGGAAGAAATCACCAGTGCTTTAGACAACAAAAAACATACTGTTGGAATCTTTATAGATCTAAAGAAAGCATTCGATACTATCAATCACTCCATCCTTGCTCAAAAATTAGAAAAGTATGGTATTCGGGGAGTTGCTGGGAACTGGATTAAAAGCTATTTAGAGGAAAGACAACAATTTGTTAAGATCGGGGACTTTGAATCAAAATGTATGAGCATTGTTTGTGGACTGCCTCAAGGGTTAATACTGGCACCTCTACTTTTCAATCTATATATCAATGATATATTTAAAGTATCAGAATTATTAAAAATGGTGTTATTTGCTGATGATACCAACATATTTTATTCTAACGATAACTTTAATAGTCTTATAAAGGATGTAAATCAGGAACTCGTTAAACTTAAAACATGGCTGGATTTAAACAAATTATCACTCAACCTAAGCAAAACAAAAATGATCATGTTTGGCAATTACAAGGAATGTCCAGAATTATTGATAAGTATAAATGGTACTAAAATAGAAAAAGTAACAGAAATAAAATTTTTGGGAATCATAATAGACAACAAACTGAGCTGGAAATCACACATTGGACACATACAGAGAAAGATATCAAAAAACATTGCGATTATAAACAAAGCTAAGTACTTCCTTAATAGTAATGCACTGTATATATTGTATTCCAGTCTAATACTGTCATTCTTAACTTATGGAATCGAGGTCTGGGGTAATAATTATAAAAGTTCACTCCATCCCCTTGTAATACTCCAAAAACGAGCAATCAGAACTATTCATAAAGCTGGTTACCTCGAACACACAAACGTATTGTTTTTACAAAGTAACATGTTTAAACTCATGGATTTAATAGATTTTTACACTGTACAGTTAGTATATAAAGCTAACCAGGCTCAATTACCAGCAAATATTCAAAAACTATTCATAAAAAGAGATGACTGTTACAATTTAAGGGGATGTGGCCAACTTAACGTACCTGCCATTCGTTCCACGAGGAAAAGTATGTGTGTGTCTGTGTGTGGTGTCAAGCTCTGGAATAAACTGGGAGCCCAACTCAAGCGGTGCTCATCCATATATCAATTCAAATCAAAGTATAAACAACTCATATTGTCCAAGTACAGGACGGAGGAATATCACTGAGTGTGGAAATAGAAATAAATGAAGAGTAATCTATTTATGAGGTATTACTGTAACTGACAAACTAAAAATGAAGTATTACTGTTTATCTACTTGGCCATACTGAGCTCATGTAGCTATGCAGAAGTGAAAAAAAAAAAAAATAATAATAATAATAATAATGATAATATATATGTATCCGCTTATGTATATAGTGTATATAGGGTGATGCATAACCTGTATATTGTTTTTGTTGTTGTTCGTTTTCTCTTCTTCACATATCTCTTATGTACTAGCTATGTGATTCTGAAGTTAAAGCTCTATATTAATGTATTGAATGTATCAAATTCTTCAGTACACAAGGGGTAGGTGCAAATAAGCTTAAGCTTCTGCCTACTCCTTTTGAGCATCATATCCACGCTATTTATTTATTTAATTATTTACGTATTTACTTACGCCTATCTATTTTTTTTTGGCTTTGATTACTGTGCTGAACTTTGTATATAAGTAGAACTGTGTGGAACTCAGATTCTCAAATAAAAAAGATGAATTGAATTGAATTGAATTGAAGCGACACAAGTAGACTGTGTCCCTGAGTCGGTCCAGCTTGGTGAGTCTGACACTAAAATGTTTCCTTTGGACTGTACACGCATGTCGAGAGAATGCTTGGTGACAAGAGCAAAAACGTGATGAGTCGTTATTGCCGCTGTTTGAACGTTCTGTCACGGAGAGCAATTTGTCTGACATGTCTACTGGTTATTATGTGAAAGATGACGTTCTATTGCGCAAGTGGACGCCACCTTATGCAGCATCTGAGGATGACTGGAGCGTGGTCACACAGGTGGTTGTTCCTACTAAGTTTTGTCCTGACATTTTGAATCTGGCACATGATAACCCTTTAGCTGGTCATCTGGGAATCAGGAAAACGTATGATCGTGTCTTACGGCAGTTTTATTGGCCTGGTTTGAAGAAAGATGTGAAGGTCCATTGTAAGACTTGTCACACATGTCAAGTGGCAGGGAAATCTAACCCACCCATCCCGCCCTATCCTTTACATCCGATCCCAGCTGTGGATGCGCCGTTTGATCATGTTGTTATAAATTGTGTTGGACCTTTACTTCGTACTAAAGCTGGCAATCAGTTTTTATTAACTTTGATGTGCGCTTCAACAAGGTTCCCTGAAGCTGTGCCGATGCGGAACATTACAGCGCGAGCTGTTATAAAAAAGTTTTTCTCACTATTTGGTCTTCCAAAAACTATGCAAAGTGACCAAGGTACTAATTTAATGTCCCGTGTTTTTTCTCAAGTCACACAGGAGCTGGGCATCGTTCATCGCTTCTCCAATGCCTATCATCCTGAAAGCCAGGGCGCTCTAGAGCAGTTTCATCAAACCCTAAAAGCCATGCTCAGAGCCTACTGTCTTGAGTTCGAGAAAGAATGAGACGACGGCATACACTTGTTACTCCTTGCTGTACGTGACGTGGTGCAGGAATCCACAGGATTCAGTCCAGCAGACTTGGTTTTTGCACATAATGTCCGTGGTCCTTTGAAGCTTATTCACTAGAACTGGCTCGACGAGGCAAGGTCTCAGAATGTTCTCGATTATGTGAGCTCGTTCAGATTCAAGCTCTACAGTTGGCAAAAGAGAAGCTGTCTGCTGCCCAGTCCAAGATGAAGAGCTGGTATGACAAATCTGCAAAACCTCGGCAGTTTAAACCCGGGGACGAAGTCCTCGCGTTTCTGCCTCTTCAGGGCTCTAGTCTTCAAGCTTGTTACAGTGGCCCGTACACTATTCAAAAGAAAGTTGGTGATCGTGATTATATTGTTGCTACTCCTGATCGTGTCCGTAGCAGTAGACTTTGCCATGTCAATATGTTGAAGCCTTATCATGAACGTGAGAACGAGGCCAGGTCTGGTTTGGGCGCTGTCCTCGCTCTCTCCGCTCACAAATTTGTCTAGTTCTCAGCAGGTGTTAGACGCAGTGTCACTGTCCGGTGCTGAAGCTGAGTGCGGTGTCCCTTTGGAGCTTTCCAGTGCTGGAGTTGACTGTGACATACGGGGGCCCTCTGCTGCTTTGGTTCAAGGCCGGTTGCAGAACTCTGAGTGGTTGTCTACACTTGACCGACAGTTTTTGCACTTACCTGAAGTTCAGGGCAGAGACATTGTGGCACTGATACGATCTCATCCATCTCTATTTTCAGATGTGCCGCCCCTTACTCGCGTGTTATGTCACGATATTGACGTGGGAGACAACGCACCGATCAA
Organism: Knipowitschia caucasica; assembly: GCA_964034765.1. NCBI lineage: Eukaryota > Metazoa > Chordata > Actinopteri > Gobiiformes > Gobiidae > Knipowitschia > Knipowitschia caucasica. The sequence goes on along the minus strand of OZ035827.1, from coordinate 8,726,468 downwards.
ACAGCATCCCTACCGGGTTTATCCGGAGAAGCGCAAGCGTCTCCAATCCCAGGTTGACTACACGATCTCACATGGTATTGCGGAGCCCAGTTCCAGTCCGTGGAGTTCGCCCTGCCTCCTTGCCATAAAGTCGGAGGCGTCTGACCGCTTTTGCACAGACTTCCGTAAGGTGAATAGGGTCACAAAGCCAGACTCGTATCCACTTCCACGTATGGGTGATTGTGTGGACAGAGTGGGTGTCTTTGTGTCTAAACTTGACCTGTTGAAAGGCTATTGGCAGGTGCCTTTGACTCCACGAGCCAAGGAAATAGGTGCGTTTGTTACGCCTGACTCCTTTCTCCAATATACGGTGATGCCATTTGGTGTCCGGAACGCTCCTGCTACATTTCAGAGGTTAGTCAACCTGGTTTTGCGAGGGGTGCGAGGCCTACCTGGACGATATTGTTTTACATTCAAAAACGTGGGACGAGCACCTCTGTCAGCTTTAGGACGCTTTTATGCGTTTAGACAGAGCTAATCTGACCATTAATCTTGCCAAATGCGAGTTTGCTGAAGCGACTGTAGTTTATTTGGGAAAAATTGTGGGTGGTGGTGCAGTAAAGACAATGGACGCAAAGATCAAATCGGTTTCTTCCTTCCCTGTTCCATCAACGCGGCGCGAGCTTCAGCGTTTTCTTGGGATGGCGGGTTATCACCGTAGTTTTTGTAAAAACTTTTCTACAGTGGCTGCACCACTCACGAGCCTATTAAGCCCTAAATCTGTTTTTAAATGGTCGCCCGAGTGTCAGCACTCCTTTGAGTCAGTGAAGTCGTTGCTTATGAGAGCTCCTGTTTTGGCTGCTCCTGATTATGACCGTCCATTTAAGCTAGCTGTTGACGCCAGTGATGCAGGAGTGGGCGCGGTCTTACTTCAGGATGGTCCTGATGAGGTAGAGCATCCAGTGTGCTACTTTTCAAAGAAGTTCTTAAAGCACCAGTATGCCTATTCTACCATTGAAAAATAGACATTAGCATTAATCATGGCATTAACTCATTTTGAAGTCTATGTAGGATCTTCCAGCTGTCCTGTGGTGGTCTACACGGACCATAATCCTCTAGTCTTCGTACATCAGATGAGGAATTCCAACCAACGCCTGATGCGGTGGTCCCTGTTTCTTCAGGACTTCAACCTGGTCATCAAACACATCGCTGGCAAGGACAACATCCTGGCTGACACGTTGTCACGCGCCGCTCCTAGCTGACCTGCGTGTTGTTCCCCGTCGGTCACCTTTTGGGGGTGGGGGTGTTACTTTCAGCTTGGCCCTGATTGGCTGGCGGTCCACCCAAAAGCAGAGCAGGTGTGCTGATGGCCTCTCTCTCTCCCTCCAGCCCTCGACACACTTGTCCCGACCACGTTCTGGGACATACGTGTCAGGCCATCGCCACTCGGTTTTTCGTATGCTTTGATTTCACACGCACTTGCACCCGACACATAAGGTTATCCTACTGATATTACTTGCATTACACGCAGCCACTCATATTACACTTACACTGACCGCAGTAATATATTTATATTATTATAATTTGTAAAATAAATGCCAACAGGCTTAAAATCTGTTGCCGCCATTGAGCCGGACTGTAACAGTACCATAGGCAGGGGCTTTTGAGGGAGAGCACACCACCCTTCTCTTGTATTTGACGGCCTGGGAAAGGGCAGATATCTAAATGAATAACATTACTATATAGAGTTTCACCTTTCGACTCCACTCCCACTTTTCTTTAGCATCCGATCTAACCAGGAACTTCATTCAACTCATCAAAACTACATCTCTTCTTGACCACCCCATCCTCTACACTCCCTCAACTCTATCCTCCCTCTTTAATCGAGAGGTTAGGGTTAGGGGTACTCTGCTGGGTACCCGACCGAGGTGATACCCACACCCAGCGTCGAATCATTCCCTCAGATTCTACATTCATAATCTACCATTCGTTGTAACATGGTTCTTGCCGGTGAAACTTGCAAAAACATATTAAATGACCTGAATGGACAATATTGATCCTCACCTTTTTGGATTTCTGCACTATTCATATTTTTTAACTTCTTGTTCTCCATTTGGCAAGCCAAAAACTTCTTGGTGATGGCCAGTTCCTCCTTTAGCCTTTGGCATTGTGCACATGGTGCACGAGTGGAAGGGAGGGTGGCAGCTGCGGCTGTGTCACCTGGAAACAAATACAGTACAGTCCCTCTGGCCCTGTGTGTGACTTATCTTTATTTGTTGTCAAACGAAAAGGCCATTACAAATAAAATGTATAATTAGTATCACCTTCCACATGTGACAGACAGGAGGCTACGCTGGCGCCATGTGTTACTTACGGTTTCCAGCAGGGCTAAGGGCTGGCCTCTCCTCCTGGCCTTGACCTGGAAACAAATCATATATCAATTTAGTGATGTCCAGAAACAGGGCCAGACAACAAAAAGGCCGGATTCTCCAGGCCACACATCTGAGGAGGCTACGCTGGCGCCATGTGTTACTTACGGTCTCCAGCAGGGCTTAGGGCTGGCAACTCCTCCTGGCCTTGACCTGGAAACAAATCATATATCAATTTAGTGATGTCCAGAAACAGCGCCAGACAACAAAAAGGCCGGATTCTCCACGCCACACATCTGAGGAGGCTACGCTGGCGCGATGTGTTACTTACGGTCTCCAGCAGGGCTTAGGGCTGGCAACTCCTCCTGGCCTTGACCTGGAAACAAATCTTATATCAATTTAGTGATGTCCAGAAACAGCGCCAGACAACAAAAAGGCCGGATTCTCCACGCCACACATCTTAATAATCAGAAGAATATCAATCCGTAACTTGGTTAGGGTTAGCTTTCCCATGTAGGCCCCTTCTCCAGGCCACACATCTGAGGAGGCTACTGTCACCTGAACTACATATGTCCAAAATCACCCAGGAGTCCATTCTTGGTCACTTCTCCAATCTTGGAATGTGTATTCATAAATATTACAAATCTACTTAGCATTATTGACAGATACTTGAGTAAACATCCATGAACAATTCTTTAAAACATAAAGGAGGGAATAGTATATGACAGTAAAATACAATTTCATGAAGATCAACCGACTTCTCTGAAGCCTTTTGCGACGCATCGCCTCTTCGATCACGCCAGTGGTCACTACGGACAGGTGGGAGACCATGGCTGGTTGGGGGTTGGTGGAGGATGGCCAGTTCCCCCACAATGTAGCTGCGATTTGCTATGCACACATAATTTTTAACCGATGAGATCTACAAATAAATACATTTCTAGTTATGTTTAATCAATCAACCTTTATTTATCGAGTACTTACCTCCAACTCCAACGCATATTAAGTGCTTGTCCAGCCTTTGTATGCCCTTTGACTCACATTCATCTACAGGGCATGTTAATTTCTCCTTGAAACTTAGACATGAGAAAAACACATGTTATCCAGACAATTGAGTTCAAAAAGATTCAGGCACCCAATGATGGCCTATAAAATCTATTCCTAATCTCCAGGTTCTATGTCTAGTGTAGATTTGTTCCATGGTATTTGTAAAAGACATTTCCAAAACACTTACTGTCCATGATATAGCTTCGTTAGAAGCTCCAACTCCTTGTTGTTTCTGACCTGCTCTGTGTGGCGCAGGGGCTGCTTCACATCACTATAATGCACCCTACATACAGTGCATGTGCAAGTATTCGGCCCCCTTGAACCTTTCAACATTTCGCCACATTTCAGGCTTTAAACATAAAGCTATAAAATTAAAAATTTTTGTCATGAATCAACAACAAGTGGGACACAATCGTGAAGTGGAACAACATTTATTGGATGATTTAAACTTTTTTAACAAATAAAAAACTGAAAAGTGGGGCGTGCAATATTATTCGGCCCCTTTACTTTCAGTGCAGCAAACTCAGTCCAGAAGTTCAGTGAGGATCTTTGAATGATCCAATGTTGTCCTAAATGACTGATGATGATAAATAGAATGCACCTGTGTGTAATCAAATCTCCGTATAAATGCACCTACTCTTTGATAGTCTCAGGGTCCTGTTTAAAGCGCGGAGAGAACCATGAAGACAAAGGAACACACCAGGCAGGTCCGAGATACTGTTGTGGAGAAGTTTAAAGCCGGATTTGGATGCAAAAAGATTTCCCAAGCTTTAAACATCTCAAGGACCACTGTGCAAGCAATTATGTTGAAATGGAAGGAGTATCAGACCACTGCAAATCTACCAAGACCCGGCCGTCCCTCCAAACTTTCATCTCAAAAAAGGAGAAGACTGATCAGAGATGCAGCCAAGAGGCCCATGATGACTCTGGATGAACTGCAGATAACTACAGAAGGTGCTCTGGTCAGATGAAACCAAAATCGAACTTTTTGGCCACAATGCAAAACGATATGTTTGGCGTGAAAGCAACACAGCTCATCACCCTGAACACACCATCCCCATTGTCAAACATGGTGGTGGCAGCATCATAGTTTGGGCCTGCTTTTCTTCAGCAGGGACAGGGAAGATGGCTAAAAGTGATGGGAAGATGGATGGAGCCAATACAGGGCCGTTCTGGAAGAAAATCTGTTGGAGTCTGCAAAAGACCTGAGACTGGGACGGAGATTTATCTTCCAACAGGACAATGATCCAAAACATAAAGCCAAATCTACAATGGAATGGTTCACAAATAGACGTATCCAGGTGTTAGAATGGCCAAGTCAAAGTCCAGACCTGAATCCAATCGAGAATCTGTAGAAAGAGCTGAAGACTGCTGTTCACAAACGCTCTCCATCCAACCTCACTGAGCTCGAGCTGTTTTGCAAGGAAGAATGGGCAAGAATTCCAGTCTCTCGATGTGCAAAACTAATAGAGAGATACCCCAAGCGACTTGCAGCTGTAATTGCAGCAAAAGGTGGCGCTACAAAGTATTAGTGCAAAGGGGCCGAATAATATTGCACGCCCCACTTTTCAATTTTTTATTTGTTAAAAAAGTTTAAATTATCCAATCAATTTCGTTCCACTTCACGATTGTGTCCCACTTGTTGTTTTATATCTTTATGTTTGAAGCCTGAAATGTGGCGAAATGTTGAAAGGTTCAAGGGGGCCGAATACTTTCGCAAGGTACTGTATGGGGCATTCGTGCCCTTTGGGCTCGAATCTCGCTTGCATCTGTGAAAAGTGTGAACAAAAAATATAAACTCTAGTTTATATAAAAATGAAAAATAATTGTTAGTACAAAATACAGTTAACATAGAAATACAGCTCAAAAAGTCCCTCCTACAGAAACCTCTATTACAGTATATGAAAGTGTAAGCAGGCACGTTTTATATTTTTAGTGTGGACTTTTATTGTGTGGTTTTATTTGTTGCATGGACTGTTTTATTGCATGGTTTTATTTGGTTTTATGAGTGTTATTTTCTTCACGTTATGCCTTGCTGCCCCGAGCCACATGAGCCCCAGCCAATGCCTGCACTCACAGCTTAATCAGCGCACCTGCAACTGAGTGAGCATGGGCACATGAGGGCGGACTGGGAGCAGAAAGGGAGGACACAGGGATACGGAGAGCAGGACACGGGACAGCACGGCACCGGAACCACGACCCGGATCACAATGATCGCCATCGCCTCACGAGTCCCCAGGGAACACCACGAAGCCGCACTACCGCAGGAGGCAGAGGACGCTCTGCCTTCGCGTGTAAGTACCTCAACACATTGAGTAGTGGTGTTCATGTAGTAGCCTTTGGCGGGGGGATTCTGTGGGGTGTATTGGCGTTCTCTGTGTGGTTGTGCTCTGCCTCCAGGGTCCGTGGCACCGCAAGAGACGCATTGTCCCGGGTTGAGCACCGCGAGGCGTAATCCAGACGGCGGCCGAGTGTAAAACCTCGGCCTCGCTGGTAAGTGTGTGAAAGCAGCGGTGCTCGTGTTTTAGTGGACGAAATGTCGGTGCAGCTTTGCTGTTGGCCTCCACTCCGCTGCCGCTGTGCTTTTGTGCCTGCAGGACCCGAGACGCTGAAGGGACCTGGGCTGAACGAACACGTGTCGGGACTAATTTTAATCCGCTCTTTTTTAAATCGGACATTTTTAACATTTATTGTTTGTAAATAAATTATTTTTTAAACGCATCAGTAGTTTCATTTACTGCAATTACGTGCTCCCCCCGGCTCTCACAAAAGTATGAAGATCCAGCTTTCAGATGTAAGACACTTCCATGGAAAAGTGTATTTGACACACAGACCTATGTTACAGTACATGAAAGTTTGAAGACCCAGGTTTCCCATAGGAACCCATCATGGAAAACTGTATTTGACTACTCTACACACAGACCTATATTACAGTACATGAAAGTATGAAGATCCAGCTTTCCAATGTCGGACCGCATCATAGAAAAGTGTATTTGACTACTCTACACATAGACCTATATAACAGTACAAAAATTACTATATTGACTTTATTGGAAAAAAGGTACATTGATTTTAATTTTCATTTTAAGATTACCTATGTCAAGGTATACCCATAGCTTTCTTTTTTAGAAACAGACTGATTTAAAATTGATTTAAAGTCATACCTGAGTGCCTTCTGAAGTTGCCATTGCTTCTTTTCTCTCCTCCACGTGCAAAGACAAGAGGGTGTGTCCGCGTGTTAAATTGGCCCTCAACAGATCTCGCGAGAATTAATAGTTACCTAATGTAACTTAAGGTCTATGAATAGGTGCGTAGTCCCTTAGGACTTCGCTAGTGGGATATCACTCGTGACCCCCAGGTCACACGCCAGAGAGATCAAAATAATTTGCTCCAATCACCAGCCACCTTCCTCTATAAATGCCCCTGCACAAGGCCGCACCCCCTCTTGAACTCTGCCAAGCCGGGCTGGCCTGATGGGCTCGTAGCTAAGGGACTACGTACCTATTCGTAGAACTTAAGTTAAATTAGGTAACTATTAATTCTACGTCATGGTGCTACGTCCCTTAGGACTTCACTAGTGGGACACAACGCGGAGGCCGTAGGAACATGTACTCCCAGCAGGCCAGCGAAGGGTGATTGGAGCTCCGCCCGAGCAAGACCCTCACACCGTGAGAGGACTCAGGGCAGAAGAAACAATGCGTGTTACAGGGCCACTCCTACCAAGGATACCCCCACGTAACACAGATCGTAGGTCATCCGTAGTCACAGGACGCCTCTCCCAAGAGCTCCTGACGTGGATTACCTGACCGACCAAACACACATATATGTGCCGCACCTGTAGGATGCCTCTCCCAAGAGCTCCTGAACCAGGGCGGAAAGTAAACCGAAGGCTCCCTCAGAGGAGGGACCTAACGGCCTAACTCAGTCCGCTGCACTCAGCACGGAATGGGCCACCGACCGGTCCGACACATCCAAAAGATGAGACCGGACGAAAGAGGAGGACGACGCCCAAGAAGCCGCACGGCAGACGTCCTCGACCGACGCCCCCCTGAGAAGGGCCGTAGAGGCACTGAGCGCCTGGCCAGAAGAGAGCGACCTATCCAGGGCCCCCGTGATGAAGGCCATGTTATTCGCCACAGCGATGACCTGTGCCGCATTGGCGTAACATCTGTCCGCATAGCCAAACGTCTGTCCCGCTGGAGGAGGAGGTCTGGTGCCGGCCACGATGTGGAGGGGCAGGCATGCGACGATCTCGTGTCCGGACCCGCGTCAGGACAGTCTGCAGTGCGTCATGCGTAGCCAAAGCGGGCCTCTTGGCCGCTAGGGGCTTTGGCAGGGGTTAAAGCAAAAAAAAAAGATCTGACTGAAAATGTTCTCATGGAAATTTATCATGATTATCATAATTTATGACCAAGTTATATTCTTAATTATAATATATTATTGTATAATGAATTACAGATCAACGATTTCTTCAAAGATATACATTTAAACTGGTGTATTTTGATGTGAAATTACAACAAGTGGATCAAGGAACTTGTCAACTCTTTGACAGAATATTAGTGAAAGTAGTTGGATCTGCATCATTGGCTTTACTTGAGGCGAGATGAGGCGTTGTCCTTTGGCTCTGTCCTCGTCAAAATATCGCAAAAGGACATTTGTTACGGCCGGCTCAGGGCCACAACAAATAGGGAGACGAGACGGGGGTAAAAAGTGCACAAAGTATATTTAATAATAACAAAAGAGTATAACATGGACAAAAACCAAGGTATGGGATGTGAGCATGTTGTAATCAGTGTGTGGTGCAGGTGTGTGAGTGCAATGAAAGCCTGTGTGTGGTGTGCAGTGAATGTGGTGCATAAACCAAAAGACAAACTCAAATGTGCAACAAAGGAATGGACATGGTGGCTCAAGAAGGGCCCACCAAGACAGGACCCATCTGAGCGGCAGCACCGGAGAACAGGAGGACAGGAGGCGAGGAGGAGAGTGAGCAGCTCTCAGCTCCCAGGTGAAAAAACCCATTGATGATGGGCGTGGCATGTTGCAGGTGTGGACCTGCACAGAGGAGGAGACAGCAGAGAAGGCAGGCAAACCCCAGACAGCTCCCTCTCCTGGACAGTAAGGGCCTGGCCCGTAACACATTCAAAATTCTGTCCACATTTGTTTGTGGACTCTCAATGTTTAAGAAAAAGGTTTCCCTATCAACTTGGTGCTAGTGCACAGCGCAGTTTGATCAACTGCAAATGATTAATGATAATTAAATCTACCAGCGGTAGTGATGGTTCTGAACGACAGGTTATTTTCTGCGATAAAGCCACAGATATTTTTAGGTCACAGACACAGTCCACCAGAGCAAGCCTAGTCTCAGTTGTCGCTGAATCTGATGCACCAGGTAAAGAAGTGTGGGAAAGTGCACGGACAGCTGCCAAGTGCGCAGTTTTGAGCTGGTGGTGAATCCAAAGCTGTTTTCTCATTACTCCCATATACAAAAAATATGGCGAAGTACGAACAAGCACCGGACACCTTTATCTTTTTGCACCACGAAGCAACAGAATCCCATCGTCTCCACCTCATCCAGCCATGCCCACCTCCATTTATTTTTCACTCCGTTATCAACAGCAACTTATACAGCTCCTTCTTCCATAAACAACGATCCATGATTGTGATTGTGCTTGAATGCTAGGCTAGCTTTGATGAATGAATGTAAGACCCGCTAACACACTACACCTTTCTTCAGCGAGTTTCTTCCGTTCGCTCTCGTTGATTGGCTCTTTTTATCACGCAGTTTTGCATGCGGATCGCCACCAAGATATTATCAAAAGCTCACCAAGACATGTTTGTCTCCATTCACAGTCACAGCAAAGTACGTATTGTACATTCCGTTAAATAAAAAAGCATTGCGTTTGGTAAACGTTAATTATGTCCTACCTTTCCTCTGATAACGCGCCCAGCTCACCGGTCCGCGGGGCTGCTGGCTGTTATTGCTCCGTTCGGAATTAAATTTTCCTTCTCCTCTTCTCCTTTTCAAAAGCTCCGTGCACTTTCCAGAAACTTTCACCTCTGTGTTACCATCGCTAACTTGGCCGCGTCTTCATTTGCGCATGAGGTCAGCTACGTCCCACTGCCTTGATTCGTTTACGGAGCGCTCATGTAGCTAGCAACGGCACGTTCAAGGCCCACTCGTGAATATATTACTTTTTATTTCTATATACATATAAATACAATTACATTCGAATTATTATTATATATCTATAGATATATACAACAGATTCACACGTATATGTATTACTATATATTTTTTATAATTAACCATTTCATTGTGTGTATTATTATTATATATAGATATATATTTTTTTTTCAGACCAATTTCATTTGACGGAAATCCGTCACTTAGAAGGAACTCTTTAATCCCTGGGCTTTGGCCACTCACGTGTCGCGTAATGGACGATCGGGTCCATCCGCGGGCACAACGTGGGCTGTGTCCTCCTCCTCCCTCGAGTGGTGGCGTAACCCGAGGTGAAGTCCTCCACCCTCTGGGTCGGCTGCGGTGGCAGGGGGGCATCCATGATGGCCGCCGCAGAGGAGTAGAGCCCAGGCATGTGGTCCAGTGGGAAGCGGTCCGGCTCCGGGTTCGACACCACCTCGTCCAGCGTGAGGAGCGACCTCCGAAACCTCTCCGTCCTCACAGTCACCCCACTCCGCGGGCACGGGTGGAAGGTCGAGTGGGGCCCAGTCAGTCTCAGACTCCTCGTCCTGAGAGGAGTCCGGACGGGGCGCTGCAGCGGCGAGGTACGCACGCCTGCGTTCGCTCTCCTCCCTGGGGAGAGCGAGACACGAGGTGCAGGTGGCGCTCAACGCCGCATGGCCCGGGCCCAGGCACATGAAGCAGCTGGAGTGCTGGTCCGTGCGCTGGAGCCTGACTCGACACGTCGAGCAACGACAACGTCCGACGCCGGAGGGCGAAGGGGAACTCGGACGAGCATCAGAAGACATCTTTTCTCTGGAATAAAGTGAGTACTGTGGTAGATCTCAATCGGCGCCAGAGTGAAAGAGGGGGTGCGGCCTTGTGCAGGGGCATTTATAGAGGAAGGTGGCTGGTGATTGGAGCAAATTATTTTGATCTCTCTGGCGTGTGACCTGGGGGTCACGAGTGATATCCCACTAGCGAAGTCCTAAGGGACGTAGCACCATGACGTAGAACTGCAATTACGCGAGATTTTGCAACTGGAATCATGTGGGATGAGACATATACAGTCTAAGGATGAGACAGATCTGCAATCAATGGCACAGGTATGACATTTATTAACGCTTTCATTGTTGAATCAAATTGTTTCACTGTTTCAAAGGATAAAGTGAAAGTAATTAAGAACTCGTTAAAATCAAAAGATTTTCCAAGAGATGTTGGACATTCAATAAATATAAACCATTTCATTTTTCCTTGTATTAACCGTTAGCTTTACGACATTATATTGGGTTTAGTTTTCACTACCCTGGTGAAGCGAGTAAAATTATGGACTGACGAGGAGCAAGAGAGACGCCGCGGGTCGGGGTGCCAGGGATGCGCATGGAGAAGCAGCTCCGCACGGACCGGAGATGTGCGGCCAGAACATGATGATGATCCTCTGCGCCTCCATAGAATCTACAGCTTCGACCGCGGCTGTCCCCGTCACCCTGACCCGCAAGACCGCCGGTTGCCAATGTGCGCAAAGAACATGTTTTCACTGGGGTTTGGTGTAGCAAAGTCAATTTTAGTGACCTCTCTCAAAACTTTACAGTGCATTTTTTTTATTTGTTTATTTAAGTGTTATGTGAATTACACAGTTATTACTGTATTTTTATTACAAGTTTTATTATTTTTATAATTGTTTTTTGTCCTGGTCTTTGATTCGTTGTGCAGCTTTGGTCCTCCAGCCACTCCCGTGTTTATATTTCTTCTTCGTGTGTCCCCCATTCCCCCACTATAAATTCGGGGTTTTCCCGCTGCCTCTTCCCTTTGAAAACCCGTGTCAGGGAAGAGGTCAGTCACTTTATGTTTTTATGTCTCAAAATGTCCATTTTAATTGTAATTTTGTTGTCATTTACGTTTGGTATGTCTTTTTAGTTTGGGCTGTGAGTGATGCAGAGGCACATGTTCATTGTTTTTGTTTTTTATTGACCAGATAAAAGAACGCCTCGTAAGCTCGTCTCCCGTGTGTTCCCCCGCACCACACAATCAAGTAAACACAACGCAGAGCGGAGAAAATCAGACCCGTTACATTGGCACAATCAAAAACATAAGCCTGTCACAGGCAACAGTGAAAAGTGAAACCTTGAAAGAAATAAAAATGCTGCTTATATGTCCACACATCCGTCATGACAGCGTCTGTAGAAATATCCTTATTGACAGAGCCGTCCAACTGGGTAAGCAATAGCCTAAGGCCTCTAAGTGGCAGGGCCCTCTGATGACTGGTCATTTCCTAACGTCCTCTTTTATTTCATCCTGGAGAGACCCACAACGGGGAATGCAATTAGAAGTTTATTTGATTAAGCATGTTTGGCGCCCTAGGCCCCGGAGCGATGATGTTGAGCGCGGCGCTTGCTCGCGCTCATAATCCCCCCCCAGGGCCTAGGCACTGGTGGCGGCAGAGGCAGCAGGCAAGCACGCTCGAAATGGTAGAAGGAGGAGGTGGGGCGCGGAGGATGCAAAGCTTGAGAAGGCCGGGAATTGGGCGTCTCCGGCTTTTAACTTGCTGGCCTGGCGGTTATTGGTTGACTGGAAGTGGGTGTTGCTGTGCGATGAGCCGAGGATGAGAGCAGGCCTGGAGGAGCTGGGCAGCAGGCCAGGTCTACCAGGTTGAACTTACGCAGGCTTCATATGTATTTATATATAATGTATAGACGAGTATGAGGTATATTCTCTGAATCTCCGTGACGTCTCGCTGTGATGCTCAGCTGATTCCCTGAGACCGCGGAGGCCTCGGCCTTCGCCACAAAGGCCTAAACCGCTGGTCGTAACTCTGCAGAAGAGTATTTTATACCAATGACCCTAGTTTATATTCAAATAAAAAAATAGTGGTTAGTACAAAATAAAGTTAAAATAAGACAAAAAAGACATTTTCACAGACCGAAAGGGTTTAGGCTGAAGTTCTACACTTATTACACCTATCCCTATTCACAAAAGCAAAATCAAGTACATGATGTAGCAAGACCACACTGAGCTCGAGCTTCAGAGATGAAAGAAAATACATTATAAAACAAAACAAAAAACATTTCATTAGGACCGGAGAACCGGAGGAAACTTACACAGACACAAAGAGAACATGCAAACTCCACTCAGAAAGGCCCTGTTCCGATCGGGATCCGAACCCAGAACCTTCTTGCTGAGAAGCGAGAGTGCTATCCACTCAGCCACCGTGCCACCGTAATACAGCTCAATCAGTTCCTTTCTCCAGAAACCTCTATTACAGTTTATGAAAGTATGAAGACCCAGATCTGCCATGTAGGACCCTTTCATGGTAAAACTATATAGTTCTTGAAAAATTAAGTACTGGTACAATCTACGCTGTAATGTTGTGTATTTTATTTAGTTTAAAAGCCCAGGTATTTCCTGTGAGAAGAAAACGTGTGCAGTCTAACATTAATTTTACATATTCATTTTTTATTAAATATTACCTTTTATTATACTTGTGATTGATAAAGTTCTAGTTAGCAGGGCCCAACATGAGCATGTTGGACTTTAATGGGAGAATGGATCTGAAAAGGTGGACCTTGGGCCTTAATGGTGGTAGTGGGTCTTCAGTATCTTTCATCTCGCACCACAGCTCATCACACTTTCATCTCAGTTTGAATGTGACAGGTGTTGGGTCTCGTACGGAGAAGTTGGGCCTCGTACGGAGAAGTTGGGTCTCCTACGGAGAAGTTGGGTCTCGTACGGAGAAGTTGGGTAGGGTCTCGTACGGAGAAGTTGGGTCTCGTACTGAGAAGTAGGGTCTCGTACGGAGAAGTAGGGTCTCGCACTGAGAAGTTGGGTCTTATACTGAGAGTAGGGTCTCGTACGGAGAAGTTGGGTCTCTTACTTAGAAGTTGGGTCTCTTACTGAGAAGTTGGGTCTCGTACTGAGAAGTTGGGTCTCGTACGGAGAAGTTGGGTCTCGTACGGAGAAGTTGGGTTAAGGTTAGAAGGGTTACACTAAGAAGTTTATCAAGTTTCTGAACTTGGTCAACCTTCACTCCTAGACTCAGACATTGGGTTTAACAAAAGGAGCCATGGATCATTAGTCCACTGAAGCCTTTATTCCCTAACAACTATTCCCTGGTGACTGGTTAAGTTTTAGGTGAGTAAGATGGTTAAGGTTAGGATTAAGGGTGGGTTGGATATCAGTCTGTTGAGTAGAGTGGTTAGGTTAGGGGAGTTGGATGGAAATAAGTCCTTAAGTGGTGACTGGTTAAAGTTTTAGGTAGTTGGTTTTAATGGATTGTTACTTCCGCTTCCCTCCCAATTCCGTATATGATCTAGTGCTGACCGGGATATTAGGTAGGTCCATAGTTAGAGACTGAGAGATATTAGGGAGCTCCATAGAAGGACCTTGTGTGGAGATATTGGGTCCTGAAAGTGGAACATACTGTGATATTGGATCATTTAAATTGTTTCCTTTATTATCACTGGCCAATATTAGTTATTTTGTGCACTAACCTTTAAACATTGATGCAAAACAAGTCCACACATTTTGTTTGATTGTATACTTTATTTGAAAAAAGGATCGGATTTTGTAAATTGTTTTGCTTGAACACAAGGTGAGGTTGACCTCTTTTCTTTTTTCAACTTTTCATTTTACAGGATGAAATCGTTTGTGCAAGACAAGGAACATCGTTGAAAGATTCCGTGGTGCATTTCCAGCCCAGAGCAATGAGAGTGTCCTTTGCAGATCCTGTGTGATTATTATTCACCAATAAAAAGCCTGAATTGAATGATAAAACCAGCCTGTTGTGTCGTCCCCATTTCTTATTGTTACAGTCAATGAGCCATTTGGGCCTTAATGGTGATAGTGGGTCTTCAGTAACTTAGTTCTAGGTAGCAGCAGGGCCCAACATGGCCATGTTGGACTTCAATGGGAGAATGGGTCTGACCTTGGGCCTTAATGTTCATAGTGGGTCTTCAGTAACTTAGTTCGAGGTAGCAGCAGGGCCCAACATGGCCATGTTGGGCTTTCTCCTTCTATCGTTGGTCCCAAAGTCAAGTGCCCCCTATATTTTTTTGGGTACTGCATGAGTTTTATCTTTTTTATCAAACACTGTAAAGAGCTGTTTTTTTTGGCATATACAAACAAAATATAGGACATTTCAAAAAAGTGGTCGTTGGATTTTTAAAAATTCAGGAAAGATGTTTTAAAAATGTTTTTGTAAGTTGGGTTTTTCGACCCACTTTTTCCGTATTGTTCCCTGGTTGACCCTAATTTATTATAGAGCTCCTCACAGCAGCAGTAGAACACTCCATTGACTTGAGTGTAATTCTACCGATCATTTTTTTCTTGATAACAGAACTCTCAAACCAATAACCACCGCTGCCCTTTGACAATGCAATCTCTGTTTGTAATTCAGGTGTGTAAAATACTGCCATTACTCCGCAAGTACAACGAGAGAAGCTAGCGGAGCTAGCCACGCTCAATAAACAAATACATATCAATCAACACCATTAAATGTTAATCAGACAATACAGTATACATATACATCATTAACATACATGCACGGACATCTTCAGAATTTGTTATCGTTTTCATGACAAAATTACTATTTTAATGTGACCAAAAGCGATCGCAAAAAACCCGGAGGTAGCCATTCATATGTAGTTCCAGGGAGCTAGCTAGCTTAGCTGTTACCTGCCTAGCACGTCGGTCGGCACTAGATCATATACGGAATCGGGACGAAACCGGAAGTAACACTCGTACTTTCGAATTAGTTTTAGACTAATAAGTCCTTAAGTGGTGACTGGTTAAGTTTTAGGCGTCTGAGTAAGATGGTTAAGGTTAGGGTTAAGGCTGGGTTGGGGTTATGTTATGGGAATAGCTGGTTAAATTTAGGCATTAATAGGTAATTTGTAATATTTACTTCCGCTTCCGTCCCGATTCCGTATATGATCTAGTGCTGACCCTAGCACGTCCCGTTGAAACCTTTGGGAGCTAACTATTTTATTTGCAGTCATTGAATACATTTCAAATGACTTCAGTAATTTTTTCTGTTGATATTTAAACTGTTCAGCATTCTGTGGAATGTGTCTTTTATTCAGGGAATTTCCTAAATTGTAAATGTTAATCCTCAGAACTTAGTTTCTAAAATTGACTCGACTTAAAATAGTAAAGCAACCAGTTGCGAAGCTTATTTGAGTTAACTCAACTTAAGTTAGCAAGTTAAGATTGTACTTGATTCAACTCTCTATAATCAGTTTGAGATTTTCCCAACTTCCTCCTTTAATTTTGCTCAATACATATCTTGAAAGTTGAGTGAACTCAAAAAAGCTTCGCAGCTGGTTGCTTTACTTTTTTTTTCACAGTGTTCCAAGGAGCAGCAGAGGTGATCCCAATGAAGCAGCAGCCAACCCTGGGGCCAGCATTCCCATTCTTCAGACTAGAATCATTGCCTCCCTGCCCCAGGTCGTCTTGGTTCAGGTGGTTGACTACTGATCTGCAGAGGATCGAGTGCTAATGGAGGGCAACGATGATGCGCCTGTCCTGGATAAGGAAGTTGCCGAAGTCTCCTGGATGCTGTAGATCAGGGGTGTCAAACTCATTTTGGTCCGGGGGCCACATACAACCTAATCTGATCTCAAGTGGGCCGGACCAGGAGATGCTCTACAAAAATATCCAAAAACGGTACAAAGTCCAACTTTTTGTGCACATAAACACATTTATTTAAAACTTCCTTTAAAACACTATTCTTTAATACTCAGTTTTCTGTTACAAACTTAAATGTAACAGTGATTTTCCATAGTGCAAATAATGTAATGTATTTACAATATTACATTGAAAATGGTATTTCACAATATGTATATTAATATTTGTGTGTTAGCTTTGTTTTAAGGCTCATTACAGAGAAAACCTGCTCACAAAGGTAAAGTAGGTAGATAGAAAAAAGCACTTAAACACAGCACCTCAGCTTAACCATCTTCAGTGTGGTACGGTCCATGGTTATGTTATTATCACATTAACCATCTTCAGTGTGGTAAGGTCCATGGTTATGTTATTATCACATTAACCATCTTCAGTGTGGTAAGGTCCATGGTTATGTTATTATCACATTAACCATCTTCAGTGTGGTCAGGTCCATGGTTATGTTATTATCACATTAACCTTCTTCAGTGTGGTAAGGTCCATGGTTATGTTATTATCACATTAACCATCTTCAGTGTGGTAAGGTCCATGGTTATGTTATTATCACATTAACCATCTTCAGTGTGGTAAGGTCCATGGTTATGTCATTATCACATTAACCATCTTCAGTGTGGTCAGGTCCATGGTTATGTTATTATCACATTAACCATCTTCAGTGTGGTAAGGTCCATGGTTATGTTATTATCACATTAACCATCTTCAGTGTGGTCAGGTCCATGGTTATGTTATTATCACATTAACCATCTTCAGTGTGGTAAGGTACATGGTTATGTTATTATCACATTAACCATCTTCAGTGTGGTAAGGTACATGGTTATGTTATTATCACATTAACCATCTTCAGTGTGGTCAGGTCCATGGTTATGTTATTATCACATTAACCATCTTCAGTGTGGTAAGATCCATGGTTATGTCATTATCACATTAACCATCTTCAGTGTGGTCAGGTCCATGGTTATGTTATTATCACATTAACCATCTTCAGTGTGGTCAGGTCCATGGTTATGTTATTATCACATTAACCATCTTCAGTGTGGTCAGGTCCATGGTTATGTTATTATCACATTAACCATCTTCAGTGTGGTCAGGTCCATGGTTATGTTATTATCACATTAACCTTCTTCAGTGTGGTAAGGTCCATGGTTATGTTATTATCACATTAACCATCTTCAGTGTGGTACAGTCCATGGTTATGTTATTATCACAGAGAAAGCATCAAACTGACCATGATTCATTTGAAATGAATAAAACAACTTCCATAACGTGATTCATTCTTAACGACTGCAGCAGTGTCTCTGTGTAAAATACAGTCAAATGTCCAAAAATCATCACCTCCATTTGCAGCTTTGTCACTACACCTGTTTTTACCATCGGTACCGGTCCACACTGTCCAACACACCAGCAACAACAGCAGAACCAGCAGCAGCACCAGCAGCAGCGCTCAAAACTCCTCTGATAGTTTCAGTAACACCACAAATGAATATGTGACATCAGTAACATCAGTCTCTTATCAATGGCAACATGTTGGTAAAAGCGAGTGGTTTCTCAGACCATGTCTGCAGCCTGTGAGAGATTTAACAAACTCTCTCTCACTGTGCGGCTGCGATGCTAATGTTGTTAGCACAGGTAGCTTCCCTTTACAGCAGCAGCACTAACCTCGCTCTGGGCACAAACAGACTGCTGTGTCTTCAGGGCCAGACATGTTTATCTTCTGTTTTCTCTATTCTTCGCTCAAAGTGCCGTATTTTTCGCCGAGTCTTGTAGTTTAAGATGTTATTCCTTCAGCACCGCTCTGGTGGAGCCACTACAGACGCACTGGACTCACCCCTGAGCGCGGCGCTGCGGCGTCGCGGCGCCTCGCGGCGCGGAGCCTTGCGTCGCGGAGCGGCTTTTTAAAATGTAACTTTATTATATTTTTACATAAATGAGCCACGGGCCGTGTCAAATCTCTTGGCGGGCCGGTTCCGGCCCGCGGGCCGTATGAATGACACCCCTGCTGTAGATGGTTGCGGTTGTGAGGGTAGTAGTGGCCCCTAGGGGAGCCAAAGCCAGAGCTCAGGTCTCCAAACTGATGAATATGCACTGCTTTGGTCTCAGTTGAGTTTTTGTCAAAGCCACGGAGCTGAAGGACGACAGCGTGTCAAAAGAGGTTTCTTGTTAAAACAGCACAGTACCGGCTGGCCAAGCGTGCCAGCCGGTACTGCTGGCACGCTTGGCCCAGGCCGTTGCAGAGGCAAAAACCCGGGACTGGGAGGAGTTCGGAGAGTCCATGGAGCATGACTATCGGTCGGCCTCAAAGAGATTCTGGCAAACCGTCCGGCGCCTCAGGAGGGGGAAGCAGTTCTTTGCCAACACCGTGTACGGTGCGGGTGGAGAGCTGCTGACCTCGACTGGGGATATTGTCGGGCAGTGGAAGGAATACTTTGAGGTTCTCATCAATCCCCCGTCACATCCTCTGTCCCAGAGGCAGAGGCTGATGATGTTGGGGCGGATACTTCTATCTCCCTGGCAGAGGTCACCAAGGTGGTTGGCAGCCTCCATGGTGGCAAGGTCGCCGGGAGTGGATAAGATCCGTCCTGACTATCTTAGGTTTCTGTTGTAGGACTGTCTTGGCTGACACGTCTCTGCAACATTGCGTGTATTTATAAAGCACTAATAAAAACAACATGGTTGACCAAAGTGCTGTACATAAAAAGACATACAAAAATATACGTTTACAAAATACAAAACAGTGGCAAAAAAACACTATTTACAGCAAAAAATCAATTGAAATCAATTAAAAGCCAATTAGAACAAGTGTGTCTTAAGACGAGACTTAAAAACAGGAAGTGACTCAGACAGTCTCACACACAGGGGCAGCTCTTTCCATAATTTAGGACCAACAACCGAAAAAACTCGATCTCCTCTGAGTTTCCGTTTAGTCGGAGGAACCTGATCTGCCGACCTAAGCGAACGTGATGGAGTGTATGACATCAGAAGGTCAGACAGATAGCGCGGAGAAAGGCCATTCAGGCATTTATAGACAAACAAAAGGACTTTAAAATCAATCCGGTAGCGAACAGGAAGCCAATGAAGGAATGACAGGACCGGAGAGATATGCTCATACTTCCGAGTTCCTGTTAACAGACGCGTGGCAGCGTTTTGTACCAGCTGCAGACGAGCAAGTGAGGACTGGCTGATCCCTGTGTACAAGGCATTACACAGGGGAGTTCGCCCAACCTGTCCACATGTGCTTTGTGGATTTGGAGAAGGCGTTCGACCGTGTTCCCCGGGGTGTCCTTTGGGGGGTTCTCCGGGAGTACGGGGTCAGGGGTCCTCTGCTAAGGGCCGTCCGGTCCCTGTATGACCGGAGCCAGAGCTGTGTTCGCATTGCCGGCAGTAAGTCAGACCTGTTCCCGGTGCATGTTGGCCTCCGCCAGGGCTGCCCTTTGTCACCGGTTCTGTTCACTGTGTTTATGGACAGAATTTCTAGGGGCAGCCAGGGGCCGGAGGGGTCCGGTTCGGGGACCACAGGATTTCATCCCTGCTTCTTGCGGATGATGTTGTCCTGTTGGCTCCAACAAACCAGGACCTGCAACATGCACTGGGGCGGTTTGCAGCCGAGTGTGAAGCGGCTGGGATGGGAATCAGCACCTCCAAATCTGAGGCCATGGTGCTTGACCGGAAAAAGGTGCCTTGCCCTCTCCAAGTGGGTGGAGAGGTCCTTCCTCAAGTGGAGGAGTTCAAGCATCTCGGGGTCTTGTTCAGAAGTGAGGGAAGGATGGAGCGTGAGATTGCAGCGTGCGCAGTGATGCAGTCGCTGTATCGGACCGTTGTGGTAAAGAGGGAGCTGAGCCGAAAGGCAAAGCTCTCGATTTACCGGTCAATCTTCGTTCCCTCCCTCACCTATGGTCATGAGCTTTGGGTAATGACGGAAAAAACGAGATCGCAGATACAAGTGGCCAAAATCAGCTTCGTCCACAGAGTGGCTGGGCGCTCCCTTATAGATAGGGTCAGGAGCACAGTCACACGGGAGGAGCTCGGAGTAGAGCCGCTGCTTCTCCACGTCGAGAGGAACCAGTTGAGGTGGCTCGGGCATCTCTTCCGGATGCCTCCTGGACGCCTCCCTGGGTAGGTTTTTCCACCTGGGACTATGTCTCAGCTGGCCTGGGAACGCCTTGGGGTCCCCCCGGATGAGCTGGAGTAAGTGTGTGTGGATAGGGAAGTCTGGGCGTCTCTGCTTAGACCGCTGCCCCCGCGACCCGGCAACGGATGAAGCGGAAGAAAATGGATGGATGAATTTTGCAATCGTATCAACAATTTTTGTTTTTTTTACAATTTTATAATGGTACAATTCACATCAATTTCATATTGGTGCAACATAAAACATTCAGTGGTAGCATGTGTGATAGATTATTCTAGTTTGATCATAAGCAATGAATTATTCTACTCCGACCAAAAGCTATTGACAGGATTCTTTATTTTACTTATTCCACAGGAAGTATTTAATGTTGTATGGAAACTGTCAGTGATGGGCAAGCTACTTGATTTGTGTAGTGAGCTAAGCTACAAGCTACTCTACAATAAATTCAGCTTCACTACACAGAAGCTACCACCCATACAAATTTGTAAGTTACAAAATTCTGTCAAAAGTAGCTTGCTATATAGAAGCTATTTTCAATTAAACAAACTGCAGTTCATGCAATTTTATATTTTCCTGCATTAACATGTTTGCTCATTTCTTATTTTTTGCACAATTCTTGAGTGTTTTATCCATGCCAAATGTGACATGTAAATTTCTCCTGTGTGAGATTAATAAAGCTTATCTTCTTATTTGAGATAAACTGTCAGTCAGATAAAGGTTAAAATTTTGTAGATATTTATTGAACAATAGCCCAAAACACCAAAAACAACAAAGAGTAGGCATCTGAAAACATATTTCTTTTCGCTCATCTCGACTAGAGTGACGTACTTTTGGAGGTATGGCCACGGTACAACACTTTGAGAGTCTTTATCATGGTCCTCCTCCACCGCGGCGGCTCCTGGACTCTCTGCCATGCTTTTGCTTCCCCCAGTAGCGCGCGCGCATGTGTGTGCGTGTGTGTGTGCGCGTACGTTCGTGTATGTGTGTGTCGTTACCAAGCCCTGCGCATGCGCATCAGCATTCTGTCTTTCTATTTGTTTGTTTTATGCTGCGGGAAAATGCTGTAATATATGAACATCAGAGATGTCCGTGAGAAAATAGCTTTGGCGGACGCTACCGCGCTACTTGAGCAATAATATAGCTTAGCTACAGAAAAGTTAGGTTTTGTAAATAGTGACGCTACTGTCAAGCTACTGAAAAATGTAACTAGTAAGCTAGTAGCGACGCTACTTGTAGCGACGCTACTGCCCATCACTGGAAACTGTAAACATATAACAGTTAATGGCTACTGCTTTTGAGCGCTGGGTATTATAATCTGGTTGTAACATGTATAAGTCCAAGCACTCAATAAACTAACAGACCTGAACTGAACTGATAAAAACCGATGGGTTGTACTGGCATTTCCTCTGGGGAGCAGCAGCGACATGCTCATTGCCTCTGCTTGATCGAAAGGATTGCATCTCCCCACTTTTGAATGTACATATTTACTTTATTAATTCCTGAAAGGCAGGTTAAAATTACATGGATTCAAATGCTCTACATTTATAAAATAAATATCATAAAACACACACACAATAGGCACTGCACTATTGACTCTGTCAATAGTGATATTCTTGCAACTATAGAATGAATATTCATAAGTCATAAGTAAGACATGGGGCTAGTTGTTTGTTTGGTTGTATGTTTTAATGAGTCCCTGAAAGTACTGTGGTGTGTTTTTCTCCGGTTGAAAAAGCATAATGTAACTTTTTGGACAGAAATACCATGAGACAAATGCATAGAGAGAAGACAGGATTGCCAACGCGTTGATTGTCTGGATGTGCTTCCCACGGTAGATGAGGTATATAGTGGCAAAAATTATCCATGTGAGAACCAGCAGACAAAGGCAAAAAGTGATGGCTTTGGCTTCATTGTAATTCTTAGGGAGTTCTTTGCCCATGTATGAGAAGACAAAGCAGAGTAAACATAAGAGTAACAGCAATGCAAAAGAGGCACTGTATATGGTAATATTAATGTCACAAATGAGAATAATTTTGTCTTTGAACCAATCCATGTCTCTACCAGGCTGAGGAGGTGCAGATGTGTATGTAATAAGTAATAACATTCCTTGCAGTACAAATGCAGTCAAAACTACCAGCCATTGTCCGTGATATCTAATCCACATCCTGTGCAGTGAGGGGTAGTGAGCAGATATTTTAAAGATAAGGACAATTTGAAAGGAGCGCACCACAAAACAGGCCAAGCAAACTGTGAAACACAGCACAAATGGTAAATATCTGAATATACAAGAGACTGTAGTAGGTTTACCAAAGTAGAAAAACACACTGATGCTGCAGAGACTGAGGCAGCCCAGAATCAGGAAGCACATGGGTCCACCTGCAGATCTCACCACAGGAGTGTTGTAGTTCAGACCAAAGAGCAGAGCAGTGAGGAGAGAGACGACCAGCAAAACCCCAGTCCCAACCATGATCACTATGGCAAAGACATCCTCAAATGGGACAAACTCCACTGAGCGCTGGTTACATGAGGTGCTGGCTTCAGGCGACCACTCAGTCTCCCCACAGGCCAGACACGTGTATGGGTCCACTGTAAATAAAAATAATAAGGAATATGGGACCAGATACTCGTGCAGGCAGAGGCAAGGTCATATGGTCCAGTTACTGATGGTCTTTAGGGTTTAACTGCCAGGAAGGTTATTCTTGGCCCTGCATGTGCCCCATAAACTGTTTTGGCGCTCCCTAGTGGGTGGGTGCCTGAGCAGCAAATGTAATGTCAGACGTTAGAAGGAAATGCGTCAAGGCTTTTGCTGCTGCTTTTTCTTTATACTGTATATGCGTCTTTATTTGAATAATAGTAATGACCACAATATGCTATGGTCATTGTTATAACTGCTTGTGTTTCCCATGACCTCTGGTGTATTTCCACTATACAACCAAAATGTATCTGACACCATTCTCTGAGATGTTGATGAATAAGGACTAATATAACAAAACATTTTCATCCAGTTACAACAAATATAATACAGAGGAGTCTGTGAACACATGGGAAACTCAAGGATAATTACGTTACAATAGATATATGTCTGTGCCGATGCTCATTGAGGCTAAGTCTTCGTATAAAAAGAAACAAGTAAATATGTACCTGATTTGTTAATGTATTCGTACTCTTGGCACATGACACATTTATAACAGCATTTGTGATTTCCCTCCACACTTCTGCGATATCCGGCTGGACACTCTGGCGAGCACAATGATGAGGGAACCTGCAGTCCATCAAATCAAAAACATATGCAAAACAGATTAATACAAACGCAAATGATCAAACAAATAAAGAAATCAAAAGCGAGCATTCTTTAAAGGGACTGTTTTATATTTTAAATTGTACACATGTCCACAGATAATAGGTCAGCATTTACAAATCATTGATATTTTATGAACCAAAGAAGGCAAGTTTTTTTCATAAATTGAAAGTGCAATTTCCATAATATTGCCATAAAATGTTTTAACAGAAAGCAGAATGTGTGTCTCATTTGTTACACAGCATATGCGGGGAGAAACCGCAGACTCCAAACAGAAAAGTCCTGGAGATGGAAGCACAAGTTCTATCTACTGCGCCACTATACCATTCGATTTTGAATTGGAAAAATATAAAATTAATGGCTTTGGTTGTTCTGAGATTTCTGAAAACGGCCCTATTGATCAGAAACACCAGGAGTCCGATCCAAAGTCAGGTGTGGCAGAACCGTGTCAAAAAGTAAATTGTGTTCAAAGTCACAATGAGCAGTGATCCATGATTAGTTGTAGAGCCCTTGTATATATATGAGAACAAGTCAGAAAGATCCCAGGACTTATGAATATCTATGGAGTGGAAAAACATACTTGACCAGTGTGCCAGTGGACTTTGAATTCATGAACGAAAAAACGGGGTGGCGACTGAAATGTGTGGATTCCGACAATCTCTGCCTCTCCACTGCGGTTCCATGTGATGATATCATAATGTCCAAACCTTGGGTCTCCATTTTTGTCAAACTGAATAATGTGGTTCAGAATCATGAACTTTGATCTCCTCAGCTCGGACAGGACCTGGAGAAAAACACGTAATTCTCAAATGCCCATAATTTCAGTTATTATCTTAATGGTAGTAGTTCTCAAACGTTTCACACAACAGGAGTTAAATGTTCTCACTGGAATCCCTACTGGTCACCATCACCTGCCTCCAGATTGCTGATTCTTTGTTTCCCAACCTGCCTATTTTCCTCTAATAATGTCCTGTATTTTACTCCATCCAAAAAAGTAGGCCCAAAACATGATGCTGCCACCCCCATATTTGACACGGGGGACGTGCACTGAGAGCGATGAGCGGTGTGTGTTTTGCGGCACACATACCAATAATGATAATAACAATAATGTTTTTTTTTAATATAGTGCTTTTTTGGACACTCAAAGACGCTTTACATGTCATTATTCAATCTCTCCATACACTGTGGTGATTAACTACTACTGTAGCCACAACTGCCCTGGGGCACACCGACAGAAGCGAGGCGACCAGTCTGTGCTATCAGCCCCTACGATCATCACCAATCATTCACACACACCAAACTCATTCTAGACAATACGGGTGAAGTGTCTTGCCTAGGGACACACCAAACTGTTTTTGCACTTTACAGCTGCAGACGCCCCACTGTGGCACCTGGTGTTCCAAGAGGTCTCCCATCACAGGACCTTTTCTATTACTTTTGCATGCCAGTTTGGCCACAACAAGTTAATACTATATTGCTCTTTTCTGACCACAGAACCTTCTTTCACATGTGAAATGTGTTTCCCTCTTTGCTTCTTGAGGTTGTATTTAAACACTCACATTCTATTTACTTTCACTCGTTCATAAAAGCCAGATTTGTGTATGGCTAATATTTGCCACAGGTTCCCCCAGATGAGGTTTGCAGCTCCTCCAGAGAAACCATTGGCCTTGTGTTTACATCTGTGATCTGTGTTGTTCTTTTTTGAAGCTGCGACTTTGGGCAGACAGCTGAGTCTTGGTAGATTTGCTGTGGTGCCATTCTCTTTTCCATTCATGATGCTGTGTAGTTTTGGATTTTTTGTTACACTTTTGAAGCCAGTTTCGTCAAAACTAAGTTTGTCATTCTAACAAAGCACAAGGTGGTGATTTTCCACTTTCATGTTCTGAATCCTGAAGATAACATATCTCTTGGCGTCGTCACGAGGAGGAGGGCCTCGATTCCTCCATCGTTTATAATCACATCCTCAGCAAATCATTGGATGGGTCTCTTTGTAACATCAATAAAGTGTGACACAGCCCCAGACCATCTGTGTCATTTTATTTATTGTGACCAACACACTCTGAACATATCTCACATATCTCAAAATGAATATTCCTGATCCTACTGTCTCGGTAACAAAGTTTTTTTGCACCGGACAATCACTGTGGTGAGGTCACTATCAAGTTAATAATCTCTTCCAATGTCTACCTCTGCCTCGTACAGACATCACTGACATCTGTACACAGTGATGGGAATAACGGCGTTACTAACGCCGTTACTTTTTTCAGTAACGAGTAATCTAACTAATTACTTTGACTGTAACTATAACGCCGTTATCATTTCCGACATCCCGTTACTGCGCGTTACTCAAGACGCACAGTGAACTTCTCTTTTTACTTCGTGATAGGACTCGTGTGCGTGTTGTCATGAGAGAAGGGAGGATGAGAAAACCTCTCAGCAATTATTGGCTGATGTAAAACATATTTCCTTTACAATCTACATGTCTACAGTTGAGAGGATAGCTCATAAATTGTGTTTTTTAAACAAATGAAACAAATTAATCACACTCTACCACGGCTTGTATCACCGTGAGGCCAGCCTCAGAGGAGCGCATGTGAGCGCAGAAGTCGGCTGCATACAATTCCATCGATAAGCTCCTTTCTCTTCCTGGTTTATCTGCTAAGGACAGCAACAGGTTTGGCTAACATACATATAACACATTTTAAGATAATTTAAAATGCACTTAGGGTAATTTTTCAATGACTATATGAAGGATAAGAAAGAGAGGTGAAGTGTAAGACGGTTGATTTTAGAAATCGGATGCACCCGGCTTCAGCTAGCAAAACAGAGGAGTTTATGGAGGACACACGCGTTTTGTTTTGCTTTTTAAAACTAATTGGACTCATTTCCAAACGGAGGATTACATATCTACGCTCAAACTATTATCTGGACTTAAACATGGAACTGGTCTGAACCGAAGTGGCCTGTGCAGGTCATTTATAAGGTAAGACCCATAACTCATAGTTTTGCGTTTTGTATGAACAAACAATGCGGGCATGAAACATATTCTGCTGTAGCCAAACAAATAAGCCGCTCTCTAGGTCCACTTGATTTATATGATATATATGTTCATCTGATTGGGCTGAAGTCGGTCCTTCACCGGTGTTGGTGTTTAGTGCTTACAGCACAGAGAGAGATGAAGAGTGAACAGGACTTCAGCAGCGAAACAGACTTTTCTAGATGGAAATATTGGCAATATTTCAGACTCACTGAGGTTAAAGGTAAAAATGCGTCGGGTGCACATTATATTCCAGAACAAAACGAAAAAGTAACGCTATAGTTACTTTTACTGGTAACTAGTTACTTTTATAGTGGAGTAACTCTGTTAGTAACTCAGTTACTTTTTGGGAGAAGTAACTAGTAACTATAACTAATTACTTTTTCAAAGTAACGTGCCCAACACTGTCTGTACAACACAGAGGCCACACTCACCATATGTGGATATGCAGTGATGCTCTTGCTGCACTTGTCGTCTCCACATTGCAGTGTGTTGTGTAGGGCGTGAGCGATGGCATACACTGCTGCGTACACAGGGAAAGTGAAGGCATTTGCAGCCTTCAAAATATCCTCTGGATGCAGCTCACTACAGTTGCAAAACTGGTTACAAAACTCTCCAGGCTGACTGTCAATTTGTAATTTGCTGATGAAGTCATCAAAACCTGACAAGGAAAACTCTGGCTCTGCAATCCCCAGCACTGTTCCGATGTTTTTGATACCTGGCATTTTGGGAAGTTTTTTATTTAGTGACCAAGAATCCACAGCTATCCATGTCTTGTTGGAGAAATTATTTTCTATAGCGGATGGAATGAGTTTTTCTACTGTCCATTCAGGAGCAAAAACGATAATCACTTGTACATTTAGATTTTCTATATGCTTAAAAATGTCTGCGTAATTTGTGTTTTTATCCAGTTTTTTGGTGTAGGCCAGGCAGATGTCTGTGTCTCGAATCATGTTGATGAACACAGTGAGACCGTCATTCCCATAATCATTGTCAATGTTGAGGAAGGCCACCCAATGCCATTTGAAGTACTGCAAAATGTGGACTATAACATCAACCACATCCTTGTTGGTATGGACAGTACGGAAGAATGAGGGGAATAAGTGTTTTAGTGAAAATACTGAACTGGACGCGGCAAAACCAATCTGGAAAAGAATGAAAGAATAAAAAGCATCACAATGCAGTGTTTGAATACATTACTCATTTCACAGAGAACTATGAAAGTGGAATGAGCTAAAACTATTAAAAGCTTTGCATCTAATCACATTTGCATTGGGTACAGTCACTGTACATTTACCATAGGAATAAGATTCTTCATGAAGATGGGCGCCACAGTTCTGGTTGCAGGGCTTGTGAGTGGTCCGACCACTGCGATGATTTTAGAGAAATTGTTGCGAGTTGTTTCCCAGGGGTTGAAGGGGTTTTTTCCCGAGAGAAGGTTGAAAATGCCTGGAACATTATGTGTGTCTGAGCAGTGGTCAAAGATATTATAGCCCAGAGTGACACCGGGCAGGAGGCTGCTGGAGTTGTTGATCTCTTCAATGGCAAATTTCATCATTTGGAACATTTTGTAACCGGACAAATATATTTCCTTACTGTAAAAAACACACACAAATTGAAAAGATAGTCATTTAAAATGTGGCTACATTTGAAAAATTGCAAGTAAGATGGGCATGGCCAAAGAGAAAAAAAGGGCACGTCTCGGCCTACAGGCTTCCGTCGGCTGCACAGGATTCTAATGTCTTAGATTTGTACTTAATAGGGGTGGGCGATATGGCCTAAAATTCATATCGCGGTATGATTTGGGTCACAGACGGTAGACGGTATATATCACGGTATAATTTGGTGTGTGAATTTCAATATAGGTTTAGCAGGTTCTTGCATCAAATAGTCAAGATTGTTACTTATCTATACATTAGAATCTGATATATATTTTTTGAGTTTGAAAATCAGGTCAGAGACAAATGCTGTAACATACATTATTTATGTATGTTACAGTAAAGACCATTAACTGTGAAAGCAATTTTAAATAATATTAAAATATATTATATAATATCTGTAGCAGTTAGACATGGTCATTATTTATAGTGTCAGAGTTTAGTGCGTATGCATGGCTTCAGTAAAAGCTATTGTTCGTTTACAAAGCTAGTCTTGCCATTTGTTGACGCTCCCTAAGCGCTTGCTGTGAACTGGATGATTCAATGGATTTATCTGCATTAAAACAGCGCATTTGATTTGAACAATTGATGTAAATGCTCATTTTGGCACAATTAATTTTGTTTAACAAAGTAGCTTTCGTGATCTATTGACCGCGGAAGTCTGAATCGGACGCTAACTTTACAAAACTTCTGAGATTATGCGGACACGGCACAAGCATGGATCTATTTCGGCTCACGATGGCGCTTCGAGCCTACGCCCCTTTGACACTCATTGGCCGAAAGGTAGACATGTAAACTGTGATGTTGCTGTGTGTGTATTTACCTCTGCTGGGGCCGCTGTGACAACAATACAGAGACAGAAACACGGTGTGAAAGCCGTGCTGTTGTTTCCAGTGGTGTCTGCTAGGCTAATAGTGCTAGGCTAATGCTGCTGAATGCCGGTTTGTTTTGGTCCTTTCTGCTGGCGTCAGAGCCTGCGCAATTTGATGACATAATGACCTATCGCAATATGCCGGTATAACAAAAATCTCTACCGTGGGCCAAATTTATACCGCATACCGCTTATACCGTTTATACCGCCCAGCCCTAGTACTTAAGATGTTTGAACTTATGACACAAAGTAGGGCTGGGCGGTATAAACGGTATAAGCGGTATGCGGTATAAATTTGGCCCACGGTAGAGATTTTTGTTATACCGGCATATTGCGATAGGTCATTATGTCATCAAATTGCGCAGGCTCTGACGCCAGCAGAAAGGACCAAAACAAACCGGCATTCAGCAGCATTAGCCTAGCACTATTAGCCTAGCAGACACCACTGGAAACAACAGCACGGCTTTCACACCGTGTTTCTGTCTCTGTATTGTTGTCACAGCGGCCCCAGCAGAGGTAAATACACACACAGCAATCACAGTTTACATGTCTACCTTTCGGCCAATGAGTGTCAAAGGGGCGTAGGCTCGAAGCGCCATCGTGAGCCGAAATAGATCCATGCTTGTGCCGTGTCCGCATCATCTCAGAAGTTTTGTAAAGTTAGCGTCCGATTCAGACTTCCGCGGTCAATAGATCACAAAAGCTACTTTGTTAAACAAAATTAATTGTGCCAAAATGAGCATTTACATCAATTGTTCAAATCAAATGCGCTGTTTTAATGCAGATAAATCCATTGAATCATCCAGTTCACAGCAAGCGCTTAGGGAGCGTCAACAAATGGCAAGACTAGCTTTGTAAACGAACAATAGCTTTTACTGAAGCCATGCATACGCACTAAACTCTGACACTATAAATAATGACCATGTCTAACTGCTACAGATATTATATAATATATTTTATATTTTTATATTATTTAAAATTGCTTTCACAGTTAATGGTCTTTACTGTAACATACATAAATAATGTATGTTACAGCATTTGTCTCTCACCTGATTTTCAAACTCAAAAAATATATATCAGATTCTATTGTATAGATAAGTAACAATCTTGACTATTTTATGCAAGAACCTGCTAAACCTATATTGAAATTCACACACCAAATTATACCGTGATGTATACCGTCTACCGTCTGTGACCCAAATCATACCGCAATATGAATTTTAGGCCATATCGCCCACCCCTAACACAAAGTGATTAAACCAAAGCTAGAGGAATTTTTAAAACCATGGCAGATACCACACATGTTTTCAGGAAAATGTTTGAAGGTCAACGTGTGCTCTTCTTTTGTGCAGTAATAAAAAAGGCGAAGGCTTCTGCAGGTGCAATATGAGGAGGGTAAATGTTGCTGTTTTCCCATAAATACAAAATTGTGGGACTTGAGGATACTGTTATTTTGGGCTACAATCAAAGGGTGTACTATGATTTTGGATACATTTTCTGAATCAAATAAATAATTCAAACAAAACCTGTGGCTGCTGTTTCTGCAATCAGTTTCCAAACCCTCAGCACTTGAATACCTCACAGAAATGACAATAACATTTTCGATTATATTGCTAAAATATAATATAATTTGTCAACACTCACCTAGAGCACTTTACAACTTCTGGTGTGTAATATTGTTGGGGCTGATCGTCCAGATGGATGGCAAAAAGTCCCCCAATCACGACGTCTCCATCTCGGCGGAATTCAGACGCCCCGACATGGCCTCCTCCAATTAATATAAACTCCAGACACAAGAATATTACGCATATCTCCATTACGGGCTCTTGAGTCGGGGATATGAGAGCAAATGGTTCAGAATGCTGTTGCTAAGACGATGTTCAAGACTTCTGCTTGTGTTTGGACAAAGCCATGGGCAAATACACAAACACATGCAAAACACACAAGGACATATCCATTAATTCACTTAAAATATTTGCATCCAAGATTTTATGAATCTAATCCATTTGAATGATACAATGTAACAGGATTGGATTATTCCACCTTAATGAAGAGAATAGAATATGCTGTTATGATATTGTAATTTTAGCTTTTTACACACATTTCACACAGGATAGAAGCAGGTTAGAACAATTAGAACAAGTTTGTGAACATTTTATTGAGAATATTATCCAATTTAACAACATTTTCTACACTTAACATATTTAACTCAGATTCAATTGCTGGTTAATATTCTAAAGATTGGTGCAGCAGGTTCTTTCACCTTTCTTTCCAAGGGGTATTGTGATCATGCGTCTATATGGGATTGGAAGACCTCATCTCGAGACGATCTGTGTTCTTGGCGTGGTGTGTGCCCTCCGAGTGCATGTTATAGTCTGATTGTTGAATCTTTAACAAAACTAATTAAAGAAACAACTGCTTTTGGAAAGATAGAAGTGCCAAACCAACACATAGATGTCATACACTTTCTGAACAGTAGATGGCAGTCAAGGTAAAATACATGAAGTCCCTTTGTCAAAACTTGTTTATGGTTGTAGTCTTTTCCATCAGTGAGTGGTGATTGAAGTGACTCCCAAAAAAATGTCAAATAAATAAATTCAGCTGAATTAGATTTGATTTTAGACATGGGGGATCTCTCTCTTTCTATTCCCTGTTGAGTGTTTGGTTGAACCTGCATTATTATTAATAGTATATTTTTGTGGTTAATATGAATAGAGACAGTAGTACACCTTATTTACAAGTAGCCAGGTTTGAATTAGTGTCTGCTTGGGAATTACTGTGTGGAGTTTGCAAGTTTCTCCCTCTGTCTGAGTGGGTTTCAGTGGCATTCCAGTTTAGTCCACCTTCCAAAATATGCACTATAGGTACCATCATTCAGCTTTTACCAATAACTCTGAAGTTGTCCTGATCAAGACAAACATCAACATCTTTAGGTAGGACCCCAGCCGCTTTAGTTGGATATTTTCTCGATTAGGTGACAGGTTTCCAACTGTAGTCCCCAATCCATATGGGTTTACCATTAACAAAAAACAGATGGATAAATACATTACACAAACAATTATCTATCTGCTGTTGTACAAAAAAGCATAAAGGGATTTTAATATAGATTGAATGTTTTTTATGTCTTTTGTTTAGCAGCAATCCAATACAACAAAAAAGACTACAAAAAATACACATTGAGAATAGTAAGAAACAGTACAGAGAATATTCCAAATTATTTCATCAATATAGGTCCAATTTATTATTTTGGCGTAAATAAGTTGTATATTTTGGAACCTGGGGTATAATTTTGGTATATTTACAACAGTAGCTGTTTATTAATACATATTGTCCTATGACCTATTCAAATACATTCAAAGCACAAGTGTGTGAGGCCTGAGCTGCTGCAGGAGGAAGTACAGTCTGCTCTGCACACTGAGGTGAGGGCGAGGCTCTTCCCACCTCAGCTCAGGAAACATGGTCAAAGTCATTTGCGAGAGTACTGCATACTGTATTCCCAAAACTGAACTGGAGCATAAGGCCGCCTAAGTTGAACTTTGCTGTTACGTCATTCATTCATTACAAACCAGGATTTGACTTGCTTGGCTTTCAAGATTAGTGCCTCTCAAAAGTACTAATACACCTTGAACTTTTGCACATTTTGTCATTCTGTGAACAGCAGTTTTTCATGTCTTTCTACAGATGTTTCCATTGAATTTTAGTCCTGGGTTTTACTGGGCCATACATGCATTTGTTTTGTTTACAATTATTCCATTGTAGATTTTAGCTTTGTGTTTAGGATCATTGGGCCTAATTCACTAACTATTCTTAAGGACAAATTTGTGCGTAAATCCTACTTACGAAGATTTTACGAAGATTGTGACATTCATGACATTTTCTCGTAACCAGAATTTCTCTTGGGTAAGTACAAATCCTACGAGTGCTCAGGAGCACTCTTACGCACATTCAGTGCCGACATGTTTGCACGCTGGTGTTATGAAGTTCAATAAAACACGACATTACAGCAATATGTCCGTCATATCAATGTATGTATTTCTTTATTTCATTGTTTATGGTAATTTAGGCCCTGTCCACACGAAGTCAAGCTCAGGCCTAAACGCAAAAATACTGTATCAATCCAGTGTATTGTCCATACGAGGCCGGCGTTTTGGGGGGGTGTAAACGAACATTTTTGAAAGTAGGTCCCAGAGTGGAAAGATTTCAAAACTCCGTATATGCCGCTCCGTGGTTACTGCCTCTCCGCAATGTATCTGAGACGCTTGCGTCATCGCCCCGCCTCTTGTTAAAGCACGCATGCGCCGCACTCAGAAAATAATGACAACAACAATGTCCCAGTCTACACTTTCTTGTAGCTTGTTGGTTTTGTAATCCAGTGTGACCCGAAGCAACAGTTCAACCTCATCGTCCGTCCATACTAATGTAGTACCAGCTCGCCCACTCGCCATGTTGTCTGTTTACAAAATTCTGCGCATGCCCACGGAAGTTTGGGCTTGATCCCGTCATTGCGTCACAGCGCCACCAACAGGTCTGGCATAGTTTCACAGCGTTTTCAGGCGTATTGACTACATTCATATGGACGCACACATTTACTGAGCTAACTCAGTGTTTACAGAAAAAGTTTCTTGTTTTCGTGTGGATATAGCCTTAGCTTATTTCATATATACTGCTGCTGCAGGAGGTTGCGGGGTCTGCGTTGACCCTCTGTACTGGTCTCTCCCATGGATCCATACGGGTCCGCGCTGGTCTCTCCCATGGATCTATTACAGGACTGCGCTGGTCTCTCCCATGGATCTATTACAGGACTGCGCTAGTCTCTCCAGTCTATGGTCTCTCCAGTCTATGCAGCCTCTCTTCGGTCCGCGCTGGTCTCTCCGCGCCGGTCTCTCCAGTCTATGGTCTCCCTCGGTCCGTGCTGGTTTCTGTGTGCTGGTCTCTCCAGTCCATGGTCTCTCCTCGGGTCTGCATTGGTCTCAGCGCTGGTCCGCGCTGGATCTCCTCCCAGGGTCCAAAATATTTTGAGATTAATCTCAAAACATTTTGAGATTAATTTTTAAATTAATACATAATATATCTATAAATTAATCTCATACCATTTTGAGATTAATCTAATCATATTTTTAGGTTAATCTAATAATTTTGCTGGTTCGACTTTATTCTCATAATATTTCGACTTTTAATTTAACATTTTATAACTTTATTCTCAGTTTGACAAAAGAAGAAAAAAGGGTGATTCTTTTGCTCCCTTGTAACTCTTTGCTTTAGGCCTGTTGCTGTTTCCTCTGGCGTCTGCACACGGCCCTGCAGTCCCTTATATGGGCATTAATGGGCGGTACCTATGCTAAGTACCTATGCTAAGTACCTATGCTAATGAAGCACCTGGCATGCGCACTCCACTTGATGAGTTGGCATTCATCAATCTAAGAGAACAGCTGCGAACAATTCAGCGGATTACGAGCGCGTTGATGAATCCCACGTAGGGTCTTCTTAGAAATCTACTTAAGAACGACTTGAGAAGAAATTTAAGAAGATAGTTGTGAATGAGGCCCATTGTCCTGTTGGAAGGTGAATCTTCGCCTTAGCCACATTTCTCTTGATGACTCTTGCAGATTTTCCTCCTAAATGCACCAGTATTTGTCTCCATCCATTTCCCTTGATATTTTTACTATCTTCCCAGCCCCCTCTAAAGAAAAGCAGCCCCATAGTGTGATTCTCAGTAGGTTGATAATACAATGGTGGTTCTTCGCTGTATATTATGTTCTCAGCTCTGGCCAAGCAACAGTTTTAGACCAACATTTTATTTTTGCACTTTGAACGACAATGACATGGGCTCAGCGGTGCCTCATCGATCATGTACGTTTACTTAAATTGGGTCAGATTCACTTTGTCATAAGGTTCTGTCCCATAGAGATGGTATCAGCACTGATGAGTTATGGCTCTCATTATGAACAAAAGTCACACCTCAGCTTGTGACACACTTACACACATCCCCCTGTGGCCCAAGAGCAGGATATACATTGTCTTTGTTCCATGATAAATTACTTCAGGCACAGTTTAATAATGGCAACCTGAGAACTGCATTTGTTAAACCACACCATCACTTCTATGGTACTGTAATAGTTACGGCTATATCGCATATGTCAATTATGAGGTAACTTGCAATGCAGAACTTCTTATTAAGCATGGATTTGAATCTCTAAGAGTAGAAGTTTGAGTCCTGACTAGAACCTGTGCTCAGGTCTCTGCACTGGCGTCCCGTGACTCAGAGATCTCTCCATGGCCTCGCACCAAAAAACATCTGTGACATGTTAGTGCCATGTGAACCAACTCAGACTCTGAGGAGCACAGGACGGGCCTCCTGTTACTGCTCAGAGTCAGGACTAAACATGGGGAGGCAGCAATTCTGTCCCTAGCATCTGAAACAGTCTTCCTGAAGATGTACAGGAGGCCTCATCTCTGGCATGGTTTAAGTCCAGGCTGAAACCATTCTATTTAGCTGTGCTTATGACTGAGTTTTAATTCTTAGTGTTGTTTTTATTTTGTTGATTTTACTCATATGTTTTATAGTGTTATATGAATACAATTGTATGTATTTGTAAAGCACATTGAATTGTGCTTTATAGATAAACTTAATTGATTTCCCATATTGCAGCAATTTGACACCAGCAGGAGGCAAGTACGTGTGCTTCTCAGGATCCAAGATGGTGTGTATGTCTCTAACATGTCTGATAATTCTCTAAAACGTCACATAAAACAGATGGCTCCACTGCTGTTATATTAGGCGCCATCTAGTGGACACAAACAGGAACAGAGCAAGACATTTTATATTTTATTCCTCATTTTATATTTTTTGTTTTAATATTTCAATTTAAGGTTGTCACAGTATAATTAGCAATAGTTTTCTCAAGCCAAGTCAATCCTACAAAATTAAAAAAAAAAAATCAAAATGTGTCCTTCTGCAACTACCGCTGTGACCGTTACACATCGATAGTGAGCTTTGATGTATAAATGTTTTGAGATCTGAAAAATGCACTATACAGAATAAAATGTCAGACTGTCTGGAAACGCACTGCTGTTCATGGTTCTGAAGCAAAGATGACGGCTGCCTTTATCACCACCTCTGTCCGGCCTCTATCATCTCCTGATAAGCACTGTTCTGTTTCCCCTGCTGCACACGGTTTTCACATTAGAGTTCAGATTACGTTTCTATTGGGGCTAATGTTTGCGTACAGTGGGATGTCTCCAGAGCATCTCTCCTCAGCTCGGAGCAGAGAGGCCCTCAGATTAATCTTCATCAGTCACAGCGGAGCCTGCTCTTATGAATGGGGCCCCACTGAACTACACTTTGTCCGCCTGTCCTTGACTTACCTCTGAGATATTTTCGAGATTTTTCTTCTGGGAACTCACCCATCATGTGATTTAATACTATACCCATGTTTCACACTTGGTCACACTTAATTAATGAATTGTTCATGAATAATTAAGTGTCATTTAAAAATGTAGCCTAAATAAGGTGTAGTTATTATAAAGTGTTACCAAAACTTTCACAGTTTTCACAGTTGTCCTAATGAAAAAAAATGTGTTAATCAATCACAAATATGACCTTTTTAAGAATATTCGCCACCATAATTATTAGTAATTGTTGTTATAGGCTTGGAGTGCACCTATAAATATACATGAGAGCTGGAAGATGCTCCAGGTCAATGCCCATATCTTGATATACAATGGCTGATAAGGGACAAAAAGGATCGCCAGAATTGCGTTTTTGTTACCAAGTGATCTCACAGGTGCTGCCCTCTATTGTTGACTTGTAATATTGAAATCCTCTCAAGATTCATGATGTACAGCTCAGGTTGACTCTCCATAAACAACAGCTCCACATTGAGTTTATAATCATGAAGATCTTTTTTAGAAAATCAAAACTCATTGCAACAGACCTTATTTAAAGATATTCTACATTTAGATCATATTGTACTTTTTAATGTATAGATATCTAAAAAAACGCAAACATCTCCAGTGAAAGGGTCAGGGGTGCTGCTGTGTGAAGTTTGTGTACATGATATAAATAAAAATAATAAACACAATATTAAGGGGAAAAGTCCACATTTATTGTCTTTGTTGTTAAATTTTAACACATTTGAACATTAACTTCATAAATAAAACAGAACAGTTTGTTTTGACGTGGATTGTGTGTCCTAATTGTAAAGTTTCCTCCGAGTGGTATCATTTTAGACTTCATTTTTGTTCTTTACACCAACAACTACAATCTATTTACAGGATAAACTACACAAACATATAACATCATAACCACTTAAAGCTGGGGGACTTAACTTTCAAACACAGAAAGCTATAGCTGTTTCTTTCACTATAGTTTTCACATGTTTGCTTCTTTTTTGCCTCCGTCACATCTTTAGATCAACTTTTGCAAAGATAGGACCACCCTCTCTCAGCCAATCAGCTCTCAGCCTAAAGTGCCAAATAGTGACGCACAGGGCACACGTTAAAACTATACAAATTATGGTTTTCTATAATAAAAGGTTAAACATTTTGAGTTCTGATTGGTTCACAACATTAGACTCGATCACAATGATTCTGTAAGTTCTAAACAAGATAGGCTCCCCAGCTTTAAGTACACAGGAATACAAAATTACAATACAAAAAAAGAGATTACTAGAATGTTCTGTACAAATTTACAGTTTAAATGAGACCGTAAACAAAACCATCAACATGCACTTTAAACAGCATGCTCTTCACTGTGGGACTGTCACTTCATAAAAACAACACGTGTTTATCATGGGCTCACAGCTGCACAAACTCTCACCATTACAGATATAGTAGTCATAACATACGTTCAGTACCGCTTCCACTTTATAAACTTTCACTATTTTATAAAAGAGAATGTTTTTTTTGTACTTTTGATGAGGCTGTCTGCTTCATGCCACAAGGACCGATATATTGCTACTTAAAATAGTTAAGATTTTCATGTCAAGTCATCTTAAATGGCCCTAATCTGTCAAAAGGCATTAATACATCATTT
Source organism: Knipowitschia caucasica (assembly GCA_964034765.1). Classification (NCBI taxonomy): domain Eukaryota; kingdom Metazoa; phylum Chordata; class Actinopteri; order Gobiiformes; family Gobiidae; genus Knipowitschia; species Knipowitschia caucasica. The sequence goes on along the minus strand of OZ035827.1, from coordinate 8,688,196 downwards.
TGAATATTACTGTAACTGATAACAGTATTTTGGTTGAGATATTTGAATTTTGAAATTAGTTTTACAGCCCCTAAATCTAAATCGTTATTGTTTTCATTTCGATGTCCCGCCCTCCATTGTTTTACCAATCAGAAAGTCTGTGATCCGGGTTGCCAGAACTCACCACGTTGAGCTAATCTCACTGGTAAAGTATATGTGGCCGCAGAACTAAAAAGGGTCTTGTTATGATTCTTAAATCATTAACGACAAAACAAGAAATAAACCAGGATTTCTATCGAGGCCTTCGAGAAAAATATGTTGGTTATAGATTTTTTGTTGACAAAACTCTTGTCAATTCAGATATTATGGTCTCAGCCGGATGTGTCTGCATATGTGGCGACTTGAGTCAGGAAAAGTGGAGATCGCTGCAGTACTAGATTTTTATATATTTCTCCATTAACTTTTCTTTATAAAAATCTGTCTTTAATAGTTAACTCTCCAGACATCATTTCATTACTTAATCTCATTTTTCCATTTTAGTTTCAACTCAACAGCACTTATTGTTTTATGGCACAGGAGTGTGTTGAGGCCGAGAAGCTGCATTTCAGACTATTTACTGTACTAAGAACAATGTTTTTGCACCAATGATTTATGTACATTACTTACTTACTTACAGTGATCATGGTTCGAGTCTGTTGAAAAGTCGACTGTCGTTGCACAAGCGTTTTTTTGTGATCCAAAGAATAAGCTGCGTTCAGTGTAGATCAAGTTACTAAAAACAAATGAAACATTTGCAGGTACAGGTTTTGTAGGAAGGAAGGACGATGAGATCTGCCAGAACTAAGTGTGATTGTTTCAACAGAAGAACAACGAATGGGATGGATTTGTGTTTCAATGTTGACAAACTGGTCAAAAAAGAAATTGAATGTCTGTAAGTTTTGTTTTACAGGATGCATATAGACTGGACGCTGCTATAATCTAAAACAATCATCTGTCATACAAATAGAGGAGTCAGGGTTGGAGTCATTTTAAAAAACGTTCTGTTATCATTTATCGAGCTAACATTCACATTACAGAGGAAATATTATGCATTCATTTTTAGACCTTATAATAAGGTGTTTATTTTGTCGATTCATTTGTCGATGTGAAATTTATGGTGGTATATGAATGGCTTTCCACCTGTAACTACCTCTGCTACCAGAGGGATGGGTAGGACTTGTCATTTTCATCCCTGTTATTGCATTTCTGGGGTTAAGTGTCTTGCCCAGGGACGCGACGACAGCAGATATCGGTGGGAGCAGATGACATGGGGCGAGGAGGGATTGAACCCATGATCAATAGGTCCAAAGACCAATGCTCTACCAACTTAGCCACTTTGTAGCAAACTGTGCTTTATAGCAAACAGCCGCGCAATTCTAAATAATGTCAGTCGATAAATTACCATAACTTAATTAGTGAAACAACCTTTATTTTAAAAGGAAAAAAAAATCATGATGTCATAGTGGTACGATGCATGTACGAGACATGAGCTTTTAGATAAAGAGGGGGCGGAGTTATGTTTGTGGCATGGGGCTAAAACAACTCTAGAATTGTTTTTGATGAAGATCCAAGTTGAAATGTGGTTCAAAGCTCTGAAAAGTACATAAATCACATACAAAAAAAAGGTGGTATTGTTCCTGTATTGTCATTTCACTGAACACCATAGTCTTTGTGTTTTCATCGTTTTGGTCGAATCCAGAACACAACCCTAAAAACTCAAATGTCTTTTTTCATGTGCTTGGTTATTTCTCAGTGCCAATCTCTTCTTCTCTGATGCCGTCCTCTTATTGGCTGACTCGGCCCAGATCTCGCGGCGTCCTGTTGCGTTCGCTCACACTCTTACTGCGGGCTTTCCGGGCGCTGTCCTGGGCCTGCCGGTACTTCTCCAACATACTCTTGTGCTTCCGCCGCAGCTTGTCGTTGCACCACATGCGCTCGCAGTACTCCTCCACGTGGGGCAGGTTGGCGGGGCCGATCAGCTGCATGATGTCTTTGAACCAGGTGCGGGACTGGCCGATGGGCGAGCTGGAACTGCCGCGAGTGTAGGAGTGGCAGGGGGTCCAGGGGCGGTGTCCCAGCCCAGAGCGGTCCTTGTAGTCTGGGTGGCTTTCCCGTTGCATGAGCTCGTCCACGGAGTCCGCGGGCAGCACCTCCAGGTTTAGACGGGACAAGGTCTGGGTGAAGCCGTGTTCCCGGGAGCGGCAGATATACACGCCCTCGTCCTGCCGGAACAGCTGACGGAACAGGAGGCCCTGCTCTGTGGCCATCACACGCTCATCCAGCTTCACCTGAAGAGGAGCCAGAGGAGCCAGGGTTAGTGCGGAAGTATCTGAGCGCCTTAAATATGGATTTGCAGTGATTTGGCTTCGTATCAATGGGTTTTCACACATTGTTTTTGGACAGAAATGGACAAAAAGACACATGACTAACATCTACAAATAATTGTTGGCATTTCTGATGTTATATATTTTTTAAGCTGGGATATCTAACTTTCAAATCATGGTAAACTTAAGTTTAATAAAACTATGAAAAACCATGCAACTAGAGCCTCTCTCTCCATACAAGTTGGTTTTACCAATAGTTTTCACTATGTACTTTTGGCTTTGCTTATGTTCATTGTCTCTCAGCCAAATAGTTCTCAACCCAAAATATCAAATAGTGACAAATAGTGACATATTTTATCATATGTTACTGGCAAACTCTTTCTGTTGGGAGAAAAAAATGTATTGTTTATGAAACAAAAACACACACATTGATTTGAATTTCAATACGTTCTACAGATCATTGTTTTCGATGACGGACCTCTCAAACCAATAAAGATCGCTGCCCATTTCAAAGCAATGGTGCATTATTCCTTACATACTTTATATTTGACCGTCTCAAGACACATTTCAACAAAACATTTCTTTCTTTTCACCTATTTCTAAAAAGAAGCTGTCACTCCACACACTTTTCGAAACCTGCCAAAAATAAGACTGCCTTTCATTTGTTGAGTGACAGTTGGCAGTTTATTTTCTGGGAGACAGTGAAAGCGGTAATGCTATAATGCAGACCATAGACCTTGGACAAACACAACCTCAAACAGGAGAAATTGCAGTGTGGGTGTGGAGAAGCAGGCGACACACTTTACTGAAATAGCTCTTTAGAAAGGTGCGTAGGAGAAAAGAATGAGTGACAATTTAAGTGTAGGTGGTGCACAATTCAGAAAAAAGATCCGTGTTTATCCAAGAAAACACGACTTCCTTTCACCTTTGAAATATAAAGTTCTAATTTTAACCATATGTCAAACTGCCGTGAAAAGTGTCAGGTATGTGCCACATTCACCCTGGAAAGCATTTGCCGAAGAGAGCATTCTTGGTGTTTTCTTAAGTTACCTTGTTGTGTCTTTCCATTCACCACTAAGTTTAGCTCCTGATTTAAAGGTACAGCACTTCTTACTGCTATACACACAGCAGTATTCTATATGCCTGATGATTTACAATTGGATAGGGATGAAGACATAATACGCAAACATCTTTTTTTTACCATGCCATAACTTTGTCCCACATTAAAAACAGACCTGGAGTTGATTCTAGATCCATCCATGCTAATATCAGGACCTTCTATCACACACATGTAGCTCCGCCCCTTCTGTGTAAAAGCCTCTGTCTCAGTCCTGTAACAATATGATGTCATTATACCACTATGACATCATGCTCAGGGTCGTTTACAGATTACATTTCTCAGGTTGATTTTTGAGAATCTTTCCAATCCACTGTCTGTGTTGTTAGCCGGTTTCAAATGGTAGCATAGGGATAGAGCAGGCTGATACACTTGTTTATCCATATATCTGCTACTGAATATATTTCAGAATCTAACAACAAACAAAGACAAAGTAGTCACAATATCATCTAAAAAAAATAATGTAGCATATTTCCTCTTTCAACTCCAGGTTTGTCCAATCAGGAACTGGTTTCCTTGGTTTCCATGATTCAAAAAGCAACTGACATTGACTTTAAAAATAGAAAAATATTAATTCACGGTTGTTCAAAGCTGCAGAACTGATTGGTTCCTTGATCTCTTTCACAAACCTACCCAGCAGCTAGTATGTCTCTTCAAGTTTGGATGGAGATTGTATTGAAGTTTATTTTTATATGTATTTTAGTAACTCATTGTATGCTATTAGATAGATAGATACTTTATTGATCCTCGTCAGAGAAATTCTGTCATGGTGGTCATTTTTGGTTCCTGTTTTATTTTGTAATTCTGTTCCCCTGTGTCTTTTGGAGTTTTACTTCCTGTTCTGTTGATTGCCTGCCCTGATTTGTCTCACCTGTGTCTCTCAGTTAAATTTCCTGTGCTCTTTCCCTCTTGTCAGTTCATAGAATGTTTGTTCTTGGTTCGTCTTCAGTTCTGATGTTTTGGATTCTTGTTTGGATTAAATTATATTTTTGCAGTATTGAATTTTGGGTCCCTCCTCCTTTCCACCACGTAACAAATTCAGGTGTCCAGTAGCAGCAAAAATAAAAATAAAATGTATCATTCCGAAAACATAACAATAGTAATAATCATAATAATTTTTTATTTGAACTTTATATTAATGTGCATGGTTTATAGTTGGTATGGTATTGTCAAGGACTACAGGTGGAAAGTAGCATGGTGCTAAATATGATGCAGTCATCTTTTCCTTAATGAATCAAACTGGATGCAAGCTTGAATACTTTATAACCTGATAAGACAAAGCAAAGGAAAAAAGTGCATAATACAAAATCAAACATTTCAAACCAGTGCAAATCTAAATACTTCAAAATCAAGAGCAAAGCAGGACAAGTGAGAGTTACGTTATATATTTGGCTCCTGACTCACCTCCTCTTTGCGGTCGTCCCGTTGGAGCAGCCAGCTGACGGAGGCCTGTGGAGAGCGGGGAACACACTCCAGGAACGTGCTGTTGTTCTCCGTCCCATAAAGCACTCTTTCCTCCGGGACGTCCACCTCCTCTGTTCAAACCACACAGACAGGAGTCAACACAGCAGCACTGTAATGTTGTGAACAAATATATCTTATAACTGGATGAGGGAACAAAAGTTAAAACAAAAAAACATGATAATGGTTAAGGCATACTATATAGTCTCTGTGTTTGACCCAAATGCCACTAGGTCAACTAGGAGTAACCGTAGCACTCGGAGGAAATTAATGCAATCACATCAAAAGAAGGAATATTGTGATTGGATTTTTATTTTATTTTCATATGACTCTTTCTATTGGGGAAAACAATATTAAGAAGGAATTAGGTACCCCAGCTTTAATACAGAATTTCTATTTATTCACAAAATGTTACTTTTGTGGGGATAAGTTGATGCAAAGACGTCATATGCTTTCATCCTACTCCAATAAATGCTGCTATTGTGCAATATTTATTAACAGCCCCTTTAAACATTATTGATCCTTAAGTGCAGGGCTCCACTTCAGAGGAAAGAAAACACACAAACACATTGCAACACTCTGACACTTTGTCACGTTGTCCATTTCTGAAGGAGCAGCACAGACCTGAGCAAACATCAGAATCTGTTCTATTCTATTGTCTTCCACAGGGGCAAAGTCGTCAGGCGCTTTAAACAGGCAACAGAGAATGTATGGACTTTGTAATTGCAAATGTATTATACCACCAATGGGTAATGAGACGTCTGTGTGTGTGTGTTTGTCTCTAGGCAGGATTGCACAAAACAAATGGATGTATTGAGCTGTATGCGGTGGGTAGATGGGATCAGATAGTATCCCATCTACCCAATAGTAGTAAGATTAGTCCAAGGGTATCTTATAGTCTATATACAGTATATGGTCCAGTATACTTGCGTTTGAATGAGTAGGAAAAACAATTATACCACAGTAAAAGCAATTAATTGAGTTTTTTCATATGCCTTCTTTACATGGACAATATTCTGTCTTACCACTCAGGTTCTGGTCGACACACTGCAGGACGGGGTTGCCGTGGCGAATGTCCTGGCGGCGATAGCGGCGTTTACTGTTGGGGACGTATCGGGAGCAGGACGCCCCGTCCCAGGCGCAGTACGGGTCTCGGGCTAAACAGCACTCAGCACAGGCGTTACCATAGGTCTCACAGCGGTGCAGCTTCACCTGCACCACGCCCACCTCAGAGCCCACAAACACGGCTTGCTGTCGGTGAGAGAAAGTCTATGAAGATTATTCACATTTGTGTATATACAGTATCCTATATGATAATGAAAGACACTCACCCTTTTGACGGATATGTCCATTGAGGTTATAGGAGTAGGAACCTGCAAGTAAAAAGGTTGGACTGGATTATAGTTACATGTAACACAGAGGCAGGGGCCCGTGGAGCACCAGCTAGATAGTATGCATACAGGTTTATTTACTTGATCAAGAGTCTTGTATTCCACCTTTAACCCACCTTGAAAACGTGAAGTTCTTCCAGTGTGATCACCTCTGTCTCCAGGCTGTTTCCAGTGTGCAGTGCCATGACTTTCAAAACAGTCCCAACATCTGAAAGACAATCACGAGCTGAAACAAGCAGCGAGGGCTTTGTGTATAATGTGTATGTGTGTTTATGTGTTTATATGTGTACGAATATATATGTGTTATTGTGTGTATACGGTATGTGTATGTGTGTATAAGGACCAGCCTCTTCATGGTCACTCGGGACAAAACAAGTTGAACATTTCTCCACAAAATGTTCATCACTTTAGAATAATTTACTCCTCTGTAAAGATTGACCTCACCTGGATTACCATCAATGAGACAAGATCTGCTGCTTGGTGTGTGTTTTCAGTACATGCTACTTCTAAAGAAGCAGATGTGAGCCAAGCCTCTCTCAAAGGAACTCTGTAAGACTAATTGAGTGTGGCGCTCAATGTGAATCAAAAAAAAGAACCCAGAGTATAAACTAAACCCATAGAAATGTCTGGCATATGCTAACATCTTCTTTCAGCTCATGGCAGAACACCACAATTCTAAAAAAAATTGTATTCAAACAAGCAATAGTCTATAAGGTATTAGTAGTATGATTCAGTAACTGCTTACAATAGCTATTAGTATGATTGGAGCTCAGTTCACATTTTACAGCAAATGTACACAGAAATGTACCTGTAATTCAATGTTCTTATCACTGTCTCCTAGATCACATGTTTGTACAGTATTAGCAGTTGTACCGGTGCCGATGAACATGACGTCGTACTGTCCGTCCTCTGCCTCCACACGGTCCACCACGATCTGCTGCAGTCGGTACGGGACGTTGGTTTTGACCAGGACTGGTTTCCTCTGGGCCGGGTGCACGGGCCTCCACATGAGCGGGTGGCTGCGGGTGAAGTGCAGCACGGAGTCGGGGAAGTCCTTGGTGCTGCCGAACTCTCTGCCGGGCTGGTTTGTGATCTTACTGGGGCACTGCGAAGCCACTCACACACACACACAATCAGAATCAGAATTATTTGTATTGCCATTGTGAGTAACAGGAAGTCACAAACTAGGAAATGGCTTTGGCTCTCAGCGCTAATATTCTTGTTTAACATATATATTTGAAGTGCCTATTGTGAAAAGTATTAGATCCATAATCAGTGCTGGACCAATAGGCCTACATTAAAAGAATGGAGAGTCATACTTACTCAAATCCTGGGTAATACGTCTAAATGTCTCCACAAACAGCCTGTTTGAATAACTCTGCCATACAAAGGCTAAAACACAAATCAATAGAAAATAACTAATGAATTATAATTTTAGCTTTGACTTGATGGCTCAAATCCATCACTCGAGCAAAACTTAAAAAGCAAAGTAAGTAGATTTATTGCCCATGTCCTCGTGAGATGGAGTAAGTATACGATCAGATGACGATAACGCTCGGATAATTGGTGTTGGAGAGCGTAATTTGAAGCGTGATCTTTTCCAAAATATTTTTACTCTATTCTCCAAACAACAGGACGGACTGGACACGAGCTGAGATAATGTAAAAGACACATGTTTGAGTTATGAGACGCAGGAGCAGAGTGAAGCTGTCTCGGTGAGAAACGCACACAGCGATGGTCATGTTCCACAGATCTCCCAAACAGAGAGGCCACAGAAAGGTCCTCTTCACACCTCCCATTAACAGCTGTCCTGGGCTTTCAAACCAACGGATCTCTGAAAGAATATGGCGGCACGGTACCGCAGTAGTTAGCGCTTGTGTTTCAAAGCAAAAAGGTCCCGAGTTTGATTCCACCTCCTGGCTTTTCTGTGTAGAGTTTGCTTGTTTTCCTTGTGTCTGTGTGGGTTTCCTCCAGGTGCTCCGGTTTCCTCTACCGCTAAAAACATGTACAATAGGTCTGGCATGTGCCTCCTGTATGGCCACCGTCTATATTTTCTACTTAAGATATTATTTCACAAGGAATCTCTTTACAATTCTTAATGGTCATATAAAGCAGACTCTTTTTCTTTCATATTACTCTATCTGGGTTGATTGGATTAGTGCCATCTCAGGCTTACAGTGATACGGTAAAACATTAGTATTCAAGTTGACGCGCAAAACCCAGTGACACAGTTCACTAAAAACGCCCTTGTACCATCAGTTCTTAGCGTATTATGACAGTTTGGATTCTTTATTTAGGGATGCAGTGCCAGCCTTGGAGAGACACAAGATCTAGGGTGTGGGAAATCTTGTCTGAATGTCTGAATGTGTTCAGTCCGTTTACTTCTCGACACACGCATAGTGAGATTCTGTATATCAAGCCATTATTTTTTTACGATGTTGATAATTGGCTCACAGCTTGTAAAAAAACATTAATGGATACAGTGGAAGTGCTCATGGGCTAAGTTTTGCTCCAACTCGGTCTAGATGCTATTGACTTGCATTCATAATTAAACTCCTCAAACTCAGTAACCATTTATGTCAAACTCACCATTTTTCTCCTTAACAAATGGTGGTTTAGCTATCTCTCTGATCCTTGGGTTTATATTTTAACCCCAGATATGTTTCACAAGGATTGACCAATCAGATACCATGCTAGCAACACGTCTGCCTAAATACCTATGTTCATGTCGAAGCTAATGTTCAAATGGGCTTCTTCCACATTTAGCATTTAGTTATAACAATTGTGCTGACAAACGTTATTCTTCTCTGATATCACAGTCTTCCGGTCTCTGTGACTCACCACTCCTGGTCTGGGGTAGGGGACCCGGCCCTCGTACGCCCCCCACTGGTGCTCAGGGCCCTCTTTGTGAGCGAAGGGCCCGTTGAAGGCTTCTCTGATGTCAGCCATGCGATAAACACACACCGCAAAGCCCTGGAACACGTTACTGCACAGACAAGAGAAACATATGGTGTGTCTCTACATAAATCATAATAAAAGAAAACGGAGAGTCAAATACAGTTGTTATTGCACATTTTAAAGGTCATAAAGGTACTTGATAAAATGTTTTTAAATGTGTAGAGTTGTAAAGAGGTTTGATAAATACCTGATGGTGCTGAAGATTGCATAGACGTCTGGGTTTCTCTCATCTTTAGTCCTCAGCAAGAACACATCCTCTGTTTAACGGCATAATGTAACAGTCAGTTCTCACGAATCTGCCTTTTATTAACTGAATACTTTTATGATATCTTAACTTTATGACATAGTGGTTCAGTCATGCCTGTCCCAATGCAAATATTATACATGATAATAATAATAACAATGCATCAGTTTTATATAGTGCTTATTGGACACTCAAAGAGGCCTAACATGTCAATAAATAATCACGCTATACATGGTGGTGATAAACGACTACTACAGCCACAGCTGCCTTGGGGCACACTGACCAAAGTGAGGCAAGCAGTATATGCCATCAGGCCCTTCGACCCCCACCAACCATTAACTTACAAATCAGATTCATTCTAGGCAGCAACAAACAAAATCTCTAGCAGAAAGGGCGTAAATTGGTCCAGTGTAACTATTTGTACAGTGTGTGCGTGTGTGTGTGTGTCTCACCCAGTTGGTTGAAGTGTGTGTCAATGCCGTGAGGCCCCGGCACAGAACACACCAGTCTGGTTTTAATGAACGTGCTCCATTTGTTCACCAGGACTCGCTGTCCCCCAACATCGTTCTGACAAACACATAACAACACAGTCATAAGCAAAAGTATCAACTTCTGACCCATTTATTATCAACTTCAAGCAGGGTACTGGATTTTCCAACTGCAAACATTGGAAGTACTGTATGTGTCATTTAAATCATCTAACTTTCAAAACAGACGCTTTATTTTATCATCATTAAACACATTTTTGTTGACATTCCTGCATTTTGGGTCCTCATTCATAATAAAAATCCTTGATCAACAACATACTGCAGTTCCCATCCAACAGTGGCTACCAAAGACATCATGTTTTCTGAGATATGAATTTGGACACTCAAAGACATGTCATGTTAATATTCATTCACTCCATTCACAGTGGTGATAAACTAGCACTGCAGCCACAGCTGTCCTGGGGCACACCAGTGGGGACGGGTCCCGGCTCAAAAGTGGCCAAAATGACGTGCGCTGACATGCTTGCAATACCACCCCGGGCCGATGGGGGTGGACCTGGAATAAGAATTAGCCAATGCTAATAATGCATCGGTTTTATACAGCTTCACATGTCATTATTCTTTCACTCCATACACGGTGGTGATAAACTACTACTGTAGCCACAGCTGCCCTGGGGCACACTGACAGAAGCGAGGCAACCAGTATGTGCCATCGGCCCCTCCGATCACCACCAACCATTCATACACACCAGAGGACACATCGACAGTTTGGCACTTTACAGCCGCAGCCGCCCCACTGTGGCATCAGGTGTTCCCAGAGGTTAAGTGTCTTGCCAAGGACACAACGACAGCAGACAGTGGGAGTCGATGGTGAAGGTCGGGCTCGAACCCACGACCCTCTGGCTCAAAGGCTCTACCAACTGAGCTATACTGTCGCCCTAACATATAGCATCTTCTTACCTCTCAAAAACGTCTTTACAGGATGGTCCAAAAGTTGGCTCTTGGCCCAAAGCTCCGTTCCACATGTGTGTCAATGCTGAGGGGGGTGAATTTTTTTGGACCACTCTAGTTTACTCGCTGTGAATTTTTGAAGTCACTCGTTTAAATGAATGGGGCTCACGCCGGCTGACGCATGCGCAGATGCATTTTTTTTACAATTTTCTTGTGGGCGGGACCACTCGCGGCCAATTTGGATAGCTCCAGTAGAGCACATTTTTTGGTCCATTAATATTTACAGTCTATGGGGCACACTGACAGAAGCGATGCAACCTTTATGTGTTATCAGCCCCTCTGACCACCACCAACCATTCATGATGAGACAGCGACAGGTTACCTCCATTATGGCACCTGGTGTTTCCCATCACAGAACTAACCAGGCCCTGCCCTTTTTAGCAACAGAAGCTGCCTACAAACCTATTGGCCTGTTTTTTTTTTTTTCTCGATCAAATACAAAGATCTTTTTTTCCCCAGTGGAATTATTTACGTGGGTGAGGTACCCCAGCTTTAAGTGTGAACTAAATGTAGATTTTGGTCCATGTTTGAAAACTAGTAGTATGTGGTGTAGCTGCAAGAATACATTTGTACATCTGTGCTCTAGCAGCAGGTGCTTCAACGACAGATCCTCTTTTTAAACCTTTCATCATGAGAAGATTTGATAGAACTTGACTATTTCTTGGAAAAATGAATCATACATGAAGAAATGCTAATGGTAAAATCAGGCGGATTTTGACAACAGAGATAATAGAGAAAGCTGAAGAGACTGTTTGTATATGGAATGCGTGCAGAGACAACGCAATGTGTTTGAAATGGATCCGTGGAAGAATGTGAGGAGCATTTTGAGCGGCTGGAGCAGAGCTGGGGCCTGACAGCTGTGTGAGTCTTGGACAGATCTGGGATATTAGATTTCTTTTGTAGTCTCCTGAGAAAACCGCAAAACTGCACAGCCCCGAGAGGCTGTTTATCTTTTCCCAGGGGAGAAAAGAACACGATTAAACTTCTGCCAATCTGCACAAACTTTATATGGGCTTTCAAATTTGTTATAAATGGCCAAAGTTATAAATACAAACAAAAAAATATCTCACCGCACACACTCGTCCGATCCTAGAGTAGATGGCTCCCTCTCGGTCTCCAGGCTCAGTCACTTTCTCGGTGAAGAAGAAATATACTTTGTTGTCGTCTTTGTCATCGTTGTCTGGGATCAGATGGGCGGCCACAAATCTGGGGTCTGCCGGGAAAAAAAATAATAAAAACATTCATATAATTAAATCTAAACAAAAAGAACATGGAAATCTCTGATCCATAATTGTAGTCAAATGTCATGTTAAAATTCACAAATCTGGGGTCTGCCGGGAAAAAAAATAATAAAAACATTCATATAATTAAATCTAAACAAAAAGAACACAAAAACCTCTGATCCATAATTGTAGTCAAATGTCATGTTAAAATTCATTGGAAGGAGGAGAAAACACTGGTCATACTAAAAGGTAAAGGTGCACTTTATTAATCCCCGTAGGACAATTCAATCCTCTGCATTTGACCCATCCTGATGCCACTAAGGCTCACGTCAGGAGCAGTGGTTGCCATAGTAACAGCGCCCGGGAACCCATCTCCAGATGTTGATGCTCGGCTTGGTCAGGACCAGAGCTGGAGGATTTAACCTAGTGTGCATGTTTTTAGGGGTATAGGGAAACCGGAGGACCCGGAGGAAACCTACGCAGCCACAGGGAGAACATGCAAACTCCAGTCAGAAAGACCCTGTTCCGAATGGGATTCGAACCCAGGACCTTCTTGCTGAGAGGCGCGAGTGCTATCCACTCAGCCACCGTGCCGCGGTAAATACTCACTTATGGTAAATACTCACTTATGGTAAATACTTACTTATGTCAATTAATACTCAGATGGGTGCAGTTCATAAGAAAACTTGTCTCAAAACAATATTTTACCTCATCTCTAAATTCATTTGGAGAGTCAAGAAGTTCATATAATAAAATATTTGTGAATAGACAATGAGTTACCAGTGGGTCTCTTTCATTTGCTGAATTATGCTCATTCCATAAGAATAAACAAAATCTATTACTTTTAAACTAAAAATATAGTTATTCCAAGTCCCATATGCATATTTTGAGCAATTTAGATTTCCAGGATTATACAAGTAGAATTGAGTTCAAAAGTTTTTTTACTTCTGTAATTAATCTTTCTATATTAAATATGATATGATATTATATATTATTATGGTATATTAATACTATATTACAGACATAAGATAAGACCTTTATTAGTTCGACAGTGGGGAAATGTCATTGTTGTGCACATTACAGCAGAATATATGAAAGGAGGAATCAAGAGCACTCAGATTGCGCACATCAAAGACATATTGTATTCTAATCTGTTAGCAGTGAAGGACTCTTACCATGCAGTAGTTTCTGGTCGGTCTCTGTCCTCATAGTGGAGCGACCTCCCATCGTCCGGAGGATCACATGATCACTGCCCAGGAAGTCCGCTGTCAGGCCTGTGTACAGCTCACCCCCTGAAACAAGTGACAACCTCAAAACCAAGGCCTAGAATCCTCACGATAAGGGGAAATGTGGGTCAAGGTGGAAGTGGGCGATTGCCTCTGGAACTGAACAATGAGGAAATAATGCTTGACAGACAACTACTTTACATCCTCCATTGAGAATAGTTGCGGTTTCACTTCTAACCAAACTGCGGAAATGTAGACACACAATCCTTCCTGAATCAAGAAAACACTTAGCAGTTGTTGTCTACCATTACTCAGGGAACATTAAACCACATACAATTGGCTCAGGGTGGAATCCTGCACTGGACCAGTCTCAGGGAGAAGAATGGAGACCACATTTTTAAACCAGGACTCTGTTGAGCAGGAGATTACACTAGGTAACTACCAATTATTTTAGGGATAAAAGCTGCGATTGTTTGTTGTTTTATCGATCCACAAGTTCCACAAGTCTACAGAGGTCATGGCCTAAGGCAGGGGAGGGGTTCAAGGAAAAAGCTACGATGGGACTCTATGGTCAGTGCACTGTGCATGATTATAATGCTCACAAACCTGGATGAAAACTGTATGTTCAAACATGTTGGCGTATTGAACTGAGAACTTTTTTCATCTATCCAAGTGCCTCTGACTCTTTTCCTTAAAGACACATTAAAAAGTATTTGCATTTTCAAATCAAACTCAGTATCAAAGTAAGATAAGATATTCCTTTATTTGTCCCACAGTGGGGAAATTTCAGAAGCGCAACCGGCTCCTCCAGTGCCCTCGCAGATTTAAAGTATAATTCTATGATCATTATGGCATATTTTTGTGTAACTTCGCTTTGGCTAAGAACATACAGTATTTCTGACTCTCATGGCGTGAATGCAGGGAAAGAATAAGATTATTAAATGGAGAGAGAAAGCTGCTGAGTCCCGCCGTCTTGGCATTCCCCTGTGGTTCCGGGGCCAAATCCCCATTCATTTTCCCCAGAGGACTTTAAAAAATGTTCAATATTAAGAGTTTGAGAAATCTGTTAATAACTTTTAAAATGTAGGTATTTTGCTCTCCACATCTGTGATTAGACCGTGTGTCGATTTTTTTTCCCACTATTTATTTATTTTTTACATAAAAAAAAAAAAAACGGTATCAATACTTAATATATGGCTACATTACGCATCTCCATTTCATTTATCATGAAATAAAGTGTATTTTTTCTTTTATTTTTCCCATGATGTCCTTTATTTATCGTGATAATATCGTTATCGTGAGCTTTGTATCGTGTATCGTATCGTATCGGGAGGTGCCCTTAGGTTCCCACCCCTATTCAAAAGTGTACAGTATTTTTTTTTACAGAATCCTATTGGAAAAAAATAACATCAATTTGACTAGCACTTCCAGAGGGTAACTACAGAAAACATATTTTTACTGCTCAAGATGTCAATAACAGTGGAGATAATAATAAATATCATTACTTATTGTTCACTTAGCACAGGCGTGATAGGACAGACAATGACCACTGTCTTGGCTCTACTGTACAGAACTGAAAGCACATGTGTTTTTCCTGCTCGGCCAATTCACTTCTGCAGGTGTGGCTACTGAGCATCTCCAGATCCCGTGATAGAATGACACTCTTTGACTTTGTCTGAGTTCAGATCCAAAACACAGGGATCCTGGCACCGAGACGAAGACTTCTAGCCAGACACAATGCATTATGGGACAGATATTTCCCAGCTGTGCACATCTGTCCACATTTTAGAGAGTTTTAAGTGAAATCAGATAGCTTACCTTCGGTTGGGAAAAACGATCGGCTTGATATCTATGTTACTGATGAGGTCATTGTCCCTATTTCAGTTAACGGCATAGATATTTCTACAAAGCCACAGGATGCTTTCATAGATAAAAGACAAAAGCAGTGACTAAATGGAAAAAGCAGAGTTATTTGTCCAGGGGTTGATCTACTGCAGAAGTTTTTAATGTCAACTTTATCCTCTATTGTTTTCAAATAAGATGCCTGAAACTTGGTCTGAAAACCTAGTCCTGATGATGACTTTTGAAACTAAATGAGTGGCTAAAAAGACCAGATACAAGATTATTGTTTTTACATAAGTCCTAAAAACAATAATGTATATGTAATTATAATAATATTTAAAAGAAATTGGATTAAGCAAAACATTTGGTTTATATACATGTTCATTCAATCTCCTCCAACTTGAGAAATATGAGGAAGTTTTAGATTGATCTTTATGTTCACTTATCTCCTTTCAGTTTTATGAATGGGCCCCTGGTTTTTGCCAATTGCTAATGCTGATGTGAATACTTAGATAGATAGATTACCGTTGAAGGTGCTGGCAAAGGGAAGACTGGGATCATGAGGGACTTTTCCTCTTCCATTCTCCACATTAGACGGATCCATCGAGAATGTGTGCTGCAACAGAAACATATAGGCATAAGATTCTATAAAACTGTTACACCGGATACATCATGTAGCTGGTCTGCAATCTGGTCTCTAGGAGGGCGGCCAAACTCTCTCTAGTGATGAGAAAGGCAAGGCAAGTTTATCTGTTTAGCACTACACAGAGCAACTCAGAGTGCTGAACAGAACAAGATAGAATCAATCATTAAAATCATGAATAATCACAGTACATTAAAATAAAACTGTTTTGACCTGGATTTTAACATTATCAGAGAAAACGCCTGTCCCACATTTTCAGGAAGACTGTTCCAGATTTTTTGAGAAAGCTGTTTCCTCTTACAAAGAAGATCCTATAGGTTTGACTCCCAGACAGCACTGTGGTTCCTTTATGCTTTGAACATAAGTTTTTCATTGAATACAGACGGTTCCATTCAAAAAAATACATACAGAAAATGGACACTTTCTCCGAGGCGTTCCCAAGCCACATGACAGACATAGCTCCTTATGTGTCCTGGATCGGCTCTGGGGCCTCTTTTCAGTGGAACGGGCCCAGAATGCCACCCCAGTAAATTCAAAATATGTCTCTGATTAACCAGTGGGGGCTCAAAAACATCCATGAGCATGTGCGCTGACATACTTGCAATACCACCCCGGGCCTGTGGGGGTGGACCCAGAAAGTCGGCTCTTGGACCAAAGTTATGTTCCAGATGTGTGTCAATGCTGAGGGGAGTATAGTTTTTGGACCAGTCTAGTTTATCCGCTGTGGACTTCAGAAGGCACTCAGTAAATGAATGGGAGTGGTGCTGGCTATCTGCGTTTTTTCATATTTTCCTGCAGGAGGGGCTGCCCGCGGCCATTTTGAAAAAGTGAGGGCACAATAGTTTCAGTCAGGAGATAGGCGTGACTAAATTCGTTAATATTTACAGTCTGTCATTTACTATACATTTACACGCTTTATATGATCCTAAATGTTGATTTGCAGTGTGGGAGAGGGTTATGTTATAGATTAAGAGTTTTCAGATGGTAAATAATTGGACAAAATGCTAAGATACTATTAACAGTAACCACTCGTATCCTACATTAAACACTGACAAGATCAAGTTTCCTCAAAGCTATTCGTTCCCGTCCTAAAAAATGGTCTCCTCTTTTGGGAAATCATCTCATCAGCCGCAATTACATCAGTGTAAAAGCCAGGTGCTGCCCAGAGACTGTTTAGTGTTGCATTAGAAAGCCCCATATCACCAGACAATCCTTCATGCACTGTTCGTCTGTATCAGGATTTTCATTTAGAATCTATTTGTGCCTGTCCTTTAACTGAACTGTCTGAGAACTAAGCCAGACAGTGCTTTTCCCACAGTCCTCAGTGCGGTCAGACCCAGGAAACAAAAAGTTAGTTAAGAGTGATAGATAACTAAACATATGACGCAGTTGTGTACTATAGAAATGAAGCTCTATTGATATTTTCTGTATTTTTGTGCAAGAGATTTGCACGACACAAGCTGAGGTTATATTCATTTCAAACAATTGTGGTTCATTTTGTTACTTGGTAAAAGGCATGTTGCATAAGAGCTGTCAAAATATGTGTTGGAACAGCTGTAAAAAACAAGGTCAATATGTTGCATTTGTACGGCCACATGTTAGAGTTATATTTGTGTAAAAGAGGTTGAGGTTGATAAAATGTTTTTAGATCCGTCCCTGCTAACATCTAACATGAGCAGAATGTAATTTCCAATTTCTACCACTAGATGGACTTATGATAATTTTCTTACACGTTGTACATTTGTGTCCAAAGCCTTTAACATTATTTGACATTCTTTAACACAAAATGATACAGATACAGTATAAATAAACACAAATAATGGATAATTAAAGCCGCAAGCGGCGTCGAACGGCCCTCGCCACACCGCGCAACTCCCCACACCGCGCACCCCCCACACCGCGCGCACCACCCCGTGCTTAGCCACCCTGCCGCCCTGCACCACGCCGTCCCGAATCACGCCGCCCCGCACCAAGCCGCAACGCGCCGCTCCACAACGCCCCGCACTACGCCGCACCACACCGTACCGCACAGCACTGCTCAAAGGAGGTGGCGCCGCCGTGCTGATTTGTTCCCTTAGCCATAGAAGATTGATAGTCAAATTGTATAAATTGGCGCTAATGGGCCAATTTCAAATATTTCACTTTCACCTGACCTAAACCCTGGAGCTGAACAATGGATTTAAGTTTGATGCAAATCAGACTTTGTGCCAACGGGAAAAAAATTAATGTTGTCAAAAACGGCAGAAAAAAACCTCACATTTTGCCGCTCCGCTGCTCAAACAACGTTTCATTGATCAAAATTCCCTGAAGTCATTTTGAAGGCACATGTGTTGAGATATTTTTGAGCAATTTTGAGGCCAATTGGTGAAACGGTCGAGGAGTCGCCGCTTTCCAACCGACATGTATGAAAATGATTGGTTTTCATTTTTCCATTTTGTAATGAAATTTATGGGCTTCCTGTTTGTCAGAGGGCTTAGCCATAATAAAAAAATTTCCATGTCTTGACTTGAGGAACATTTGTACCAAATTACATGGTTCTACGACAATTTTGACCTCGAACCCCTCCCATAGGCATTTTTAAATTGGTTGTTGTAGGTGGCGCTATGGAGCCAATTTCAACATTTTTACTTTCAAATGACATAGACCCTAGAGTTGAACCATGTATTCAAGTTTTGTGCAAATCAGACTTTGTTTGTGCAAACGGAAACAATTTTTCTATTGTCAAAAACTGAAAAAAATACGCCACTTTTTGTGGAGTGATATGGAGGCCAATCGGTAAAACGGCCGAGGAGGAGTCGCTTTCCAACCGACATGTATGAAAATGATTGCGGATCATTTTTCCATTTTGCAGTGAAATTTATGGGCCTCCTGTTTGTCAGAGGGCGGAGCCATGGTAACATTTCGGTCGTATCTTGACTTGAGGAACATGTGTACCGAATTTCATGGCTCTACGACAAACTTGACCTCTGAAACTCCCATTGGCTGTTGTAGGTGGCGCTGTTCTGGCATTTTTTGAGTCCCATAAAAATAAACACCCAAATATCAAATTTTTCACCAGGTCTGATGTTTGGGCAAAATTTTACAACTTTTCATGCATGTTCAGGGGGTGAAATTAAGGCTCAAAGTGCAGAATTTGACATCTCTCGAGCAAAAACAATAGGCCCTTTCCCCGTTCGGGGCTCGGGCCTAATAATTAATGTTTGGCCTCAGATGTATTCCCATTTAGTGAGATAGTCAACGTGATAACACATTTGCAGAAGCAGCAGTGACAGAAAGATGCAAAACTGATACTTGAACTTCAGGTCTGATTTACTGGATGTCTGGATTATTTAGACGTCCTTCCTGTGACCCGGACCTGACTCATCATGAAGTATTTGGGAGGATTTCTCTATCAAAGCCACGTCACATGGGAGATGAGGACATTACTGTATGACATTACTAAATCCCTAAAATATACTGTCTAACATTTGTATTGAGTTAAATGCACACATGGCTGTTAACTATTTTGTCATGTTCAGGAAAAATGTTTTTGATTCGCTTCAGAGTGACTTTATAACAGAAGATGGCCATCGGCAACTTTAACCACAACAAACAACCCCTCTGTTCAGTTTGTAAAGCCCATAAGCCCAGATGTTTCCACCCAAGTTTTGTTCCCCGCAAAAGATTGTGCCATTGTTTCAGTGGATTTGGTCCAAAGATTAGAGAAAGAAAATGTCAACAATTGAACTGTTGGGCATGTATCAGAAACCTGCAAGTTTGTAAATGGAAGTGTATGGCCCACTTAAATGTGCACTAACTCACTTTGGGAAATTTTCTTCTGCTCGCCCTCCCCACGAAGCTATCGCCCCCCATGAACGCTGGATGGCGTGACCATAGAAGGATAGAATCGGGAAGTGCGGTGGAACGATACTTTCTTTTGGATGAATGTTTCTCTGAGTAAGTAGTAACCGGTAAAGAAGACACGGGAAGCTTCAGGTTAGCCTCCGACGCTGGTTTACCTCAGCTGTCTGTGCTAACAAGAGACCTGTAGCTTTTCTCCAGAAAGTGGGGGCCAGTGGTCCGCTGTGATTGGTCACAATCTGGTCCCGAAACAAATCCTCTTCCTTGTTGCACAAAAACTCAATCTAAAATAAAATGACACGCCAGCACAAATCTGCGCTTCTTTATCTTCAAAAGGACGTATATCCCAATGCATTGCATGGATATGGATAGAATTTTCGTAATGAATACAAAAATAAAGTGAGGTAATGCAGCTTTAAAGACAAAATATATATTATTGTTGGCCAGTAAAAATCAGACTCTTTAATTTCTTATTTCATCTTTTAGAATGTGAAATAAAAACTCTCTGAAACTCCCCATGCCACCACCAGAAGGGGGAGTGATTTTTTGGTTTGTTTCAAATTAAAAATTTACCAGCAGCAAACATAGCCGCTATATTGTAATTTCACTTGAGAAAATGCCAAAACTAATGTATGGGTAATACTTTTGATTTAAAAAGCAGAACATTGCTCTGAGTGTGATGTCACAGTGGTACAATGACATCATACTATTACAGGACTGTGACAGAAGCTTTTAGACAGAAAGGGGCGGAGTCACATGTTTGTTTTTGATGAGGGAACATGCAACATGGTTGAAAGCTCAAAGAAGTCAGTGTCTCCTTTGAAGAAAACACCTGCATTAGTAAATAAAAAGAAAGTGAAACGACCTTGATTAAAGACAACTCAGAACTAAGAGCTGAGAGCAGCCCTCTGATTGGCCGGGTTTGAGCAGTCCATAAATGGCACTTTTAAAGCTGTGAAAATGCTGATGTAACAAAAGGTTCGTGAGAGTAATGGATGGATGAATGAAAATCATGAACTCAACAGAGACAAAAACTTGCTAATTTGAAGAAAGAATTTGACCATTGTTGCAAATACAGCAATCACATGTCATGTTTTTCTTTTCATTTTAAAATAAAGATAACACTATTTAAATCGCAGAAAAGTTATTCCTTAATTAGCAAAAAAACAAATGTCTCTGTTTATTAAATTAACTCGCTTCTTTCTTTAACATGGGTTGCTATGGGTTGTAAATATGAAAAGATTTGCTAAATATTTATTTATACCGCACAAAAATATTTCTGGCTTTTAAAATAAAAAAAACTTCAAATAGTCAGGACCTTTTATACCTTTATGAATAATATACTATAAATGTCTTTAGAATTCCATGAATGTTAGCGACTACCAACCTCCGACCTTGGTATTGTCAGCGTCTGTGTGGGGTGTCAGCGGTCCAGCACGGTTAAAGGCTGCAGACGTATGAATGTGGCCTGGACGTTTCTGTGTGTGGAAGTACTGTGTGTTTGTTTTGGCTCAGTCTGGACCAAAGTCTGGACCAAAGTGACGGCCGTAATGTGGAGCAGGAGCAGCGGTGAACTATTGTATTGTTGGACATGGGCCCTGCCTCCATGTATGCAGCAGTGATGTGAGTTATAAGACGGCTTTAGAAGTCTTATCCTGACATCTTTTCACATTTTTTTTATTTGTTGGAATTGGAAAATGTACTTGTATGGACTTGTTTCTTAAAAAAAGAAAAAAAATGTCTTTCCGATATCATATGCTGCCAAATTAGGCTTCAGTGTTTTGGCCTCTATCTTATAATTTTATAAAGATGAACTCTATAACTCAGGATTCTTAAAATTAGCGGAACAAAAAAAAAAGTATTACAGTGAACAACTAGATACAGCATATTAAAGGCTACATAACATAAAAAACAGACTTTTCACCGCTGTTTACCATGTTTTTTACTTTTATTCAACCAAAAAATATGAAATATGATGTACTGAATTGCTTGAAATTTGTGTTTTTTATCTTAATTTGAATACATTCTGACAAACAAGATTCTCCAATGGGACAAAGCCATTTATTATTTTAAAAACTGTTGCTTTATTTTCTTGTTTCAAGGCAGTCAAAATTACCGAAATAAAGATACATTTTGCCAATTTTGAGAAATGTTTGACTTTTTATCGCCACTTTTTGCTGTGTAAACTGTTCTGAGAATATTTCATATGTTTGCTCCCCTCTGGCTTCTTTGACCTTCTTTGACCGTTTTAACCATGGACCTTTTATAAGAACTGGACAAACCGAGTGCTGACGTATGTAGACATTTTAAAATATATTCTGGAAATCTTCTCGTGACAGCTTTTGTCTAATGAAAGTGGGGGACTTTTGGAGCCACTGTCATAGATTATCACTGTGTAGCAAACATAAGCATGTTATGTCTTCTTTAAGGCAGTGGACCAGAGGAAGCAGCATGAATGAAAGCCAGTCAAATATTCTAATGACCTGTGTCCTGTGGTTGTTGTGAGACAAGTTTTTATTAGGTCTGAATTGTGATTGAAAAAGCAAAAGTATGTGTGGTCTGAACCAGCAGGGAAATGAAACATGCATTCGTTTTCCCAGCCCTCAACGTGGGAATCTAAGGAGGTGCTACTTTTATAGATCGAATGTATTGTAACTGGGATTGACTATTCATTATGTATTATCTGACCACCACAGACACACATTCTGCAAGATTGGGACGTAATTTCAGATTTAAAACAACAAAAAAGTCTATAAATTCAAAGGACTCCCAGACAAATCTCAGACACGGACTGCAGCTGAAGGAGATGAAACACCTCCGAGGTCAGAGGGGATCCCACCCACGTCCCACCCCGGCTGCACCCTGAGCTGGTGAGACACAGACACACACCATTCAGGTCCAAGACAGCGGTCAGGAAATGTGGGACTGCGGGCATCCACTTGTCTATAAAGTCAATTATATTCCAGTGTGAATGATGTAATAACTCGAGCTTTAACCCCTTTCTTCCAATCCACAGATTTGAGAAATGAACGTTAAAGTTTTCTTCTGGTAGATTCTGCTCCTCACTGCAGCAATTTGCAACACTATTTTCTTTGTCACTTTTTTATATTTTCAGCTTGATATGTGGGCGTTCATTTCTTCAGTTATTATTCCTACTAATTACATTTTTCTATTCAATGGAACATACGTTGTATCCAGGATACAAGTGCAGAATAATGGCCTGATTTCACAAAGACGTAGATTTTTTTTCAACAATTGTGTCCTTGAACTAAAAATACCACATAAACTCAACTGAATAGACGTCTGTGAGTGAAAGATTGTGCATGTAATTCTACTGTTTCATAAACAACACATCATTGTCGCTACATAAAGTCTTGTAAATGTGAAATCTATTGCATACATGTAAAAAGTAAGCAGTAAGTAATTGTTATTTATATAGCGCCTTTCACAGACCGGAGTCACAAAGCCGTTTACAATTGTTATGGGAATTTGTCTCTCACTCCACACAGAGATGGGAGACCATGCCAGACCTTTTGTACATGTTTTTTAGTGGTAGGGGAAACCGGAGCTCCACGGAGGAAACCTACCTAGACACGGGGAGAACATGCAAACTCAACTCAGAAAGGCCCTGTGCCACCCAAAAAGTCACTAATTAAATATGACATATGTAAAAGTCCCTGTGAGCCACTATTCGATGCTTTGGGCTGAGAGCTGACCTGCTGAGTGAGGGCGTTCTTCTCTTTTTCATATCTCTGTCTGTAAAAATGTATTTTTTAGTGCCATCAACTTCATGATTTTACGACATAGTTCCATTGTTCCTGGTTAGAAAGTGAAGTAACTCAGCTTTACTGTAACTCTCTATATCATGACCTTTTGACTGACCACCTATTTATACACATTGGTCGTTAACATTTTGAAATATTTCATGGAAGATTTATTTGCATATTTTAATATACAGCGTTCCTAGCCCGGTGCCAAGTACGAGCAGCAGACGGACTCTCACAATGAAACTTTTATGTCAAAAGAAAAGAAAAAACCCGCGATGAACGCTCTGCTGAATGTAATATACACACTGCAAATGTAGCATGATCGTCACTTTGAGGAGAGCATCTGTGTTTGGAAACCCACACATGAAAAAGGCCGTAGCACCATGTGTGTTTACGCCATTTGTGAAATAAAAGTCATCTTGTCATCTCCAAATCCAACTCTGATTCGGAAACACAACAACATATTTATTTACCCGCAAAAAATGAGTCTGACGTGAAGAGGAAAAGCCACAGACGGAACAGACTTGGTTCTCACGATGTGCAGTTCAAATGAGCTACTAGCAGACTAACTTTGCTAAACTAGAATAATTATATACAATACACGTTCACACAATTGTAATTTAAAAGGATATGTGTGTTGTTTAGACTTATTTTGTTATTAATTCTGTATAACCAAAGCAAATAAATAGTTTGTTATTTCCTGTTAAAATAGGAATACAAAAATAATTTTAATTCTGATTTTAAGTTTGCTCCTCTTCAGACTTATTCACGATGCAGTTCCTCTAACTGGATCACAGGACACAAAGTGGACAGTCACTAAAGTTAACTCTTTAAGGATCACCTAATTTCGCCCGTTCCTTCTCGAATTATGATACCCAAATGGAAATGCTTATTGTGTGACATCTTGAGTCTGATGTTGTGCTATGATGTCTCATTTGAGTGGTAACACACAAGGGAATTCTAAAACTGATGTTGTTAAATCAAAAAATATTGGAATCTATCTGAATATCTAAAGGAAAATGAATAAATGAATAAACCAATACATATTTTTTCCCTGTATAGGGAGGCTGATCCTTAAAGTGTCAGTGAAAAAACATGTAAAGGAACCACGGAAAAATTATACATTATGTGTGTATGTGTATTATGTGTCCATTTTATTTCACTGAAATGACAGAAAATGTAACTCTAAACTAGTGTACCAACGTTCAAACGACAATAATGCTCCTGTAATAACACCCATCTTTGCACTTCCTACCTCTCAAAACATTTAGAACACATATTTACATGTATGGCCTCTGTCACATTGTTAGATTAGCTTTTTTATGACAGAAAAGTGTGAAAAAAAGGGCCACTTGGACTCAGCCTCAAATAGTGACTAACTAGTATGCAAACGATAACAATGTTTTCTAATAATATGGTTTATTCTTGGTTTATTCACAACATTTCACTCTGACTCTCTTTCTGTTGGGACAAACATGTATTATTTATAGATGTTCCATTAGTAAAAACAAACTCAAATGAAGATACACTTAGTCTAATTCAACCATGAAGTTATTTAGTGCAGAAAGACCATGTTTATTATAACCGTGTAACTGTAGTTATATTTGACCGGCTGAAGGAGCGTCTCGTGTCCGTGTTTCTCTGACGAATTACATTTTCAAAACTGATCATGTTCACTGTAACAAATGTTTCTTTCTTATCTTTTTTGTCCTCGAGTGGTGATGACAGCGAGATCACAACATGTCCACCACACGTGAACACAAACCCCAGGGAGATGAAACGCCTCCAGAGCAGAGGTTATCCCACCCACGAGCGGCCCCCGAGGCTGCGAGTGCGGAGGCCCAGATTAAGAGACACTTTTAGACCAGGGGGAGGTTCCATGTTGTCATGCGCTGTTCAGATACAGTAGGAATATGACTTTATGACTGTATGAATCGATAATCATGGTTGTTCAGGGTACAATTTCATCAAAAAAAACGAAAAAGAAAAAAAAAATCAATTATGTTATTTGACGTAGAAATGTCAGGGGTTTTTTTGGTTTTGGATGATGTCTGTCCTCAAGGTGTGCCTTGTCCCCTGCTCTCTCCCCGGCTCCCCTTTTTAAAGATTAAGATTAGGATTAAGAGATGCTTTGTTCGACTGACATCAAGGACATTCCAGTGTTGCATCACAAGTTACATTTGGAATGAGGAGCAGACAGCACAAAATAAGTGAACATAAATCTACATAAATCTCTAACTTCAGCATAATCCATAATACACATGGATGACTTCTCGCTCAGACTTAAGTCAGGGAGAATCAAAGAGTTGTCTTGATGGGAAGCCCCCTCACTCGGAGTCTCACCGTCAGTGGGTTTTGACTTTTATCGACACCGCTTACGTGGAGTCAACAGCACATACCCACGGTACTAAAGAGGACACTATAAACTTCTGGAGACGTGCTGTTATTTATTAAACAGGGATTATTTTATTTAGATTAGCACTACATGTGTTTGAAGTAAAGCCTTTATGTGTTGTCCTTTTGAAGAAAGTCCATCATGCATCAATCGAAATAAACTTATTACCATTGAATAATTGATTACGTGGAAAAAAAAAGTCAAAACCATATAATGAAACACTGAAATATATACGTGTCTGCACATCGGGGGAGAACACAGCCAAAGAAATATTTCCCTGTAAACATAATGTCACAAATCTGGAGATATACTGTACCTGAAGCCACTCAATTTATTCTATTGTATTTGTTGGAAAATTATGTACGTATTCGAACGGTGTTAATACTGTGCAAAAGGAGAGGGCTGAAGAAAAAAGCCAATGAGCACTTCCAAACTTTACAAATCACAATGAAAATTAAGCTTGATAGTTTTGACAAAGTTAATCAAATATTGTAAAAAACATGAAAAAATCTAATAATGTATGTAATTCATCTTTATTGTACTGTATATATTATAGACTTTCTTCACACACTGCCTTTATGACATGTGCATTGACTTATACTCAGTCCTTTTACAGCATTGATTGTCACTGTTTCTATTTGTTGAAGCTAACTGTGAAAAAATCATCAAATCCTCTCCCACATGTGAAATCGTGACATCCCAATAGCTCCGTCCGTGGTCACACAAACTGCATCTTATTTTATCTGGACCAAACGACTCCTGGAAAACCCAATCCAACTTCACTATTAGCTCAGAGCAGATAACATTAGTCGTCATTTGTCTTCCACATCAAGGCTGAACACATTAGGTTTATTTTAGAAACTGGAGATCCATTTTACCATCACAATGAAAACACTGTGGGAAGAAACGGTGGGCTAATTGAACAAATGTGGCCGCTGCCAGGACATTTTAGTGCAACAAATGACTCCCGCTCCGCCCTCTCCCATCTATAGGGCACCGTATAGTGAGCTGGCCTTTCACAAAACCACTTTAGTTCAGTGGCGTTTTGCACTTGGAGCCGTTTGAAAGGCCGATGAATACTAATGAAGAGAAAGGCTTTAAGGGCGACTCGAAGCTGGTTGTTTTTGGCCCGGCCCGGCTCACAAGGCGTCCCGTATGGAGCGCAGCGGGACTGGAGGGGGTGTGGGGGGTATAAGCAGTGATGGAGGCAGCAGCAAGGGCCATGTATGGGAGCGATGGTGGATGCATATCAACAGCAACTGCGAGACACACATCCAAATGATGGAAATGGTTCATTGAGAACAGCTGTTATTTTCAAATTGTTCATAGTAAAATAAAATACAAAAGTAAAAAAAAAGTCTATATTCACGCAACAGAATCCAACAACTATCCGCTCTAAAGGCGTAAATTAATGTATATTGTTTTTCCCTTGTTGAGCCTTTGGGCAAAGAGCTTTTAACTTTTCTGTCTCAAAAAGCTGATTTAAAGATAAATGGCAGAGGTCAATGACACATGCATGAGAAAACTTGATATCAAACTGCTTTGAGAGAGAGGAACTAGTTAGATGAATTTAGTTAAGACCTTTTATATACATTTGTCATCACAAATTGGACGACTTCCCTAAATTCTGAATATTGTTATAATATTCCCTTTAGTTAATAATAATGAAACTTAGCTTTTGTTTATGGTTAAACTTCGCTTTTTATAATGAAACTTGTTAATAATCAATTTAGCTTCATGTTTTGTTGTTTAAAGCAGAACTAAATTGTGGAGCTGAACAGTAGCAGCTTTTTTGTTTTGTAAATTAGAATAGGCGCATTAAGCTTTAGCTTCTGCCTTTTCCATTTCAGACATAATGTGTATCATTAACTATTATTATGCAATGAATGTTAAAATGTCTGAATAAATCAAATCTGAATCTGAATGATGCTATCCTCAACTGAAACATATTTAAAAAGCTTTTGCCTCACGTTGTTGAAGTTTTAATTAGCTGCTCTATAGTTTGTCCTGCATTTGTACTGCTAAAGGATATTTACTCACTAATTTAAGCAGACTTCAAACGTTACCAAAAAGTCACGTAAATAAATGCCGTCTAATTCAAATATTTACTGTACTCCGTCATTGCCACAGCGTCTATACACTGCAAGGCAAGGCAAGTTTATTTGTATAGCACAATTCATACACAAGACAACTCAAAGTGCTGAACAAAACAAGAAAGCATTAAAATCATAAATAATCACAGAACATTAAAAAGGAAGATAAAAATATAAAATCCCTCAGTTGTATGCACAGCTAAACAGAACCGTTTTTAACCTGGTTTTAAACATTGTCAGAGAGGAGGCCTGTCTCACATCTTCAGGAAGATTGTGCAGGTCCACACTGTTGCAGTAGCGTGTGTCGGACCGTACTTTTCACAGGGTTTTCTAAAAGTGAACTGTATCTTCTCAAATAATGCATCTTTCCTCCACTTCTGGGTTTAATAGAACCGCGGTGAGGTTTCCGACTCCTGGTTTATGGGGCTTCCCGCTCTGGCCGACAGAACAGCCCACAGCCCACAGCCAATACAGCCAGTGGTGAGCAGTAGAACGGTGGCTTGTGGTTCTGAACAAAGGGACGAAGTGTGGGAAAACTAGGTCACCTTTTTCATCCTTTTTGTGAATAGTAGAGCGGCTGTTTCCAAACGTCAAGTGTGTAAGAGCAGCGTGAAATATAATGTGAATAAAACATGTTCTGTATTGTAAAGTGATTTGTTGGTGGCACTGGGTTTCCTCAGGGAGAGTTGGGAAATCTCAACACTGGCTAATGAATATGTGAGAAGCCCATGCAGGCAAATAATAATGTACTGTATTGCATTTGCAGTCTGCTCTGATTCCCAAAATAATGCCCTCATTCCATTTCCCATATGTACTGTAAACTGTTACTCAAGAATCAATTTATCATTATTTGTCAAACACAAGACCCCAGAACTGATTTTCATTTTTTTCCATTTCATTATGTTAAACTTGCAGAATTAACGGCAATATTTTAAAACGGATACCATGGCATGTTCATCTTAAAGCCTTTTTTTCTCATGAAGATAGACAGATTCTTTATTGATCCCTCATAGGAGAAATTCAGGTATCCAGCAGCAGAAGAATCATCCAGGTTTGTTGTACAGTCTGACAACTGAAGGAACTAAGTATCTCTTGAAACGGTCCACACTTCTCCCCATCGCAGACACATTTCCAGAGCAACCATGTCGGTTTTTATTCTAAGATTCGAACCCAAGTATTTAGATATATAGTAGTAATAGTGGTAGTATTAATGACTTATTTTGAACCTGCATCAGCTAAATCATTAGCCTATCAGTCGACAAAATTCAGTCCAATGAGACAGTAACTGCACTACTTTTGTTAGGAAAAAAAAAAAATAGCAAAAGAACCAGCAAATTATATTCTTTTATACAACACATATTATACAAACGGAATTTCCCACTCTCCAGCTAGTATTTATTTTTTTATTCAGCCCCCAACATTAATGCATCCGACACTCCTGGTCTTCAGTATCAGGAAGAACAAAGTATCAAAGTTTGTGAAATGTAAGGATTGATTCCTTACATTTAATACATTTGTTTGTACGTGCTGCAACACATGAGTACGCAGTGCTCTGTGTTATTTATTATACAGGGATTCTTTTATTTAGATTAGCACTACATGTGTTTGAAGTAAAGCCAAATATGGAGAGCAGCCTTCACCACTTGAGAAAGGAGGATGTACGCACAACAGGCCTAATGAGCTCACAGTCCGTGTACTTTGGACTTTGTAAACACAGGAAGGAAGTCTATGAATATCATTTAATGGTGTAAAAAATGTCAAATAATACTTAAGAATTTAAAACTTTTTACTACACAATACTTAAAAAATCAACTTAAACAAGACATATTGTGCAAACTCAATTTGGAGATTTTACCAACAATCTTGTTCTTTTTTTGACACTTTCTCTTCCTCCCTCTGCTGGTAGCATAGGGAGTTACGGGTAGAAAGTATTTTTCAGCCTTCATACTCGTTTCACAGTATATTTTCTACCTGAGATATTACTTCACATGCTAAAATATGAAATACAAAGGAAAGTAATATTTTAAATGGTCAAATATATTCCATAATATTTATTTTTAACAGAAATGTTTATCTTTGGAAACATACAAACATGAAGCTGGCCTCACCTCTCCGCGGTGTCCCACGTAGATGAAGGCGCAGGTCGGGTGGAAGGCCCCGGTCCCACAGGCCAACAGGTGAGTGCGGTTATAGGGCTGCAGCAGGCGCACAAAGTTAGCACACTCCGTCTGAAAAACAAAAAAAAAATTATTTCCAAACGGATCTGAAACATAGTAATTCAGGGAATAAAAGTTAGGTACCCCAGCTTTAATATTGTTATATACATATTACCATGCCCATGTCCCCTGCAGGAGGAGGCCCAGGACAAGGCCAAAGACACACTGGAGATAAAGTGGAAGAAGGGAGGAGTTGGGATGGATGGATTCATACTTGTGTACTTTGCAGAATAGCACCAAATATATACCTCTTACGACAGCAGTATTATTCTATTTCTCATGTTTTAAAGTCAGTGACATTTGATTTTCTATTTGAAGTTTGGACTGAGTGCAAAAATGCAATTTATCTTTAGTTTGTGTCATGAAATTGGAATGCTTTGAAAAACTGCATAATGTCATTCACTATTTGTGTTATCATCCTGGGCATATCCTGACATTTGCCAGGGGGTACTTTTACTAAAACAATACAAATTATGGCCCAGATGCAGAAGATAAGAACATTTATTTTAGATTTTAGCTTTTGCTGCATTTTCAACGCAAGCTTCGTTACATCCAAACCATGAAGGGCC
Source organism: Knipowitschia caucasica (assembly GCA_964034765.1). Taxonomy (NCBI): domain Eukaryota; kingdom Metazoa; phylum Chordata; class Actinopteri; order Gobiiformes; family Gobiidae; genus Knipowitschia; species Knipowitschia caucasica. The sequence continues at coordinate 8,657,370 of OZ035827.1, read as the reverse complement.
TGTTTTAATAAATCCCACACGCTCTCACTGCAATTCTCTCTAAAAGCAGATAAGTTGATTTTCTGTGAACAGTTGAATACAAAATATGCTTTCCACATGTTTGTAATAAGCTTAAATATTTGAAATGTGGTCCTAACATCTACAAAATCAATGTTATCACTGTTCCAGGAAAGAAAAAAACAGGGTGGATTGATTATAAAAGTGTTTCAGAATCAACTGTAATTGCAAGTTGGCAATACTTAATTTTAATTTGTGAGACACATTTTTTGGAGCAAAATACTTCGAAAACAAGTCCATAGTTATGTTGGCGTTGTGTAGATGTATCTGAGAGGAGGAAGTTGAGGACTAAACCCACTCCATCAGTGCTTTTCCGTCAGCTTTACAAACATTTGCACCGAGCCAAAGTAAATTTCCAAGTCCTCCTGTTACTTACGTGGCAATAAAAATGATTCTGATTCTGATTTCTCCGTTACAATACAATGGGTACAGATTGTTATTGTTTAGATTCACTCCACCCAGAAATGGTCCCAGACACTTTTGAAACATTCCTAAAATAAGATCAAGATAAATAGGCCAGATTTATTGGCTTAAACATTGGCATTAGAGCCTGAAGGTCGTGGGTTCGAGCCCACCACAAGACCAACTTCAAGACTCCCACTGATGACTGCTGTCGTTGTGTCCTTGGGCAAGATCTCAGCTCCTGTGGACTCACCACCTGCAGGAGGATCAGTGAGGGGCTGGTGCTCTGTGAACTGGGTGCAGCTCTGACTAGAAATGGAGTAAGGGGAAGAAAATAGTTGTGTGTATTTGTTTGTTTGTATGGATGGATGTTTTTCTGCCGCTTGACCTGAAAGTATCTATCTACAGTATTGAATAAATGGATCTATCTACAGTATCTATTCAATACTGTTAGTACTGAGCTTCCAGATGTAGCGATGTAAAACCTAGAGAGACTCACAACAATCGAAGAGGAATTTATGTTTATCAAAAAAGAAAGGTTAGAACAAACACCAAAGGTCGATGTGTCTCCATTAGAGGAACATGTTTGGAACAGTCTGAATGACATATTAAAAAAAGGCACATCAGTCAAAGCATTCAAAGGCAAATTCAGGTGATAAAAACATACATAACTTTAACTTAATCATATCTATCCTTTCCTATTATATACAGTTGTTTTGTTCATAAAAATCTAGTTTTGAAAGTAGTTTTACAAAATAGTTGAAGTTATAAATAAAGATAACTTACTTACTTTATTTATTTACCCCCTTTCACAGACCAGAGTCACAAAGCGGTTTACAATTGTTATTTTTTTGGGCACTTGTCCTCTCACTCCACACAGAGATGGGAGCGGGGTCGCCGAACAGGAGACAGGCCATTTAATGATGACTTGACATGATAATCTTACATATCCCTACTTTAAGTGATCTTTAGTTAAGTATTGCAATTCACAGACCAAGGTCAGACTTTACAATATTTTCGTAGCACCAGTATGTGTCCATTCACTCCACCACACAGTGATGACAGTAGCAAGAGACCTCACAGAAAGGCCCTGTCTGGAGGAGGACAAACCCAGGTTTCTTACAGAGTTAGGATTCAAAGGGTCATGAACTTGCCAGAGATAGCATCCATAGCAATATATTACTGTATAAAATAAGACGACAATATCCATATTTCCACAGTTGGACTTGTTTGTTTAAGATGCCATGTCAGCTCGTCTGTGTGGGCTGCATACCTCTCCCCAGACCCTCCATGAGAAATAAACCAATCCAATGACAAAGTTTACCTCCTCCCACGATCTCTCAAACAAAAGTGCCTCAACACAATTATATTAAGAATGCCTTCAATTAAAACCCGTCTTTTCTTGTAATTATACACCGAAAGTAAACCGTGGTTGTGTAAGAAAGGGATTTGAAGAACACATTGTGGTATGTTTATTGAACAATCCTCCCTGGTAAAAGGATAATGAATAGGTGTACATTACAGTATAAAGATATATCGGAGCAGCTTTGCAAATTGCCAAAGAGAGAATTGTTTCCACCGCATTTCCATTCTGGACTACTTAGGGAGTTTTTTTGTGTGGTCGGTGAGGGCAGAGTGCAATGCAGACAAGGGGAGTGAGCTGGGACATATGGGTGCATCTTTGACTGCATTGAAAGGCAATGAATCCCAGCAGGAGACCAGTCAAGAGATCTTTACCAATTGATTAAAGTTGGAGTAACTAATGCTGAAACTACATACAATTAACTGTGTAATAAAACCCATGTAACTTGTTCCTCAGTCTAAAAACAGTTTGTTCTATGACTGGTTTTCACATGCGTGTATTTTTAGCCTCTGTCACAGTTCAACTTAATACAAATATACAGAAGAAACTGAGATACCTTGCATATAGCATGGCCCATTAGCATAGCATAGCAAATCAGATCACACAGGAATTGCACATTTACAATAAAAAAGCAAAGACCTAACCCGAACCCTATTCTAAGCTGCCCCCTTCTACAAGAGTATTCATAAAAAAGTTGTTGTTTTGATCAATTTGCCGTCAATCAGCCGTCGGTGTCTAAAAGATAACTTAGTGATTTTGCACATTTCCTGTTGTTTGCACATGTCTGGTCTTTTTGAACACCCCGAGTGATCCTATTTATGCCAAATGTGACATGTACATTTCTCCATTGTGAGATCAATAAAGTTTATCTCATCTTAATCAATCAATCAATCAATCCTTTATTATCTCACACAGATGGAGAATAAACATCGAACTAAATTCGATGGGGGGGGGGTATTGTAACTGGTGTTCTGGGTTGTGAGTCTGAGTTAGTTATGTTGTTTGGGACGACACAATATATTGATGAAACGGTAAAAAAGTTAGATTGTGTTAGATTCGTGAAATCTATTATATCAGAGGTACAAGCTTTGTTAAACTCAAAAGTTAGCGGGGCATTTTTGGGGTTTGGCTTCACAGCTTCACAGTTGCAACATACAAATCGGCTTCATTGGGACACCACTAAAGAGTCAAGCCATCATAAAAGCATCTGTGGTGAGGGTTAAGAAAGGATAAACATCAAATATGGAAAACAATGGGAATCTAACACAGAGCTTTAGACAATGTTGAATATTGAAAAAAAAAAATAACGTAATGAATTTAAACTAATCAGTCTCATCAATTTCAGTGACCTCAAATAATTCATAATATTTCTTCTTTAATATACAGCTCTAAACGCAAAGGCCACTACTGTTTTTCAGTGGATCAAACTCACACAAAGAGGAGTTGTGAGAGCTCGGAGCAGAAATGGGAGAGGCCAGTTCGGACATCCAGTGACGAGTGCATCCAGGACAAACAGAAAAGGCCAAGATGAAGCTCACAGCAGACGCCCAAAGAGAGACTCCCGAACAGATACTCCCAATTCGACAATCCGACCACAAACAGCAGCAGTGTGAACGCAGCCTGGCCCATGCCGAGTTCAGGGAAGGACCAGCCCATCCTCACAAATTGAACTCCAGCCTCAAAACATTTACACCAGAGGTTAAAGACTGTTCTGTTTGCCTGTGCATACAACTGAAGGATTTTATCTCCATTTCTAATGCACTGTTGTCATTTATTTATTTATTTTTTTAAATTTCTTGTGTAATTTTGAAAGTTTTAATGGTTTTATTCTTTTGTGTGATTTTAATGTTTTAATTGTGTTTTAATCTTTTGTGTGATTTTAATGTTTTAATTGTGTTTTAATCTTTTGTGTGATTTTAATGTTTTAATTGTGATTCTGGTGTTTGTTTTATGTGATGATTTGTGATGTGGACTGTGAAGCGCTTTGTGTTGCCCTGTGTATGAAAGGCGCTCTACAAATAAACTTTGATTGATTGATTGATTGAGTGATTCCAAACTGCAGTGTAATAGGAACAAAGTGTATATATAAAATCCTACTCAGAATACATTTGTGTGGTGTGGATTCATTTTGTCCAATGAATCCGTGCACTCTGATCAGAAAAATAGACTTTAATGAGCAATAATATTTGTCTTGACCTGGAAGTAGAGCGATAATCAAGCAAGTGAATGTTTATACAGATAGACATGGACAATAATGTTATCGTTAGTGCTTGAAATATAACATAAAAGGTTAAGAATCATGAAGCTATAACCTAGAAGTATCCATCAATAACTCTTTAGTTATGTCTTAATAACTTAAAAGTGAAGTGAGAAGAGGTATGGGCTTTATGTAAATTAGAGATATTAGAAGGATGCACCAAAGTTTATGTAGGAAATGTACCCATCTAATTTGCATATTATGACTGCATATGGGCGTGGTAATACTTTTTATACTGACTAGGACATGAACACACAAACAGAACTCACACTGTACCACACTCAAGGGTCAGGGAATTAATAAAAGGAGTGAGATCATTGTGTGGCAGGAGTTTGAGTAAATGTTGGCATTCTGCGTGACGCAATCGGTCGTTTTAAACATTACCACATATTGTCGTCTTCAGTCCACCGTGGCGCCTAGAGGGTTAAGATATTAAATTTGGCCAATATGTAATCCTCCTTCAGAAGAATAGCTTTAGCTAGGTCAGCATTTTAACATCAGGATGAGCTGAAGGACCACACTGCAGCACCATCTTTTACTCATTATAATTCAACACGACCACGGCCAGTGTCAGAGAAGCTCCCAAACCACCAAACCCATGATTAAACTAGACCCACGCTATAATACATTTATATGCCTCAACTCCGCACTAAAACCCTGGCTTCTGACAAGGAAAAAGAAGAGTCCAGAGACCAAAAGAGATGAGGTGGAGTTTTTGGTGTGTTCATGTTTAAACGCTTGGGACAAGGATTTGATGCAGAATTACTTTTTTCCATAAGACTGACTGTAATTGCAAAGGTTGGTAAAGCCAAGAAAGAAAGTCAAAGAATCAGTGAAACTCCAGTCAATGAGATTAAAGTAGCACTATGCACGATTTTTGTGTCAAGTCAACTTTAAACTGCCCCAATATGTCAAAAGGCATTAATAAATCATGCTCTTTTCCAATACTTCTTTATCGGATAACAGTAGCTCAGCCGAGATATTTGAATTTCAAAATTAGTTTTACAGCCCCTAAATTTTTTTTTTCAATTTGATGTCTCGCCCTCCACCATTTTACCAATCAGAAAGACAGTGATCCGGGTTGCCAGAACTCACCGCGTCAAGCTAATCTAAAAAGAAACATGTAGCTGCAGAATTAAAAACACAGGGAATAAAACAAGGATTTATATTGAGGATGCCTTTGTGAAAAAGATTTTGGATATTTTTTGTTAACCAAACTATTTTATATTCAGCTGTTATGGTCCCAGCTGGATTCGTCCGCATATCTGACAACCTGAGTCATGGAGAGTGGGAGAGGTTGCAGTACCACTTTTGCCAAGAATTATACATATTTCTTCTTTAACTGGGCTCCAAGATTGAATTGCAAAGTAGAAGAAATTGCATCTTTAATGATCGTAATTATTCACAAAATAATGGCCTTGGTTTTCTGGGTGTATACGTTGAGCTTGTGTCCGTGTGCTTCATTTTCCAGGTCATGGGGATTTTTGTACTTTCCTCTTTGTGCTGTTTGTCTGGGGGAAAGATGTCAACTGTGAACTGTGCTATTCGAAAAGCAAACTGGACAGCAAGACAAGGAAGGTTTATTTGTTTATCATTGTTCATGCACAAGGAAACTCATAGGACTGAACAAAACAAGATGTAAGGCATAAAAAAATCACAGCTCATTAAACAGAGTGAAGATACAGTTTTGTGCACAGATCAACTGTTTTCAACCGGGATTTTAATTTTAATTATATCATTTTCAGGAAGACTGTTCCAGATTGAAACTGTATAAATCCAGACGGGACACTGGCCAGTGCCTATATCTTGCAGTCTCACTCTGGCCACCAGGATGTGGAATATGCTGGACTCAGATTGTCTCTAGTGAAACTTTGGAGGAATATGGAGCACCTGAGGGTGAGGCTCAGAGATGGACTATTTCAACACTTTCCTCATAACTGACTCTGGGTGGTGGGAGCATTCAAGTTCATGTGACCATGGAAATGGAGCAGTTTTTATTCATTGATTGCAAGGTTTTCTGATGAAATGATTTGTATCTAAATTAATTAAAGAATGAACAATAAAAAAATCCAAAACACTCCATGTTTAGTCTTGAATCCGGACAACATATGGCACTACTGTGAGTAATGTTATCATGGTACTAACATTTACATTTGAGTTTGACACTGAAAAGTAAGATTAATACAGAATTTCAGTTCTTTTCACATGTACAAAGGGGTAGGTAGTAGCATACGTATGCGGCCCTATTCCTACTTTTGCACATTATAATTATTTATATGGGAATAAAGACTTAGTAAATGCTTCAATAACCTTTTACGTTATTTCATTGAGCCTTCACGGGCAAAAAAAAGAAAAAAAGAAACAACAGTATTCCTCGTTACAGTATTCCACAAAGTTTTAAGATGAGTTTTTGTGTGTATAATGATGCTGCCTTGTTTACAATCCTGCAGACGTTTTTTGATACTTTGAACCGAGAGCTGATTGGCTCATTTGTTTTATTTCTATATAAAAAAGCTATTTTGAGCAAGGAACAAAACTCACACAGAACTCTCTCCAAAAGTTTTGAGGTTTGAAAGTGTTGTACCGCAGGTTTAAGTATTCACAAACCACTAGAAATATATTTTTCAATCCACGTTGATAGAATACATCCATAAAACATTCGCTCTGGTGCGACGCTCCACTCGACCCGACTCACAGGTTGTAAAGTGTTGGTGCAGAAGCTGATGTGCATACTAAATGTTGGTATTTAAAACACAGATGTCCATGAAGCGTACTCTCCCGGCTCACAAACGCCTGTACGTGAGCCGTGTGCAGAATGACAATGAGAGAAGACAGTGGTGAAGCGCAGCAGAAGAATGACAGGAATATTTATTTGTAGGATTGTGGTTAATGATGTGATGTCACACTGCGGTGGAGGTGAGGCCCTCATATGAATGATCCACTGTGGCCCTTGTTTCAAATGCCAGATACATTTCAAAAGTGGAAGAAAAAGGGCCCTAGATGTTTGTTATTTCACGTCAAACCACATGCATGATTTTGACTGGATGTGTGGAAAGATTTCACTAATTGATAAAGAATGTGAGAATGTTTCCAGGTTCACCACTGAGCAAACCACAATAAAAAAACGATTCCTTTTTTAATATAATGCAAGAAAAGTGGCAGATTTGTGGAAAGGAGCAGAATCGGATATATCCAGCACACATTGAGACACATTATTGTAGAAATGTTGTAGCTGTTTGTGGATCGCAAAAGACGAGAAGGTCAAGTCTATTTTCTCCAGCGTCTCACAATTAAACATGCTATAGCCGATTTTTGTTGAGTTAATAAAAATGCTTATTACTACATAGAAGTTGTATTATGATCCGTAATTTAATTGAAAACTTGAGCTCATTGATTCAGCTTGTGTATGAACTCAGGCCGAAAGAAGTGCTGAGTAGAGCTTAGTGTGACGCCCGCTCTCCTCCACTCACAGAATGAGGCCGCGTCAAGCCCCGATGATCCAAGATGGCGCCCTATTCAAATGAATGGTGCTCAGTGGCGCTTTGTGACGGCATGGGGGCTGAAAGATTAGCGGAAGTCGCCTGGAACTCGCAAAGATCCATTAGAAACTCGCAAAGATCTATGGGAAACTCGCCTGTATTTGGGCATCGTCTGGTCCTCCCGGTTCTGCGCAGTGGATGAACTCCCATGATGCGTTGCGCCAAATACACGTGTGTGGGTCTCACACCGGGTCTCACGCACGTGCACAGAGGGGCTCGGCCGCGCTCTGACCAATCAGAGCAGTTCATCAGAGCGGGAGTTAGAGCGAGAGCCAGACGTGCAGAGTTTGTGGCACTAAAGTGTGGATTTAAACAAAACCGAAGGATTTAAGAAGAAAAAAAGTTCAGGATGACAAGGGACACTAAAATCCCCACAAAATCCGATCTTTATTAAAGCTGTAGGTTCTCTGTCAGCTGAGGTTGAGCTGTTTTAATATGCATTGAGTTCTATGGGGAAATTTCTGGGTAGCCCACGTGAATTTAGTCTGGGTCAGTCTGCAGTACCGCGAGAATCCCCCGAGCACATGAGTTATTCAGCTACAAGCTGTAATACCCTATCCAGTTATTATAATAGATCCATGGGCTGCGTCCTCTAGCCTCTACAGCGCTGCCAAACACAGTAGCATGTTAACAGAATTGGCTATAACTCCTCTTGCTGTAACTGCAGACACGGCAAAGCAGCCCAAACGACACAACAGTGAGGAAGAGAAGAGGGAACTAAAGCGAAAAAATAATCAAAGAAGAAATTGAGCCCGGGTGAACATAGCTAGCTTACATCGGATCGGTGTTCTACAGAAGTTCTCTGACGACTCTGCCATCATCGGACTCAGCTCCCAGGACGATGACACAGAGTACAGAGGAGTTATACAGGACTGGTGTCAGCGGAACCACCTCCTCATCAACGCGGGGAAGACCAAGGAGATGGTGGTGGATTTCCACGGACGTCACTCTGCAGCTCCAGCTCCAGTGAACATCCAGGGAAAGGACATTGAGAGAGTGGACTCTTACAAGTACCTGGGTGTTCATCTGAACCACAAACTGGACTGGACTCAAAACACAGACGCCCTCTTCAAGAAGGGCCAGAGCCGACTCTACCTGCTGAGGAAGCTCAGGTCTTTTGGAGTGCAGGGACCACTCCTGAAGACCTTCTATGACTCTGTGGTGGCATCAGCCTCTTGTACGGTGTGGTCTGCTGGAACAGCAGCATCACAGAGAGGGACAGGAAGAAGCTGGACAAGGTCATCAGGAAGTCCAGCTCAGTCCTGGGCTGTTCCCTGGACACGGTGCAGCAGGTGGGGGACAGGAGGGTCCTAAGCAAACTAACATCTATGCTGGACCATGACTGTCGCCCCCTGCAGGACACTCTCTCTGCCCTGGAGAGCAGCTTCAGTGACAGACTAATTCACCCTCGCTGTGTGAAGGAGAGGTTCCGTAGGTCTTTACTTCCTGCTGCTGTCAGACTGTACAATAAGAACTGCTGAGCCTGTAAATTTCATTCATCTGTAATTAAGTAAATTCTTAAATCATGTGCAATGTGCAATACTGCAACTTCAGGATGTCACAGAACAATGTCACTTTACTTATATACTTTTTATCCTGCACTATTTAACTGTACAGTATATAACTGCACTACTACATATATATTTTGACTGGTATCGAAGCATTTTCAGCATCTACAGCTAGTTATGTTAGTTAAGAAACTAGCTACTACTTATTTGTATATATTGTGTGTGCTCCCTGTGTGCTCTTACTTCTGTCCTATATGTGCGCTGCAACATCGAAATTTCACTGTGGGACGAATAAAGGACTTCTTCTTATCTTATCTTATCTAATCCTCTGGAGAGACATGTCTATGGGAGAGACCTGCGAGTGCGGACCACCTCGGACTATCTATGCTCGGAAGTTGCGCTAATGTTTTGCATATAGATCGCAAATAAAACTAGATGGCTCCGTGGAATGAGAGCGTAGGGGAAATGTGAAGCCTGTGAGCGAGTTGGGGGGCGGTGCTAAACATTCAAACCTTGCAGTAGCGGGTATAGCTCCTTTAATGAAACTGTTTGTATTTCGCAATTATATACGCCTGTAGGATTAAATGGTTAATCGATCTGGTTTTGTTCACACGTTTTCACAAACAAGAAGGTCCTGGGTTCAAATTCCGGTTGAAACGGGCTCTTTCTGAGTGGAGTTTGCGTGTTCTGCATGTGCCAGCGTAGGTTTCCTCCAGGTGCGCCGTTTTCCCCTACTAATAAAAACATGCACAATAGGTCTGAATGTAAAGAGTGAGTGGTGAGTGATGGTGTTGGTCGGGGGCTTTGATGCGCTGGTGTGTTCGGCGTCTCGCTTCTGTCATCACCGTGTGGAGAGAATGAAAATATATCTGAACTCTGAACATTGTGAAGCGCTTTGGGTGACCTTGGTCGGTAAAAATGCACTACATAAATACATTTTGCTTGCTTAAGTGTTCTATATGTCTGTCTTTGCTTCTCCTCTATCTGCTGGTTCCAGTATCCTTTGCTCAAGGACAAAAATAGCCCTGAGTCGTGTGCATATCAGCTCAAAAGTTGTTGGAGTCGACAAAGGCACATTGTAACTAACAGACTGTGAGAAAGGCCCGCAACATCATGTCATTTTGAAAGATGAGTTCAATTAGCTCCCATTAGGACGACGCTCTGTCTCACCATATTGTAAAACCAAACGTCACTTAAACTATTTTATCCCAACGCTATACGCTGCATGTCTCTCTACAGCTTGTTGGAAATACATGCTTTAAGGTGGTATTGTTGTATTTCCGCCATCTGCACCCAACCAACTGAAAACGATAATCTATTCCAAAACCAGATTAACACATTTGAACATCACACACTAATGCGACTGTTTCAATTACCCACAAAAGTCCATTCAAACAGAGTCAAGCCCTTTGACCTTCGACCCCAGTGTTATGTTTAGGCGAGACGGCGCACAAACACCCGAGCTCAGAGCATGTGTGTGTGAGCGGAGCTTTGTACACACACGCAGCAGCCCTCCATCTGCTGAAGCCAAACATCACGGAGAGCGCGAACGTGAAGGAATGTACCGTTAGCATAGGTTTCGACGTGCTCCAATTTATCTACAACGTTTATGACTCCTCGGACATAAACGGGGAAATTTAACTTACGACATGACGGAAGACATTTGTGAAAAGAAGAAGAATCAGATTAATCTTGAGCACCCATTGAGACACAATTGTTGTAGTAATATTTTAGCTGTTTGTGGATATAGCAAAAGACTCTCACAATAAATGAAACCGTTTGGATTTCATTTATTGTTTCAGTAAGCCTTAGATGCCCCTATCAGTAAGCCCCAGCTGCCCTGGGGCTTACTGATAGGACTGTGGCTGCTAACATGTCTTTCAAACCAGTCCTTGCAACTTTGTGATGATAATAACAATGGATCGGTTTTATATACACTTCACATGTCATTATGATTTTACTGTTTTACTGGTGTGTGTGCGTGTGTGAGCATGTGTGTGAGCGTGCCTGAGAGCGTTTGTGTGTGTGTGTGTGCGTGTGTGAGAGCGTGTGTAAGTTTGTGTGTGTTTGTGTCAATGGAAAATCACGCTGTTTGATCGGCTGATTACATTTACTAAGAGAAACGTTGTGTTCATGCACTGCTAAAGAGATTCAACAAATCTTAAGCGAGTACCCGAGGTCAATGGACAATATAGAAATATAGAAACAGCAGAGGGGGTGCCAAAAGAACCAGTAGACCTAATGGCATACCAATGCAAACGGGAGCCAAGAAAATTGTATCCACCAGGAGTAGTGGAGAAGCCACTACTCTTACTAAGCAAACTGATTTATCATTTACATGCTGATAGAAAGAAATCGCTAAAATGGATTCAAAAAGGTTAATTTTGTTTTGAGTTGAAATTCTTTTTTTGGTTCTTTTGAAACTTGCTTGCTTGTATTCTGTGGTACTTTGGACACACAGTATAGTACCTGGAACTATTTAAGATCGAACAGATGACCAGATTTTAAATAACCACTTTATCCTCTGAGCTACACGATAATAACACAAAACTCCAACTACACAAAACTGTTTCTGTCCCTGCTTATCCAAAAAGGCAGTTTTATGTTTCAGCTGCACCTTTGCACTTTAGTATCTGGATTTTATTCCCAAAATCCAGCCTCACCCTTCCTCCAGCCAATCAGCAAGAGCCTTATAAATCTTCACATTAGACAGTGGCCTTGACCGGTGGGACCAGGGGAGGCTGCCAGAGATCAGTGCGGTTTCAGAGTGATGGCGTGTAGCGTGGCCTCTGCTCGCCGGTGCATATACAGTATTTATCACACCCACGTTCACACACACACAACACACACAACACACACACACACACAGTCCTTTGGGTGCTAGAGAGACGAAGCGGCTAATAAAACTGATACAGGACGCCCCAATCACACCTGCTACTTCAAAAGCCGTGCAAAAACCACCTCCAGATGGGAGCAGCTGTTAGACGAAAAGAAATTGACAAATATTTTGGCAAAAAACTTCTCTCTTATGGTTCACATGTTTGAAAGCAACTGAAGGAGCACTTTTGGAGACAGGCTGTCAAGCTACACTTTGTATGCTAAAGCTGGGCTACATCACTTGTTTCTACCTCCTTAAATAATACTGGGTTTTTCCCCTGTCATAAAGTAAATGAAGTAAAATGAGCAAATCAGACCACAACATGATGTCTTTTAGAAAACTGTGAGAAAAAATAATACATGCTTAGAAAACTAGTGATAGTCCCAAACTATTTTGAGACTGAGGAACAAGTTATATGTGTTTTATTTAACACAAAGTAACATTATAGTGGTTTGAAACTATGGCTTTTACATAGTGTCGGCTTTTGCATTTTGTATGTGAGCTACATTTTCCCGGTGAAAAGCACTACCTAAATAAATCGTACCTACTTTGACATATTTTTGCCAAAGTGAAAATAAAATGACAAATTATTATGTTTCAGTAAGTTTTTTTTCTAATGATTATTCATGCATTTACAAAAATCTTTCTATAGATTTATTTTTTTCTAGCATCTTCAGTCTTGCTATTAGAAAGTATGTTAAATTGTAAGTATATTTTTGTACTACTCTAAGGTAAGCCATTCATCATTGTCCCCATCAAGAAATATGTCTGCATTTGCTTCTGATATTCCCACTGTTCTGTATTGGGCATTACAACCCTGATATTACCTCACTATAACCTTATGGACAAGTTATTATCTTCAAATGGTTATGAATGATTAAGAAATAGAAAAGTGTATCCTCATTAGGGAAATTTGGCATTTTACCCATTCTTCAATGCCACTAAGTTGGAGAAGCTGTCAAGAAGCAGAGATGTTGATGCTCTTGGTCACCATTAGAGGATTTTTCATATATGGTGCCTGTTTTGGGTGGTGGGGGAAGCCGTAGCGCCTGGAGGAAACCCATCCAGATACAGGGAGAAATATGCAAACTCCACAGAAAGGCCAACTCCTTTTAAGCACATATATTCACACTCTGTACACAGATTTTCTCCTACGTTGCTCGAACACACACATGAAAAAGAAAGTGCGTCCCTCTTGAGTGGGGTTTGTGCTAAACAGGCAGCTTCTAGCATCAGTGAATATCTTGTGAGGATTCGGAGGTAACTTTGTCTCATCCTGTAAAGTCAGCAGAACATGACCCACTCCCCAGACTCGGAGTTCGAGGCAGGAATTAGTGTATCTTTATGTGCCGCGCCACAGAGAGGATCGACTGGGACCAGATTTAACGGCGTCCCTGACTTCAAAGTAACAGCCTCGTCCTGTCTTCCTCCTCGCTTGACATTTACAGGTCTCCGAGTCCCTCTTCAAACTCTCTGGTTACTGATTCTCAAGCAACATATTCCATTAGTGAGTGGATTTTATTTGAAGTTGTCTTTTGACTGGAAACAAGCTTTAGTTTTCCGCTTTTTTCAACCCATAAAAATGTATTTCTACAATGTTATATTGACCTAAGGAAACATGAAGTGAGTAAAAATAGAATTAAAAGCAGACAGTTAAAACATGTCACATAAGAAGTAGGACCCAAACTCAAAGGCAAATCTGACCGTAGCTGTATTGAGCCTGGATTTGAACATTGTAGATGATTGGCTTGTCTCACATTTTTAGGAAGACTATTCCAGATTTTAACTGCATACATCTGAAACATGTAATTTCATTCACTTATGTTTTTCCAATATGACCTTCACACCCAGCGAGAAGGAAATGATGAGGCAACCATTAACCGGAAAGAACACTATTCAAAAGTGAGAAATTGAGTATAAAATGCTCTTTTCATTTTGTTCAACAAGTAATAAATAATAATCAGAAATCCCACTGTTAGTCAGGGACACTGTGTTCTGATAAAAGGGTTATTTCAACTTTTGGAAGGATTTTTCTTTTTGAGTCTTTACACCCTGAAGAATCAGAAAATCTTTGGTTGACAATTTTCAGAAGTCATAAATGCAGATTTTTTGAATATGGTTTACTTTTTCACCAAAATCCCAGACTATAGCTGATATCTTGCTTAGCTCAAATATAAGTCTGAGGAAAATGTGTTCAGGAATAGTTATTTTTCTGCATTTGTAATTCAATTCAATTTATTCTTTTATAGTTGAAAGGATCTTTCAACATTGTCAGATATTTCATTAATCTCCTTGACTCTCTTTCTGTATAACACACACACACACACAAACACACAAGACACATGGCTTCTTGACACCCGGCCGCACCATTGAACTTCAGCCCTAGGTTGTGATTTAATGATTGGCTTCGGAGTCACTTTGGAGTAAGGATGGAATAAAAAGTAGACTAACATTTTGCTTGCATTCTGGTCTTGCTGATCTATACGGGTCAAGCCCCTGCAATCCAAGATGGCGCCCTATTCAAATCAATCACTTGTGCTCAGTGGTGCATGTGCCGCCATGGGAACCGAAAGATTAGCGGAACTCGCCCATAATTGGGCATTGTCTGTTTTTTTTTCCGGTTCTGCACAGTGGACGAGCTGGACCCATGATGCTTTGCGCCAAATACGCGTGTGTGGCTCTCATGTACGTGCACAGAGGGGCACGGCCGGGCTCTGACCAATCACGGCTGCTGATCAAAGCGGAGTTACAGCGAGAGACGATCAACCAGAGTTTGTGGCAGTAATGTGCGGATTTAGAGAAAATCGAAAGAATTTAGATGAAGAAAAGTTCAAGATTACAAGGGACACTGAAATCCCCACAAAATCCGATATTTATGAAAGCTGTAGGTTCCCTGTCAGCTGAGGTCGAGCAGTTTTAGTTTACCTTGAGTTCTATGGGGACAATTTCTGGGTAGCCCATGTGAATTTAGTCTGGTTTAGTCTGCAGTACTGCGAGAAAAGAGTCCTTCAGCTCCACGCAAGATATACCCCATTCAGTTATTATTATAGATACATGATACTGGTCTATGATGTCCACGCTATAGTCTATGGTAGACTATGCTGGTCTATGCTGGTCTGTGATGGTCTTTGACAGTCTATGCTGGTCTGTGATGGTCTTTGACAGTCTATGCTGGTCTGTGATGGTCTTTGACAGTCTATGCTGGTCTGTGATGGTCTTTGACGGTCTATGCTGGTCTGTGATGGTCTTTGACGGTCTATGCTGGTCTGTGATGGTCTTTGACGGTCTATGCTGGTCTGAGTTGACCTATGCTAGTTTATGCTGTCAATACACTGCAAATTCTTTGTAGCTTAACAAGATTTATTGTCTTAAATCTAGCCAAATTATCTTCTACATCTTGTTTTGAGCATTATAAGCTACTTTCCAGTTTCATGTGTTAGATAATTAGGCTTGTTTCAAGTAAATATTACTTTTTGTTCTTATTTAGTCTGTATATCTAAAAGTTAGCCATTTTACATTTATTTCAAGCCAAAATAGTTTTCAGATGGCATTTAGACCAAAAATCTTTCTCAAAATAAGAATGATTCACCATTTTTATCTTGCAATAAGAAACTCAATCAACCATATCATTTGAATGTATATTTATTTTAAGTTTTCAAAGCAATGACATCTTCAAGGTTATATTTTGTCATAACATAGACACTGTTTCTGAAATCGACTGGGTAATATGACGTATAATCAAGTAGGTTTTCAACATCAGTCAGTTCAGTTGCTTGGGCAAGGTTAGGTACCGCAACTTCATAAGCAAGAAAGTCTTTGTTAAAACCCAAGGTTTCATACACCTGGTATTCAAAGCAATACAGCACACTATTAACAACGAAAATGTTTTTTATGAGTCCAAAGGTAGGGTTTGAACCATTTGCTAAAATGAGAATCAGAGACCTGTCACAGATGTATTTGCTACCATGTAAAATAAGCCACTTTACTCTAACAACATGATGTACAGCATCTTCAATCCCCCAAAAATCTGCAACCTTTGATTGTAAATGCTCAATATTAGCAACCTCTGATACAGGACCTAGTTCTTTCTCATGTAAAAAAATCGGATGCTCAGTTCCTGCTTCATTTTGACAGCACTCCAGCAGCTGATTGTGGTTTACAAGGGACTTGCACACATTCTTAAAGTTTAATTTGGATGACCATTGTTTAAAAAAACAGTGTTTAGACTCGAATCTCATGCACATATGCCGTATTACAGGTCCCAGGGCAATAATCTGAGAGGGAAGATGTAGCATGTAATGTTGCTTTGGGATTACATTATTTTCTGGGAATAGTTGTCTGAATTGTTTAAGATGATCTTCTATCATTTGTTTCAGTTTGGACACAGTTTGTAAAGACACAACTGGGGCAAAAAGTATTTTAACAATTTCAATTAAATTCAAAATAAACTGGATATATGGATTTGTCTCTACAACACAGTCCAATAGGAATGGCAAAATCTTGATTAATATAAGCATTTGTCCAGAGGATTGTTTGAGTCTATTGTCATTTGAAGCTAAAGTAGCAACACTTATTGGTGACGGTTTGTCACGTATGTCCACTGATGAAAAAGGAAAATTTTGCATGGCAGAATTAAACTTGTCCAACTCCAAATTTCCAGATAAAACTAGGTATTTCAACACACACTTCATTTCCATTGGTGCCACTCCTTCAAGAATTATATGCATAATATCCTGTGGCATTTGCTCTATGAGATCAAAACCTGGGAAATCAACCAACTTGCTTTGTCTATTTATGCCAAAAGTCGTTTTGAGCGAGGATTTTAAGAATTCTGTAGTTGCCCTTTCTATTTCAATGCACTGCCTAACGTGTCCGTCCAATGTCCGTCTGGTGAAACTCTGTTCATTGAAATTTGCTTGCATTTCATCAAAAGTACACTCACAATGACGACATTTGCTATATGCAAAACCGACTCCTTCCTTAAATCCTGCAAGCTCATGCTGGGCAAGAGTGTCTCCGCACACAGCAACAACTGCTCCATTTAAATAAAATTCCCCATTCACAGTGTTAATCTTAACGCCATTGTACAGTAACTTCAAGTCTTCATCTATTCTCCGTAGAATAATATCTACACCACACTCATCTATGTCCTTAGACTTTGCGATTGCGAGAAGTCTGATTGAAGCCAACTTTGATCTAAACTTTGGGTCTATGTTGCCTAAAGTGTAATAAAACATTAGTAATTTATTTACACTTGCACGTGACCCTAGGGGGTTACAAATTTCTTTCTCATCGGAGTACAGTATCAGTTGTAAAGCAGAATTCTTTTTCGAAAACAGTGGGTGGGTTTTGAAAATTCTTCCATCATTGATGTCATACAAAAAACTGGCCTTGGGGCAACTCTGAGGTCCAGAACGGAGCATGTCAAATAGTCTTGAATTGGATAATAACTGTTTTAGACTTTCAATTAGAGGGATGTAGTAGAAAGACTTGTTTTTGATTGCAAGAACTCTAGATTCTCCCTTTTTAACTCTACAGGCATACTTGGAAATGATGATCTCCTCAGGTGTAACGGGATTAAAATGCATCTGTGTTGCTCGGTCCTGTAGGTTTGTAGTTGCACATAGCGGAAAGGGATCCTGAAAGTTGTCCAGTGTTGAAAGAACTTCTTCTTGTAAAGGTCCATTGCTGTCAGGATGTCTTTCAAGGATGGTCTTCATTTTTTCTCTCAAGGACGTCAGAAGAGCTGTTTGATATTGCTGGACACCAAGGACAATGTTGTTGACACTCCTCTAATGAAAAAAAGAAACAAAAAACAAAAGAAAACAACAACATCAGAGACATGAAAACATAAAAATACAATACTCAATGACTGGCTTCAGCTCAAATAAATGAAATGTAATCAAGTTATAACCTAAAATATTGTTTATTAGTATTAATTAATAATGATTGATTGTGGTTCTGCACTAGGTATTTGAGTACATGGTATAAATGTAGGGCTGGGCGATATGGCAAAAAAAAAAAATCTCCGATTTTTTTACACCAAATCCGATTTTTGATTTTAATCGATTTTTTTTCTATTTAAAAACAAACTACAACTGACAAAGAAATAGATTTTCCTTTATGCAGTTTAATCTAAATCCCCATGGAGCATAAGTGTAACAGGAATTAAGCCTTAAAACCAAGCCCCGGCGATCCAAGATGGCGCCCTATTCAAATGAATGGTTGTGCTCAGTGGCGCTTTGTGACGGCATGGGGGCTGAAAGATTAGCGGAAGTTGCCTGAAACTCGCAAAGATCTATGGGAAACTCGCCTGTATTTGGGCATAGTCTGGTCCTCCCGGTTCTGCGCAGTGGATGATCTCCCATAATGCGTTGCGCCAAACACGCGTGTGTGGGTCTCACACCAGGTCTCACGCACGTGCACAGAGGGGCTCGGCCGCGCTCTGACCAATCAGAGCAGTTCCTCAGAGCGGGAGTTAGAGCGAGAGCCAGACGAGCAGAGTTTGTGGCACTAAAGTGTGGATTTAAACAAAACCAAAGGATTTAAGAAGAAAAAAAGTTCAGGATGACAAGGGACACTAAAATCCCCACAAAATCCGATCTTTATGAAAGCTGTAGGTTCTCTGTCAGCTGAGGTTGAGCTGTTTTAATTTGCATTGAGTTTCTATGGGGAAAATTTCTGGGTGGCCCACGTGAATTTAGTCTGGTTCAGTCTGCAGTACCGCGAGAATCCCCTGAGCACGTGAGTTATTCAGCTACAAGCTAGTAATACCCTATCCAGTTAATATAATACATCCATGCTTAAAACATGCTTGTAAACGAGATGGCTCTGCCATTGTAAACAGTGAAAATGTAGCTTAACAGTTTTATAATAACTTCACTTACAATGACACTATGCACCTTCAAAATAACTTAAATCACACAAACAAGGCCCATCGCAAATATATCAATCCTATTAAACACATGCATTATTTACATGAAATATCACATTTTTTAAACTGATTACTCAAAATAGAAATGTTGTAACAGACAGTATTTTCCAAAAGCCTCCTCGGGTTTTCATGCTTGTTCTTTCAACTGTGCCTGAGTAACTGTGCTGTAGTACAACGCTCGGTCCAGCTGGTGGCGCTAATACTAACTTCAGTGACTCCCGCATTGTGCGAGCTTCCTGTTTACATTCTGATGCTGTAGCTAACAGCTACTGTAGCAGCTACTGTAGCAGCTACTGTAGCTAACAGCTACTGTAGCTAAACAGCTACTGTAGCTAGCAGCTACTGTAGCTAACAGACAGCGGGGAACACGTTGTTTGTATCAGAGCAATGAGAACAATGTGTGAGACGTGTCTTTCCCCAAAGTGCAGCGGCTCAGTGGGACACGAGTGTGTGCGCGCCACGGACACGGGAGTGCGCTTTGGAATAACGAGCGTGAGAGAGCGTGAAAGATGTGGCGTACGAACGGAGCCTGTGTGTGTGTGTTTTGGCGATTAAATAAAGTCTGATTCTTGAACGTTTGAAGTGTTATTGCAACAGCACCAACTGTGAGAGCGAGCATCAGGCCAGAGGGAGACTGTTAGCATTAGGTTAGCTTCAAAATGACTGCTCAACACCATAGACCCGCGGTTTTAGCGCGTTAGCGCTGTAGTTCTGCGCTGGAGAAAATAAAAATCGAATTTTTAAAAAAGAAATCGCCCTAAAACGTAAAACTCGAATTAATGATTAAAATCGATTATCGCCCAGCCCTATATAAATGTAAAAACTTAATGCAAGAGTGACCTCTGAGGAGTGTGAACTTTATGTCAATATTATTTATTTGTAGTAAAATAATAATGATAAAATGCTTTATTGTTAAAAATCAATTATTAATTCCAGTGAACTAGACTTAAGAATTGTCCACTTTTTTCAAATTAACAATGACACCCCCCTATTATTAGATGAAACGGTACCTGTGATAGGTGGCATTGCTCACGCACACCAATAGCAAATGCAGCTGCACATCTGGCAAGATCAACAGTTTCTCTTCCACCCTACAGGTAAAAAAAGAAGACAATTGTGTAAGAAAAATAAGTAACTCAGAATGTGAAAAAAAAGCAAAAAAAATAAATAAATACACCCAACTGTTGTATCTTTTTGCTATTTCAAAATTCCTACGAGGAGGCATATCTAGTCAAGCTGCAGATTTTGTGAAAAATGTACGACTTATTTAATTAAACCTCAATCTTTATGGAATCTACTCTGGAGTTAATTGAAAGAAAAAGCAAGCTTAAGTTGAAAGCTCAAGTTCATGGAGCATCCAACCACACCCAAGTCAGGTACACAACACCAGTAAATAATGAGTTAATTTCTGTTTAATTATCTTAAAAAGGTCTACTTTAAAGATGCCAAATCGGCATTAAGTATTGTAACTAAGCCTACTTTGCTTTCCAAATCTGAGTTTCAGCAGATTCCTGCATTTGCATTTCAATACTGGCATTCTTATACTAAAAACGTTATACCTATTTAATTATTCTTATCAAGTAGCTTGATAAGTAGTAAAAAACACACAACTTTAATCCCTTAACCCCCACCTGAACCAAGCACATTTTCTCCAGTTTGGCATTACCCAAATCTAAAAACGTATTGAAAAAAGCGTCAAAATAGTAACGAAACACGAGGATGAAAGTACTGTACAACAAAAAAGTGATACTAAAGTAAAAAAAAAAAAAAAATAATAATAATAATAAAGAAGCGGGGGCGACAGAAACACAATAAACACACGGAAAAAAAAATACTATTAGAAAGTGATGAGAAGGCAAACAAACACAACACACACTCACACACAAAGTACATTACCTGATTCTGACGCGGTGTTTGAACCTCAGCTGGGTCTTTCTCCATCAAATTCTGACCTTCCTGTAGCTCCTGCTCCAACATAGCCGACCCATCTGAGAGTTCTGACAGTGACTCTGGCTCTGCTTCAGTGGCATTGCCATTGCTATCAATTTGTCTTGCTTCGGTAGTATAGTCGGCAAAAAATGGCTGTACCAAAACGTTTCATGTCCTAACACATCTGCATCGAATGAAGCCGTCAGCCAACCTCTAGGAGGGTTCCCTGTGGCGAAGTATTGTGGATGTGTGCGCCTGAGATGGTAGTAAAAAGAGTTGAAAACACGGTATTCCTCGGCGCATCCATCTACTCCACAAATAACACGGAAATCCGGACTGCGACTGTGTGCAGTATTGATATGACTTAAAAGAGACTTCAGCGTTAATGCAACAAAGACGAAACAAATAACGCACCTCCAGCAGGCCATTGTATTGCAAGAAAGTCGCGCAGAAAGTGTATTTTTTTGATAGTCAAGTCCAAAAGCAACTCCAGTGTCTTCGAGCCTGAAGTGGAACATTTACCACCGCTAGTTTGGCATATACCAACTTGATGGGGGTTTAATCCAAACTGTAACTAAATAAAATGGACACAAATAAAGTAAAATAAAATAATACACATCACTCAATGAATAATTTGACTATATACCCAGTTAGAAGTAACCAAGCAATTGAATTTATTCAATAAAAAAATGTATGTTGTATGTAGGAGCCTCCCAGTGGTATCACCCGGAATCAACCATGTTTACCCTAAAGGGTGTGCGTAATTGAATAAGACACAATTAAACAATTAAAGCAAGTTATTTTAAATCAATTCAAAAGAGATTTACACATTATACTGACTGTTTTATGAATGCACACATTAATTGATTGGATGTAGGCGGAAAAATTGAGATGTGCACCCCCTTCGTGTTTCGTGTTGTTACCCTACACCATTTGAATTTGCTGTGTCACAGTCACAGGCGATCTTAGCCACCGTCGAAAGAAAAAATGTACGAGAACACTTCAGCAAGAAAGAGAGGTAAGCAATTTGGAACATTTGATATACAAGCAGTGTGTAGCCTAATCATTGTTTTAAATTCAAGCAGAGAGAACAATTAATTTAATTTCATTTGGGCGGGGGAGCGGCTAATGGAGCATGCTAACAGATACTAGCGTTAGCTTAGCAGCCGTCGCACATGGTTCAGAGAACATTTAGTAAATTAGCTATAACGTTGATATTGGTAGGATTTCTAGCTATGATATTGATGAGGGAAAAGTTAGCCTTTGTCAGTCTTGTATTAACTTATCTTTGACCCATTTCCTGGCTACTTGAATTCCCTCACAAGGTCTGGGTTTAAATTTATATTTTGATATTAATTTGAGGTGATTAAAGTTGGCTCAACCCAGTTTATTCAGGAATCAGGTTAGTTGATTATATATTTTGTAAGCATATTTTGTTTTGTAGGTCACTGAGCAATGGAGAAACTGGATGAAGTAACCGTATCCATCCTTAAAGGTTAGATTATATAATATATTTGTGTATATATATTGTATCGCCACTAGTTCAATTCATCTGGCGTTTGTCTTTATTAGCTGCAAGCATTGACGAGCGAATGCTTTTAACATTGAACCGTGATGATCTGAGGGACCTGTTTCCTGGGCCTGAGCACTTTATCAGAAGAAAACATGTGTGGTCAATAATTCATCCTGAGGTATTGTATACAAATATGTAGTTAAACTAATCTCAAGAAGGTGTTCTTTTATTTTTGCAGTACTTGACATTATTCTTTTTTCGTTCTAAACCAGGAAGACCATCCTGTACCACAGAAACCTGAAACAACTTCACCCAGAGTTGCAACAGCCAGCCCTCGAACTGCTGATGCGTATAAAAGCCCGCTGAAAACCTTGCAGCTACCCAGTCCTCCGGAATATGTTGTCTACACAGACAGTGAGTTGGAGCAATGCCGAAAGACCTACTCTGAATTGGCCCTTGCTGGCAGGGAACATGAATGTGTCATGTCAAAAGAACTGAGATGCAGGCTGGTGAGAAATACAATCACAAGTATGGTGTCCCTTTTGAGAGCAAGCAAAGACCAAATGGAGCGATACCCCTCTAAGACCGAAATCACTGCAATGGCAAAAAGAATTGTGGAATATTATCCTATGCTGCAGGATCAGGATACTAGCGTGAAACATGTAAGTTCTTTTATTCGTGTCTCCTTCATAGATCATTTTGTTTTGTTCAATAAGCATGTAATATATGTATTTGTCACCAGGAGAGCATTAATGCCAAGTTGCAAAAAAGGCTGCAAAATATAAAAAACTCCAACCAAAAAGCAAGGACCAACACCTGACAGGGGACGGCCAAAGAGAAGGCTCACTGACCTCTCTCCGAGTGATAAAGAAGCTGATGATGAAGATGCTGATTGCAGTTCTTCCAGTGGTGCATCTACTCTGCTGTTATCGCCCGCCAGCAATTCTGATGATGCCTCCACTTCATGTAAGTGTATACATGTAATTTTGTAAAATGGTTGTCAACACAGTCGTTTACAGCTAATGGTTTGTGGATAAGTCTATTTCTGTAACTATTAAAACTGAAATGCTTTTGTACCTCTCCATCTTAGCTGACAAGGATAGTCTGCTAATACAAGCAAGACATTACAAAACATTACAAGAAATGTGCAAGAAGCCAAAACCGAACCAAGATGATGTGTCCCAGCTATTAGACCTCGAGTTTGAAGCCAGAAGAGCCTTCATTGACTCTGACTCCATGAAGGAGGAGAACAGAGCGTCACTCATCTTGGATGCATATCCTTGCTTCAAAGAATTGCATCATGTAAGTTATTGGGGGAGTTCAAAGTGTAGTTCTTTGCTTTCAAATGAGGCGTTACACTGGCCTCTAGGCTAAGTCTTTAGATTTGGATAAAGCTAAACTGGAGAAAATGCGCTCCATTAAAATGGGGGTTTAGAGGTTACATTTCAAATGTGTTGCGTGTGGTATTTTACGTTGTTATTATTATTATTATTATAGTATATATTTTTAAAACCTCTGTTTTTAGGCGTTGGGTGAGCTGCGCAGAATTTTGGAGCCAGAAAACAAGAAGTTCATAAGTCAGATAAAACTAAGATGGGAGGAATTCTGCTCCAGGGTAGAATTCTATGGCGTGTCAAAGAAGGCAATGAAGCCGCCGATGACCATGGACAAAAGTAAGTATTAAAATTTGAATACCAAGTACTTCATCCTTTGAAATGTAGGTTTATGAAGGTTTGTTTTTGCTGTGTCCAGCTGAAGCCCACCTTGCATTGATGAAGGCTCTTCCAACGCTCTTTCCCTCACCTGCCCATCCACCAAAAAAGATGGGGACTCCTTGTCAAGCGTTTCTACATGTCCTGAAGGTAAATTTTGTATAATTTACGTTATAGAGATGGACAACAGACTCACTACCACAAAATTAGGGAGGGGCTATGCAAAAACAAGTTTTTATATAGCATGTTACAATCTTGTTCTTATTTGTCTTTAAATGTGTGCCATATCTTTTGTGTCTTGCAGCCTACAGAAGATCCAGATTCTGTCCTCCAGAAACGAAGCTTGCCATGTCCAGTAGTGGTGTTCGATGGCAGCAAGTGTGTCATTGCAGTTGGTAATCTGCCAATTACAACATTTGATAAAGAAAAACTTGGTGAGGCTATGATTTATGTGATGGCATACTTTTATGCGCTCCATCTGACTTATCCCAAATGCGTGGCAACCCTGCTGTCTGTCATTCAGACAGAAGTTCTCCAGGATGCCATTCATGAGGGTGACACTACATCATCTTACAGAAAAGCCCTGGCAGAATTCCATGCATTTATTGGAAAGTAGTTTGTAGATTTCAGATTAGATTATGGGGGGGCACTTATCTGGTGGCACTGTTGTTTAAAGAGAGTTGCACATATGACCAGAGATCAGTTTTTTTTTTTTTTTTTAATACCAGTCAGCCCATTTTATTTCAGGTTTCAAAAAACATTGAGATTAGTTACATTCATTGTGTCTATAACACTCAAGGTTCAGTTGGTCAGACACGAGGATTAAAGATGTTGCAATCTTTGATTGTTGATTGTACCAATCAAGTGTACAAATAAACATTGAGAAAGATAATGCTCTGCTTCAGTTTTATTTCCATTTGCCCTGTACAAGAAATATAATCTTAAAGTACTAGTTTTAGGATTTATTAGCTAAATTTAAGGAATAAAACAATCTTTAAAATGATTAAATGTACTAGTTTTTAGATTATTTGCCTTGATTTGTTCCTTATAATAAGTGTTTTTAGATTATTTTAAGATTCAATTGTCCTGATTTGTTGCCTAGAAAAAGTGTTTAAGGCTTATTTTAAGATTTATTTGTCCTGATATGTTGCCTAGAATAAGTGTTTAAGGCTTATTTTAAGATTTATTTGTCTTGATATGTTGCCTAGAATAAGTGTTTAAGGCTTATTTTAAGATTTATTTGTCCTGATATGTTGCCTAGAATAAGTGTTTAAGGCTTATTTTAAGATTTATTTGTCCTGATATGTTGCCTAGAATAAGTGTTTAAGGCTTATTTTGAGATTTAATTGTCTTCATTTGTTGCTTAGAATAAGTGTAAAATACTTATTTTTAGCTTTATTTAGATCTAGATAGTTATTCTTGTTTTAAGAAATCTTGGTAAGAAAAAATCACTTACTGCACTGGCAGATAATTTCACTTGTTTCTAGTAAATTTTCACTAAAAACAAGTGTATTTATCTAGTATTAAGGAAGTGGGATTTTGCAGTGTACTGAGACTAAATGATTAACTCCACTTAATATTACTGATATATGACAAGCAAAACACTAATTTTTGAAGCAATGTCCCACACTTTAACACATTTTTTTTCTACAAATTACACCCTTAGTTCTGGCCAAATAAAACAAATGGTCATTTACAACACGCCTTCATTATCGCTCCTGAGTTTGGAAGACCTTTTAACCTTTAGACCTAATTTCCTTTTACCCCCTGAAAGCAAACAGAGATCTAAGCAAAACACGACACAAGGTACATCCAGTGTTTTATCCTGATGTTGTGTTCATTTCCTGAGGTCTAAACACAGTTATAATGAGATATCCAGTCCTCCCGCTGTCCTCTCATTCCATATGTTGTAGTAGCTCCCACTCTGTTATTTTATCCTTAATTAAGAATCCTTTTACGGCCTCCTCTACCTCTTTAGCAGCCAACTCTCAAAGCAAATAAACTTCACCTTGTGTTGTAAGATTTTATCATTTCTCTCTTCTTGTTTTTGCAAGGATAATGTTAAGAGAGTCATCTTTGTGAGTCTTTGGTTCTTGAGAGGAAGGAAATGAAAATGTTTGCATTACTTTATTGCACCAAACTCTGCAGCAAAAGCACAAGATGCACTCTTTGTTGAAGCAGTTATCTTCAGGGACTCCCAAACTGCCCCCAAGCACATGTTTTTCAAAATCTCAAACACATGAAATTGAATTAGAGAAAAGTGTGCCAGAAGAAATAGCTGTCATTGGGACTATGTTCACTTTCAAAACATGATGCAAGACAATATGTCACACCATTTTGGGAATTCTAAAGGCTCTTTCACATCCTCCAATTACTTAGATAAGCGTCAGTGCATTTGTACTTCCATGCGTTTCAAATGTCAACATGTATGTCATGAAAGGAACGACATTAGGACATTAGTCATCTGCCAATTATGGACCAATTTTGTCGCATTTTTCATGTTTGAATTGTTTGATTTTCTGATCGATTTTGGCAAATGGACAGCTTTGTAAATTCCTCCGAGATAATTTTGTTTGTGATGAAGGGTCGTACGAACTTAATTGATCAAGAGAGGAACTAATTGAACTGCATGTGGGTAAACGGGGCAGATCCAGGCGCTCCGGGTCAGGGGACGGCTTGCTACGTCTCCTCCAATGCTCGGCTAATGTGCTGCACTGTTGCTAATTTCACTTTGCAGCATTCAAACAAGTGCCATGGGGTAATAAGTGGTTTAGAGGTCGCGGCCAAGTTAATTTGGCCTCACTATTATTTATGTGACACATTCAAATGACAGCCTGAGATTGTTTTTTTATTTATTTTTTACAACTATTGCACTTGAATAGAACACACTTGAGTAGAAAGAATCATACCAGAGTACAATAAAAGAAGGCATCATTAGTCTCAAGGTGGTAAACTTACTTGTATTAACTTGAGGTATTAACACAGGGTTTATGAACCTTTATTCCCTCTACTTTCTCGTGTCCCCGGTTTGGACTTTTCCTCTGCACTGCTTTGCTTCTAAATTTAGAAAAAAGTGTGAATTGTTTTAACAGCTCTTACCTTTTGGTCTTTTCCGATTGAAACACAATGCTCTCTGTTTCCAGGCAACGGAGGCCAGCGGATCTAAAGACAAAGACAAAGCAGCGATTACAAAATGCGCTCGTAACATCACAATATTATCACACAACCAGCAAAAAAAAGGCGGTGACCCTCTGCAAACGTGCTCTGGCGGCTTTCATTTCAGTTTTAAGGCAGAAAAAAATCAGTTAACATTTTATATAACAATGTTGCCATGACCCCAACCCACAGGTGTTATAGTCCAAACAACATTGATATATCGTGACCTTGGAACAACCATTGGGAGTTCCCCGTGACCCTAAAGACCTGATCACTTGAATATTTCGTCTTGCCTTTGTCCCGAGTCCATTTGGAGGAGCTCAGATTCATCACTCAATCTTCATCATTGTATCGTTAAATGTCGATTACTGTGTGAACTTTCATTGTGAAAGGACGTGGAGCTGTGCCAAGCTTGTAATCTGGATGAATGTGTTGAGACCAGGAGCTGTAATGTACAGCGTGAGAGTTTGATTTGATTGGGACATAACCGTTAATTCATCATCAGAGTCTAAAATTAGATTTGGTCAAAGAACTGCGCAGGAAATGTGTTTTGAGAGCAATTTTTGTTACACATACCTTTGTTTTCCCACATGCCTTAGCTCAGGCATGTCCAAACTCAGGCCCGGGGACCAATTGCGGACCTCTGTGTAATTTGCTGTGGTACTAACCCAAACTAATCCTTGAGAATTGAGGCTAAGAATTGTCAGCAGGATTTCCATTTTATCCAGTCACATTAATATAAACATGCAAAAATACAAAGAATATAACATGTGTCTGGTTGCTATAGTTACAATCTATGACACCCAAGGCAAACTATTATATACTGTATATATTAGACATCTTAACATTGATCTTAAAGTTCCAAAAGAAAAATTCAGTCTGATCAGAAGAATGAGCCTTGTCACCTTCCTTGTCAGTGAAAATGTCATCACGTCAAAAACCCCGCAGGTACTGCTCAGACCATAAACCAAAATTAGCAAACAGTTGATCTTTCGTCTGAGCTAAAATTAAACTCTGCCGAATCAAAGAAAGAGAAAATAAATTGTCAAAGAATGTCAGTGGTCAGAGGAGCCGGGGGAGCTACGGTATCTCATCTGTTAGACAAACAAACATGGATCTAAAAACAACTTTGAGAGTCTATATGACAAGAGGAATCACTATTATAAGCTGTTAACTTGTATGTTCCCCAAGCACACAGCACATGTTGAGGTTTGCACCAAATGACTGAGGCATAATGTTGAATGCAAAAAACCTATCTTTTGAATCCGAGAACATAATATAGTGAGTGATTGACAAAAATAATGAAGTGTATCTTCAATCAATCCTTTAACATGTTTTTTCAGAACCTAAACAACACAAATCAATGTATGGACCAATGGATCCCCACTGAATCAAGTCTATACAAAAATAAATGTAGTTGAATCGGAAAAAAATCGGGGGCGACAGTAGCTCAGTTGGTAGAGCATTGGCCTTAAGCCCAGAAGGTCGTGGGTTCAATCCCCACCTCTGCACCTTCTCCACCGACTCCCACTGATGACTGCTGTCGTTGTGTCCTTGGGCAAGACACTTAACCCCACTTTGCCCAAAAGCTCCCACTGAAAGATCAAGGCTATGCTCACACTCAGAGAGCAGCCATCCTCCTGTGGACTCACCACCTGCAGAGGGTCAGTGAGGGGCTGGTGCTATGAGACTTGGGTGGCATCTCTGACTGCCACCCCCCTGACCCAGAAATGGATTAAAGGGAAGAAAATGGATGGATGGATGGATGAATCGGAAAAAACATATAGATTCTGGATGTTCTATAAAGAGGTTTGCCAAAACAAATTAGTTTCTAGAGAGGAGGCCCCGGAGAAAACCCTGGACACGCTGGAGGGACTGTGTCTCTTAGCTGGCCTCGGAATGCCTTGGGGTCC
This sequence comes from Knipowitschia caucasica, assembly GCA_964034765.1. Classification (NCBI taxonomy): domain Eukaryota; kingdom Metazoa; phylum Chordata; class Actinopteri; order Gobiiformes; family Gobiidae; genus Knipowitschia; species Knipowitschia caucasica. Next base: position 8,628,209 of record OZ035827.1, on the reverse strand, counting down.
TCCTGGATGAGCTGGAGGAAGGAGGGCCAGCTCCACTCTGGGCTGCTCCCTGGACTCTGTGGAGGAGGTGAGGGACAGGAGGGTGCTAGCCAAAGCCACCTCCATAATGAACAATACCTCCCACTGCACAGGACTGTAGAGGAGCTGAGGAGCTCCTTCAGTGGAAGACTGAGACACCCTCAGTGTAGGAAGGAGCGCTACCGCAGGGCCTTTATCCCCACCGCTGTCAGACTGTACAATAAGTCACTTTAAATGATCACTGTGTGAAAACCTGCACTACTATTGACACTGTTTCCAATTGACACTTGTCACTTTTGTTGTACATAATTATTGTCACTTTTATTGTACATATATCCTGCATGTAACATGTTTGCACATTTCCTCCTTTTGCACAATCTGAGTGTCTCTATCCATGCCAAATGTGACATGTACATTTCTCCTATGTGAGATAAATAAAGCAAATCTTATCTTATCTTAAGTGTGTGTGGATAGGGAAGTCTGGGCGTCTCTGCTTAGACTGCTGCCCCCGCGACCCGGTAATGGATAAAGTGGAAGAAAATGCTTTCACACAAATACACACACGTGTTTTTCGCCTCTGTCACATCTTTGAATCAGCTTTTTCAGACAGACAGGTAAGAAACAGAGGACTACCTTGTGTCAATAGTGACTCAGGGGGCTTGTATGCAAAAAATCACATGTTCACTCAGACATGTCACAAAAATGTATATTTACTAAGACTTTATGTTGGGACAAACCAATTTACATAATTGATTAAATCAAAAGTTACGTGCCTCAGCTTTAGGCAAAACTAACTGACGATAGCAGTTAAAATATTGTACAAAGCCATATTAACCACTTTCTATTAATTCACCCAATCTTTGCCAACTGGCTCAAAACGCTTGTTTTTGCTGCTCCAGTGAATCTGCTCCAGAGATCCTCTTGCTTTGATTGGCAAGTGAGCTCCACCAGCACGACTTCATACTTTATTCTGCAAATACAAGTCTCTCTTTGTTTTCCAATGTAAATAACGTCGATCATATATGCACTTTAAACCTCTGGGAACCTGCCATCTCCACTGTACCGCCGAGAGCCGAAGTCTTAGCAGCTTTAGCATAATCCTCAACAAGTCTCTGCTTCTCCTCTCTACTGTCCCTCTCTGTGGAAGTCTTTATCAGCCGGGAGCAGATCTCAGATGGGCAAGGCAGTCTGGACGTGGGACAATATACTGTCACTGTATGAATAATTCAATAGTGAGACTGTAGAAGGAAATGCCCTGAGCTGGTCTCTCTGTGACGTGGATAAATCAGATAATAAAACAGGGCTCCTCCGTGGGACAATGGGCCTTTGTTGGACCAGGAGGAAGCCGGTTTTGTTTTGGCTAAAGGCGTGAATAGAAAACAGAGCAAAACAAACGCTGACGAGATTTCTGGACATTTTCACTGGAAGAAAGAGGAGTAAATTCACTTAAGGATATGAATTGGAACATTATGGTTTGGATTAGGACACAGTGGAGTTTCAGGCGGCTTCAAACAAACTCCGAACAAAGTTAAACCAGTGTTGACTTTCCACGAGTGACTTTCAAACACTGCACATCCCTGACCGCATATACAAGACGTTCAAACATTTAGATTTTGGTTTTGCTGCTGATGCTACTACTACTACTATTACTATTACTTCTACTACTGCTGCTAGTCCTATTCCTACTGCTACTACAACTACTACTGCTGAGCCTGCTACTAAAGCTACTGCTGCTGCTACTTCTCCAACTACTGATACTTCCACTAAAACTATTGCTACTGCCTACTCTTACTGCTGATACTGCTACTAAAACTACTGCTACTACAACTTCTACTGCTGAGCCTGCTACTAAAACTACTGCTACTACAACTCCTACTGCTGAGCCTGCTACTAAAACTACTGCTACTACAACTCCTACTGCTGATACTGCTACTAAAACTACTGCTACTACAACTCCTACTGCTGATACTGCTACTAAAACTAGTGCTACTACAACTCCTACTGCTGAGCCTGCTACTAAAACTACTGCTACTGCTGTTGCTACTTCTCCGACTGCTGACACTGCTACTAAAACTACTGCTACTTCTACTACTACTCTTACCTTTGGTACTTCCACTAAAACTACTGCTACTGTTGATACTGCTACTAAAACTTCTGCTACTGCCTCTGCTACTACTCTTACTGCTGTTACTGCTACTAAAACTATTGCTGCTTCTGCTGCTACTACAACTCCTGCTGCTGCTGATGCTGCTACTACTACTTCTGCTGCTACTGCTGATGCTGCTGCTGCTACTACTACTACTACAATGTTTTTCTAAGTCTCTAAAAATAGTGAAAACTGCAATCTAATTTCAATATTATTATTATTTTTTCAAGTAGAAACAGAGTACAATTAAAACAGAAATGACTCCATCCCGGCGGACTGAGCCTGAGGCAGATTCACATTCCCTGCAGTCCCCCGGCTGAGAGGGAAGAGAAACAACTCCCATACATACAGAAGAGACAACACGCAACAACAACTATTTGTGTATTTTATACCATTCTCCTCTTGTTTACTTTTAGCTGAGAGCAACAGCCCTGATATAATGACGCCCAGGGATCCACAGAACGGCTGCTGTCAAAGTACATTTCTAACGGCTGTTTATGAGCCTGTTTTATACTCAGTGTTTCAAAGATGCAGCCACAATGACAACATGATTTACAGAGTTTTTCCAGTGCTCCACCTCCACAGAAACAAATCCAGGGAACCTCCAGCACCAAGCAGAGAAACAGCCCTTTTCTGCATCCATCATGTTGCTCCAGTTACCACTTACTCTCCAGGATATATAGGTCCCAGTCATTATAACGTATGGATGCTAGGGCCTCGATGTATGGATATTTACATTCATCTTTATTACAAATAGGTCTCCAGTGTGTTGCCTCCGCACACCTGTGAGGCAGATGTAGAACCCATTTACAGTTGAGAAAGAATGATTGTGGAGGACACAGGGAAGGTCTGAGTTCTATTTCCTAAAATCTGGCCTCAAATCAATTTGTTTTCTAACTTTGATTGTTAGCACAGCTTATTTCATGCTTGATTGATGTGAACTGGAACCAGGCTATAAGTTGGCTTGAAATAGCTTTCTGATTTTTGGACTTATGTGGGAGAGCTCATTTGAATGAAGTGTAAAATCAATCATCTTCAAACTTGGTGGACAGTTTGAGGCACGTTCCTTTGCACAGGAGTCGCACTGAGGAAATGCAGTGCGATACTTCAAAGGGCAGGAAAAAACCTTACATGACCTGGAAATGTGGACGTGTACACCGCACGCTTAAATTGGGACGTATGGAGACTTCAAAGACACAATTCTGCGATAATCTGATAATAGACAATAACAAACAGTCAGGAAGCTCTTTGCTCATGCTCCAGTACATGTCGACGTTGTTAATTTTGTTAAAGGACAATGACAATAAAAATCAGAGAGAATAAATTAAACAATATATTCTTTGGGAACATTGCAGCTTGACTTCCTTGATTGAGGCCAAATGTGACCATACAGGAGCGTTCCAAGTGCTGTATAAGTTTGATTATTATCATCATTATCTCTTCTCAGAACTGGCTTTTTGGGTTCTCTGTGATTCGCTCTGGCAAAAAGTTCCGCCAGGATTATTCTCAGGATGTGTGTGGTCTCCATGAGTGCAACCTTCTGCACTTCTGATGCATTTTGATTCCCAGGAGCTCTCTTATGTTCTTTTAAAATCCTTTTTTGATGGTGCCAAGAGCACCTACAACCACTTTTGGCTTTGGTTCCCCACATCCTGCTGATCTTAGTCTCATGATATTTGTTCTGGCTGAGATTCTCCTTTTCTGTCACCATAACATGATCGTCATCAGACACAGCAAGGCAGCATTTTTCCCTTTTAATGTGGACAACTATATGGGGTCGATTGGTACAAATGGTACGGTCTGTTTCACTGGTTGTTTCTGGGACATGCTCGTACCATTTCTCTGTCACGTTGCCACCAAGTTGCTTTCAGACTGACCAGTGATGCAGCATGATATGGCTGATCACAGATGTCTCCTCTGCTTTGCTGCACATTCGACACTTGCTGTTTATGTTCAGGATTCAGGATTTTGTTCTGGTGGTATCTGGCGTTAAGTGCCAGATCTTGAGCTGCAAAAGAAGACTCCCTGTCTCTCTCCTTTCAACCCAGAGCTTCCCATCCAGGCAAGACTAGCGTCTTTATCAACATATACAGAGTTATATTCATTATTTTTTTATTTACAGAATTTAATACTTTACCCCACAAGGAGAAATTCAGGCGACCATCAGCAGCTGGTTCAGACAGATACAGTATAAACTGTACATATAAACTTAAAAAGTATATCACTAACTCACATTTCTAAAGTCGTAAAAGAAATATTTTTCTAATGGTAAAGCATCTGTGGTGTATCATGCTTTTAAAAAAAAGATAAACACCTTTAAAATGTAGTAATGCATGAGGCCGGATCACTAAGGTACGCTTGTTTAACTGAAAAAGGTTAAAAAAAAAGTTGATTTGGAGAACTTCTGCTATAGCTTCAGACCACTCTTTGCAGAGTAATTGGAGGCTTGGAGCCACCCCCCCACTGCCACAAACTTTCTAGAATCCATGTTGGGGAAAAAGATTAAATTAAACTTTTGAAAAGCTTGACAAGTCTTGAATTGCCCGGCTTTATTTTTAGTGGGAATAAAAACATTATTAATTCTGAAGTCTTACTGAAAGAGATTACAGCCTGTGAAGAAAAGCTTTATATTTGAACGTGTCCTGAGAATGTACTGCTGCGTTTGCGCATTGTACTAATTCTAGTGAGAGAAAGGGATTAGAATATTAATCTGTGCCAAGAGCTTTAGAAACGTCAGAACACCCAGAACCCGCCTGAGACAAGTCCATACAGCCATTAAAAGGAGATATCAAGCAGCACAAGCGGAGTCATTATTCCATCAAGATAAACATTTACATGAACAAAATCACTGTTTGTATAACATTTTAGGGGCTAATTGTGATTGAGTGCTTTGTTACTGAGAGCAGACAGAGCTGGCTGCATGTACTGGCACAACAGAATGTACGTGAAATCAAGGGTTTGGTGTGCGTCGTTTTTGTCGAACTGAAGGTCAAAGAATATGTTGAAATTATTATCCACTGTAAATATGATACATTAATTACAGTGGAATTATCAAAGACTGTATATCCGGAGAGGACTGACCAAGAGCTGATGTCACTGCATGTGGCCGATTTCCGTATATGTCTTATAGTTATTCTGACAGAGTTAGCTTTGCCCCTTAATTTCGGGAATACGTGTTGCTAAGGCAAGTTGCGGGAAATCTAGCAAATGAAGGCATCTGATTGGTCAATCCTTATGGCTCATATCTGGATTTACAAAGATACTGAAAGGATACTGAAATATGAAAACCATGATCATAGAGAGATTTAAATCACACCTTTGCCCAACGACGGAAACTGTTACTGAGCTAGAGGAGTTTAATTTTCAATGCAAGTCAACAGGATCCAGAGTGAGTTGGAGCAAAACTTCATGATCACTTCCCTTTTGGGCTTAGTATGTACTGTATGTATATGTATCTATATGCCGCCGATGGGCACTACAGATGAGTCAAATGTGAATGTAGAGTTGACGTGTAGTAAAAGTTGCACAGATCATGTTTTTCAAGATTTAAACTGAGGGATAATCTTTTTACAATGTGTGTATTGCGTTTATAATCAGTCCCAGTTTGAAACCAACACAACAAGAGCACACTGTTCCACCAGTCAGTCGCTGAATTCGGTTCAGTGAAGTTATGAGGACTGTTGTTTTTCTTCTGAAGTGAACCGAGGCCACTTGACCTGAACGTGCCCAAAACTAATACCTCTTTTTCATTTAATATTCAAGTCTTCACATGCACATCCTCTGCACGTGTTGAGATTTTGCTATATTTTCAGTTCGGCAACATTAGCTGGTCCAACCTAGCTGGTCGCCAAAGTAGCAAACTCAATTCTATACAGCGTCCTGGCTCTAATACACATTTAGATTTTGTAGTGTATATAATGGTGTTCTCTTTTGAATAGTTGAGATTCTCTGCTGCCTAAAGAGTGAATGAGTAGAATATTTGGACATATTTCTCTGGACTCAGAAACAGAACACAGATGATTTTGATTATATCTCGTCATCTGCACACAATTGTCACTGGTGCGTTCACTTTACAGCTCACTGCAGATATTTTATTCTTCCCATCACTATAAGCCACCTGCTAATAAATGTGCTGTAAATATTGACTTTCTGCTCTAAAGTGGTTTTGCTTCAACATTTACAGCAAATCTGGCTTCTTTTATTACTTTGCAGCACAAAATAATCATATTCTTATAAATCCTTCAGTCTGAGCTTTTGTAGATTCAATCCTCTCCATCCAGTCATTCATCACAGAGTCTGGCTGTGCAAATGTACCATCTTCATATATCTATCATTCACAACAAATATATTAGATTGACTGATATATTTATATATTAGTAAGTGGCTCAAAGTGACGGGAAGAAAACCCACTCTGGGAAAAAATAAAGGATCTTTTATCTCATCTTATCCATTGTTTTTGGAGAGATGGACAACTTTCAAATATTAGGGAGGCAAAATGTGATTGGCCTTTAGACTTGTCCTTGGCCTGGTCCACCTAATACTGTTTAGGTGGACCCAGTATTATTATAAAATGGACAAAAAGTAACTGGAGAAGGACCACTGAGGATCAGGGTACAATATCAATCATGACATATTGTTTTTGAACTTGCATCAAAATGCTTATGGTCACTTAGAAATGTCCAAATGTTCGATCTCTAAGGACATATAGTAATTAAATGGATCAAAAACAAATGAAATAAACATGATCTTGAATGATTTGTTTGAGTAATTAAGTATCTATATTAACGATACCTTTTGTTAATTTTGTTCACTAATGCAGGCTTTTACTGACTCACTGTCCTTTCTGTTGTGTAAAAGTATCTTGGAGACCCCCTGCTCCAGAAAGATCTGCCCCTGAAAGTGATCCCAGTGGAAACATGGTCCTACCAGAAGCTCGGCTCAGTCCACGCTAAACTTAAAGGCTCTTTTTTTTAAGTAAAAAGGCCTGTGCAACGCTGCTGAATCATTCACATCCAGATAAGAAAAATCAGCAAACCGAGTAAGCCAAGGCTTCGTTGAGGCAGAATAGAGTCATATAGATACATTAAACATGCAAGAATCACACTAATCACAACAAGACGTATGTAAAAGACTTTAGAAAACAACTATATCTGGTTTAAAAGCTGTGAATGATTTGTTTGCATGTTCTATCTGCTTTGAATATAATCCACAAACAGATGTCATTCTCTTCCATCACTTACACATGTCCACAACAAACAGTTCCACTTGGATCAAAGCAAAGTGGCTGACCTCTTTTGACTCTTGCCCGGTGGGTTTGAGCTGCAGTGAGTAGAGCACGTCCTTCCCCCCAACAAACAGCCGGTCCCTGTACTCGTCCAGAAGCACCGCGGACACCCAGGGCTGCCCCTGCTGTGCCTGATGACCACTGAAGACCAGCGAGCGGTTAGAGGACACCAGGTCTGAGGAAAGAAGAGCAGGACACAAGTTATAACACAGGGAAATGATATCAAAAACTGAATCTCAATCTCAATGACAAAAGACTGATCCAGAAGCAGCTAGCATATAACTTTAGCTTGCTTCATTTGCCTTTAGGTCTTGGGTACCTAACCTCGGGTACATTTATCGATCCATAAATAACACATGCTTCAAACATCCAGCATGAAAGAGTAAAATTATTGATCGATTTTACAGTGTCAATTCTTTGTTTTATGCATTTTTTCGCCTTCTTTTGTTTATGTACTTGTCTTGTGCACACTGGGGACTTTTGCGGATGTATTCCAATGTGGTTTTACTGCAAATGGCAAATACATGAATCTGAAGTCTGAATCAAAATGTTGTGAACAAATCAGACACATAGATTGGCTTTGTCTTGTTGTAAAACCTGTTATTGTTTGAATACTTGACAGAAAGAGCCATGTGTGTCACTTTTTGCAGCTTTGGGATGAGAAAGCTGATTAACTGAGTGAGGGTGGTACTCTCTTTTTCACTTCTATGCCTGAAAAAGTGGATCTAAATAGAGGCGATAGAGGGCAAAATTACATACATGTGAAAACTAGTGATAGAAACAAACGATGGGAGAAGGCACATTTTTTACATATGTACATGTTTGTAGTTTGATAGTTAGTTTCACCAGCTTTATTTTACAAATTTAGTGTCTAAATGTTGGAAGTTGAAGCACTTCTCTTTGAATGTGTAAATGCACATGTATTATTGTTGCACACGATAAGTTCCAGCCTCTTCACTTCCATTTTCTGAGCTAAACTATTTAGTCTGTGTTTCATCAGACATTGCTCTTACATCTATATTATTTTTTTGTTGTTGATTGGAGACTGCATAGTTGAAATTACATGCAAACCCTGAGCATTAGAAGCGGAGTAGCCTGAACTGTGCTTCACCTCGGATGGTCGGCCTCCTGCAGAGATTTGAACCATCACCGCGTCGTGCTGTGAGCTTCTTTCGTGAGAGCGGAGCCAGGTGCACCCCCCTCTCTTTGTTATTGATCCTTCTGATTCAGACCAGGACCGTGGGGGGAGCACCAGGCCTCCTCACAGTAGCACCCAACCATTTGTTTTTGTTTCTGGAGCTATTGGTTTTGATGTTTTGGATTAGAGCATGAAGATGTCAGCTGAGTACTAGCTGGATTGGTAATCAACGCAGTGATTGAAATTCTAGACTATTTTGTTTTTTTTACTATTTTGAAAGTTGGGGAAACCGGAGAACGTGCAAATGTGCAGTTAAACAAAAACAAAAAGAGATTCAGAAACATCTTCTACTTATCACCAGGAGCTACAAACGGCAAAGTAAGTATGACATATCTTTCCCAGCGCTATTCAAGAGTTTAATGGTAGATTTTCTTTTGTTGTGAGGCAACATATCGCCTCCTCGAGAACATAAGAACACAGTGTGAGTACAGGACATGGTTAGGTAAAGGTGCACTATCAGGAGCAGTGGTCGCCGTAGTGCAGCACTCGGGAACCCATCTCCAGATGATGCTCCGTTGTTCAGGGCTACCAGAGCAGAAGTATTCCACCGGCGTGCATGTTTTTAGTGGTAGGGGAAACCAGAGCAGATACAGGCAAATTTCAAATTCCACTCAGTTGTTCCGACTAGGATTTGAACCCAGGACCTTCTAGCTGAGACACAAGAGTGCTAACTACTCAGCCACCATGTCACCATAGTTGAAAATGGCTCATTATCGACTTTTGGAGCACCCTTCTCCTCCAGCCAGAATCTAAGTCCTCCATCTGGATACCATTCACCACATTCAAAGAGTGAAGTTTACTCAATATGACAATCTGACAATGTTTTAATAAACTACTTTTGTTTACAGACCTGCAGCTATCTTTTTTATGTGGGATGGCAATACACAACCCAACACTAGACCGTTTACTAACTCTCTGGTTCAAGTTAGTCAAAAAGTTAGGAAGCAGCAATATAATCTGGTCCGTTTGAGTTGGAGTCACTTGAGTTGGAGCATAATCCACATTTCAATGATCGGACGATTGCGATGGCGCACCATCACTCTAAATGGCAGTGAATAATTTATGAGACATATGATTATTACACAGATGTAACTGTTATTTCACCAGGAGCCTGGCAGATTGTGGCTTTTTGAATCAGGCCAAATTGGACATGTAAGAAGATCGCTGAGTTTATTTGTTGTAATCAGGAGAGCAGAGGGGTCTGTGTTGGGACAGGTGGAAACGCACTTATGACTAATCAGATCTGAAACCAGTCTGGCCATTCACCACCCTCTGTTCTTTCCACAGGACTATTAGCTCAAATTTTCCAGCAATTCGCATTATTCACATGTTTTCAAGATATGGGAGCATTTAAGAATATGGAAGCATTCATCCTTTCAACAGGATTATAACTCCATAGAATGTTTTATTGTGGATGAAGTCATTTCAGATCAGGAATTTAATTGAAGCTAAACTAAAGCAGTATGCGTGAGTTATATTTTATTTCTATTTTGTTATGAATTCTAAAGAAAACGAAAAGCAAAAGGTAACACACCAAAATAAAAAGGTTTTATCAATCCCACCCCACCCAACCTAACCTGGTCGTACCACACCATAGTACAAATCACATTTGGTACTAAGGTCTGGATTTGTTCCATTGAGCTCCGTTAACAGGTGGAAGGGGTTAACTCCTTTTGCAGATTGAAACGATTGGATCTGAGTTTACCGTGACGTATGTAAAGCGCGCCAGTGAGTCTTTAGCATTTAGCATTTAGCCTAGCCATCTCCTTTGCCGCTAACGAAGCCCGTGGGGAGTAGCGCCACAATCTTTGCCAGCGATTACATTTGCTAAACATTCTTCTTGCTCCGGCTTCAATTTCTTGATAGAACCATAACAGAATATTTTATTATCGCATTCTTCGCCTTTGCCAAACTACAACCTGCCCGTTTAGTGCAAACTCTTGACGTCACCCACATCTAACAACAACCCCCGCCTCCCGCGCTCTCTGATTGGTTGGATGGAATTCATCCGATTGTAAACGCAAACACAGGGACCAGACCCAGACGTTACATGCAGGAAATGAAGATTGAGCGGAGTGTACAGAAGGCAAAGGCCCAACCCAACCCAACTCATACATTCACTCATTAACTAACTAATCTGTCAAACAAATATTAACTGCTCTTAGTGTAGCCCGCATTATCGTCATCATCATAATAGTTTATTTTGTTACATTTCCAAAAATATTTTTCAACATTTATGGACTAGCTCTGTGTGTTTGTATTTTCTTCAATGCCACAGTTTTTGAGAATCGTTTGCGCCTTGTCCTTGAAGACCACCAATTTTAAACACAAGAAAGAACCCACTGAAGCACTCACTATTCTGTCGCACTTTCAGACTGGAAGACTTCAATTATTCAGTTTTTATCATTTCAGTTTAAGACTTCAGCCACTGGTGAAGTCTAAAACTGCACTGAGGTATAGTCTGCTCATATTGACCGGTCTCCGCTGCTTCTACATTCCCCTTTACCAGCGCCATCTGGGTTCATACTTCACCACCAAAGTCAGCAGGGGAATAGAGATTTTATATCTTCATTCATCTGCCTCCAAGTACTCATTGCCTCTTTCCTCGGGTCGATAAGCACCAAATAAAATATCTTCTTATATCAACATCTGGTCGGCCCAGTGTCCGTCCAGATTCAAATAAAAATGATTGGTTAACTGGATTCATATTGTTTGGTTTTACAGGCCATTGTTCTCTTTCAAATAGTAAAAAAATATAAAACACGATCATTGTCATTTTCTTTCCCCTTATAGATCCATTTCTGGGTTGAGGGGGGCAATCAGAGCAGAAAATCACGATTTAAAAATGGAAAATACCTGATCAAAAGGTGACAAACACCCAGAAATACCTGCAAACTATATGACCTTATTATAGCTGCATACAACAACTATAACAACATTACTATATGAACCAATACACGGCTGTACACGGCACATTAGACACATAATAGGACTATCAGTAAAAAATAAATGTCCTTCTGTTAATTATGGAGAGCTTCACTTTACAGTAGATCCCAAGCGAACCCATTAGCTCATGGCCAAACTGAAATAATGAGGGAAAACTTTCTAACTAATGCAAGAGAAATAACGAGGGAGCACAATGAGAGAGCGGCAGGGATGAAGGATGAATCTGTTTAACTGGAGATAAAGTCACGGGCAGAAACACACACGCACACACACTCACACACACACACATAGACACGCACACGCTGCTCCTCTGTGACGCCTGATGGAGGTATTGAACCTGACACCAGCTGCATACTGTGGGATGAGAGCAGCTCCTGTGTCTGGGCCTCATTATTAGGACTGAGAAAAAGTCACACGGAGCCAAATGTCGTAGTCAGCGCTGGTGTGGGTGACAAGGCAAAGCTCTGTACAATATGTGTGTGTAGATTAGGGCTGCATGATTCTGGCAAGAAATAGAATTAAGATTTTAACAAAAAACATTGGAGCAGTGATTTTTGATAAGTAAAATCAGTAAAACGGATTGTAGAGAACTAAACTAGAAACATATATTTTACACTGATAAGAGTGGATACACTGTTTTTAATGCACGGTAAACAACTCTCTTTAAATGATGCACCAAACTTTATTTTTTTCCCGAACTGTCTATTTTAATCTGTTTTTAACCCGTCACATTCATGGACTGCAGGATAAATAGACCTCGTTTTTCACGGTTAACTTGTTGTAAATTCTTAAATGTTATTTGTGCATTGCTGTCACCTGTGGTTCCTCTGTCTGTTTCATGGACGCACTGGTGGGACGCAAAACCCTGACTCCCTGGACCGACGGGCACAACCGTTGGGAGTTGGCGGTTCTGTGACGCCCCTCGAGACGACTGTTGTTGTGATTTCAGGCAATACAGATAAAATGTATTTGATTTGATTTGATTAACCGTGGCCTGGCCTTAGCTATCCATAAACTCTGGTCAATTATTATTTCCCTACATGTTCGTCTGGGTTCTGTTACTCGAGGGTTCATGGGAGTTCGCCCAACCTGTCCACATGTGCTTTGTGAATTTGGAGAAGGCGTTCGACCGTGTTCCCCGGGGTGTCCTTTGGGGGGTTCTCCGGGAGTACGGGGTCCGGGGTCCTCTGCTGAGGGCCGTCCGGTCCCTGTATGACCGGAGCCAGAGCTGTGTTTGCATTGCCGGCAGTAAGTCAGACCTGCTCCCGGTGCATGTTGGCCTCAGCCAAGGCTGCCCTTTGTCACCGGTTCTGTTCACTGTGTTTATGGACAGAAAGGACTGTATTCTAGGCGCAGCCAGGGGCCGGAGGGGGTCCGGTTCGGGGACCACAGGATTTCATCTCTGCTGTTTGCGGACGATGTTGTCCTGTTGGCTCCAACGAACCAGGACCTGCAGCATGCACTGGGACGGTTTGCAGCCGAGTGTGAAGCGGCTGGGATGAGAATTAGCACCTCCAAATCCGAGGCCATGGTGCTCGACCGGTAAAAGGTGCCTTGCCCTCTGCAGGTGGGTGGAGAGGTCCTTCCTCAAGTGGAGGAGTTCAAGTATCTCGGGGTCTTGTTCACGAGTGAGGGAAGGATGGAGCGTGAGATTGACAGGCGGATCAGTGCAGCGTGCGCAGTGATGCAGTCGCTGTATCGGACCTTTGTGGTGAAGAGGGAGCTGAGCCGAAAGGCAAAGCTCTCGATTTACCGGTCAATCTTCGTTCCCTCCCTCACCTATGGTCATGAGCTTTGGGTAGTGACCGAAAGAACGAGATCGCGGATACAAGCGGTCGAAATGAGCTTCCTCCGCAGAGTGGCTGGGCGCTCCCTTAGAGAGTGAGGGAGCTCGGTCACACGGGAGGAGCTCGGAGTAGAGCCGCTGCTACTCCACGTCGAGAGGAACCAGTTGAGGTGGCTCGGGCATCTGTTCCGGATGCCTCCTGGACGCCTCCCTGGGGAGGTGTTCCGGGCACGTCCCACTGGGAGGAGGCCCCGGGGAAGACCTAGGACACGCTGGAGAGACTATGTCTCTCAGCTGGCCTGGGAACGCCTTGGGGTCCCCCCGGACGAGCTGGAGGAAGTGTGTGTGGATAGGGAAGTCTGGGCGTCTCTGCTTAGACTGCTGCCCCCGCGACCCGACAACGGATGAAGCGGAGGAAAACGGACGGACGGACATGTTCGTCTGGGTCTGATCCCAGCAGCTGCAGTTCCCTCGGTTGTATCCCATCCGACCAATCAGCGAGTGAGGGAGGAGGGTGTTGTAGGTATTAGCTGGTTGTAGCTTAATGGCAGCGAATGCGATAGGAAAGTAATCCGTTCTGGTTCGGCTCCAAATATTAAGAAATTGATCCCATGATAAAATCAATTGTATTTCATGTTCAAGAATACTAATACACCATATGACCTCATCGTATCATCTAAATCATAAATAACACATTTAAACATAATTTGGATATTTCTTCTGCTCTTGAACCCCAAATGAAAAAACATAACTCAGACATTAAGCAATGCTGGACCTGGTTAATACTGTGATGGGAGACCAAAGAAAGATGCCTCAGTACTACAGCTGTGGCTCATAAAGAAAAAAACAGATGTTGTGTCATTGAGCAACACACTTGTCCTCCATGGCCTTGTACGAACGTGGCGAGTGAGTGATCGGAGGTGGTTTGAAGAATGTGGCGTTTATCGGACTCACACGTCTTTAGCAGCTCTGCACGAGTCCGGCTCTTTCCACACAGCTCCTTAACCAGAGATATATGAGATGACCCTGGACCTTAGAGACGTGACAAGAACATTCTGTAGCCCGGAGTCTGACGGGCCTGTTTCCACGCCACACTGCTGTCACTCTGCACTGCTGGCTAGGGTTAATGTTAAATGCTTATTATCAAGAAAATATTGAGTTCAAGCTATTCAGACCAGGAATGTCCAAATCAATCTTGCAACTAGTCCGGGACCCCCATTCTAAATATACATTGAGAGTAGTAATATGAAATGGATAATTGTTATATATTTTTTCAGTTTTAATTTATTTTAAGAATGCACAAGATACAACAATTTAATCACAGGAAAATGTGATATTAAGAGGAAACAAGAAAACCTGTGCATGGTTTGAAAAGGGATTGGTCGAAGCTAAAATCTTATATTAATTCAATCCCCTCTCATTCTTTCAGACACATACTACAAGGATACAAAAGATAAAAATCAGAACCCTACAATACCCTCCATAAAACACATAACAGTCAATGACAAACACACACACACGCACACACACACACGCACGCACACACAGTCAAGACACAAAACACTCACTGTTGCATATGGTTATAGCTGTTAATTTAAACAATCATTTGCATAATTGTATACCCGATTCACTTTTAGATGTCATGGTGTGGATTTTATTTTTGTAGTTGGTTTTTATTTTTACATTATTTCTGTGGTCTAATTTTTAGCTTTACTTCCTGTCCTGTTGATTTTTCCTGGACTTTTAATAGATTCTTCTTCATTAAATCATTATTATTTCCCTCTCTGCTTTCTTGCTTTTTTGGGTCCTCGTTCATCTCGCCTCTTGACCATGGATACAGTTTTCAATGAAAGAAAGAATTGATTTTGAAATGATGACTGCCCAAAGAGTCCCTATCTCCACTTTGACAGAGGCGGCTTTAGGACCAGTGAATTTAATTATAAAATAAAATAAAAGTAGTATCATTATTGATTTAGCTGGCATGTCAGTATTTTATCTGTCGTATTTGGTTTGGTTAGACTTTTTCTTCATGCACTTTGCCAACGTCTACACAAACTGGTGGATTTTAAACTTTCACGTTTCACTTCTGTTTCTCGTAAATCACTCAGAGCTCCACACAAATCCTCCACAACTATTCGGCACGCAAATACCACAACTGTAAAACCACAACTTTAGACTCTGTGCACGCAGTACACGGAGGAGGAGCAGCACTGACAGATGCGACACATCTACACCGCAACTCACTCAAGCCTTTTTCACTTCACTTGGAAAAACAATGTATGTATTTATTTAAAGGAATGGTTTTGTTGAAGGAACCGTGAAGAATAACTTATGGTTTTGAGACTGATGCACACAAAACAGTAACATTCAGATTTTGTTGTGGCAAAACGAGGTGATAAGTGTAATTTAAGAGTGAAAAAATACATCAATAATGTGAAAGAGCTGCTGAAAATAAACATAAGGATTAGAAGATAAAAAATGAGAGTACATGCCAGAAAATATCAGCACCTGCTATACGCACATACGCACACACACACACACACACACACACACACACACACACACACACACACACACACACACACACACACGTTTTTGTTACCTGGTGGGTCCCTTTGACAGGGCCGTTCAGAATGGGACCCATAGACATAATCTTTTTTTACTGGGACTACTTTAAGTAATACAAAACAGTCAATAGAAACCAAACAACTATTTTAAAGGAATTTTATTTTATTTTGTTTTCGAATTGCAGTGATTCTATTTTTGACATAGAATTTAATGCCACTCCATGTCCGATGTCTAAGGTCATCTGGTGAGGCATTATTGCAGGCCAGGCAGTGAGACTTCCCAGGGACCTTTCCAGTCTGTATGAAAGGTGTCATGGTCTTCTCCACAGCCTTCACCTCAGATGCAGACCATGGCTTTCTTACACGTTCTAGGGAGAGAAATAAAAATATATTAGCAATATACACTCCCAGGGTTAGGACCAAGCAGCCTGGCTGTAATCCCCCACCTGGTACACTTACCAGAAGGGGCACTGCCACTACCATGGGGTGCATCTGGATGAATGGTTGAAGGTTCTCCGCTTGAAGTTTCTTTTAGCCCGTCCGTTTGTGAGAGGATCTCTACTGCTCTCCCTGTCGCACAGAAAATAAAAATACAAGTGGCCTTTAGGGGAAAAAAATCATACATATTTTAATAATATCAAGAATTACCTTCAGGCTCAATTTGTATCTGGTCGAGGCTCTTTCCTTCGAATTCCGTCACTCTTCCCTGCTCCATGGCCATCAACACTTTGCTGATTTTGGCCAGCTCCAGTGTCCCCTCTGGTAGTCTGTAATATTGCCTGTGGATGCGAATGTCATGGCCGAGGAAGTTGGCAAGTATGTCCATTTCATTCTCTTTCATATTGAGAACTGTAGACATAGTAGCTATGTGCTTTCTAAGTTTGGTTGAGGATAGCATCTCTGGATGCACCGCACCACATTCTTTGGCTACCTGGCGTAGGGAGTCTGATCCCCTGATGTGGGTGTCTGCGCCCGGGCGGGAAAAGAAGTATGGGTTATGGTCAGAGATGGAACAGGCCCTTCTGTTCTCCACCAGCACCTCCATCGAAGCAATCATTTCAGGAGTCAAAAGAACCGGCACTTTCCGACTTCTTTTCCCTTTAATTTCAATGCGTTGAAAATGCTGACACAGCTTTTTCTCAAGTTGGGACAGTCCCAGAGCAATGTCAGAATGGATCCCAGTCTTACTTCTTAAGGTAAAGGCTGTCAGTGGCATCTTTGAAACCTCACCTTCCCTTCTTCGATTGAAAATGATGACCTCACAAAGAGTCAAAACTGCCAGTTTAGACCAATGCTTAGACGTTGGCTCACTTATTAGGGTTTGCACATATTCAGGTCGACATACCTCAATATGTGCATGCATGGCTCTAACGTCCTCAGTCAGAGGGAGCAGGTCCGGAGTGTTCCACTTGGCTTGCCGGAGGGTCTGTAGGGCAGCAGAAGAAACACAGACGTCCCACCTCTTCTCAAAAAGCAGCCGGCTTCGTTGGAGGTTTTTAATAAATAGTTCATCAACACAATGCTCCATTTTTGAGTCACATTCAAGAATATCTGCTAGCTTTCTGAGGCTATGGCCGAGTTTGAGGGCCAAGGATGGAGTCTTGTATTGATTTGTTTCCTCATCATATCCAGCCACAGACCTGACTGCATCAATCACATGGTTAAAGTTGGAAGGAATAAAGAAATCCTTAATTGTTTTCAGTTTCCCTGCGGTTTTTGCTTCATTAACACTAGGAGCGCCCCTAGCGGTCAACTGACCGTCACTCACTTTAATATGCTAATTAGTGTATTCAAAACAAAACGCCAGAAGTTGAAATTTTATGACTTTTACTGGGTACTTGTTGTTTATATTTTGGTGTGTTTTGTTTTTGGAAAAAGTAAAGAAAACAAGATTTACACGCATTTTAACTTTTCTAAACCACAGCCCTTTCTGCTGCCCCATAGGGATACATGGCGCAGGGGCGACTGTTGTCATAGTAACCTTTCCCGGGGTTTTTCGCGCCTTATACAAATGTATCAATATGTTGTCATTAGACTCTAAAGGGACTTGAGGTTTTTATTTGGGAGAGAGAGAGTTTTGAATTGAGAGGAGTACAACATGAATAGAGCTGCAAGTACACGGTATGAAGCCCTGACAGTGCTTCAAGACATTGAATGAGAACAGTCTGACGGAGGTGAGAGATGTCACATTTTGAGGTGGAAAGTGACAGCGGGGAGAACACTTATAATATTCTAAATCTGAACGTAAACCCGTAGTGCATTCACGGCACGGACAGCAGTGTTGGAACAAGTCCAGAAGCAATAACGCACATGACCCGCGTAATGCCAGCCATACGCAGGTGTCTGTGTGCGCGCTGTTGCTCCATTCTGCCTTTTCATTCATCATCAATTACATTCTTATATTTATACATAGAAGAAGGCAATAAAGCAGAATACAATATCGCAATAAAATAGAACAATTAGATGAACTATCAAGGCAGAGTGCAGATAGAGCGCTGTGAGGCCTCTCGTCACCCGCGGACACCTGCAGGAGGAGAGCGACTGTGGGTCAGAAGCGGCCCTCATCATATCAATAAGGATATCTTTCTTATTTCATTCAGATAACACTGTGTGTTATTCTGCACAGCGCGCACTGCAAGGCAATGATTATAATTGTCTTCTGATCATAAAGAGCACTGCTTGTCTCAAATAAATACAAATATATATATATAACGTGTCCCGTGTAAAATTGAAGATTGTACATTGACGATGGTAGCCTAGCTGATGATCTTGTGTCAATACGAATACTATTATTATTATCTAGATAATATTTCCCACAGTGATTTCGGCTGGAAAGAGAAAACAGTCTGGAGATCTTATCATGCCCGTGTTTTAAGTACAGGTGCTCTCCGAGTCTCAGAATCCCCTTTTCTGCTTTGACAACACCCGTGACCTCATCCTGATGCATTGCCGAAATTAAAGACCACAGCTTTTTGCTGATGCCCTCCGGTACAGGCTGGGCTAGGGAGCAGAGGGACTGGACCCTACTTCTACCTGGTTTAGCCTGGGCATCTTTCTGTGAAAGCCGGCACCTGGCCACATGCCTCCACAGCGACTTTCGCTTAAGCAATGCCCCACAGTCTATACAGTGCAAAAACTCACTGGATTTAACTGGGGAATTTGGCTGTTTAGCTGGGACTAAAGTTCCAATGCCGGCCTTTAAAACCTCAAAATTGTGCTCACGGTTTCCACTATTCCTGATCAAATCAAACTGAAGTTTACGTGCTTTAGATTTCACAGGTAGAGCCAATGCTCTGGCTACGTCACTTTCATTTCCATGTTTTCTAGTCAAATGACGGGACATTTTGTGGCAGGACATTGAACAGTAGAGGCAGAAGTGTCTCTTGCTGTAAACCCTGCCCCCATTTTTCTTCTTTTGCAGCTGCATGATAACAATCTTATTTGCCTTTGGTTCGTCACTTTCCGAGTCTTGAAGAAAAGTGTTTTTGATTTTTCTTTTTCCATACTTTTTTACAGGTTTCTTCTTGACAGTTAAATAGTCAGAATCTGAGTCGACTTCATCAATTAGGGACTCTTGACTAAGCTGCACAAACAACAAATAATTTGTAATCATTCTATATAACAATTTGAAGTCATGACTTGTAGTCAGCACTTACCAGTGGTTTGTAAGCGTGCGCTTCAGTGTGCTCCTCCATGATGTCTTGCAGCCTAATGATCCACACACTTGCACCTTTTCACCTGACTTCCTCTGTTGTGCTGCTCCATGATTGGCTCCAGCCTGCTGGACTGAAATTGCCCCAGTGTGCCCCTCCCTGATATCCCGCAACCCACCACCAGGGTTCCGACACATAACACACTTTTTTCAGGAAAGTAAACCTCCAGGGGTCCTTTCCATATTTTTACAGAGACTGCATAAGGACCGTTAGAAAAGCATTACCCATTGATTATTAAGCTTGGATCAGTGGGGTCCGGTGTTCGGGCCCCACCACGTAAAACCAGTCCCCATGACGTGAGTGGAATCTCAGGTTATGGAACCCACTAGGAGTTGAAAACAAGTGCACACACACACACACACACACACAACCACATGGGATTATTTATTTATTTTTCAAACGTTAATGACTGTGACATATTCTCCACAAAAAAACATCATACATTTTGTAACGCTAAATGTAAAGATTGTCTGCAACCATAATATCCCTTTCAAACAACCTCACCTAACTTATTAAAAAACCAAACGTTTCAATGACTTGTGGGCGCCGTGTCGCAATGGTTCATGGGATATGGAGGTTTTACAATCAGGAAGTAAGGGCGGCCATAGCCTTGTATACATTTTGTGATGTCTTTAAACTCTTATTGAATATTGGAATTTTTTGGGCAACTGCACTGGTAGAGGTGGATCCACAGAGCACGCTGGGGTAGTCTTGCACAGCTATTCCAATGTGGTTTTATTGCAAATGGCAAATAATTTCTTGAATATTGAATCAGATCACCATCTGTGCTCAGAGCAGAAGTAATAATGTTCTTATTTATCCCTCTATTCTGCTGCAATATGAATAACTATGATATAAAAATGCGTTTATTTTATCTTGTCTTGTCTTAAGGTGGCCTGTAATTAACCGAACCAAACGTGTCAAAATATATTATACATATACAGTGCATCACTTTTAATCAATGCCCCTGAATGATATTGTTTTACACAAGCAGAACTAGATTGCCCCGAGCTTCACCCTGCTCCTCTCTCTCGCATCCCTCCGTCCTGGTGGGGTAACGTCCACATCTGTCTTCAATGTGTCTAGTTTCCCAGCATGCATCGGGCCACAGCCGCTGTACCGCCGCCAAACCAGGCGACACGCGATGTGTGCATCTGGTTTCACTGAGGTGTCAAAACCCTCTGAAGGGCTCACCACAGAGACGTCCATGTTTACAGGGATCTGCTGAAGTCTGGCCCCGTCGCACACACGCGCTGCCGGAGAGAAACCAGGGCCTTTCGCTGAGAGATCCTCCGCCTTATTTGTGTCCTTATGTCAGTCTGTCGTCGGCCCCGTGTGAAGAGCCACGGAGCAAAGTTGGCAACTGGGATGGGACTTTCCTCAGCACAAGCACAGCTGACAACGGGACATGAATATGATATTAAAAAGTGATGACGGATTTGGGAAAAAATCTATATGTTCAGTGTTATCTGGATGTTTTTGGAGGCTCGAGGAAGATATCAGGTTGTGCTTTTACACCCCCCAGGCCAGAGCTTTTATTACTCATTGTTAGAGATTGTGTAAAGCCATGTAATGTCAAATAAACATGTTTTCTGATTTAAAATTCAACAGAAACTATTTAAATGACCCCCTAGAAGTTTCCATCCCCATTTCAAAAAGTGTGCATTGCTCCATCTATGACAGCCTTGAATCCTTTGAGGTAGAGGTAGATTAGGTTCTTTATCCTCTCTGATGGTAACGCTTTTTATACCAATATGGCTTCACACAAAATCAGTAACAAAAAGTGGGGAAAATGCCTAAATATGGCCTAAACAATGAGACCTTTGGCTGGGTGTGTTCACTTCTCAAATCATGAGAAGCAGATTTCCAGAACAGCTAAAGACAGATATAGGTCCTGATCACGTCATATTTACTCAAATATGCTATGGTTGTCATGTCAAGACCATTTTGACAGACCCTTCGTTTTCCTCAGCCCTAGAAGGAAAGAAAAAGTAACTCCTGTCAATCCCAAATAGCTTGCGGTTTCAACGTTGTGCTCTAAGTGCCGTGAGACATGTGCACGATAAATCAGTTTGCCCCAATGTTAAAGGGTACAGATTCTGCATGTGTGCAAGTGCTTCATAAAGAAGGAGCTAAACACAGCATCCACACTCCTGCTGCTTCTCATATTAAGCTCTTAATATTGTTCACATTCATTCACTGATACGTGCTTGTTAAAGGTTTTTAAGGAGATTTCACCAGATGTCCCGCCTCATGTTCTCTACAAGACCACTCTATTTTTCTTTCTGTCCTTCCCCTAATGTCATCCCAGTCCTCTACTCTCTCACATATTTTTAGCTTACCACACAGACATATTTTTTTTCGCTTGTATTTTCGCCAAAATCACAAAGAATCACAAAGGGGATCAGGCTGAGCACAATGTTTGGCAATGAAATGAACCAATTATCTTTGTGTTTATATTATTAATTTGTAGAAACATCTTCCTAAATACCCTGTATGAGTAAAACATTTGCAAACAATAAAACCAATTTTGCAGTTGCGTTGATAAAAATCCACCCATCTACACTCAATTAGTACGAAATAAGGATGTGTGAGAAAAGTCCGGCTTCACCACACGCCTCTGGGGCCACACTCTCCAGTACAAATTGCGCTCCTAATCTGTATAAGCTCCGTGGTGCTCCCCTGCTCCGCGGCCCTCACACTTGGGCTGATATGATCTGTTAGTATTGGCTTACTCCGTGTGAGGGACCCATCTGAAGCTTATTACACCCCAGAGTACAATTCTCGCATGCCATCAGGAATCAATAAGTCAAGCTTTGGACGGATCCGTCTTCTCGGCCTCAAAAATCCACACACAATTTCATCCAAAAATATTTCCCTGCTGCATTTTTGTTATGTCGGGCTAAGATACATAAATACAGTCCTGAACAAGCAAATGTGGCCTCATTACATGCATTAGCAGCAGTTTCATTACAGAGAGGCTGGGGATTGCTGAGGAAAGTATATGAAGAATCTGCTGAGTGCACTGTTTGCCGGCCCTGTGCAGTTCTCCCACTCGGCTTCATCCACAAACATATCTATTCAGAAAATGCATTTATAGATAATGCAATGTTTTGGACAGCTTCGGTCAGTAGGAAGTTAGCAGTGCAGGAAACTTTTCTGAAAGTAGACTCCATTGTTGTGAGCGATTCTTTTATATTTGCCAAAGAAACACTTCTACACTTTTATGCCCTATGCTGCTCGAACAGATTTGAAATAGCCTAAATCTGAATCCAAATGTCCAAACATAACACGCCTAAAAAGTCCACATCGAGATAAGTTTGCATGTTTGACAGTGAGTCTCAACATATTAGATGTAGCTTTCTAACGTGCCCTCTTTGTCCGTCGGTAAAGTCCATGTCCATTAGCTCCTCGTGCTCACATCAGTTTGGGAGCAGATAAGAGACAGTTGTGATCCGCCGTGACTAATGAGTGAAGACAGAAGGAAGCCTGGGATTTCCTACAACCTCACTGCAGCTGCAGCCGCCTTCAGGAACTCTCTTCATCATCAACTCTCAGATCATCCATGGACTGGTTCTGTTTTGATTCATCCCAGTTGTATTCTATGGGTTGATATTCTTTGTTTTTGTAAACTTTTAAAATTTGGTATATTTCTGACTTCTGTTTTGTGTGGTGTTTTTGTGTTACTGCGTGTGAATTGGATTGCTGTGTCCAATCTCAAAGCAAAACAAGTGAATTGACTCATCAAACTAATCAATTATTAAAATAGTTAGTTAAGTAACAAATCAGTATTCTTTTGAACCTTATAATCATAACTCAGATCATTCTAAAATGACTGCACAGATGTTCTCCAAGGGCATCACTTTAGCTTTGTTTTGGTTAAATGTACAAAAAATTCCATATTTATTGAGCTCGCAGGATCTAAATAACTAAAGGATTAAGAGAAAGAATAATTGACCAACTAATCACTGTGTGAGGATTAGATAGCTATTTGGCCTACGTGCAGGACAACTGCAGGACTCTACAAGGACTCCATGTTTTGACTATGATGTGACTGTCTCTGTGTGACACGTACGTATTTCCATGTGTGATGTGACAATGACTATATAAACTGTGTACTGCCTTTATTCTGTCTGAGAGAAAGAAACAATTGAAACCACTGGAACTTGAGAGAAACCAAAATAAACTTCCAGAGTTTGGCGCACCACGATCCGTCTCTGTCTGGTTCATTCCTGACAACTGTTCAAATAATGATTTATTATATCCTGAATTTCAAACAATAAATAAATATTGGTTCTAACTTCTTTTAAGTTATACCAGCATGTGTTCCATTGAACACAGTGTCCATACAAAAGTGATCAAACTTAAAGCCCCATCCATACATCCATTCATTACCTTCCGCTTTATCTGTTGCCGGGTCGCGGAGGCAGCAGTCTAAGCAGAAACGTCTAGACTTCGCTATCCACGCACACTTCCTCCAAATGAAACAGTCCCTCTCTTTGGAATAAGCATCACCAGTAATATTTTCTGGAGGAGAATAGTTAGACCAATGGAGAGAGAAGCCTTGGCTGGCAATCAAGGATTGGAATTAATTGCGTCCAATCAGGCCCCTGTGGGGGCGGGTCTAACTGGCGCTTAAATTCTTAAAACATCTCTCCATCTTCACAATTCGAAAAGTAACTGACCTTTGCTTTAAAATACAGAAATACATACCAGGTCCTAAAGAAAGAGACTAGGTACCCCAGCTTTAAGTCCAAAATAAAAGTCACTAACACAGTTCCTACTCCATAGACCACAGTCTGTAAATCATTTAAATACATCAAGTTCAGATAACAGAACAAATTGTATCATTATTAATGTCTGTAGGAAACCATATTCAGATTATGTTTTCACATCTCAGTGGGAATAAGAGACTGGAACCTCGACGTCTTCGCTCTGACCACATCCCAGCATGCACTTGGCTCTCGGCAATGCAACCAGCCTGTCCAAGTTCAACACCATTACGCATGTATCCACAGTTTAGACAAGGAGGTTATTAAGCTCAAAGTGTGCAGTGTCCTGGAAGAATCTGTGAAGTTTGGTTTAGTAAAAGACCAGTTGGCATCAGTGGGAGTCGGTAAATTGCTTTAAAATGTCATAGCTCTAATGGGTCACAATGGAAATACCAGCGCAAAATCCCCCTTCTGAAACCTTGTGGTGAGGAGTTTGAGTTGGCCATGTAATAGTCTCCCAAACTTTGATTCATAAAACAGCTACATTATATTCCACCAAAAAGTACAAGACACAATGATCTAGTGAGATTACTATTGCAACAACACATCATCAGTAGGGAAAAACTAACCTGTCTCACAATGGCCTAAACCAGGCATGTCCAAACTCAGGCCCGCGGGCCAATTGCGGCCCTCTGCCACTAACACAAAGTTTGAAAGTGTCATCCAACCAACTTCAACTCCACCAATACAGTCACGCTATCCCTTGTTGTAAATATCAGACCCTCTGGAATCCAGGCGTTGACTCTTTGTTATGTACTGTCATGTGTTTTATGATTGTGTCACAAAATTCCAATTAAAATGCAGCCGTGTTGGGAATCAATAAGAACGTATCACGACCCATTTTAAATTCCAGAATCCAGTCAATCCAGCTCGAATCCAGGTTTTAAATCCAGGTTGTCGGCCCCAGGTCAAGTCTGATAAACTAAAGTGGCCCTCTTGCTAAAAGGTTTGGACACCCCTGCTCTAAACCAACTCATGTTCCCTTCTTTCTTTCTTTCTTTAGCGTTCCCTATTAGTGGGTAAACAATCCAACACTTGGTAATTTCTGCTTCACATGATAGGAAGAGCTGACATCGAAGGATCAAATTGCGACGTTGCTATGAACGGTTGGCCGCCACAAGCCAGATATTTCATTTGCAAAAACAATATCCAAACAGGTTTTGAAATGTGTTAAAATGTTGTATTCCTCAGGGAGCCAAATGACTTTACTTAACTTAACCTAACTGGAGGAAATAGGCCATTTTAGTGTTTATGTGCTAAACTTTTCTGTACAAAAGCTTTTAAAATGTGAAGTTTCCTAAAATCCACAATGGGTTGGTAAAAACTGTCCCTAAAATCCTTAGTGGGTTGGGTTAGGGTTAGGGTTAGTTTTTAAAGCCGTTTCTACATGATTTTGGCTCAATTTAATTTATTAGACTTTACTTCATTGACAATATACTTTTCCATAAAATGATTGAAATATTTTTTTAAAGATTTGTTATAATCAAAATATAAAGAACACATTGAAGAATATGTTACACTAATATGTGGGGCCCATTTTTTTTTTACTTTAGCCAAAAATAAAAAGTATGGCACCAGTGTTTACTACTATTTAAAATCATCAAAACATTGATATTGTCCGTTATTTTGAAAGGATTTGCTCAAGAAGGAGTGACCCTATTATTATTGGCCCCTAGATATACAAAAACGCACATATTTTTCTCATTGCATTGACTTTTGTACAGCGATAGAATACTGTCTATGCCATTAGCCCTCATCCTGATCGCGTGGTTACAAATGGTTACTGTGTCCTGCGAATCCCAGAATTTGCTGTCATTTTGTGGCTCTTCTCCACCAAAAACAAACATTTCTCATTGCATTATATTAGATTTAAAATATATTTAATAAGAACTTGTACAATAATAAACCACAGGATGGGTCATGTCCCGCAGGAGAAGGTCTGTGTTGTTTTTAGGGTGTGTTCAAGTTTAGACAAATAGTTCCTCCACATTTTCCTGTGTAACTGAGGATCCACTGCGGCGACGTGAATTGTCAAACGCACGGTTATTTTTGGCACCGTCTAAACTCTTTTACTCGTCAAGTAATATATCCTGCTTCTGCCAAAGAGTCCGATGACTAATGATGAGGATTCTGCATGTTTATTTTTATCATTTTTGTTGTTTTGTTTTGTATTTATTACTTTCTTTATCAATCATGGACATTTTTGTTTTAGTTTTGTTTGTGCACAAGAGTATTTCTTTCTGCCTGACCCAAACCTTAACCATTACTATCCATACTACAGTACATGTTTAAGTGGTATAGGGGGAAACCGGAGCACCTGGAGGAAATCTACACAGACCCAGGGAGAACATGCAAACTCCACCCAGAAAGCCCCTGTCTGGAGTAAGTAAGTAAGTGATCTTTTTTCATAAAGTGCCTTTCACAGACCAGAGAGCCACAAAGCGCTTTTCAAGTTATTGTTGTTATTTTATTTTGTTGTGGGCATTTGTCCTCTCACTCCACGTATGAGAGCATGCCAGAACTATTGTATAGTCTGGAGATGGAATCGAACCCAAGGCAAGGATAGCATTAAAATCATAAATAATCACAGTACATTAAAAAGAAAGACAAAAATATAGAATCCTTCAGTTGTATGCACAGCTAAACAGCACTGTTTTTAATCTGGTTTTAAACATTGTCAGAGAGGAGGCCTGACAATTGTTTTAGCAGCATGAATCTGAAATGCAGTCTCCCCATGTTTAGTCCTGACTCTGGGCACTAACAGGAGTCCAGTCCCTGTGCTCCTCAGGGTATGGGGTGGTTCATATGGGACTAACCCAGGACCTTCTTTCCGTGAAACACAATAACAAACCATTGAGCCACTGTGTCATTCAACCCACTACAGGCTAGACATTGTGCTTGAGGAAAACTACCCAGACACAGAGAGAACATGCAAACTTCACTATCCTGCACCTCACTGTGATATTGTGATACAAGTAACAACGGTCTATAGTCTGCGTACTTCCCTCCACTCCCTTCAGTGGAGCTCCCATAATCCACATGACAGATTCCCAAAGCTGTTTTTTCCTCAAAGACCCCAGTGTTCGCTTCACCCCTCTCCTCTTTCATCCCTCTGTCTGTCACCCGTTCATTCACTCACTCTCTCATCTCATCTCTGTCTAAAAACCTTCCAAACCACGTCTCTTCCTTTCGCCTCATCCCTTTATCAGGAGCCACGGTGGAGCCATGACCTCTGTGGTACTGCTGCTCCGTTCTTTCAGGGCTTTACCATTACTTTGCTGTTCAGAGTTATTCATTCACTGCCCTCATTCAGAGTCCATTCATGTTTAAATTCACATGGGTCTGTCGGCTCCGTCGCATGTTTAAAGCGGATTATAGAGTGCTCAGTATGCGTGAGTCACAAGAGACGTGTTTCTAAAGAGCATATTTGCAGCAGATAGATAGATACTTTATTGATCCCAGTAGGAGAATTCAGGTGTCCAGCATAAAACACATCCATACACACAAACAAAACTAATAAAGCTAACAAAACTAATTGTGATAATAAGAAACAGCACTTCAGGCCACAGCATCAGAGGTGGAGTAGCCTTTGGGTGGAGCAGGACGCGTTAAAGCAGCGGAGGTAGAGTAGCCGCTTGGTTCGGACTATTTTTTCTGCTCTGGTCCAAAGTAAAATTCTAAATGCTTTGTTATCATTTTTCAAAAGGTTAGCATTCCTCCAGTGGATTTTTGGCCGATCCTCTTGATTCAGACCATGAATCCTCTCTGCTCCGGTCTGGACCTGCGCAAAACCTTGAACACTGTACTGCAGCAACATCTCAGGTAGAAAAAAGCAAGAAAAATAACAATAGTAAAACAAAAAAGAGCAACTTTTTCAGAGCTTCTTCGGACTTGGTCCCGTTTCCAGCTTTCCATAGTAAACATGAAAAGTAGCAGTAGATTATCAACTTTAAGATTTTTGGGGGAAATTCAGTTATATGTTCTGTTTAACGTTTTTATGTTGTCTTCAAAACAACAGAGAAGAAACACTAGTCTATTTCTCATAGTCATGGAAGTATAATAAAGATATATGAACACTCTTTCTCGAGCTGTGCTGCGGCCATGTTGGATATTTGCACAAAGCAACTACCTTCTCCTCATTCTTGGGACCTGAGCGTGGATCCATCAGACAAGGAGTGACCCTTCTGCCTTTGACTATTCCGTATATTTGAACAGAATATGTCAAATTGTAGATGAACCTGTGGCTGGTCAATCATCCAAGTTTTAGTCAGACTATGGTTGTCCCACTGTAGGTACTTTGGAGTTTGGAGTCATTTATAATACACATGCCAATCATACAGATGACATTTGTTTTGTTCAATCATTTTGTATTCAGTCATAAACACCTTGAGGGCCAGGAGGTAAAGTCATCACCAGTGTATGTCTGTCTGTCAGAGTGGTCACATTTAGGAGTGGATCTGACTCACTGTCTGGATGCAGGTCTGTTATAAAGGAATGGAACTGCGCTTTTTGGTGGAGGTCTGCACTCTGCAACTGTGTTTCTGGTTGAACCTGTAATCAAAGCTGTATCTGCTCCTGCTCCTGGTGCTTTGCGATGTCTCTGTTTGAACATTAACTTTCATGTCTCCTATCACAGGACACACTTATCGCTACTCGTCCATCTGCCTGCGCTCTGATCTACACTCGGCTTTATCTGAAACATTTCCATCCCTCACACCTCCTCACTAATCCCACCTGTCTCCTGTGGGGCCCTCTTATCGGGGGGGGCCACATAAAGACATCATGTTGTTGACACAGAACCAATCATTTGAATGTGCACAGACGTCTGCGACCGATACGACACATCAAGGCTTTATTCCAGCTTTTCACCTGGATTCATCAAAATGAGTTGTGTCTGGCTTTCTGGGTTGTTTCTATGTATTTACATGAACAAAAGATTGCAGCACTGTGGCTGAGTGGATAGCACTCTCGCTTCTTAACAAGCAGGTCCTAGGTTCAAATCCTGTGTTTTATCTAGTGTGTTCAACAATATTCTGTTCTAAATTTGTAATGTGCAGATAATTTATTTTTTATGATATATTTATTTATTTATCTATTTATTTGATACGAACAATGCACAATAATGAACATCAGTATAAAACAAATGTAAATTTGCCAGATTATCGCTAACAAGCTAGTTTACATCCGTAGTCCCTCTAGGCAGGAAAATACATAGGAAATGACACCATGCAATACAATAAAAAAAACTGATGTAGTGGGTAGTTTCTTACTGCTTGAAGAAGAAAAAAATCCAGTGATTGCTAACTTCATTTGTGGTCTGAACGGGCTATTCCTTTGCCGTGACCACCTTTCCAGTGGAGGACAGAGGTAATCAGGGACATTTCAGGACAATTATGGACATTGGTCATCCTGCTCCAATGGCTTCTACATTTCTGATCTGTTGTTGTCCTCCAAGATGACTGCTGTAATTTGAGATAATTTAGACATTCCGTGGACTACTTTCTTTCATTACATGCATTACATTTCATAATTAGATTGAATTTCACTTGTACTAAAGCAAGGCATAGTCATGTAATGTCTCCTTTAAACATTACTCACCCATTGGCTTCCCATTCACAAAAACACTCAACTCTGGCTCGCACTGTGCGGCCACCTGTGCTACATTGTGACAAACTTTCCTAAATTCTTTTGACTTGAGAAATACACAATGCCACATCATTCATCATCAATTAGTGTCAGAATTTTAAAGCCAATAAAACTACACTTTGCCTCATTTATTCTGCTCAAAAAGCCATTAACTCTGTGTTTTAACTCAACAATAGCTCTGATTGTGCTTTATACAGCCTTTGAATATTTACGTCTTGTAGTGAGCTTTTGGATTTGTCTCATAAACAGTGAAGAGCTGGGCATTGGGTCTGGAGCTGAGAGTTCACGGGCAATGTGCACCTTCTACCAATGCAGAAATTGAAACATATGTCAACCATTACCTCCGCAGTAAAAGCTGTCCGGACTCTTTCTAATACTCCTGCGCACAGTGAACAAGGGCGCGGGACATGCCAACTGGCCCGAGCATAAACCTTTCTACTTTACTCCCGTGTTAGTTTCCTCTTTTTACAGTACAACGCATTTCCACCACACTGGGATTTCAATCAGGCCAAAAATCTGGGAGTGCTTAAAAAGTTTGGTTTGAGTGATGGCTGCCTGTTGGAGAAGACACGAATGGGAAATACTGTATATGGTATTTGTGTATATTATATTTGTGATCGTATTGGCTCTGAGACATGAGCTTGAGATTGTATATACTTTAGCATTATGTGTTTTAGAATCGGAACTGATTTCTTTAGCGTGACATTTATGGATTAAAAACAACATGTGAATGGGTATAGGGTATAGTAATTTAATTGAGTGCTGAATAAAATATATGTGTCATGGTGTGGATTTTGTGTTATTTTCGACTTCGGTTGTATATTATCAAGTTCTGTGTGGTTTCATTTTTAGTGTACTTCCTGTCCTGTTCCCTTGTTTGATTGGCTGCTCCACCCTAAGGTTTTTCACTAATGTGTCTATGTCTATGTGTAGCGCTCATCCTCATGTGTTGCTGGTCCCTTGTCATTGTCAGTGTGTGTCGTTTTCATGGTTCCCGTGTTTCATTTTGGATTTTTGAGTTTGTTTTTCCCTGGTCTTTAATTTCATAATCTTTATTAACTATACGTCTTTACCTTCCTGCATTTTGAGTCGATCCATCACGTCATATGACAATACCACTGGAGAAGTTACCATCACTGACTTGATGGCTATACTTTTGATGTTAAAGACGGTTTGATGTAATAGTCTAAGAATTTACCATGTTGAGTTTGAAGAAAGATAATAGGTAAGGAAGAGGCGGGGGCAGAAGTTTGGAGCGCAAACAAGTCTAGGTACAGTAGGTTGTAACTTGATTTGACATCTGAATTTCTCCTCAACAAAATATCTATCTGTCGATCGATTGACAGACATTTTGTTTGCATAATAGAATAGATAAATATATCAATGAATACAATAAGCTACTGCACAAAAATGGTTTTATCTTTTCCCTCTGCTGTCTTGCATCTGATTTTATTCCTATCCTCTCCTGTCTTTTACATTTTCTCAGCTACCCTCCTCCTTTGGCTGTGCCATTTTTGCCAAAATCTCAAAAAACCCTTTTTAGTTGCTAACTGGCTTCAAAAACAGACCCTGCATACTCATTACATTATCGGTACAACCATATCCCAAAACACCCTTAATGATTCAATAAATATATTTAATTAGAATTTGATGGTGAGTCTTTGAGAAGCAGCCAAAAGATTTAACAGCTGAACCCGACCATTCTTTGGGACGTCCCGTTGGCAGATTACCGTCTCAGAGCTGTGATTCCCGGTGAACTGAAGCGGCCTGGACACTCCAACCAACTAATTAATTCACCACATGAAACTGAAAACAAACATGGCCTTTGACTACAATCTGATCAAGGAACCCAGAGGCCAGCGAGCTTTTGTGCTCTGCAACCGGCCCCATGGAACCATCCCGCAGAGAGCAGAGACACGAGTAAGGAAAGACAAGGAAAGAGGCGGAAAGTTAAATCCTTTGAATGAAAGAAGGAATTTGGCAAAGCAGTGATGGGTTGCGGCAAAAAAGAAAAGAAAAAGAATGCTGAGACTAAAATGTGACCAATGTAATACTCTCATCTTTGATTTGTAGAAACTGCCATCAGACTTATTAGGATGTGCAACAAATCAGATTCATAATGACAATCATTTGGTATCAATTCAACTACAACAATACTGATTCTTTACCTTCACAAAAGCCTGAGAAAAGCCTGGTCTTACCATGGTCTCTACTCAGCTCATTTCATACTAAGGTCTGGATTTGCACCATTGAGCTCTGTTAACAGGTGGGAGGGGTTAACTGCTTTTGCAGATTGACCCGGGTTTACCACAACGTATGTAATGCAGTGATGTAATTGTGTGTAACTGTTTTTATAATGTGTACTTTGATTTAATTGTGTGTAACTTTTGCTGCATCTTGTCCATGACTCCCTTAAAAAAGAGGTTCTTGATTTCAATATTCTGGTTAAATAAAGGTTGAATAATATAAAGCATGCAACCATACTTGCATGTGAAAGCCAGATCCTCTCAAAACTCTGAAGGTAAGCAAGGCAGGGCCTGGTTAGTGCTGTGATGGGAGACCTCTGGGAACACCAGGTGCCACAGTGGGGTGCTGTCGTGTCTTTAGGCAAGACACTTCGCCGACATTGACTAGAATGAGTCTTGTGCATGTGTGAATGGTTGGTGGTGGTCAGAGGGGTTGATGGCACATACTGGTTGCCTCGCTTCTGTCAGTGTGTCCTATAGGCAGCTGTGGCTACAGTAGTATTTTATCACCACTGTGTATGGAGTATAATGACTTGTGAAGCATCTTTGAGTTTCCTGAAAAGCGCAGTATAAAACCAGTATCTATTATTATTATTATTATTAAACTTAAAAAGATTCACAACAGCTAAGGAGCAATACACCTGCCCAAACATGGAGACTATTCAAGTTATCAGTTTGTATTGAGCAGAGGGATATTTCCAGGAACAAAAGAGATCAGAGATAAGAGATAAAAGCCTCTAATCTCAATCAGTGGCAGTGATAGAGTTGTTATCGTCTGCAAAGGCTTCAGAATAATCTATTACTTATCTCTTGATTTTCCACTGAAGAAGTGAGAGTATTTGAATGAGGTGCAGCACTGCCCAGAGCACCTGACAGCTGAGACACACTTCATCAGATCCTCATTAAGTGCTCCGTGCCTGGAGACCGTTGCTATGGACCTGATGAGGATTTCATGCAGAACGCAACACTGCAACACTCACCTGATTCACTATTGTCTCTTTCAATAGTACCTGTTTTATAGCTATAATCACTTGGATTTTTCACTTGGATCCAACCAGGACTGGACCAGCATAGTTTCAGTACAGACAGTGGGGGGTGGGGGAGGGAGAGGTGTCAGGGGCAGCATCAAAGCGACTGAAAAATAAGTTCAGATCGTCAGCTAGCTTGTGATGACCACAAGCTAGCTGACGATCTGAACTTATTTTTCAGTCGCTTTGATGCTGCCCCTGACACCTCTCCCTCCCCCACCCCCCACTACTCTAACGACCCACCCATCAGCCCTGCCCCCAGCCTAACAATAGCCGCTAAAGAGATTAAACAACTCTTCCTGAGGCTGCACCCCCGCAAAGCTCCTGGCCCGGACCACGTGTCTCCGGCCACTCTGAGACACTGCGCCAGTGAGCTTACTCCTGTGTTCACGGACATTTTCAACTCCTCTCTGCAGTCCTGCCATGTCCCGGCCTGCTTCAAATCCTCCATCATTGTCCCCGTCCCGAAGAAGCCCAGGATCACAGGACTCAATGACTACAGACCTGTAGCACTTACGTCTGTCGTCATGAAGTCATTTGAACGCCTGGTTCTCTCCCATCTCAAGTCCCTCACCTCCCCCCTCCTGGACCCCCTGCAGTTCGCCTACAGAGCCAACAGATCTGTAGACGACGCCATTAACCTGGCCCTCCACCACATCCTACAGCACCTGGACTCCCCGGGGACCTACGCCAGGGTCCTGTTCGTGGACTTCAGCTCTGCCTTCAACACAATCCTGCCATCCCTGCTCCAGGACAAGCTCTCCCAGCTCAACGTGCCCGATTCCACCTGCAGGTGGATCACTGACTTCCTGACGGACAGGAAGCAGCGAGTGCGTCTGGGGAAGAATGTCTCGGACTCTCGGATTATAAATACAGGAGCCCCACAGGGCTGTGTTCTTTCTCCCCTGCTCTTCTCCCTGTACACCAACCACTGCACCTCCAGCCACGACTCCGTGAAGCTGATCAAGTTCGCGGACGACACCACCCTCATTGGACTCATCTCCAACAACGATGAGTCCGCCTACAGGAGGGAGGTGGACCGGCTGGTGTCCTGGTGCAGTGGTAACAACCTGGAGCTGAACGCCCAGAAGACAGTGGAGATGATTGTGGACTTCAGGAAGAGCACTGTCCCCCCGCCCCCACCCTCCGTGATGGACTCCCCCATCACCTCTGTGGAGTCCTTCCGTTTCCTGGGCACCACCATCACCCAGGACCTCAAGTGGGAGCCGACCATCAGCTCCCTCATCAAGAAGGCCCAGCAGAGGATGTACTTCCTGCGGCAGCTCAGGAAAGCCAAGCTGCCTGCACAGATGTTGGTGCAGTTCTACACGGCCATCATCGAGTCCATCCTCACCTCCTCCATCACCGTGTGGTTCGCTGGAGCCACAGTCAGGGACAAACAGAGACTACAGCGCATTGTGCGCTCTGCAGAGGAAGTGATCGGCCGCAGCCTTCCATCGCTGCAGGACCTGTACGTCGCCCGAGCTCGAGGCCGGGCTGGTCGTATCACAGCCGACCCCTCTCACCCTGCACATGGACTATTCCAACCACTCCCCTCAGGCAGGAGGCTGCGGTCCATCAGGACTAGAACCTCCCGCCACAAGAACAGTTTCTTCCCCTCTGCTGTTGGACTCTTGAACACTTCTTAACCTGTCCCCCCGCCCTTTATAAAGTCACTTTACTGCCCATCATACGTCACTTTACTTCACTGTACTGCTGTCACCTTACATTGTGTGCACCATGTGCACTTGTATATTGTAAATAGTAACTGTAACTCTATTTTAAATTTAAATTTATTCTTTAGAAGTGTTTTTTATTCTTATTTTTATTATCTCTTTTTGACTGTTGCACTGAGCCAAAGCAATTTCCAAGTCTGTGACCTCCCGTTACTTACGTTGGCAATAAAAATGATTCTGATTCTGAAAATGATTCTGACATATAGTCATAGGCCTCGTTTAGACGGAGACGCTGCGGAGACTCTGCAAAGCAAATAGCAAAAACAACCAGGCTCCTTGTTCGGAGTGCACAGCATTTACGACGGAAAACATTGTAGTTTCACTTCCTCAACAACATCCTCCTCAGGCCACAGCAAAGACGTGAAAGAATGAACCAACATCCTTCTGCATTTAACAGCAGCTGTGGAAATGGAGACTGAAACTACAGCTCTGCTTGGTTTCGTTTGGACGGACAAAGGAGTAGAATTCTCCCCTGTGTAGCGTACTGTCTTCATGTAGACGAAAGCCCAGTCCGATACCCAACTCTGACGTTTTACTGTCGCAGCGTCCTCGTGTAAGCAGCACCGTAGTATAAGTAGAGTCATCTGGACCAAGATTCCTGCTGGAGATCTCCCCAATGACTGATGTTTATATATACTTTATTATTCAAGATATATGAGCTTAAAATAATTTCTCCTCCCAATTTATCATTTATCTTATTTCATTATTTTAAATGTGAGTAATCTTTAATGTGTGTGCGTTCAAATCTGTACGTTTTTCGGGTTATTTTTTTCTTCGCGTTCTCAAAATTAACATATGATGACATTAAAATAGCCTATTGTGACATGGACTGCAGAAATCACCCACATTTCCATTGCAGAGGACATCCGACTTTATTATGAACTTGTTTTTAATCAATATTATGATTTTAAAATGGTCAAATATGCATAATCCAATCAGAGTCTACTAACTAGTTCTTTTTTTACTTTTCTACTGCATGTCATCTACAACTCATGGTAAAAAATAAAATGTTTAGGGGATAAATGCTAATATGAAACACACTTTAACAGCTTCTAAACATACTTAACTGGATAAACGCAGCATTACCACGTCCATAAATCAGCAAATGTGAGTGCGCTCTGAGTTTACATGTGTGAGTTTTTAAGACTTTCAAAATGGCAGAGTTCCTGTTGAAACTAATTGATTGAAATGAGATAATGACAGATTTTCCTGTGGCAGAATTACCTCCACTTCCTCTCGGGATTGCAAACACCCCACGGCCATCTCCACGTTATTATGGGAGCCCAGATGAGTTCAGGGAAAAGGGGAAAGACTGGAGAGGTGAGCGAAGAAGATGAGATTGGATTTTGTAAGAGGTGTCACAAATGGGGACGACTTTATGCAGACAATTCAGAGATAGAAAACTAACAGTTGTAAAAACATAGTCATTCTGTTTATGGATAATAGTGTGTGTGTGGTATTTAGTGCGGTGAATGTAGTGATACTGTGAAGGGCACACATGAGAACATATTCAAAGAGGAAATTATGGTTCAAACGTTTCGGATTTGAGGTTAACTAAACAGGATGTGAGGAAGTGGCTGGTTTCTAATAACGATCATGTTCTTATATCAGTAAGTTCACATGAGGCATAACGTTTATCAGTTATTATATACCCCAACAAAGTTACACAAATACCAATAGTTACGAGTCACGACAGGCTATTGTTTTTTTTTTTTTGACAGATTTGACAAGCAAGAACTTGAGTCAGGACTGTTTGTACTTAAGTTTTGCTTCTTCATTATGCTGAAGATAGAGATTTTTATACTGCGTGTTTTTATGCTAGCGCCATAATATTTTGTATTTTTTTATTTTAGTATAGAGTTATTATTCATTTTTATTGTGCGGTGTGTCTCGCATTCCTACTGTCTTTAACTTTCCCGACTGTGGAAAAAATAAAAGACCTCTTAATCTTAATCTATTGTAAAAACATAGTCGTTCATTCATTCATTCATTTTTATCCCCTTTATTAATCCATTTCTGGGTTGGGAGGTTGGCAATCAAAGCTGCCACCCAATTCTCACAGCACTAGTCCCTTCACTGATCTTCCTGCAGGTGGTCCACAGGAAGATGGCTGCTCCGTCAACAAAGATACAGCCTTGGTATTTCAGCGGGGGCTTCAGGCAAAGTGGGGTAAAGTGTCTTGCCCTGGGACAAAACGACAGCAGACATCAATGGGAGCAGATGACATGGGTCGTGGGGAGATCGAACTCACAACCATTAGGTTCAAAGACCAATGCTCTACTAACTGAGCTATTGTGGTAAAAACATCATCAAACCACCAAAATGCTTCTCAATGCAAAAGAATCCATACACCAATAATTGTATATGAACCAATACTAGTGAAAGAACTGATAATAGCCATTCCCTAAAGAATCACAGCAAACCATCCATCCATCTTCCAGGTCAAGCGTCCAGGAAGATAACAGATGCCACTTCAACTATGCAGAGAAGCAGCGGCTCTACTCTAAGCTCCTCCTGTGTGACTGAGTTCCTCCCTCCCGCCCTGTTTATACTGAGACGCTGCGCAGACGTTTCCAGGCTATTAACAGAAACGACCAGGCTCCTAATGCAAATTTCACAGCGTTCACATGAGGTTGAAAAACGATGTAGTTCTAGCGCCCGGCCAGTAGTGGGCAGAGAAACTTTACAACACTCACACGACCCCCAGCCCCGTGCCCAGCCCCCCTCTCGGCAGTGTACTCACTTCCTGTGCCAGACCCTCAGAACGTACCAACATCATTCTGCATTTTAACAGCAGCTGTGAAAATGGAAACTGAACCTAGAGCTTCGCGTGGTCTCGTTTGGACGAACGAAGGAGTAGAATTATCCTCTGGGCCGCGCTGGAAGCCCACGAAGCTAGTTAGTGTGACCACCGCCATTGTTGTTGATGTTTGTTCTCCGTTACTGCGCATGTCCAAATTTACGTGCGGGGAGCAGCGCGGAGGCGGGGGTCAGAGCAGAGGGGGATTTCACACCTTTTCCCTCTCGCAGGTGTGAAAGAGCTCCCCGCTGTGCAGCGTTTCTGAGTTGTCCCACTCTGCAGGCTGGATCTGAACACTTACGTTTTCACCCCCCTGAAACACAGTCTTCGTATGAACGGTTGGTAGAAACCGACATCCAACTATACCGTTTTACTGCCACATTGTCTCCGTGTAAACTCAGCCTAAGGCAGTGCCCAGATCTGTTCAGTAATTATAAGCTCACACTCCAGCCTTCCATTCCTTGTAAACAAAACCCCAAGATACAAGAGTTCCTCCATTATTGTTTTGTACAACTCTTTCCGTGTTTTTTGTTTGTATTAATTGAAATAAAATAGTCAGATGTTTGTAAAAGAAATGATACATGTGAGTAACTGTGACCTGTGTGACTATTCCCTACAACAAGAGCAAAGATTTTCAGTGCAGAGACCAGATGTGGAGCTGAGGTTGCGCAGAGCTAGGTGCGGACGAAGGGTCAGGGAAATTTAGCAGGTCAGACCTCCAGAGAGAAAGTGCAAATTTACAGCAATCTGCGTCTAATGAGCACCTCTGCTTCGAGTCGGAGAAAAGGCAAGGACTGGGGAAATCTGGAATCTTTGTATGGTTTCAGTAATTACTATAATGAACTGTAGAAGAAACCGAAAAAACACAATAGTTAACACTTCCCTCCAGTTTAATTATATATTTTCAAGTTAATATCTGACATATGTGGGTGGACTGCCAGTTTCTATTAGCAGATAGAGTGAGGGATTATGTTTCTCTCTATTTGCAACTGTGTAATAGGCCCTATCACTGTTTTTGCCAAAATAGAAACCGGGAAATTGTTGTAAGTTATTTTCTGAATTTGTGATACGTGGATGATTTGGCAGCATTGCACCGGCATTTTGCTTGAGAGGAAAATAAAATCCTCTGTTGACTTATTTCAGCTGTGTAAAGGGCAGATCAACTACTAAGATTTCAAATGTACTGAAAACTGTTTATATAAATACGCAGACCCGTGACTTTTGACCCGTAATATAATTAGGAAACAGAGATGTGCTGTTTGAAAGGGAAAGAGCAGTGCGTGAAAAGACCCAAACTTCTCTCTCAAAAGCTTCTCTCTTGTTATGTGGCTTGTTTCGCTGTCATTATCTGAAGTATTGTCCCTCTAGTTTTATAACCTTCTTGAACTGAGCCAAAACAGGCTAAAAGAACAGTGTTTATTGCTGTCAAATTACTGCTATGGTTGGAAACGCCTCGACAAAAAAAGTGGTGGACCAGTGATTTTTCTCAATATGTCATAGTGTGGATTATGTGTTATGTTGTACTTTGGTTCTATTCTGTTATCAGTTCTAAGTTGGTTTGGTTTTAGTTTTACTTCCTGTCTTGTTCCCCCTGTCTTGATGGTCTGCCCCGCCCTGATGTGTTTCAAGATTTAAAGAAAACCAAGGGATTTAAGAAGAGAAAAAAGTTCAGGATGACAAGGGACACTAAAATCCCCACAAAGTCCGACCTTTCTGAAAGTTTTTGTTTACATTGAGTTCTATGGGGAAATTTCTGGGTAGCCCACGTGAATTTAGTCTGGTTCAGTCTGCAGTACCGCGAGAATCCCCCGAGCACATGGGTTCTTCAGCTACAAGCTAGTAATACCCTATCCAGTTATTATAATAGATCCATGCCTCCATCCCACCTCTCATGACACAGAAGGAATTAAGCTGGAGATTCTCCCTATATATTGTTATTTTTTTTCATTGATTCACTTTATCTATCAGGCACTGGCAGTAGCATATTATGTCTTATTTAAAACATACCAACTTACTGATGAAAGAAAAGGGAATTCACGGCGCCTTTCTTGGAGGGTTACATTCCCCTGTATTCAAATAGATGTCTATACACACACATACCAAAAGCCAAACAATGTTGTAAAGTCTAAGTAGGAGGTATGGGAGGTAGGATTACATCAACTTACCCCGATAAAATCTCCATGTCTGAAGTAACTTAAGTATGTGATTTTAAAAGCCCTCTTTATTTTCTCTATCAGCTCGGATCTGCTGCTGAGCGGAGCGTCCGGTCGGTGCGACAGGAAGGCCTCACACGGCGGAGGACTTTTATCATGAAAAACTGAATTGAACCAAAGGAAATCCTGTTGATATAACAGTGTGCGGGTAAATAGAGAGGAATTGTGGGCTCTTTGGAAGAACAACACGTCTAATGGATCATTCACCAGACAATTGATGATGCAATCTGCAATCGCTCTTAATCGTGTGACGACATCATGACGAGCGACGCCTATTGTCCAAAAGATAACATAAACTACTGATACAAATCAACACAAACACGTCCGCTCGCTTCTTTTGTCTCAAAGTCAGACGCTAATATGAATCCTCGGACTATGACGTCAGAGATAAAACCAT
This sequence comes from Knipowitschia caucasica, assembly GCA_964034765.1. Classification (NCBI taxonomy): domain Eukaryota; kingdom Metazoa; phylum Chordata; class Actinopteri; order Gobiiformes; family Gobiidae; genus Knipowitschia; species Knipowitschia caucasica. Next base: position 8,587,713 of record OZ035827.1, on the reverse strand, counting down.
TTATAGATATCAATATGAAAGTATTGCCTTCAAAATATAGCTTTTGAGGGGAATTTGGAAATGATCGGCTTTCCAACTGCTGCCTTCACTTTCCCACTTTCACTAGAATCCTTTCTTACAGATACTGTACCTCCCAGTCAGGACAAAGAGGAACCCATTGAGCTCCTTCCCCAAAATAAATCCACCTTTTAAACAGCTTATATGGCCTGCTCTGGCTGAGTCTGATCTGATTCTTATAATTATATTAGCCTCTTTGTACCTTTGTGTTGTGTGATCGGTGTCTTAGATGTTGTGTTTGTGTGCTTTCGTTGTGGTTGTCCCTATCGGCTCTGGCGCTCGATCTTCAAATTATGTTTCTCACGGAGAAATGAAGTTATTTGAATTGCATTGATCTATTACTGTATGATTATCCACACATTTACACTAAACATTGTTTTTATATTCTAACATGCGAACTTTACAATAATTCATTGGTTAAGAAAATACACAAACTAAATAAGATTAAAAATACAAAATAATGCTGGATAATTTTACATTTTTACATATTTTTGTGTGTGTTTTTCTCCCTCATGTCCAGCTTAAAATCACACTTTAAAGTTTGAGCGAAATTTAAACTCAGGGGGAAAAACTCCAAACCTCCTTCACATGAGCACAATGTTATCTCTTATCTACAATCCAATTTTCCCACCACGAAAACACTACGGAGGCTAAAATAATGTTTTAGCTTGGCTTTGAGCTTGGCTTTTCTACCCTCACAATGAGAGCTCTGTGTTGCTGTGATAACTATGTGATGTCTTCTCTTTATAGTATAGCTGAAGGTGTTCCGTGCTGTTGCCAGCTCTTAAAAACTCCAACAGTGGTCTATCACACAGCAGTGCATCCCACCACACAGAGAGGAACCAGGGCCAAAAGCTCATAACTGCACTTTATACCTACTGCACTGTCTCCTCAGTAGCCAAATCGCTCCCAGACCTTCTGATGGGATGATTAGCTGACAAAACTCTCATGCAAAAATCTCATATAGTGGTTGTAAAACAGCCCTGCACGGGGTCTATATATAGATAGGGTATGTGTATTCCAAAGCTCAACAAGCAAAGACAGAAATAAAACAGAATACAAGAGTTTATGCAAATGATAAGTGTCAAAAATGTGTACGACATTTTTATTCCTGGCAGTAAATTTGGAACATTTCGATCTTTGATACTTTATGGAATAACATAGATTTGCTTTTCAAACTAATTGGTTAAGGGAAAACTGTAAGCCTTTTGAATAGGTGTTTTAAGGTGTTTCGGAAAAATAAGTTTATTTTCTAAGGTAAATGAGGATTTTCACAAATTTTAGGAAAGAACTGCCCTCTCCACTTTCTGAACAAAACTCTCTGGTCTTATTTGACGAGCATGCATCAATTGAGAGGACCAATAGTCTTGATGATCCACCCGGTAGCAGAAAATCCCCCTTTATACCTTTAACTATTCACTTGCTTTTAATAAGGGAAAAATAACTGGCTGAGTTCACGCTGCTTTATTTTAACAACATTCCATTATAACTTTTTGCTATTGCTTACAAAGAACAACAGGCGTATCTGTCTAAAGACTTCAACAAAAAAAAGATCCTTCAGATGACAACAATTACAGCTGATTAAATCCAGTAATTACCTTTGTAGGAAAGCCTCAGCCGCGGCACGTTGGACTTGGAGGATGATACGATGCAGGCGCTCAACAGCACCAACAGAAATAGACGCGTAAATCCCCTCATCTTTCGGGAACAATGTCCACTTAGAGACTTTTATATACTTGAATATTCCAGCGCGTCAGGTCCGTAGACTGTGAGGGGTCAGGAGAGAAAGTTGAGCTGGGGTCCGGACTCTGCGCTCTGCCTTCTCCGAGTGTGTGGCTGGACTGAGGCAGAGCGCGCACCACGCCTCTGTACGGGGGAGAGAGAGGCGCGCATCAGCGGAGCGACAGTGTGGAGTGTCCTCTTGGAGAGATTGAAGCGAAGGAGGTTAGGGGGCTCTCGGTTGTGTCTGACAAGGTTATATGTGTTAAAAAAAGAATAAAAAATGTGTAAAAGTCCCAAGGCGTACTGTGTATTAGAGAAAAGTAACATGTTCCTTTTACTTTCACTTTTAATGTTTTTTTTATGGCACTGAAAAAAAGGTCTTAACTGTGAGTGGGCAAACCTGACTCATACTGTCTTGTTTGTTTAGGCAAGGCAAGGCTGTTTGTACAGTACAGTTCATGCACAAGGCGTCTCTAATTGCTTAAGTTATATCACAATAGGACGTTTAAATAATAGCAATAATAATACACTTACTTACAAATGGTGAAGATATAATTCTTCAGTTGTATGCACAGCAAAACAGACTGTTTATAACCTGGATATTTACATTGTCAGAGTATAGAAGCCTGTTTCACATTTTCATGAAGACTGTTCAATATTTTTGCTGCATGATATTAATAATACATCATACTTATGTAGCGCCGTTTAGGACACTCAAAGATGCTTTACAAAACACATAGAAATAATCATTGAATGACAAAACTAAGGAAAGGCTCGGTGAAACAGGTGGCTTTTGAGAAGTGATTTAAAATTCTGTAGTGAGTAGGAGTTGCTGATGTGTTGTGGGAGTGAGTTCCAAAAAGTGGAAGCATGAATCTGGAATGCTGCCTCTCCATGTTTCTCTCTTTCATTTTACAACGAAATACTGTATTTTGCCTTTGGCTCATCTTCCGCAATCTCAGTATTTATGTTAAAGGGGGCTTAGCTGCCCTATTAATTGGTCTAATCTATGTTATTACAATTACAACACAGTAGTTTTTTTTTACCTGCAGGTGACACAAGTAGCTCTCAAGCATTACAGATGCAATCCACCCACTGGGGCTTAGCTAAAAAACTGTACAAACTCTGTGTGATGTATGACACTTATTATTGTATCTGCTTTTATTGTATCGTATCTCAGCTTTAAACTTTTGGTCAGAAAAGTTGTACATGTTGACCTATTACCTGGGGACACTTTGTGACTGAAAATGAAATATTGCAAACAGTACTTTGAGAGAAGTTGCATGTTCTAAAGAAAATGAAGAGATGTGAAGGTCTGGATTTTGTCTCAGCAAAGATTGTTGGTACACAGCCCACCGAGTGACACATTTCCATTCACAGGGTAAAACATCCATCCATCCATCCATCCATTTTCTACCCTTTAATCCATTTCTGGGTCAGGGGGGTGGCAGTCAGAGATGCCACCCAAGTCTCATAGCACCAGCCCCTCACTGACCCTCTGCAGGTGGTGAGTCCACAGGAGGACGGCTGCTCTCTGAGTGTGAGCATAGCCTTGATCTTTCAGTGGGGGCTTTGGGCAAAGGGTAAAACATGCTAGGCAAAAATGCAGCAGCCGCCATTAGCATCAGCCACGTCGCCAATAGATACAGTACGTTCTTTTCCATTTTCAGAAAACCAAACCATCAAGAGGAAACTCACTCATTTCTGCATATTATTATTCTGCTCGTGACAAGCTCAGAGTAAAAATAGATGCACATAAAGTTTTTATAAAAGATCCATGAGAATCCGTTTCCAATAACAATTTGTGGGCACCAGTGACATGCTACGCACACGTTTGTTTACCCGACCTCCTCTTCATCGCCGCTTCTCTCTGCTCCTCCAGAACGTGAGCTGCAGCCTAATGAAATCGTGCATGTATTTTGAGCCGCTCTTGTCTTTCTGCATCTATCATTCACGGGAGATGGGGCAGCGTGGGCCACAGAGAGGGCTATTGAGAGTGGAGTTTTCTGGAGTATTTGAGAGGCACTTGTTTGCTCCTGGCCTCTGAGTGAAGCTGGGACCGGGGGATGGGACTCGGAGTTCTGCTGGAGGCTGGAGCTGACACGTCCTCTTGATGCTTTGTTGCCGATGCGAGGAAGAGGGCCCTGTGTGTGTCAACTTTTGTCCCACGGATCAGAGACGAGACAAAGAGGGTGGGGTTTGATGTGTTCATTCAGAAGGATATGGCCTCACACAACACGTTACTTATAAACTGATTATTCGGCCCACAGTGGAGAGAATCATACAGAAGAGAATGAGGAGCACACAACAGAAGTGAATTTTAAGTATAGCACAATAAACATACAAACATCTTTATCCTTATGCTAAAGTTGGAAATTTTATTTTTTCTTAGTATAGAGTTGATGTTCACTTTGTTTTTTGTTGTGTGTTCCTCATTCCTACTGGTCTGTAACTGGTGATGCAACACTGAAATTTCCCCACCGTGGGAGGGAATAAAGGATCTCTTCATCTTAATCTTCGTTCTACAACCGCTGCGTGGCCTTGGTCCTTGTTCTGTAGCTTTGGTCCTGGATCTATGGCCCGTCCGTCCGTGTGGAGCGGATCCCTCTATCAATGTGGATTTCCCTGAGGTTTCTTACTTTTTTCCCACTGGGTTTTTTAAAGCTTTTCCTCCGATGCAGGAGGGTCTGTTGGACAGTTAGTGTCTAACAAGAAGGATGTGGTGATGATCCAGGATACAGTCTACAACATGTGTGGACATTGATCAACATTCATTCTCTACGGACCAATACATATGTTTTCTATATTTTTGGTGAACATTAGCTCAGTTGAGGTGAACATTAGCTCAGTTGGTAGAGCATTGGTCTTTGAGCCTGAAGGTTGTGGGTTCGAGCCCACCACAAGACCTTCTCCACTGACTCCCACTGAGGTCTGCTGTTGTTGTGTCCTTGGGCAAGACACTTAACCCCGCTTTGTCTGAAGCCCTGACTGAAAGATCAAGGCTGTGTTGTCGCTGACAGAGCAGCTGTCCTCCTGTGGACTCACCACCTGCAGGAGGATCAGTGAGGGGCTGGTGCTACGTGACTCTACCCAGAAATGGATTAAAGGGTAGAAAATGGATGGATGGATGAACTGTGTGATTCGCCTAATCGATGGTTTTGTCAAGCCGATGCATCTGAGATGACTCCTGTTGTGATTTAGGCCAACACAAGAATAAATTTAGTTGAATTAAATTGAATCTTACTCAAAAGTACAAACATGTGTCACTGGAATGTCCCAGGTTGCAGGTCAGATATTCTAACAGAGTAAAAATGCCTGTTTTTCAAATCAAAGCACCTGCATTAGAATAAAAGTAATTTCTGACAAGGATAAAGCATATCCATTGAGACAAGCAGAGAGCGTATACTCTGTGCTATAGCAAAGTTATGTGGTGCAACTTTAACCACAGGCAAACCCATGGAAAAACATTGTTTCAGAGCTCTGATTGTTGGACAAAGGAGCCTTTATAGAATAATAAGTATGTATTGAGAAACATTTGTTTTTCATTCAAGTATCCGCAGGAATTTGTGGGTTATTTTCCAGAAGGCGTATGGCGGTACATACGTGCGTTCTGTTTTTCATGCATATTTATTCATGAGGCTGCTTTTTCTCTTACTTTCTTTTCCCTCTCTTTCTCAACAGTATTTTTGATCTAGGTAAAGTCCTGATCAAACCGACAGCGAGTGATGGAGACAGAGAGAGGAGTTTGGTCACGAGTGTTGGTCTTCTTCTTCTGTGTGGGGTGATTGAAGCCGCCCTGATTGTGTTTTGTGAAGTGCTCTCAGCTCTGCTCTCTTCTGATTGGACCAAACCCTCTCCCCTCAAAAGGTGTTTTTGTGAAGCCTGGACAAAAATAGGGACAGAATAACAAACTTCCTAAACAGAAAAGGGCTTAAACAAAGTACAACAGATTAAGATGAAGAGATCCTTTTTTTGTGCCACAGTGGGGAAGTTTTAGAGGAGCGCACAACACAAGATAAATAAACAAAAACTCTGAACTAAAATTAAATAAAATAAAGTTTCTCACTTCAGCATGATGAAGATAAAATCTCAATATTTAGCATTTATAAATAGGAAGCAAATTGAAAAATGTACTCTAGCACAAGGAAGAGGCAAGAAAAAGGTATACAATTAATGACTTTAGCATAATGAAGAAACAAGTATAATATATAAATAATAAGGAAACAAATAAGGTATAAAATCTCTGACTTCAGCATAAAGAAGCAAGCAAAAAATATCTATCTTTAGCATAAATAAATAGGAAGCAAATAAAAAATGTCCTACTTTAGTGAAGAAGCAAGAAAAATATATAAAGTCTCTGACTTTAGTCTAATAAGAAGTAAGTATAAAACACTGTTCATTGCTATTCACCCGTTGTCCCACTGTCTGTTCCATGGTACGATGACGGGACCTCTGGACCTGGCCTCCTCCATCTACACCTGCGGACTGCCCCGCCTGACCTGTCCACGTTCTGCGGCCGCTGGTCCACGTTCTGTAGCTCAGGTCCTGGATCATTAGCCTGTCCGTCCGTGGGAGCGGATCCCTATCTCAATTGTGGGTCTCCCCGAGGTTTCTCACTTTTTTCCCACTGGGTTTAAAAAAAAAAGTTTTTCCTTGCCGATGCAGGAGGATCTGTTGGTGATGATCCAGGACACTTTAACATTCTACAACATGTATGGACATTTTCTATGTGTTCTATATACTTTCTGTGTTTTAACTGTTGATTCTCTGATCTGTGTTGGTGTTTTCAATGGTTTTTTCAAGTCCTCTGAGATGACTTCTGTTGTGATTCAGGGCTATACAAGAATAAATTGTATTGTATTGTATATTCTAGTGTTAGAAATATATAGTTGTGTGTGTATACATCTGTAAACAGCACAAATGGACAAAGTGACAGTGAAGTTCTATATGGCACATTCTGACTTAAATCAGTATTATTGTCATGGTTGTCATTTTTAGTTTCTGGTTTTTTGTATTATCTGTAGCCATAGTACAAATCACATATCGTACTAAGGTCTGGAGGCGCTCCATTGACTCCGTGAACAGGTGGGAGAGGTTAACTCCTTTTGCAGATTGAAACGATTGGATCTGAGTTTACGTATGCAGTGCGCCCAAGTGAGTCGTTAGCATTTAGCATTTAGCCTAGCCATCTCCTTTGCTGCTAACGGAGCCCGTGGGGAGAAGTAAGTAAGTAAGTAGTAAGTAATCTTTATTTATATACCGCCTTTCACAGACCAGAGTCACAAAGCGGTTTACAATTATTATTATTTTTGGGCATTGGTCCTCTCACTCCACACAGAGATGGGAGCGGGGTCATCAGTACAGGAGGCACATGCCAGACCTATTGTGCATGTTTTTAGTGGTAGGGGAAACCGGAGTACCCGGAGGAAACCTACGCAGACACGGGGAGAACATGCAAACTCCACTCAGAAAGGCCCTGGTCCGGCCAGGATTCGAACCCAGGACCTTCTTGCTGAGAGGCGAGAGTGCTATCCACTCAGCCAGAAGTGCCACAAATTTTTCCAGCGATTACATTTGCAAAACATTCCTCTTGCTCCGGCTTCAATTTCTTGATAGAACCAGACCGGATTACTTTTCTATCGTATTTTTTGCCATTGCCAAACTACAACCTTCCCGTTCGACGCAAACTCTTGACGTCACCCACAACTAACTTCAACACCCACCTTCCGTGCTCGCCGGTTGGTCGTTTGAAATTCAACCGATTGTAATCGCTAACACAGGGACCAGACCCAGACGTTACATGTAGTGGAATGAAGATTGAGCGGAATGTACGGATGGCTAAGGCCAGGCTACATTATCTGTTCTCCTCTGTTTTTTTGACTTTAGCTTTTGCCCGCCCTGATGTGTTACACCTGTGTCAGTTATATTCCCTGTGCTCTTTCCCTGTTCTCCTTTTTACATCCAGCTGAGTTTTGTTTTTGTATTATTGTTTATCAAACTATTATTTTTGCAGTATTGTATTTTGGGTCCATCTTCCATTCTTTTTAAACGTGACAATTATCCTCTTTTCCATGTATAAAAAGTTATAACTCTCTCTGGCCTCCAGCTGCCCCTGATTTGAGATGTGGTACAGGCGTTTTGGCTCAAATGGAAATGTTTGTTTGGTCACCACTGTAATCGGCTGCTGTGTTGGCAGAGGAGCAGTTTTAGATGAGCGCTGTAGTCGCTCTGAAAACAGTTTGGTTCCCTATACCTAGTTTTCTCATCTACTTTTTGGCCTCTGTCACATCTTTAAATCAGCTTTTGAAAACAGAAAATGGAAAAACCAAGAACCAAACTCACTCAGCCAGACAACGCTCACCCCAAAGAGCCAAATAGTGACTCACAAGGCTCTTTCTTATACCAGTATAAAAAAGATATATTTTCTAACACAATGAAGAACAGATTCAGACTAATGTCTTCCCAACCTTTTACTTCTACAATTTATCATAAACACATGAAAGAAGTCGACATTTTTCTTGTCTACTACATGAACACCATGTATGGAAGAATAATTAGAATAGAACCCTTGCTGTGTAATGTACTTCTTGTCTCCAAACCACATCAAACATTCTTTCATGTCACAACCAATTACCAACAACACATCTTGGTTTCCGAGTAGCTTTCTTTTTCCCGAATGCGTATCTTCAAACTGTATGTCTCTCCATAAGTGAACCCTCTCTCACGGGTCTTTAGCCACACAGTTGTGGTCTTCTGTCTGATTGCACGGACCTAAGAAGGAGACGTCCGTCCTCCAGGCCCAGTCCTACTCCTGCGGGTCTAAATTATTCTCTTCATGTTGTCAGACTGGAGGAAACACAAAACCACTTAGCTGCATCTTGACATTGCGTCACTTTGACAAATGCAGCCGGTTCTTAGCAGAGAGATGATTGGGACGGACAGGGCAGGAGTTCATGAATACTCGATGTGGGAGGTATAGACTGAAAAATGAAATGTGTTTGAAGAGCACAAGAGGAGACTGGAGTGTGGGAAGGATTATTATAAATGTTTAAACTCACCGTCACAGTGAGAGAAATGACAAAAGAAGTTACAGCAGAAAGAGACAGCAGATATGTTTTATTGTTGGAACACAGCATATACGCAGCGATCACATGTTTTATACCAGAGCAAAAATACAATAGCACCCCTCAGGGTCTTCTGCATTCAATTCAATTCTATTCAATTTATTTTGCATAGTCCTGAATCCCAACAGACTGCAGTAGTTTTCTCAGAGGACTTTACAAACCCGCCAACAACAGATCAGAGACTCTAACAGTCAATGATAAAAACACATAAAGCCATTGGCCCAGAAGCGGCAGGTCTCAATTTCCATAAATGTTGATAAAATCGATAAATGTCTGTGAATGTTGAAACCTTGGGGAACCCTTCGGGAATTATATCCAGGACTCAGTCAACGACGCTTGAAGCCACACGATGCGATGACTGAGGCGGCTCCCAGGCGATGAGAGGGTGCAGCCACGAGTCCAGGCCAAGGAAGACGATCCTCAGGTACCGATGGAGGAGGCCGTGTTCAAGGGTCACATCACCAGTAAATGTGTTTGCTTTAACCTTATCAAACCAAAACCTGAACGGTAAAAGTACTAGCTCTTGTAATGATTATGATAATTGCACAAAATAACAGTCATAGAAGGAAACATACAGGAAGAGCCAGAACTGGAGCTGAGGTGTTGTAGATATCACGGTTCCTTTGTTCTCTGATCTAAAACACAAACCCTGGATCTCAGCAGTCAACTTGTCATTGCATTCCTGTTGCGTCCTTCTTCATCTGCAGAGCTCATAATTCCCACTTGACCCATGCTATTGATGGGCCATACTAATTTACATAAACAGAAAATAGAAATGCATGACAGCTGATTGCCCCTGACAGGTTTCCCTGTGGTGGCATTGCATTATGGGCCGAATGCTGTGAACAAATGTCCCTATGGAGACAATATAGTTCCTCATCCTGTTTGGACAATCTGTTTTCTCTGTTAGAGGCTGTCACATATGGAACTGTATCCCCCCAAACAATCTGGTTTAAATCCACCCAACCAATACATTACAAACATGTATGTCTTTTTCCTTGTTGTAGTATGCCTCTGAATATTTAACTTTGTCTTATACAGTATGTGCTGTAGATATTCTCTGGATATTGGCTTCTCCGCGTCTTTTAGTTTATTAATGCATGTATTTGAAGGAGAGGTTCCGTAGGTCTTTCCTTCCTGCTGCTGTCAGACTGTACAAGAAGAACTGCTGAGCCTGTACATTTCATTCATCTGTAAATAAGTAAATTTCTTAAATCATGAGCAATACTGCAACTTCAGAATATCCACTGAACAATGTCACTTTACTTATCTACTTATTATCCTGCACTATATGTAGTACAGTACATAACTCTGCAATACTACATGTATATATTTCTTGACTGGTATTGAAGCATTTTCAGCATCTACAGCTAGTTATGTTAGCTAAGAAACATAGCTACTACTTATTTTGTATATATTGTGTGTGATCCCTGTGTGCTCTTTCTACTGTCCTGACTGTGCGCTGCAACATCGAAATTTCCCCACTGTGGGACAAATAAAGGAACTCTTATCTTATCTTATTCTAATGCATGTAGGGACCACAGTCAACAACTAGCTTTGTAGCTAAAACTGCCACTTTCACAGAAATGTTCATTAATGCGTATTGTTAATGAACATTAACCTTGATTAGATCTCTGACTTTATTTCTCAGCTTGCTTGGATGTGTATTAGTCAAATATACATCAATCAAACAAACAAATGAATGCAGGTTTTGTACGGAACGGTGAAAGCTACATAATGCAATGTTTAAAATGTCCTTTTATTGGTGAATGTCTTGAAACTCAGAGGAAAAAGAAGTCTTTGCTCAGACAGCTGCCTCTGCAAACTGGGAACAGAATTAGCAGAAGAAAATGGACGAATGGTTAAGTTAGATATAATCCCATGGGCACATATGTCCTCGGCATTTGACTCAATCTTCAATCCCAATTGGGCACCTGTCAGGAGAAGCAGACGCCACAGCACAGAACTCACAGACCCAGCTCCAGATGTCCACTTCCTTGACTTGGCGACCTGAGCTGTAAGATTTTATCTAGGTTTTTGTTTTGGGTTCAAAAGCTGTGCCATAAAATTCATCAATGGATTTTAATGTGCCAAAGGGATTGTGAAAGCTTAAAACCAGTCACCTCAACTTTAAGGCTCGTTGGTGCTGGATAATCTCCTGCTTCCATGATTTCCTGTGGGCAGAACATTTAGCAAGAATCAGTTACAGATGTCAGGCTCATGTGGAGCTCTGCTCATCAGTAAATGACGGCACAAGATTCAAATCACTCTAATTCATTTGAAAGTTGTGATTCAGGTCTCGACGCTGATGAAAGTGTTGTTGGTGAAAGCTCTGTGTGATTGATCCAACAGTATTTAGCTCCAAACCTTTTGTTCTCTGATTACAAACACCACATATGGCTGTGTTCTGATTGGCCATATGGATGTAGCTTCTGATGCGAGACAGGGCACATGTTTGGCCTCTCCTCACTTTTTGACAGAAGTCTTTCATTTAGAGGGCTGAAGCTCAGGGTTTTGCACAACAAACATTAAGCAATTTATTGTGAATTATTTTTCACACGAACACAACAAAGCACCAGGCCAAGGCCCAGAGAAAGGCGTACCACACCAATATTAAAAAGTAATCAGTAGGCTGTGGGCCAACTAAGCTACTGGATCACTTATGGAGAATTAATCTGTCACACTGCTGGTTCATAATACATTTGAGTTTATGGAATTACAATGATTTCACCGCTGATTGTAAAAAAAAACACAAAAAAACAAACCTTACCTTTCCAATTATATGTATTGTATAGCAAAAGGTACCGTCACTGTCTAAGATTATTTCTTACTATCAAAGTTAACAATTAATAATTATTTCTGTGCACCATAGTTTTGCCATAGGGCATAAACTCATCAATTAGAATTTTTAAATATTTAATTATATATATTTTTTATGGAGCTAATGTAAAAACGCATGTACACAAACACAGGTCCAGGTCCAAAACATCCCAAATAAAATGTGAAAAAATAGAAAATGTCCACTCGTAACAATCACACAGTGGGCAAGACTGTGGGTGAAGAGGCTTCCACCTTACAGCAATTATCTTTATGAAGGCAGTAAACCCATCCAGAAGCACTCTTTGCTGCTCTCTGTTAATCCTGAGTAAAGAAATATAATTCAGACGACGAATCAGGGGTTAGCAAGGATCCCGACGTGACAGGAGGACAGAATGTAGAATTAAAGTCCAACCAAAGATTGTGTTTGTGCACGCTGCGGGGCTTGGCTTAAAACAGCCACATGCCAGTTGTTTAAATGTGTTTCAATGAAAGCGACTTTCATTGGCCCTAAGTGTTTTCATATGTCATCCTTTACTGTTAGGGAATTACTAAATCACATCTTAAATGCATTGTTTCTGGCATTTGGTAATAAAACTCTCCACATGCATTATTTATTTTTCAGCACATGTGGCCCAAGTAATGGTACTTTTTAAATTTAGTTTGGGGACATTTCTTGGCAACAAGACACAGTAAGAGGCCTCTTTGTAGACCCCAAGGGGCTTCTCGTCCCAATTTAAACTGATTGGAGCCTGACCTGAGCTGCTGAACTTTCCCCCGCTCATAAGTTCATACAGTCTCAGCAAGGCACGACCCGAGAACTGACCACTGACCACTAATGGCTTCCAGATCGACACAGGGACAACACAGGGACACGATTTGTGCCAAGACGCAGCGTGAACCATGTGGACGACATGAGGAAATCATTTAAGTCTGTTTGTTCTGCTCTAAGTGCCTTGAAACATGTCAACCTCTAAATGCTTTTCTCTGAGTGCTCCGTGAGTCTATGGCATTAGGGTCATCACAAACTGATCCCAATATGTTTGGATTAAGACTAAGCTACCTGATGGCTCCTGATAGTAGAGGCTTCTTAGGCTCCTGATGAGGCAATTCTCTAATTTGTAATCTTTTTAGATCTCGACTTTCTGCCAGAGGAGCAGATATAACAGCATAACGTTATATTGGTGCAAGTGTGTGTTTATCACTCCTCAGATGGGTGGAAACGGTGACAGCCAAAAGCACAAAGGACCTGCTGTGCTTTTATTGAACCCATATCTAAATTTACTAACCATGACCATTCAACTAATAGAAGTGGAATCAAAAATGTACAACCATCCTTAACTGGACTATGCAGACTGTAAAACACCAAGGCCAAATGGGTTTGTTTTATAGTATTCTCAAAGATATGTCTTACACTTTGTTTTATCTAGATGCCTTCAGTCAAACTAAAAACATTAGTTTAAAATAATAATAATAATGCATTGGTTTTATATAGCACTTTTTTGGACATTCAAAGACGCTTTACATTTCATTATTCTGTCACTCCATTTTACAGACCAATATCACCCAAAGCGCTTTACAATGTTCAGAGTTCAGATATTGTTCCAATCATTCCACACACGGTGATGACGGAAGCGAGTCCAGAACACACTGGACCATCAGCTCCAATCAACTCCATCCATTCACTCTCTAATTTACATTCATACCTATTGTACATGTTTTTAGTGGTAGGGGAAACCGTAGCACCTGGAGAAAACCAACGCAGACACAGGGAGAACATACAAACTCCACTCAGAAAGGCCCAGTTCCGACCGGGATTCAAACCCAGGACCTTCTTGCTGAGAAGCGAGCGTGCTATCCACAGTGGCTGTATAAGGCACCTTAAAGTTGTGCAGATAACATTTTATGTAGAATTGGTTGTCCTTTGTATATGTGCATGTTTATTTGTAAAATATATGAACAATATTATTGCTTAATCCATCCGATCATCCGTCTTCAAATATTGCTTTATAATCTGAAAAATATTCAATTTTGCTATTGCTGACTTCTGAAATGATCATTAGAAACAGCATGGAAAACACAGACCACTCTTTGAATGTGATTTCATGATACATCTGATGAAGTTATCAGCAAATCCCGTGAAGGAAACGGTTATGGTTGGGCTGGAATTTTCCAAATATCTGCTGTCTACAGTGTTTTCAATTTCTTTCAACAGGGAAAATTAATACAATAAACAAGAGGAGAGTGTGAGTGAGTCATTTTGACGCAGCCGTATACCAGCGTGGCTCCCCAGTGGATCCTGTGTCATTTCCTAAAGGGTCCCATTTGACCCTTCATTTACTGCGGCTCTTTCCACACACCACAAAGTTCAAACTGTGCGTTCACTTATCTGTCATAACCGGACTGAGCTGATGTATGTGTGCCAAGACACTCCGCAGTACCATAATCCACCACAAGAGGCAGGTGGAGGTCCAGTCAAATGTGAACCTAGACTAACTTCATTTAAAACGATATTTAACATGTAATTTAACTGAGTGCCAGGGGTGAGAACACAATTGTAAAAAGGCTGAAATGACCTACATTTGCAATACCTCTGCTCTGAAACCTGTTTTAATTCATTAAAATTTAATTATTTTGTATGTACAATACATCGCCACTGAACACATACATTCTGTAGGTGAAACCCAGACTATTAGAATATTGTTAAAAGTATATTCACTTTTCACTCATACAATGAGATATATTAAGGGAGCGTCAATTGTTAAAATGTTGATAATTGATAATAAAATCATCCATCAATCCATCTTCTTCCCCATAATCCATTTCTGGGTCGGGAGGGTGGCAGTCAAAGCTGCACCCAGTTGAGCAACAGTCCCCCACTGATCCTCTGCAGGTGGTGAGTCCACATGAGGACGGCTGCTCTGTCAGTGATGATACGGCCTTGATCTTTCAGCGGGGGCTTCAGGCAATGTATGGTTAAGTGTCTTGCCCAAGGACACAACGACAGCAAACATCAGTCGTTCTGTGGTGGGCTCTAAACCACGAACATCAGGCCCAAAGACCAGTGCTCTAGCAACTGAGCCACTGTCACCCCCGATGATAATATCACAGCTTGTAAAAACCCAAGAACTTCTGCAAAAATAGACTATTTTGAAAATGGATCGTAGAAGTAATCATCAAAACTAAATCAAACAGGCTTGGCATATACAACATGGTGCATGATGGGTCTATATCAGGGGTATTCAAACTTTTTAGTGAGAGGGCCACTTTAGTTCATCAGACTAGTCCAGGGGCTGACATTATGAACTGGAGATTGTCATGACTGGCATCGGGCTGCTCTGAGATTTATTATCATCTATGACAGAGCTGAAGTTGGCTGAATGAAAAATGTTTACCATCTCACCAGCTACAGTACATTAGCACCATTAACGTAAATTTATGACACAATCAAAAACCACATCAGTAAAGTATGTGGAAAAAAGTCAACGTACCGGGCTTTAGAACAGGGTCTATAGTGTCTGAACTGAAGTTGAATGGATGAACTTGTGTTTATGATCTCAACAGCAGAGGGCCACAAGAAATGACACTGAGAGAATTTGGCCCCAGGCCTGGTCTAAATCATACAGTATATTGCCTTCACCTCTTGAGAGAAAGTGCAGAAGTGAATGAACTTTTGAACAATATTCAAATTTCTTAAGTTTTACGTGTACATGCTTTGAAAAGGGGTTGAGAGAAGCCGATTCTTATAAACCTCTAAGCCCAAAACAAAACAAACAAAATCAATTAAAGACTAAACAAAAACATTATATGGACCACTTTACCTTGAATCTATAATAGAGATAATGCTCTAAACTAGCTAGCCAAATTGCTTATGTGTAAAATCTTTGAGTTCTTTGACCTTTCCTGTGACTTTATCTTGAAGGCCTGTGTGCAATCCCCATGAGACAGCACATAAATCGGAAACGTGGTGAGCGTCTTCAAACACGTGGAGATTGTAGCAAAATGCAGAGATATATGGCATATGTAGTTTTTGTTCCTGTTTAAAATCCCAGTTGAGTAATAAGTGCTGTCGTCGCTTCCCTGCACCTTGTCTAAATCACAGCACTACAGTCAGGACCAAAAGAGCGAAACGGCTTCTTATCAGTGGAGAGACAATGTACGACTTGTGTCAGTGATTTGTGGAGCAGTTTCTCTGGGCTTTATCTGTCAGGGTATTAAAGACAAGTTTAGGGGCCACAATTATACTGCTGTGATGGGCCATTCTACAGGTTTTATCAGAACGATAAAGTTTCACGAGAAAGAAGTTGTGTGGGTTGTCGTTTTGACTGGATAAGAATGAACTAATCACACTAAGTTAATGTCCAGACGTGAATCAATAGGGTTATAAAAGTAAAAGTGTTCAATGTTTTGTGTATTTACCTTTGTATTTGACTATTCCTTTATTTACTGGGAAAACCTGACAATAGTAAGTAAGTAATCATTAATTATATAGTGCCTTTCACAGACCAGAGGCAAAAAGTGTTGTACAATTGTGGGCATTTGTCTCCCACTCCACACAAAGATAGATAGATATATAGATGGATGCATAGATAGGAGAAATTCAGGTGTCCAGTAATAATCAGCATTCAGAACAGATGGGAGTGGAGTCGCCATTACAGGAGGAGCAATCCAGACCTATTGTACATGTTTTTAGTGGTAGGGTAAACCGGAGCACACGGAGGAAACCTACACAAACATGAGGAGAACATGCAAACTCCGATCGGAGAGGCCCTGTTCCCACCGGGAGAGACCGCACTACCCCATACTCTGTCAATCTCAACCTCACCTTTCACTTGCCTCTCTCATAAAAAAATATTCTTGAACTTCTCCACCGCCCGAGGGATCATCTTCCACCAAGGCATCAGAATAGGAGAGGCTGATTTTAATCCTAGCCACATCGCACTGGGTCTTTAGTAAGTAAGTAAGTATTGCTTATTTATATAGCACATTTTACAGACCAAGGTCACCCAAAGCGCTTTACAATGTTCAAAGTTCAGATGTTGTTCCAATCACTCCACAGACGATGATGACAGAAGCGAAATCCGAACACACTGGTGCATAAAGCCTCCAACAACACCATCCATTCACTCTCTCATTTACATTCATACTGTACCTATTGTGCATGTTTTTAGTGGGAGGGGAAACCTGTGCACCAAAAGGAAACCTACGCAGAGACGGGGAGAACATGCAAACTCCACTCAGAACGGCCCTGTTCCGACTGGGATTTGAAACAAGGACATTTTTGCTGAGAGGCGAGAGAGCTACCTAACAGAAAATCATAAATTCAACTCATGCAGCATGTACATGTATTTTTTTGGGTTTGGGGTAGTCTTAAAGTTATTAAGGGAAATATGTGTACCTATTAAAAAAAAGGTTTTAAACACAAAAATAATTGACGTACGTTACTATTTCACTGTCAATAAGCAGTGGACCGGCGAGACTGTATACATAGCCGGTTAGCAGCTAGCATTGGTTCTTTGTGATTTTGACATAAATGGAAGCGCAGCAACAACAAAAAACTGTGTGGGAGGCCGAGAAGACGATGATTTAAAAGAACCGGCAAAACACTTGGAAAAGGACAGGAGAGGATAGAAAGTAAGATAGAGTAGCCCTGTGGTTTTTGGATTTCCGACTAGATCTCCTCAGATACCTTCCATCTCACCACACACCGAGGTCTCGCTCCATATCACAGGACCTCCTACTGTTCCTGATGTGAGCTTACACACGTGTACTGCTGGTTCTGGCTCCGTGACCTCTGGCCGCTCCACTGGGCAGTTCATTGTTTATTTGTTGATTCCATCTTCCAGAAACACATCCATCATCAGCAGCAGAGTGGACACGTCTCTGTGTGGTAACCCCCAGTGAATGTGTGTGTCAATATTTAGTTGTCATAAAGGCAGGCGTGTGTGGCCTCATGTGACTCAGCTGCAATACACTTCAAAAAGAACATTGTTATATATTTACAGTTTTTACTTCCGGCTCTGATTCTGTGATATCTGATGATTGGGCTGTCTTGTACAAGCCTTTTCACCCAATGGGGAAACATCTACTGATTGCTAACGTGTCTGGGGGGAGTCTTTAATGAGACTACATATAATCATGATCCAGATAAAAAATAATGGCCCAATAAGGCAAACTGCAAACGTATATATTTTGGTCAAAAACGAAATAAAAATGCTTGATTAGTTTGTAGTAGGGTGACTGAATAAAACAATTGTAATAAAGCTGGAATGTGGTAGTAGGTGGACTTATCTATCATACATCCTCAAGAGCATAGGATGTATGAATAAAATATGATACACTGTCTTAGGTCTTGGTTCAACATTGAACCAGTCCGGCCCTCGGCTTGCCGAAAATGAGTTGTTTTGGTCCTCTGATGTATCTTTGACATCCCTGCTCTAGATCAATATTGAGATTTCAAATGTACAAAATATGTGGTAGTGAGCCGTCACTTTATAGTAGACAGAAGCTCGCTGTTTTGTGCTTCCGGTAAGTTTGTCACTCACATATTTGGAGAGGGTTTGAGGAAACATCATTGGTACTATGAGACTTGGGTGGCATCTCTGATTGCCAACCCCCTGACCCAGAAACGGATTAAAGGGTAGAAAATGGATGGATGGATGGATGGATGAATGGATGGATGAATGGATGGTTTGAGGAAACATGTCTAGATACAGTTTGTCTGCTGTAGGCCGGTGCAGAGACACATGTTGATCTCATTTTGAGGTGCCATCTTTACAGCTCCCTCAAGAAGAGCTGCACTTTCCCCAGAGACCAAACACCGCTTTAGCGCCCCCTGAAGGCCCCTGTGCAAACACTGATTTGACAAACACTAAAATCAAAACTGTAAAATGAACGAGTGTGTGGCTTAACCACAACACTACAACATGAGAATATTAATAGGAATAATCTTTGTTCATCCACAGCTAGTTCTCAAACGTAATTCATGGTTGTTGTTTGCAGTTGCAGCATTTTTTGGACCTTGGCTAAAACATAAAACATATTATAGAAAACACTCATTTTTGAGAGCTACTCAGCTACACATCAGAAAGAAGACAAGTGCAAAAGTAGAGACAAAAGTCAGATCAACGTCTCTCTGATTCAGTAAGAAATGATTCACTTCACACTTAAGTAGCTAAGTAAGAGGCCATGGATTGTCCTCTATTTTCATGAGGTATTCCTAACATCACATCCCAACTACATTCTTAATGTTATCTCCATCCGTCCTCACTCATTCAATCCTGCCTACAGACAAACAGGCCATCGGGGGTGACTGTTAAGGACTGGGACACTAGAATAAGGAGCCAATTGAGATCAGAAAGCCGGGCAATGACTGCTAAAAAGAAATAGAAACAGTCACACAAGGAGTTAAAATCATAAATCATGACAGAACATTAGTGGAGATAAAATCCTTCAGTTGTATTCACAGTAAACCAAACAGTTTTTAACCTGGATCGGAGCATTGTCAGAGAAGAAGCCTGCTTCACATTTTCAGCCTCAACCGTGACGACATTGGACACGCTTCACCAGAGACCACCGGAGGAGGGCTGAGTCTGAGGGACCTGGCCACGCCTCCTCAGTTGATAAATAAATAATACAACATTAACTTAACCGGTTGGATATTTGTCAACCAAAGTAATATGTTAAAATGAACATTCTAGAAGTAAAAAATGGTTAAAACACATTAAAGCACAAATAAAACAGAAGAAACTCAACATGAAAGTATTTTTTACTAACTATACCAACATCGAAGAACCCTATACCAACATCGAAGAACCCATTACCTCCAGTCTTCGTTCTAAGCATCAATACAAGAGCAGAAAATGTTGTTTGAGTAATGCAAGCCCTAAACTTCAAGTATATTTTATCAGATGGCACAATTTCCAAAAGAAACATCTAAAGTGGATTTTCTGAAATAATATTATAGTCACAATTTGAACCGTAACTTTGAAAACACTTTCCCGGCGTCGTTCATGAGCCAACCCAATCAATCCTGCAGTGATCTTCAAATCTCCCGCTCCGAGGCATTTCCCTGTGGATACACAACAAGACAAATACTGCAGTACTGTGTTTGATGCCCGCTATGCTCTAAAGGTGGCCTGTTTAATGTCTCCTTATGGTGCCGTGATTTTCCCACCAATGAAAGAAGGATAAACATATACCACCTTAAAAGTTATGACACATCAAATTTCTTTCCATTGAATTTCAGCCCATCTGTCACCATTATGGCTTTTGTAAATAATCAGGGGCCCGTACAGCCAGCTCTGGTCGGGCCCCGTGGAGACCAGAGGAAAGACTGTGTTCATTTTGGGCATGTGTAAATACAGAGGAAATAGATTATATCACCAAACCGTGACTAAGCCCTTAATTTGACACATTTCCAGTTTGCCAAAAAATGAAGCAAAGAAAGTGAGAAGTGTTTTCAGTCCAGAAATTAAAAATGATTATATTGTTTGTCGTATTATACAGTGTGTGTGTCTGTGTGTGTGTGTTAGTCAGAAGATTGTTAGTTAAATCAAAGGGGACAACATGCAGTATTGACTTTTTGAGTTGCTTTCCCTCTTTTCACACACAGAAAGTTGTTTTTAAATGAGTTTCTGTGTTACAGGGTGATTTTACAGTGTTGCTCCGTTGTTTTGTCTGAAGGGAGAAATATGGTGATGTCGTGGCGACCAGCAGGAGGGGCATGTCGGTGAAGCTACCTCAATGCTCCTACCTCTGTCTATGACACACTCTTTGGCCTTCTGATGTCCCCTTCACAAAAGTACAGGTGGCCTTCTTCACAAATGCCCTGATTGAAATCCGTGTTTTATTCCTTGGTTTGTCGTTAAGGATTTGAGAATCCAAAAGGTTTCGTACCTTTTTTTAGTACTGCGGCCTGGTGTTACTTTACCTGTGAGATAGCTCGATGTTGTGAGTTCTGGCAACCCGGTTCACGGACTTTGTGATCCGGGTTGCCAGAACTTGAAATTACGAATATCTCGGCTGAACTACTGTTGTCAGGTAAAGAAATCTTGTAAAAGAGCATAATTTATTAATGCCTTTTGACGGTTTAGGGCCATTTAAGGATGACTTGACATGAAAATCTTATATATTGCTACTCTAACTTGGATGGAAGCATGTTATGTCTTTGTTGAAATGTGATGTCACAAAAGTATTTCCTGTGTAATAATTTACAATAAAGTATTGCCTCTTTCACCAGTTGAATATCATCATTTTGAAACATTACTATCAAACATACAGCTTGATGTTTTGATGTTTCCATGTCCACTCCTCCGCTTCGTTATCAGTTCCTCTAAATTCCTGCGTCTCGTCTTACCTTCAGTCGTTATCTGTCCTTTCATCTCTTCTCTTATTCCCGTTCCCTTGGTCCCGGTACCTCCTGCAGTAAACCCGCTGACCCAGCCCGCTCAGGTGAGGCCGTGCTGGGAGGCCTGAGACGGGACCAGCCCTGATTGGACTGGACGTACACAGTAAATCACTGGGGTTTGGACTGGGACCGGGGCACACCTCCTGTTCTCTTCTACATACCAGTGAAATAGAGCTGAGTCTGGCTGGATTGGTTACATGTGGTAGCACAGGTCAGGTGACCCGCTTTGACACAGCAACAAATGTATTATTACTCTTGTCAATCACTCAAATTGGCACTGTATGTTTTCAAAGCTGGGGTGCCTAACTTTTTTTGTTTGACTCTACTAAAATAGAAAGTATGTTTTTTTTATATATAGCTCCTTTCACAGACCGGAGTCACAAAGCACTTTACAATTATTGTGGGCATTGGTCTCTCACTCCACACAGAGATGGGAGCGAGGTTGCTAGTACAGGAGGAGCATGCCGGGCCTATTGTACATGTTTTTAGTGGTAGGGGAAACCGGAGCACCCGGAGGAAACCTATGCAGACACAGGGAGAGCATGCAAACGCCACTCAGAAAGGTCCTGTCCCAAATGGGATTCAAACCCAGGACCCAGGAGAATACATTTTATCTTTAATTTCGATTGTGTTACAAAACTTTCCGCTAACTTAGAAAATGTATCACTGAAGGCTGCTTTCAATTTCACTAAAATGATTTCTAAGGTTTGCAGATATTTGGTAATTACAAGTTTAAAAGCCTGTTTTCTTTTGAATTCCAAAAAAGTGGCACATAACAACAATCTTATAAACCTTAATTAGTGGTTTTGAGCCTCCATAAACATATACGCATGTTTTTAGAAGCAGAGTAAACCAACAGCTCCAGTGACGCCCCCTCTAACATAAATATCATCTATAATGAGCCACTTTAAGCCACAAAAACATACAAGAGATTTTAACGGCAGCGTAAATACAGGTTTGTTTTCTCAGTCACTTTGACACTTCTTCTGATCCGACTTTTGCTGATGGAGTCCAGACTTCCCCTTTAATCCTCCACACATTGCTGTTAAATGACTTTTAACGTATGGCGCACATAAGTCACAGAGGACTTAGTGGTGTTCCTCTTCAGTAAAGCCATATAAGCTCTTACGAGAGCACAGAGCCGGAGATAATAGACCCATGTTCACTTCTGATATATGTGCAGGATACATGAAAAACAAGTCAGCTGTGATTTAGGGAAGCCGGGGATGGAGAAGGAGATAACTGCAAATCTATCTTTGCTGTCTTATGGCTTTGACTCCGATATCCATCTCATGTCTGGCTAGATTAATTATACCAGAGAGAGAGAGACCAGAGAGAGCCCAGAGAGAGAGACCAGAGACCATTTGGACTTTGTTAACTCCCCAAAATAAGCTTATGTAGTTGTGGCTGGTGCTCTGTGGACTGGGTAGTAGCTCTGACTGCCACCCTCCCGACCCAGAATCAGATAAAGGGGAAGAAAATGGATGGCTGGATGAAGATAATGTACTAGATAATCTACTTTGTTTATCAAAAGTACAGTGCCTTGCGAAAGTATACCTTTCAACATTTCGCCACATTTCAGGCTTCAAACATAAAGATATAACATTTCAATTTTTTGTCATGAATCAACAACAAGTGGGACACAACCGTGAAGTGGAACGAAATTTATTGGATAATTTAAACTTTTTTAACAAATAAAAAACTGAAAAGTGGGGCGTGCAATATTATTCGGCCCCTTTACTTTCAGTGCAGCAAACTCAGTCCAGAAGTTCAGTGAGGATCTTTGAATGATCCAATGTTGTCCTAAATGACTGATGATGATAAATAGAATGCACCTGTGTGTAATCAAGTCTCCGTATAAATGCACCTGCTCTTTGATAGTCTCAAGGTTCTGTTTAAAGCGCAGAGAGAACCATGAAGACAAAGGAACACACCAGGCAGGTCCGAGATACTGTTGTGGAGAGGTTTAAAGCCGGATTTAGATACAAAAAGATTTCCCAAGCTTTAAACATCTGTTAAGCAATTATATTGAAATGGAAGGAGTATCAGACCACTGCAAATCTACCAAGACCCGGCCGTCCCTCCAAACTTTCATCTCAAACAAGGAGAAGACTGATCAGAGATGTAGCCAAGAGGCCCATGATCACTCTGGATGAACTGCAGATAAATACAGCTGAGGTGGGAGAGTCTGTCCATAGGACAACAATCAGCCGTGCACTGCACAAATCTGGCCTTTAGGGAAGAGTGGCAAGAAGAAAGCCATTTCTCAAAGATACTGTACCTGGCTTAGTGAACCATCAGTAGAAAGTGTAGACAGATAAAATCCATTCAAAGCAAGTACATAGACACTGCCTTTTCACATTTTAGACGTGAGACTTGTTTCGAGTCTGAATCTGGTGCTAAACATTTATAGCTTTAAACTTCAACATGCAGGTCACAGGGTAAGAGGCCCATTAACCTGAACAGTGTTACATTACTCCTGCAAAATACTGTATCGTAATAATGTCAGATATGGACGCCGGCAGTAAAACTTCAGGAGGAACCTTTAACTCACATGTTTTTTTCAACACAAGTCATTATGACCTGAAGAGTCTCTGAAAGTGGCCAGACTCAGACTTTAACATTTTAGTTTTTCTACATTTAAATACAGTGTCCCTACAGTGACACTTCTGCCTTGATGACAGTACTTTCCGGGCTATAAGCGATTAGTTTTGTCTGGTTGTTTCAATCCTGCGGCCTATATAGCCATGCTTTTGAATGCACTGGAAACGGCAGAAAGTCCTAAGTAGCTCTGAAACAGTTGATGTTTTATGATTTACAATTGTCATTATTCTTGTTTTTTTTCCTTCTACCTGAGATATTGCTGCAGTACAGTGTTCATGGTTTGGCACTGGTCCAGTCTGGAGCAGAGAGGATTCATGGTCTGAAACATGCAGAGAAAAAACAATGGAGGAATGCTAACTTTTTGAAAAATCCTAACAAAGCATTCAGCATCTCACTGTGGACAAGAGCAGAGACAAAATGGTCCGAACCAAGCGGCTCCACCTCTTTTGACCTAAAGTGCTGTAGCATTTTAATATTATTGTTAGCTACTTTTAGAATCATCCATTTATTTTTTTTGTCTGTATGGATGGATGTGTTTCTGCTTCTACACCTGAATTACTCCTACGGGGATCAATAAAGTATCTATCTATTTTTATGATGCAATATTTACTATTAGTTACAAAATACATGTATCTATTTCTATTTTGTTGGAGGAACAGATTTGGACACAGCTGTTGATCTCTAGAGCTGATAACGTGGCACGCGTTGCCGCTTCCTGGTGTTTATGTGAACAACAGAGAGTCGATAGAAGCGAGTGCTGGGACTTGGGGTCACAGGACTTATATTTATGTGAATAGTGTGGTCAGAGCAGAGTTTATGGACTTTTTGACTCCATGAAGCACATCTATCGTCAAAATAGACTGGATTTACCAGAGTTCTTTGATAATCACGAGTCAACAGTGCCTTTGTTAAATCCAGTTGTGTCCAGTTCAACAGTTGTCTATTCCCTAATGGTTTGGCTTCAAGAAATGCTGGTTAACCCTTTAATGGTTTCCTCAACCCTTTGGTGGATCACTTTTAACTACTTGAAGCTTGGAACTATATCTCATTGGAACTAATATCAAACTGTGTCTTAAAAAAATTAAAATAAAAAAATAAACAATTGCTTATTTCAAGAGGAGAACATTAAAGAGTTAAGTGTTGTTTCCTGCACTTTATAATTTGCTTTTATTCTGCACTTTTTACCTTGTTATATGCGCATACTCATCTTGTGCACACTAGTGACTTTTAGAAAATATATCCAATCTGGTTTTACTGCAAATGGCGACTATATGGATCTAAATCTGTATTGACAATTCGGCGAGCACAAGCCTGTTTTGCCTCTCCACCAGCTTGCCTCACTGGCCCTAAGTATTTTATATTTATGTAGACGATTTGAAAAAGCCGTTGTTCCACTTCCTAAAGTCTTAATCCGGTTAGAAAGGCTCTGCACGAGAGTGAGGACAGCTGCTTGAGGTGCACCACAGCTCCACTCAAATATAAAAACACCGCACACAAACGGAGACAGAGAGGGCGGCCGACTCCAGGGGACAAGCAGATTACTCATGCAGAGCCCCTAATCCTCAGACCTCCTCAAAGTCCAGCACAGACCTGCATACAGCTGGACACAAGGCTCAGACACAATGTGGGGACTTCGGCTGATACTTGTGGCTCTCAGTCCTGATCTTGATAACGATATTTCAACATTCAATTCATTGTCCTGCTCCCTTTCTGTCAGGGGCAAGGACTCCCCTAAAAGAAATCTCAATGGGACTTGGTTAAATAAAGGTCTATCAATAAATAATTTCAGGGGTATGGCTTTATCTTAAGACTTTAAAAAGTAACAATAATTCAAAATCTATTTAAATAAACCTATTTTACTTTCATTTGAACAACTACTTAAAGCTGGGGTACCTACATTATTATTATCTTGTTAGTCACAACAGAAAGTGTTTTGTAAAACTTATATTTTTTGAACAAATCAGACCAATATTGATCAAAGATGTGATAGGGGCCAAACATACAAACTTGAGAAAACTAGTGACAAAGCAAACACTATTAGAGCCAAGAACTAGTAACATTGATTTTTTTTTATACATAGTCCTGTCTTTTGTGGTTTGAAAGTTAGGTTAGGTACCCCAGCTTTAAGACTGTAATGTTAGTATCCCTGCATGCAATGGACTTTGAAGCATCAATGCTCTTACACTGCCATTTTCACCGAAAGTAAGTCATGTTTATGTATATAGCACATTTTACAGCACACTATACAATGCTCAGAGTTCAGATATTTGTTCCATTCCCTCCCCTCACGGTTGATGACCTGTTTTTTGTATGTCAGTATGTCTTCTTGGACCTTCTTGATCCGTAAGAAGCAGGCAATTGTCCCAGACCGTGAAATAGATGGAATATTAGACAGTACAGACCTTTCATCCTCCTCCTTTTCATCTCCTTTCATCCTACTTCTGTTCTTCTTTCATGGCATGTATTTCTCTTGTACTTGCTGGATTGTTGTGGTAACTTGTTGCAGTACCATGAAAACAAGGAGAAAAAACTTAAACGGACAAAGATTTTAAAACGGAAAACACCACTGGACCTGGAAAACCAAAACAAAATTGTTCACCTCAGCTGTATGTAAATATCTGGCCAAAAGGGGTACTGCAACCTCTCCCACTCTCCCTGACTCAGGTTGCCAGATATGCAGACTAATCCAGATAGCTATAGGACCATAGCTGGAGAGACAAGAGTTTTGTCAAGAACAAATCTATAACCAACAACTTTTTCACAAAGGCCTCGATATTCCTTGTTTTGTTGTTAATCCTAACGAGACCATTTTCAGTTCTGCGGCCTGACATGTCACGTACTTTACCAGTGAGATTAGCCGACGCGGTGAGTTCTGGTAACCCGGATCACAGACTATCTGATTGGTAAAATATCTTGGCTAAACTACTGTTATCAGTCAAAGAAGTATTCGAAAAGACCATGGTTTATTAATGCCTTTTGAAAATCTTACATATTGCTACTTTAAGCTTTAAATTGCCGTACTTACAAGCTGATAATTCAACTTAAGTAGAAGCTCCACAAAAGCAGCGTTCTTCACACCAGGAAAAGCCCCCAGCTGAATGTTGCAGCGCTCTCCCAGTGGCCGTAACTAAGACGAGGTCGCGGGCTCAAAGGTTAAACCCACACTGGCTCCTGCTGGGAGATTTGGTTTCCTAATGTGTTTCTATGTGTCTGTCCCGCTGACCACCGCCTCAATATCCCGAGTGTTCTGGTATGTTTGCTGTTCCTCTCCAGCGTTCTGTGTGCATTCCAACACGCCTTTCGATCTGCAATAATGCTTTTGTAGCGTCTTTTCAAGTCCGGTAAAAGACTTCAGAAACAAGCGGTCGGACTTCAAACACTCAAAAACAAAAGGTGCACTACGCAACTGTACTTCCTTTAAGTGTTGAGTGTTAAGTGTTGTTATTTTGTCTGGAATGTTCCACAGTTGGGTATTAAACCTTTCCATGGATATTATTAATAGTAGTAGTTTTATTCGAGCAGTTTTACAATGCATTTTTTACAGGTATATATAATTTCAAGATAGAAAGCTCAAAAGAAGAAGGCAGAAATCATGTCCTTTCCCCTGTTATCTATACTACATTCAAGGGACTGCAAAAAGATTCAGATTCACCGCAATAATACATGTAAATATTTTTGTTTTGTTTAATAATACCATGAAGTGCGGTGCATTGAGAGCTGGATTCAGCCCCTCTGTGTCTGGAATCTTTTCTGTGTAGTGCATAAAAAAACGAGGCTTCATGGACATATCGGAGGGAGAATCCTTTCACCCAACAGACCCACACCACGTCTCATTCTCCATTTGTCAGTGCAGCTGTAGTGAGGACACAATAGGAAAATACCAAACCAAAGATAATTATTGTTGAGGTAATTTCTCAAACTGACCTCAGCTCTACAATTCGGTGTCTTAGCAATACCGATTTATACTACTTCCTCTTGCAAACTAACCCAGCAGCTTGTATTTGTCTTTGTGTTGCCTTTAGTCCTTTTGCCACATGTTGTCCTGTATCTATGGATTCACACTGTGTCATTCATGCATCATATATTTCTACTGTCCCATTCCCCATATCAGGAATAAAACCATGTCCTGACCAAGATCAGACTTCCCCTCCAGTCTTCACATGAGCATAGATGAACAGGAGTGGGGCTACTTTCAAAGGATTACTGCTCTGAGCCCCAAAGAAAAGACCAGATCCAAGACCTCTTCCACCAGATTATCTTTCTGCCCCACATGAACTTTGGCCCAAGTGGTTTTAAATCTGCCCGACAGGTGAGAGTTTACGACAACACTCAGATTATGTTGTTTCGAGAAAATCGCTTTTGTTAATCTCTGTCCGGCTGCTGTAGGTGGTCCGATGTGTCCCATCAAGTCGGTGTCCTGGGAATATGTTATTTGTGTGTGATTTGGGTTATCCAGAAATGACAAAAAATAGCCTCAAATATTCTCAAGTTTGGTATACCACAGTTTTGAGTAGTCGTTACTTAAAGATGGAGTATACCTAACTTTCAATCCCCCGCAAAAACTGTTACTATGTAATAAAATCCATCCAAGTAGTTCCAGGTATATTACTGGTTCTATCACTATAGTTTTCACGTTCATTTGTCTTTTGATCAGCTTCTTCAGACAGAAAAGTGAAAAAGAGAGGACCACAATTTCTCAAATCCGCTCTCAGCCCAGCACCCGGGGCTCAGGGCTCTTTCCTACAAGTACAAGGTAAAAGACTGAAAATGTGGTCAGATTAATTTACAACATTTTACTTTTACAAGACTCTCTCAACAGGTATGATCAGTGAAAAATAAAATACCCCTTGGTAAAGTATATAGCATTAATCCCTTGAGTCCTGTGCGTACAACAGCGCACAGTACAGTGGGTCTCTAAACTATGATGTCATGTGAATAATATTAGGTCCAAATAGTCCCGTGTTAACCAGAGGAACACAGAGCAGCTGCCACAGAGGAAGTGGATGTTTCCTGTCACATCACTAATGGCCTGATTGTGGGATGCAGACGTCTGAGCGGCCATCTTTAAAAGCCCAAAGAAGACCGATTATTATTTTGTTCTAAAACAACTGAAACTGAGGTATCGTCCATATGTGTTCTCAAAAATGGAGGAAACACTACCTTCAAGGAAATGGCCACCTGCGTGATTTCACTGGAATAAAAAGTCAAAATAGAGAAATTAATTCTTCATCAGATTTGCCTCATGGTTACTTTAATATTCATGCCCTGTGAACCACCCTCCAGCTCTCCTTTCTTCACAATTGTTTTGCTTCTTGCTCTTTTGTCTCCCAGACCTCCTGTTTCTCCTCCAGAAATCCGTCCCTGCCCATGTCTGAATGCATTCATTTAAGCGGCATTTGCATAAGAGAAGTCTGTCTTGAGTTGAACTCCCTTTGGAGTTGATCCGAGACGGTTATTAATGATTAAACAGTGATTATGGCTGCGCCCGCCTTTTGACTTTGTTCTCCTGATGTTGCATGAATAAAAGACTGATCTAAGGTGTCGGCTCCGTGGGAGAATATAAATGCTGACCTTGATAAGATTCAAATTGTGCTCAGAACAGATCCAAAAGTTCAGTCACCACCTGTGTCTGAATAGTAAAGCAAATATTTTAAGAAGAGAGAAAGGCACATATCACTTTCTGTGCATCAATTAGTCATGAAAGACCAGTGGGAAATGTCAATATTGGCTTGTTTGTGTCATGGTTTTGGTTTATTTCCACTTTTATTTTGAAATGTGTTAACCCCTGTGTCTTTCCAGTTGTACTTCCTGTTTCCTGATTCCCTGCCCCGCCCTCCTGTCTATCACCTGTGTCTTGTTAGTCTTGTATTTAAGCCACTTGTATTCCTGTTTGGTCATTGTCTTTCCTAAGCGGTTTTACTTAGACTTAGACAGACTTCGTTGATCCACAAGGGAAATTGTGTTGTCACAGTAGCTTGCATATAGGCTGGTCGTACCACACCATAGTACAAATCACATTTGGTACTAAGGTCTGGAGGTGCTCCATTGACTCCGTGAACAGGTGGGAGGGGTTAACTCCTTTTACAGATTTAAACGATTGGATCTGAGTTTACCATGACGTGTGTAGTGCGCCAGCGTAAGACGTTAGCATTTAGCATTTAGCCTAGCCATCTCCTTTGCCGCTAACAAAGCCCGTGGGGAGTAGCGCCACAAATTTTTCCAGGGACTACATTTGCTAAACATTCCTCACCGCAAACACTCTCATTCCGCGCTCTCTGATTCATCGGTTGAAATTCAACCGATTGTAATCGCTAACCCAGGGACCAGACCCAGACGTTACATGCAGTGAAATGATGATTGAGTGGAGTGT
Organism: Knipowitschia caucasica; assembly: GCA_964034765.1. Classification (NCBI taxonomy): domain Eukaryota; kingdom Metazoa; phylum Chordata; class Actinopteri; order Gobiiformes; family Gobiidae; genus Knipowitschia; species Knipowitschia caucasica. The sequence continues at coordinate 8,557,610 of OZ035827.1, read as the reverse complement.
ACGGATGGCTAAGGCCAGGCTAGCTTGCATATAATCCACAATAAAACTAACAATGAAGTACCCATTTGAAAATAAAAATAATAATAATAAGATAAAATTGTAAGAATAGAGTAATCTGGATATAGATGCTCAGTAACATTCATATCTGTGAAAATGTACACATTTACAGTATAAAAGAATAACTCCCGTCTCCAGTCCCTCTTCGGTTACTTTTTGTATTTTCACTGGATTTCCACAAGATTGATCAGTTAAGCCTGCATACTCATTATCATTTAAGTATTCATGACTTTTAATTTCTGTCTATATATGAGTTGACATCAGTGGCTCTTTGTGCTCATGTGTGTGTGTTGCCCTGTTCCCCTTTGGCCTCTCTGGTGTGTGCAGATTCTTGGCTGTTGCCTCAGCGATAAGAGGCTGTGTCTGTAAACTGGTGTTGGTCCGTGACACCAATCTCTCTGAGTATGTGTCGAAACAATATCCATCATCTCCTGTGAGTAACCAGACACTTGCAGCCTGCAGAGGCAAAGTCAAATATCACAGATCATCACTTCTGCACAAACATTCTATGTTAAAACGGTGTACATTTGGGTTGATCATGGAACACAACAGTCAAATCAGAAAATACACAGTAAAAGCAGATGTAGCCATGAGTTTGATTCTTGCTATGAATTCATTGCCACTTTCATGTAAAGAAGTATTGATATTGTCTCATTCCTAATATGAAACTGTTTTTTTTTTTAAACTGCTGCAAAAATGTCTCTTGTTGCACATGACCAAACAATAGACGGGATTTTAGGAGTGGACTGACCGAATGCTTATGTCACCCATAGTGTTTTTATTTTTTTTTTATTTTTTATTTTTTTTTTTTTATTAAATCAACATAAAAACACAAGATACACTTACAATTAGTGCTCCATTCCAAAACCCTCCCACCCTCACCCCCATTCACACTCATTCACACTCATTCACACAAACGGGTTGTTTCCTTACCATATTAACATTCTGGTTCCTACAATATATATCAATGCAGTCTGCACGGGATGAAGTCCGTGAGGCACTGCCCTAAACCAGTGCCTTTCGGAAACCACATCCACCGCAATAGGGTTGTGTGTGCTGCTGGTCCACTTTTAGTGGTCACCCATAGTGTTTGCCGATTGCGAAAGAAGCCGATTTGAACAATAGCTAGCTGGAGCTAATTTCCTTATACAGTATGAGGTATTTACTCCAACAATGTTAGCTTTGTGCTTTAACAATAGCACACGTTTTGCAAGCAAGGCAAGCTGGAGTTTCTCTCATGGATGACAATGTCTGATTGATCAAACCTTCTTGTCTTTGTTATTCCAGACACAAGACCTATCATTAAACAACCCCCAGGATCACCAGAAGAGCTGCATTTTTGATTTTATTTGAATGTGTACTTTATTCATAACCGTAGGAAAATTCCTCCTCTGCATTTGACCCATCCTGATGCCACTAGGGCGTCTCAACCTGGCACAGCGCCCGGGAACCCATCGGTTTAATGGTAGAGAACATGCAAACTCCACTCAGAAAGACGCTGTTCCGACTGGGATTCAAACCCAGGACCTTTTTGCTGAGAAGTGAGAGTGCTGACCCTAGCCCTAACCCAAAATGATGACATACATGCTGTTTCACAATCATGGGGTGACACAAACAGTTAGTGAGCTGGATAAGTTTACTAATGCAAGCCAATAGGAGCCAGAGTGAGTTGGAGCAAAACTTCTTCCATGAACACATCCCTTTTGTGCTTCATTGAGCTCGGTCCATACATTCTTTGGGCCACACATTGGGACAAAGATGATGTTAGTTTGTGGTGTGACAAGACTCTGATTCTGCTCTAATGGATGTCTTCACTTCAGTGTCAAAGTTCAAACCCAGAGTAGGATCATTGGACCATCAACGCAAACTTAAACATACACACACATGTTTGCTCTTACAAGCTCACAGCTGTGCTCCGAGTAACACACAATACCACAATTATCTTAACCTAAAGCCCAATTTGATCCAATAGCTCTGAATTGGTCTGAGCAAATTATTGTATCCCCCTGATGAGTCAAATTCAGCAAGCGTTTTTGAAATTCCATTCATTGAGCGGAAGCAATTTAAGCACCACTGTAAGAGAGAGTTCCTCTTTCTATTTCGTTTATTTTTTCCCAAAACTTGTTACTTTATGCAGATTTACTTTTTTGAGTGTAAAAGCTTCTGTTTCAGCCCTGGAATAGTATGATATGATGACGTTAAACTCTTTTTCAACAAAAGTAGTAGATTCAGTTTAATTTTATTTCCCATTTGCAGTCAAATTAGAAATACATGACCAGTGTCCATGCATAAAACAAGCCAAAAGCCATCCTCTTCCCCTTAATCCATTTCTGGGTCAGAGCTGCACACAGTTCACAGAGCACCAGCCCCTCCTGCAGGTGGTGAGTCCACAGGAGCCTTGATCTTTCAACAGGGGCTTCAGGCAAAGTGGGGTTAAGTGTTTTGCCCAAGGACACAACGGCAGCCGTCGTCAGTGGGAGACGTATAGTAGGTCTTGTGGTGGGCTTGAACCCATGACCTTCAGGCTCTAAGGTCAATGTTCTACCAACTGAGCCATTGTCGCCCTTTGTAAAAGAAAAAAAAGTACGGAAATGGATTTTTAGTTTTTTTAAAAAGCTAAAAATCCAGGAATACCCATAAATGTCAGTTTTATCATTTAAAATAAAAGGACATTCTTAGCAATCACATACATATTGAAAATGTGGGGAAAAATTGAAAAGTTACTGGCTGATGGTAGCGTAGGGATAAGGCAGGCCCTTGATGCTTTTTTATTATTCTACTGAAGATTTAAATTTAGCTTTTCAACTTTTCATTTTTGATTTCATGAATGTTTCAATGGATTTCATGTGATTTTTTTAGTAAAGCACATTTTGGTTGCCTTGAGTGTTGTAAAGGGCTCTAGAAATAAAAATGGATGGTTTGATTGAACATGAAATGACATCTCACTGTTATTTATAATTGCAAAACATTCTAATATATCATTTCTTCTGAAAGCCAAAAACGACAACTTCGTGTTAATCCAAAGGGCTCAGAAACAACATATGCGTTTGGTGATATTTCGGACAATCTTCAGCAGGGGTCTCTAACCTGTGGCTCGGTAGCTACAGTAGCCTGCCAGCTCCTTTCAGATAGCTCCCCAAAGGATTTAGAATTTAACAAATGATCTTGAATGAATGCATTTTGAGTCGTCACACATCTATCATAAGTATAGATATAGGGTTTTATTGTTTTGTCGTAATTATTACACAGATCTTTTATTACGACTGCAAAAAGGAGTAGCTCTCTGCCTGTTTGTTGCATAAAAGTAGCTCTCCGATTGAAAGGGGTTGGAGACTCCTGATCTACAGCAGTGAAAAGGATGAAGTGCACGGTCTGAGGCGCAAATTATGAAATGGGTTTGCAAAAAGTGCGCCGAGTTAAGACCTTAATCCGGACCCTTCACGTCTTCATAGTCCTCAGCCCCAAAAGTTGATCCTAGTTCTCCACTAAAGACATATTTCTCTGAGTTAGAACTCTTGACCTTCTTCACCGTCAGATCCTCCTGAGACATGTCCTGTTCCGATCTATCAGCCATAGTGATTTAAAAACGCAGCAGCAGGTGGAGAGGATTACTATGCCAAAACAAATATTCCATATCTATCTTATGATGTATCTTGTGATTTCTAGCGTATTCTTTGTGTATATATGATTGTTAGATTAGGAAATCGCGTTATTAATCCTGGAGGAAATTCTTGAGCTAGTGGGAGCCATGGAAAAACAATGTGTATGTGTGTGTAAATGTGACAAAGTCTATGGTAATCTACGAAAACAATGGAAAACTCCTTCAGTGCAGTGTTCAGTGCTAGTGTCATGGTTTACGTTTATTTCCATATTTTTTTATTTTTTTTGTAATTTGTTAACCCTGTGTTCGTTGCACTTCCTGTTGTGTGATGACCTTCCCTGTCCTCTTTCGTATCATATGTATCTCTTTAGTCGTCAGTGTATATAAAACCCCATCTTTGTCATTTCACATCTGTTTTAATTCTTGTCCTCCGTCCCAGTTCGGTCACTTTTTGAGTTGTTTTTCCTCTGGATTTTGTTTTGTTGTAAAAGTAAAACAATGAAAGATGTTGCGGTTCTGCAGTTTGGGTCATTCTCCTTTTGCCTCCATGAAAAGTAGTTTATCATCACTATCTTTTGTCCAGATTTTGGCCAATTTTAAAATCCGTGAGACGAAAATTGAAGCTGACAGCCATAAGGCCGTGTGTCGTGTGGGTTCATACATCCACGTCCTGAGGCTGGCATCAGTTGTGCGATCATTAATTCAGTGTGTTAGACCTAAATACCACCGAATAGTTTCCAACGTCTTTTGGTCACTTGCCTCAGGACAGAAGGATGTGATATCATGGTTTCATCGGAAATTGATACCGTTCACAGAATACATTTCAAAAGTGTGTGGAAAGTAACTAAAGGTATATAGTTTTAAAGCCGGGGTATGTAACTATTTTTCAAGTCATAAATACTGCACTTTTTTGTCCCATTAAAATGTACATTAAAATGTTGTGAACAAACCAGACCACAACACGCTGTCTTTACCTCATTATGGAATATGTTTTATTTTATATACCTGCGAAAAAGAGCCTTGCGAGTCACTGTTTTACTCTTGAGGCTGAGAGCTAATTGGCTGAGTGAGGAGGTCCTGTCTTTTTGGCTTTTCTGCCTGCAAGCTGATCTAAAGTTGTGGAAGTGGCCAAAAATACATGGATCGGAAAACAAGTGAACTAGTTCTATACTTCAGGGGCGTCAGTAGCCCAGTTGGTAGAGCTGGAAGGTTCGAGCCCATCACAGGACCTACTCCAACTGCTCCCACTTATGTCTGCTGCCGTTGTGTCCTTGGGCAAGACACTTAATCCCTCATTGCCTGAAGTCCCTGCTGAAACACCAAGGCTGTGGCACCACTGATGTACTAGCCATCTTCCTGTAGACTCACCACCTAGAGGATCAACGAGAGACCGTGCTTTGAGCATTGTGTTGCAGCTCTCATTGCCACCCCCTGACCCAGAAATGGACAAATAAAGGACTGAAAATGAATGAAGAACTGCTTTAATAATAATAATGCATTGGTTTTATAGCACTTTTTTAGACACTCAAACACGCTTCCCATGTGATTATTCATTCTTTGGGGCACACTAACAGAAGCGAGGCAACCAGTATGTGCCATCGGCCCCTCCAACCTCCACCAGCAGTTCACTCACACACCAGACTCATTCTAGGCAATGTGGGTGCAGTGTCTTGCCTAAGGACACAACACTTTGGCAGCCCCACTGTGGCCCCTGTGCTTTTCCCAGAGGTCTCCCATCACATTACAAACCAGGCCTTGCCCTTCTTAGCTTAGGAGGCTTAGAAAACTAGTTAGAAGCACTTTTTATTCCTCACTTGTTTAAAATGTATGTACTCCATCTTTAATTTCAAATGTGCCTGGAAACAACAAAACAATTAATATGTAGTTTTGTAATGGTAAATCAAGTAAACCAATGTTTGTATTACTGTTTCTATTAACAGAACTTTTACCAACTTCTACAATTGTATTTCTCTCCCACATTCAGCTGAACCCAAACAAACACTTGGCTTTTATTTCACAATGTTTATGTAAATTCTGTGAGAGCTTAAGGCACTGTTTGGACAAATCTCTGCCTCTTGACCATTTGAGATGAGGAAATATAACCTGCCAGAGAGCCGTGTGGCCCGGAGCTGCTGCTGGGTTCACTTCTATGGAAAAAGTGTGATTTTCCCTGTGACCTGTTTACACGCACACCTGTTGTGCGTGTAAACAGGTCACAGGGAAAATCACACTTTTTCACCATGATCATTTTCTCTTTCTGGGGTCATCAGGTTATTGTCGAAATAAATTACATTGTATAAATGTGAAATGAATCCATCTTCTCTGTTTCCAAAATAAAAATCAGATCAAATTTGGTTATTAGGATTGTTATTAGGAATGGGGCTTTTGAGGGTCCTATGCAGAAGATCATTAGTGGGACTTGGGCATATTGATTTATTTTTTAGAGTAGTATATGAATACATACTGCTTCTCCATGTTGAGAGGAACCAGTTGAGGTGGTTTGGAGATTTGATCAGATGCTTCCCTGGGGAGTTGTTGCCGCCATGTCATGGTTTAGGTTCATTTTCTGTCTTATTTTGAAATGTGTTACTCTCAGTGTCTTGTACTTCCTGTTGTCTGATTACCTGTCCCGCCCTCATGTGTATCACCTGTGTGTCGTTAGTCTTGTATTTAGCCCTGTGTGTTCCTTCACTCCCTGTTCCGTCATTGTCAGTCATCGTCTGTTTCAGTTTTTGGATTTGTTTTATCTTTCATTAAAGGAATAGGCCACCGTTTTTACATACTGACACATGTTCTTACCTTACCTTCGACTAGTGATGGCAATATGAAGCCCCATGAAGCCTTGAGGGATCGCAGCCTATTACTCGGCCCATGAGTCGAAGGCTCGAGGTGAATCATGCTCCACTACGCCATCATGTGGACAAAGAAATGTAATACATGCCAAGGGCCTATAACAAATGGTAGGGTCTGAACATAGGCTGAAAGAATACAGCCAATGATGTGGAGACAGTTGTTATGTAAAATGTGCTTGTGTTACTTTGTTTATGTAAGTGCTTATGCAACTATTGACAGGAGTTGAAAAACAAACAATACAGTTATTCATTTTTATTCAAAAATAATAATTTTTCAAGAGTATTTGGACTCGATTTCTTTTTTTGCACAGTATTTCACCTGCAATTGAAAAAACTATTATTCAAACGTATTTATAACAGAGAAAAGTGAGCAAGAGAAATTATGTGTTGTCATATTTGTGTAATCTATTATTACAGAATTATTGATATGCCTTACCTTATTAGGTGAGATCTGCTCAAAGTGCTCCCAAACTGGAGAAAATCTTCTCTTTCTTGCTGGTTCCATCGCAAAAAAGAAGCTCAAATAGGATGCCAAATGAGAAGCGCAATAACCCAAAAACACACAAAGTGATGAAGGGGAATCCATTGTGTTCACTCGTCCCTTTTATTTCGAATCGCGCTCCAAACCAACGAATCATTTCCTGAATCAGTCACGTGGTACGGCCGTTCGCGAGGCTTCGAACGTCATCACACACGTGACCAATACACGCCTCGACCCACACTTCAAAAGAAACGCCCCCAGATTACTTGGCCCGCTCAGCACATCACTACCTTCGACTAGTTGATATGTACCTGTCTGGTCTTTGTCCGTGCGCTCTGTCATGCAAATGGAGCACAAATATAGTCTCTTCCACAGACTGTATAGTTCCAAATCAGCTCCCGTTAGAAGCGACCAAACTCTTCTACGTTTTCCCTATTTAAATACAGTTACGTGACGTGTTACACTACAAAGTCGATTTTCTCAGGGGTACTAACTCCCAAGACTTCTCTCCCGCTCACTTCCGTCAATAGAAACAGCGTGAGCGGGAGAGAAGTCTTTAGGAGTTAGTGCGCGGACGTAGCGCTCCCCGTATTACTACGCCTCACAATATAGTGCCCCTTTATATCTGCTGAGAAAATCGACATGTTACATTTCTGTGTTACTATACTTTGTAGTGTAACACGTCACGTAACTGTATTTAAATAGGGAACACGTGGAAGAGTTTGGTACCTTCTAACGAGAGCTGATTTGGTACTATACAGTATGTGGAAGAGGCTGCGTTTGTGCTCCGTTTGCATGACAGAGTGCACGGACAAAGACCAGGTACGGTGTCATTAATATATTAACTTTTTTTAATAACTTGTTGTCAATCAACGGACATTGTTATTAATATATATATATATATATGTAAATCATTTAAAAATAATTATAATAATAATAAAAAAGAAACATATATTTAAAAAAAGAAGCCCGAGCCCGGCACGAACCCGACAGCTGAGCGCCAAATGAGGCCCGAGCCCGGCCCAAACTCAGGTCGGGCCTCGGGCCTGCTCGGGCTCGGGCTGAAAAGCGAAACTCTAATGAGGATGTGGATAAAAGTCCAGCGGTGGAGCAGCGAGAGCCAAATGTTGTGTGTATATTCCTAATTGTTTTTCTATGATCAGTTTTGTGGCCATCGTGTATCGAATGTTTTTTTTTTTGCCAACAATATTTTTTATTGAATTTTGATTTTCAAAAAAACAAAAAAACAAATACAAACACAAACAATAAAACAAAATCAATTACATACATTAATCAGGAATATGGTTTTTATACATTATCACTTGGGGATCTATTCAAATTTAATTAAAAATAGTCTAGCATTTTGGTGTAGCAGAGTATTTTAGGGCAGCAGAGTAAAAAAAACAAAAAACAACAAAAAAAACAATTTAATTGTGTTCAGTCTCTTCCATCATATTTGTTAAATCCGTTGTTGCAATATACTTGATGAATGGGTCCCAGATTTTGCCGAATTGATCTTGTTTATGTTTGATTGTATATGTGATCTTTTCCAAAGGGAGTGTTGTAGATAATTCAGAAAGCCATCGTCCTATATTTGGCCTTTTAATGTCTTTCCAACAGAGTGCTATCAATCTCTTTGCTAACAATATAGCAACATTTATGAAGGCCTTGTGACTCTCTCTGAGTCATGCTTCTGCATATGATCCTAAAATAACAAATTTTGGTGCAAATGTAATTTGGACACTCAGAATATTTTGAACCTGACCCGCAACTTCCTGCCAAAACTTTTGTATTTCTGGACATTGCCAAAGACAATGGAAGAGAGTACCCTTTTCCACTTTGCATTTAGTGCATGTGTCTGGAATGGCACAATTATATTTGTTTAATTTTTCTGGTGTTATATATGTTCTCATCAACCAATTGTACTGCAGTAGTTTTAGACGTGTATTGGTTGTTTTAGACTGTGCATGTCTACATGCTTCCTGCCATTCTTCTATTGAAACATCAACACCAAAGTCCTCTCTCCAAGCCTCCAGCCTTGTAACAGATGTTTCAGTACTTCCCTCCATCAGGGAGTTATAGAACCTAGAAATTAGCCCCTTTGCCATGCTATCCATGTTCATCATTTTTTCTATGGTAGACAATGCAGGGATAGATAATTGTTGATATTGTTGTGCTCTTATGAAGTTTCTTAACTGCAGATATTTGAAGAAATGATTTTGAGGAATGTTAAATGTATTAACCAATTCTTGAAACTTCATCAATACCTTTTGTTCATTGTAAAGATCCCCAATTTTTTCCAGCCCCTTTTTGGCCCAGGACTTGAATCCCCCATCTGCCTTTCCAGGAGAGAAAGCATGGTTGCCCCATATCGGGCTGAAAACCGAGAGAGAGGACAAATCATCCAAATGTTTTTTAACTTTACACCACACTGCAATCATATTCTTCACAATAGGACTTTTTGTTTTCTTTTTCAGGAGTGATAACTTTGCAGAGTACATATAAAGAGGAAGGGGCAAATCAAGTTCTGTCTCCTCCATTTTTTCCCAGACAGGAGAATCATTATCTGTGAAATAAAACAACAATGTTCGTAGTTGTGTGGCCCAGAAGTAAAACGTTGGGTTAGGACATTTAAGGCCTCCTCTTTCAAACGGCAAGTAGAGTAAAGACAAGCGTGTCCTGGGACGTCTGTTATTCCATAAAAAACGAATAAAGAGTGTTTTAAGCTGAGTGAATAGGTTGGTCGGAGGAAGGAGTGGAAGGTTTTGAAAAATATACAGGAGTTTAGGCATTACATTCATTTTAAGAACATTTATTTTACCTATAAGAGACATGGGTATACTTTTCCACCTGTCTAGCAATTCTGTAATTTCTTGTAGTAGTGGTTCATAATTACAAGCTATAATATTTTTGAGTTGAGGGACAATACGAATACCCAAATATGTAAAACAGTCAACAATTTTAAATTGGTTTGCTATTAAGGGAGGGCTTGCATGGTCGGCAGCATTTAAAAACATTATAGCCGATTTGGACTTGTTCTATTTGTACCCAGAAACTTTACCAAAGATGTTTATCAGTTTTAGCAGTTCAGGAATGGATGTGTCAACTTTTTTAAGAAATAAGATCACATCGTCTGCAAAAAGAGCCAGACGGTGTTCCTGTTGTCCTATCGTGATTCCTGAGATATTAATATTTGATCTAACAGCTATTGCCAGGGGTTCTATAGCTAAAAGAAACAGCAGAGGCGATAATGGATCTCCTTGCCTACAGCCCCGGCGTATATCAATTTGTTTGGAAATGTTCCGATTAGTCATTATTTCAGCATATGGTTGTGTATAAAGTAATTTAATCCATTTATTAAAGTTATCCCCAAAACCAAAACGTGAAAGAATTTCAAACAGATAAGACCATTCGACCCTGTCAAATGCTTTTTCAGCATCTAAGGACAATATTGCTGTGTCCACTGATCCTTTTTCAAAATGAATTATATTCAAAAGTCTCCTGACATTATGGAACCCTTGTCTATTTTGTACAAAGCCATTTTGATCATTATGTATAATACTTGGAATTATTCTCTCTAATCTCTTGGCAAATATTTTACTCAAAATTTTTAAGTCTACATTTAAGAGACTAATGGGTCTAAGGTTTTCACATCTATTATTTAATTTACCTGGTTTTGGTAACAATGTTATTAGAGCCCCTCTCAAGGTAGTGGGTAGGATTCCACTGTGAAATGACTCTTGGTACATATCTAGTAATGGTTGAATCAATTTGATTTTGAATAATTTATAAATTTCTACAGGTATCCCGTCAGGACCAGGGGTCTTCCCACCTTTAATGCTCTCAATGGCTATGGATATTTCATTTAGGGTTATGTCTTTGTCCAATTCCTTCTTAATTTCTTCTGTAATTTTTGGGATTGTTATGTTATTGAATAAGTAAATACATTCTAGTGAATTTGTATCCAGTTCATATTCTGAACTATAAAGATTAGCATAATATGTTTTGAAGGACTCATTTATTTCAACTGGATCAACTATACTTTCATTATCATTGTTAAGTAATGTTGTAATAAGTCTCTCATTCTGTAATTTTTTGATACGCCAAGCCAATACCTTGCCTGGTTTTTCGCCCTGGTCATAAAAGGTCTGTTTCAGTCGAAGTAAACTTGACAAAGCTTTGGAAGCTGATAATTCGTTGTATTTTGTGCGTAAGAGAATAATTTCCTGATGAGTTTTTTGACAGCCCGATTGAAAGTACTGCTCCTCCAAGCGTTTTATTTTTGTTTCTAATGATTTCACCTTTTTAAAGGTTTCCTTTGCTTTGGAGCTAGTTATATTTATAATTTCCCCCCTGATAAAGTCCTTGAACGCCTCCCATCTGACACTTTTTGAAGTCTGTGTGGTATTTAATTCAAAATAGTAATTTATTTTGTCATCTAGGAAGTTAACAAAGCCCGGATCTGATAACCATTTTGTTTTGAATCTCCATTTCGGAATGTCACTACTTAATTTTGTATCTTCATAAATCAGAGAAATAGGTGCATGATCGGACAATAGAATAGGGTCATATGAGACATTTTTTACTTTACATTTTAGTAATGCTGAAACCAGAAAAAAATCTATTCGTGAATAGGACTGATATGTACTAGAGTAACAAGAAAAATGTTTTTGTATTTAGATTGTATTCCCTCCAGATGTCTAATAGATTAAACTCTTTCATGAAATGTTTAATTACCTTTCTACTTTTAACATGTGATTGATCCACTCCTGAACTCTTATCAATATTAGGGTTTAAAGTGCAGTTAAAATCACCCGCCATTATACATAACCCAGGCAAGGAGGAAATCATTAAGAATAAATTCTGAAAAAAAATGGGTTCATCTGTGTTGGGAGCATATACATTAACTAGTATTATTTTTTGGGTAAGAATAGCTCCCTGGATAATTAAATATCGCCCTACTTTGTCTTTGATAATTTTGTGAATCTGTAAAGGAATAGAACTATGAACCATAATCATTACACCCCTTGCCTGAGATGTAAAGGGAGCCGAATATACATTTCCTTTCCACCTCCTCCTCACTTTTAACTCATCTTCTGACCTTAAATGTGTTTCTTGTAAGAAAACTATGTTTGATTTGAGTATTTTAATCCTGTTCATCACCTGCTTTACCTTTTTTAATCTCTGCAGCCCTCTACAGTTCCAAGATGTAATTTTAATGTTTAAATCCACTTAATTATTAAAAGATTGTTAAAAAAAAACCCCACTGCCATATTCTCAAACCAAACTTGGTGAACATGAACCCAGAACAACAAATAAATGCCCCCCCTGTCCATCTGTTCAGGTAAACCCCCCTTTGAATGATGAACTTCCAGAAAGCAAAGATCTGTTCCACACCACGTGAGGAGCAGTGTAACTAGTTTACTAAAGCGAAAATAGAGATTGCAGCTGCTCTGCCACTAATATCTCTCCATCAAAAAAAATAATAATAATAATAAAAAAAAAATAGCATGAAAATAATAATTATCTAACCTGCCATTGTCAGAATTATAGTCCCATTGGTCTTAATGCTTTACTCATACCTATAAGTCTTCTTGCCTGTCAGATTTAATCTTTCGTATGAAGAGAGAAGCTTCTCCAGCGCTGGTAAAGATGTGTGAGCGGTCATTGTAGGTCACGATGAGACGAGCAGGGTGAATGATGCCGTATCGTAGCCCCAGTTGACGGAGTTGTCGCCGCGCCTCGTCGAAGGTCTTCATCAGCCTGTGTGTCTCGGGCGGAACGTCTTGGTAGAACCGAACGGGTCGGTCCTTGTAGAGGATTTGCCGTTTTGCCCTGGCTGCGCGCATCACAGTTTCTTTATCCCTATAATTCAAGAATTTCATTATAAGAGCTCTGGGTGCAGAGTCAGCGGCAGCATGGTCTCTTCTTGGTCCCAGCCTGTGTGCCCGCTCCACTGTTAGCTTCACCCGGAGCGGCGCGAGGTCCAGTGCCTCCGGGATCCAGCTCTCCAGGAATGTGCAGGCATCATTTCCCTCAGCCTTCTCCGGCAAATTCACGAGCCTCAAGTTTGAACGCCTTGATCTTGCCTCTAAATCCAATACCTTATCCTCCAAGGATTTATTCTTCTCCTCCAGGAAAGTCACTTTGTTTTGAAGCGTATTTACGTCGTCTTCTGCCGTGGATATTCTTGATTCTGCCTGAGTGACTCGCGTGGTGCAGTCGGCTAATTCTTTCTTCACACTTTCTGTTACGGCAAGAAGATTTTCGAGTTTTGTAGCAAACTCATTCTTCATTGTATAGAGATCAGACTTCATATCCGTGATTGCTGCCATTATTCCCCCTAAAGTAGCCTCGGACTCTGGCTGGTTTCCCATAGCCGCAGTAGCCGCGCTCGTTGTTGAAGCAATGCTAGCGATGTCAGTGCTAGCCTCCGCCTCCATTACTTTTTCGTTAGCCTTGGGTTTGGTCGTCACTGTGGCAAAAGTTGACAAATCTGATTGCGTTCGGCCCCGAGTAGTCTTCTTCAGCGGCATCGAGTGTTCCTGTTACGCTATAGATGCAAAGGGGATGAATGGCGTCTCTGAAATGTCGCCAAATGTAAGGATTTTACTAAAAAGAGTGGCAGAGCAGCTCAGGCACGTCTTCTCAACTAGCCGCCATAACCGGAAGTCCCCTGTATCGAATGTTTTACTGTCCTTTACTTTAGATTAGCATTGCCTATTTTTTAAGAGAACCTTTATTCGTCCCACAGCGGGAACATTTGTGTTTCATCACAAGTTACAGAAAAGTAGAAATGAGGAGGACACAGCACTATACTAATTAAAATAAAACAAAATCTCTAACTCTAGCATCAAAGAAACAAGTATAAAAATTTTCCATCTGGCACTTTTTCGTGGAAGAAAGGCAAATAGCATTAAGATGTTCGGCAAGTGTGAGTTGCATAGTTTTATTACCGCATCATAGCTTACATTGTACATAGATTCAAGAATTAATTTGCCAATTGCATAAAACCACATTGGAAAAACTGTGCAACTCTACCTCTGTGCACCAGACCAAAGAACACGATACACACTAGAGCTCTTGCCATGGTGCCGTTTGGCCAATGTACCAGGCTTTAATGGCATAAAACATATAAAACCACAATAACCGGTACAGAATGTATTTCTTGGTGCGCACTTGGCCGTGACCAAAGTGCCTCCGTGAGAGCGCAGATGCAGTGTTGTTGCAGGATCCTTCAGAGACTTGTCTTCAGCCCCTGTCAGCTCTGAAGTGACGCTGCTCAGTCTTGTTTGCCTTTCGTCACCTGCAGAACTGAAGCAGACGCTGTTCCCGGTGTTTAAGTTATGAGACGCCCCGCCGAGTGACAAATCTGCTCACAGAAAGGCCATCCGTCAAAATCAAGCCCAGCATGTTGTGAAGATTAAACATCCCGTAGCCTCAAATGATCTGGACGTGTTTCTCTTCTGAGTTCTGACATGTACTTTACTGCTGTAAGCTAATTTTAAACTGTGGGAAGTATGTGAGGTGGAAAGTGCATTTTGGGGAAAAGAAAATGTAATCTTTCTGCCATAGAAACAGGTTATAACCAGAAGTGTTTTTCTTCATTCCTATCTTTTCCCCCTTGTGTCCCCTTTTATTCTATTTCATTTTCTGGGATTTTTTATTATATAGTATCTTGGATGTTTGAAATGAAAAAAAAAAAAACAGTTTTGACAATTTTTGCTTTATAATTTAAATAAGAATAGTATGCAGGGCAATGGACCATGTTGTGGGCCATTAACACTATAGTGAGACTTTTACTGTCATTTCATGTTTTAGAATATGACATAATATATTAAGTAACAAATATATGAGAAAACGAGGACAAACAACCACTATGCTACCACTAGAGGAAGGAGTTTAAATTGTTTTGTTCTTTTTTTTTGTTCTCTTTTCAAAGTAATGAACAAAATAATGGTTCCTGCACACTGCTGACCCTGGAAAAAAGATTTTTTTATTGGAAAATGTGACATTTCGTTCCTGAGACCTTCATCAGAAAAATTGCTGTTACCTTTTAATTATAGAAGTAGTGAAAGTGTCTGGAAATGAATTGAACTTTTAGCTGCTTCACATTGTTTGGTAGAAAACGTCTGAATGTTTCCCTGCTCTCCTGCTGCAGAGTCGTGCATCGCTCCAGTCCATATAAGTTCCTGAGTGATTGGATGAATGTGGTCCTGACATGCTGCTGCCTGTAGCCCAAACACAGAGGAGCTGAAGTGAGCACAGAGATTGGGTCCGCTCAGCAGGACCACTGTTGTCCCAGCACGGTTCCCATGGCCCGACTTTAAAGAGAGAATCCACCTCTACATGCCTATCCACACCGTGGTATGCCAGACTTTGTGGTTTGGTTGAATGTCCCAAAGGAAAAGCCTTTGTGGCCTTGTGAAATATGTATATGAAATATTCTAAAGGCTGAATGTGTATTTCTTATAAGCGTAAGTAACCATAACATAACAGACACTGTGCCATCTGGAAAGTAAACTTAAATTTGTTGTTCAGACCAGTGAAACACAGGTTATAAATTATTAAGCACAAATAAGCTTGAACAAATTCCTGTTATAAAATATGCGTAGGATCTCGAGAAGTCAAAAGTATCGAAAAATCAGATACACCACCTCCTCTGCCGTGACCTAAAGAGCTGTAGCACTTTATTACTATTGTTAGTAACTTTTAGAGTTTGTATGGTTGGATGTATTTCTGCTGCTGGACACCTGGATTTCTCCTTTCCTTAGAGTATCTGTCTATTAGCTACAACTGTAGCCACAGCTGCCCTAGCACCAACTGATAATACTGAAGCTACCAGTATGTGCCATCGGGCCCCTCCGACCCCCCCAATCATTCACTCACATACCAGACTTTTACTAGAAAAAGTGGGCTATAGTAGAAACGTTGAGCTTGTCTTAGCCACACCACTGTAGTATCTGGTGTTCTAAGTGGTCTCCCATCACAACACTAACCAGGAACGGCCCTGGTCAGCATCATAGGTCTGCCAGGCTCAAGCTTTCATGTGCAGATGAGTGGCAAGAGTGATCTATGAACCAGTCAAATTTCAATTATGAACCACTCCCAAAACTCAGTCACAACTAAAAGAATAGATACATTTGAATTAGGCCCATTATTTCATGTGAAACTGCTTTTATTCATGGAAAGTCTCTGCAATCACCATGGCGATGTGAACAGAACTGATTCTGAGGATGTGTAATAACGGTTACAGAAACACTCCAGTATTCCAATCCTTTGTCTAAATATATTTCACACATTTCATCCATACGACCCGGTCCAAAAGGTGCAGATGCTGTTTCTCTGCTCAAAGCCATTATGTGGACGTCTCTGGACAACGGAGAGGACGATATAAACAAAATGGACACACACAGATGAACGGGGGGTCAGGTCTGGGTTGGTCCAAAGGCGCTGACCCTCGAATGTGGGTCAAACGCTTCAGCTCATGTGATTTACTGCAGCATCATCAGTCTTTCCATTCAAACAGGTTCCAACCAACAGACCCGAGGTGAGATCGGAGCCTGTGAAGGAAACGCCAGTGGATGAAGTAACCGTGTGTGTTAGGACTTCAAAAGGCCTGAAACATATCCATTAGATTTCATGATCAAATGTGACACAAAAATCATGAAAAAAACCCAAACCCCTTATTGTGTGTTTGAAGTGGGCATCAGTATAGATAGATAGATAGATACTTACTTAATTAACACATCCATCCAACAAAACAAATAAACAGATTTTTCAAAGAATAGTTGACAATAGTTTATTCATAAATGGTGATATCAGTGAAAATAATCATAAATAATGCATATTTTTGGCCCTGTGGAAGATATTGTAAAATAGTCCCTCTATTTGGTATAATCACTGCCATTGGGAATTGCTGGAGGAGAATAGTTGACCAATGAGAAGAGACCTCATTGAGTTCTCATCTTATTGATCAAAACCTCAACATGGATCAGTTCAGACCGCCATTGTCGCTGATGCTTACCAGTTATTTGTCTGAGAACTGGTGAAGATGGGAACAGAAGTTTGGGTTGTAAATGGTTGCTTCAGTGATGCAGAGAAAGATGAACAGGAATGAGAATGAGAAGAGACCTGATCAAGGTCTCTTCTCATTCTCAGTCAAGTCATTCTCAATCAAGGAGGAAGCAGAAAATAGATTTGTAGATTCTTGCTCATTCTTTACTAATAGAAAATGTCAGGACATACAGACAGAATAATGACTTCTGGTTGCAGCTGGGGTACCTAACTTGTTTTCATCAATAAACAAAGACTATTGTAAAATCTTGTGACCAAATCAAACCACAACAGGCTCGTTTCAAATGTCACCAGTTGTCATTTTAGACAGTGAGCTGATTGTCCTCTCTTTTTCACTTTTCTGTTCACAAAATCTGATATGAAGATGTGACAGTGGCTAGAAATGAATGCATGCGGAAACTAGTGCTTGAACCGAACTGTCTTGAGAGTTCTAGTAAAGTGAAGTAAGTTTTTATAGTGCAGTACTGCAGCTTTAACCCTCTCGGCGCCACGGTTCACCTCAGTCGGTAAAACAACCGATGCATTCAAGCTCCTGCCACACAACGGTTTGCATTGTTTTACTGTTTCCTGAC
Source organism: Knipowitschia caucasica (assembly GCA_964034765.1). NCBI lineage: Eukaryota > Metazoa > Chordata > Actinopteri > Gobiiformes > Gobiidae > Knipowitschia > Knipowitschia caucasica. The sequence continues at coordinate 8,539,970 of OZ035827.1, read as the reverse complement.
CCTTGTGTGTGTTACAGTGTGAGCTCTGTTTGTGCGTTCATGTCCTAGTGATTTGTGTCAGTAGAAAAAATATTTACATATTTCATGAATATCCATGACACCACATGACATCATAATATGCAAAATAGATGGAAACATAAACTTTGGCCCATCCTAATCATTTCTCTAATTTACATAAAGCCTCTATCTCTTTTCACTGGTGTTACGGACATGTCCCAGACCCCAGAGAAGAAGTGTGAAGAAGTCTGGGCGCCTCTGCGTATAGACTGCTGTCCCCGCGACCCGGCAATGGATGAAGCAGAAGAAAATGGATGGATGGATTGTTATTAAGAAATTAAGATTCAAAATTAAGCCTCATAAGAAAAACCCCTGGTGCCTAAATGGTTAAAGCTATAATACAGCTCTAACAATATTGTGTATCTTTGGCTTTTTGCTTTTTTTCTGCTTTATTTACTGTTTGAGAAAAATAGTGCGATCACCTGGAGCAGGGGGCAGTGAGCAGAGCGGTGCGGACAGGGGGAGTGGTGGAGATGGATGATGTTTAGACATATGTGAACTCTCAGGTCTCAGGTCAGAGCGCTGCACAGAAACGGGTCACAGGCACCAGAAGAAGTGAGCAGTAAGATTTACCACATGCACCCGCTGGCGTTCGTACCCAGCAGAAAGGCACACATTCTGCTTCAAGGTGTGCTTGACGTAATGTGTATTAGCTTATGTTTTATTCACATGAGAGACAAAACCATCTTATAAGTATAACAAGCCTAAAATCATATAGTCAAAGTAAAAACATGCAAGGCAAGGCAATGCAGGTTTATTTATATAGCACAATTCATACACAAGGCAACTCAAAGTGCTGAACAAAACAAGAAAGCATTAAAATCATAAATAATCACAGAACATTAAAAAGAAAGATAAAAATATAAAATCCCTCAGTTGTATGCACAGCTAAACAGAACCGTTTTTAACCTGGTTTTAAACATTGTCATTGAGGAGGCCTGTCTCACATCTTCAGGAAGATTGTTCCAGATTTTAGCTGCATGAATCTGAAAAGCAGCCTCCCCATGTTTAGTTCTGACATGTAATTTCTCTTGTGAATCAAGTGTGTTTGTCTTTGTGTAATTGACAGTTTTTTAAAGATATTCCCATTTTGACTTATTTGTGAAATAGTTCCTTGTTGTGAATATGAGTGTTACGGGCCAGGCCCTTACTGTCCAGGAGAGGGAGCTGTCTGGGGTTTGCCTGCCTTCTCTGCTGTCTCCTCCTCTGTGCAGGTCCACACCTGCACCATGCCACGCCTTCTCATCAATGGACCTTCTTCAGCTGGGAGCTGAGAGCTGCTCACTCTCTCCAGCCCTGCTGTCTTGTTTGGTCCTCCCTGATGCTCTTCTTTTGTTTGCACATTTGAGTTTGTCTTTTGGTTTATGCACCACATTCACTGCACACCACACACCGGCTTTCATTGCACTCACACACCTGCACCACACTACTGATTACAACATGCTCACATCCCATACCTTGTTTTTGTTAATGTCATACTCGCCTTTTGTTATAATTAAATACTTGTTGCACTTTTTACCCCCGTTTCGCCTCCCTATTTGTTATGGCTCTGAGTCGGCCGTAACAATGAGTATCTAGTTTTTACTCCACACAGGTTTAGAAAGCTCTAGGGAAAACCAGACAACTCCTCGAGTTCAATTGAATCAGATCGAGGAAGATGCATGTCGATTGAGGAGTGAACGGGGACCAGAGGGGTCACACCAGTTTAGGAGAAATTCTGAAAAGAGTTTGTAAACGAAAAGTTGGTAATTTTGGTAACAGAGGACTTCATTAGCTTGAACGCTTGTGGAAACTGGTATTTTTGCTGAGCATTTGTTCTAGAATGGAGCATAAGGACAGTGAATGCTCAAAGGTGGGACCAACGTCGGCTTTTTTTGCTTAATGGTAAGGCAAGGCAAGTTTATTTATATAGCACAATTTATACACAAGGCAATTCAAAGTACTGAGAAAAATAAAGTATTTAAATCATAAATAATCACAGAACATTAAAAAGCACAGCTACAATGCAGAACAATGCACAGCTAAACAGAACTGTTTTTAACCTGGTTTTAAACATTGTCAGAGAGGAAGCCTGTCTCACATCTTCAGGAAGACTGTTCCAGATTTTAGCAGCATGAATCTGAAAAGCAGCCTCCCCATGTTTAGTTCTGACTCTGGGCACTAACAGGAGTCCAGTCCCTGTGCTCCTCAGAGTCCGGGCTGGTTCATATGGGACTAACATGTCACTAATATATTTTGGTGCGAGGCCATGGAGAGACTTGTACACAAGCAGAGCTGTTTTAAAGTCTATTCTCTGAGCCACAGGGAGCCAGTGCAGGGACCTGAGGACTGGACTAATGTGGTCGTACTTCCTGGTTCTAGTCAGGACTCGAGCTGCTGCATTTTGAATGTACTGCAGCTGTTTTACAGCCTGTTTGGACAGACCTGTGAGCAGGCCATTACAGTAGTCTAACCTACTGGAGACAAATGCATGGATAAGAATCTCCAGGTCTGCTTTAGACACTATGTTTTTGATCCTGGCAATGTTTTTTAGATGGTAAAAAGCTGCTGATGTTACTGATTTGATGTGGCTATTAAAATTTAAGTCTGAGACCAGTATTACCCCTAGATTTCTGACCTTGTTTGAAGGTTTTCTTGTGGTCATGGGTGATTCTAGTAATTTTTTTCATCTGCTTTACCACTTATATAAAACACCACTAAACACAGACATATAACTCTATGTCTCTTGCAGCTGTGAACGAACTCAGGGATAATCTGGAAACATTTATACTTAGCCTGAGGTTGTACTCAACAGCTGCCCTTATCAACACTTCCATCTCCTCCAGTGGAGCTTTGTTTTTCCATTATTACCGTGATAATGTGTTAAACAGACTCTTTATGATTATAAATTGAGCATGATTGTGAATGGATTCGCATTGGGAATGATATTTGATTGAAATAAAGGTAAATCAGAATCTCCTACTTCATTTTCAGGGTTAGAAAATGTGAGATGATTAAGAGCGTATGTCTTTTGTTGTGAAAAATGAAATAAGTGAGCGGCTGTTTGGTTCTAAGGGGCCCATGGAAAGACTGCGTAATTGTCCGGTGTAAACTATAACAGGGTGATGTGGTGATGACTGGGGCTCTATATGTCACGTAAAAGCTTATTAACGAGAATGTAATGACATGAGATCACCTCCGACCACAGAGACACGAAAAAATGTATTCTACGACACATGGCTTTCTCCTATCTGTCAAAACTTGCCTCAAACTTATCTCAGGCAACACGGTGGCTGAGTAAATAGCACTCTCTGCAAGAAGGTCTTGGGTTCGAATCTCGGTCAAAAAATGACCTTTTTGAGCGGAGTTTGCATGTTCTCCCTGTGTCTGCGTTAGTTTCCTCCAGGTGCTCCGGTTTCCCCTACTACTAAAAACATGTACAATAGTTCAGGTATTTGTGGAGTGAGAAACAAACGCCCACAACAATCGTAAAAGGGCTTTGTGACTCTGGTCTGTGAAAGGCGCTATATAAATAAATATGCCCAACTTACTCGAACTCTCAGAAGCGCAGGATGCAACATGGAAAGGCGGCGTTTCATGTCTATGCAGCTAAAATATGGAGCAGTCTTCCTGAGTATTAAATGTAAAACGTCAATTTTGCCTTCTTATGTTTAATGCTGAAGGGTTCTTTGGATAGAGGTCTTATTAGAACAAGCGTCTCAGCAGTCTTCCTGAAGTTGTGAGACGGGCCCCTACCATGACCATGTTCAAAAGGAGGTTGAAAACTTATCTGTTTGTCTGTGCTTACAAATGATTCTATTTTGTAATATTAATTTACTTTTAAACCCCATTTTTAATGAGCTCCGTACTTTTACACTGCTCTGTTTTCATAAGACTCTGTTGTATATCTATGAGTGTCTTTTGGTTTGTCTGCATTTGGACCAGTGTTTTTGAATTGTTCTTGTGAAGCACTACATATTGCCTTGTACATGAATTGTGCTATACAAATAAATGTTGATTGATTGATTGATTTCATTGATTGATCTTCATATTTTTACCCATTCTCGCATTTTTTCTTCTCTTAAATGTGTTTTCTAACTGTACTGATGCCATTGTCCAGAGGGGAAAATGCCATCTTGATAAGGAGCATTGGACTTTGACTTTTACTTGATTTATTGGTGTCAGAAGTCAAAACCACCACTGGCCGCTTACATAAGGACATATAATTACCTCCGACAAGGTGGGAGGTTATGTGATGAGTAGAGTTTGTTTGTCTGCCCTGTTGGTTTGCTCCATAACTCAAAATGTACTGGGAGAATACGAACAATGGCACAAGGAAGAAGTGACCGAAGGACTTTTTAGATTTAGTGGTTTGAGTTATATTTTTACATTATGAAGGTTGTTTGGTAGATAATGTGTATTTACCATGAGTTTGGATGTTCTTTTCTGAACAAAATGAATCCAGTTACTGTTTGGATTGAACCAAAACTTATTATGAGTTTAGTTTTTTTATATATAGCACATTTTACAGAACAAGGTATATACAATCGTTGAGCGTTTAGTTATATCTTCATTGACGGAAGCGAGACGACGAACACACTGACGCATCCAAGCCCCCGACCAACACCATCCACTCACTCTCTCACTCATTACATTCAAACCTATTGTACATGTTTTTGTTGGTAAGGAAAACCGTAGCACCTGTAGGAAACCTAGGCAGTAGAGGTGCAACGGTTCATCACTGATCCGTGATCCGTTCGGTTCAACGTCTTCGGTTCGGTACAGGCGTGATCCGCGGTTTGATTTATGAAAAAAAAGTTGTGCGCACGTTGTTCAGTCCACACACAGCGCGGTCATTGCGAGCGGAGGAACGGAGATGCTTGAAAGCCCTGCGTCATTTAAATCCCCAGTATGAGAGCATTTTGGCTTCACTGTAACTACACTGATAATTAATATTCGACAAAACTGTCACGATGTGTAAGCACTGTGGACCAAGAAAGACATGAGTGAAAAAAAGCGTCTCAACGACCACCTATTGTCGCGGCATTTAAGCAGCTCCTTTACGCACAGTCAGACCGGGCTAAAGTCAACTCTCCCGCGCATCCTCAGCTGCGCTCACGACTGACGCTTGGACGTCCCGCAGAAACTATAATAGATCCATGAGCGGAACGGAGAACTTCATCACAGCAGACTGGGAGATGAAAAGTCTGGCGCTGCAGACACGCCCCCTCTACGACAGTCACACAGTCACACAGCGCAGGTTCTGACACAAGCAGCGGAGGAATGGAAGACAAAGGCCCAGTACTAATATCCCAGTCACAACTGATAATGCCAAAAATTAAATAAATGCAGTGAATGAGGCTGGGCCCAGAATGGACCCCCTCCTCGGGAGAATCAGAAAGGTGGTGTAATATATGAGGGTAAATATCCTCATAAAGTGCCTTCTTATGTTGCACTTTGTGTTGTTTTTCATTAATTATGTTAAATAGACATAATTGGATGGATGGAATATGCCTTCCATCCATCCATCCATTTCCTTCCCCTTAATTCATTTCTAGGTCAGGTGGGGGCAGTCAGAGCAGGTGCCGAGTCCACATGAGCTGTGTTTATTAAAAAGACAAAACTTTTTTTTAGAAAAATGAACCGAAAAATGAACCGAACCGTGGCCTCTGAACCGAGGTACGAACCGAACCGTGATTTTTTCAAACCGTTGCACCCCTACTAGGCAGACACAGGAAGAACTCCACTCAGAATGACCTGGAGGTGGACTCGACATGCCATAGTAGCTCCACACCATCAATGCTGTTTGACATTATTATCATTAATCCACGTAAAAAACTGACAAGTGTGGTATAAAGATGGTTATCTGAGAAATATTGCAATTAAGTTATCAAATGTGGGGACATTTTTATTATTTTCCAGATAAATCTTCTGAAACTATCAAAATAGCAAATAATTATCCTCCCAATTTTGTAAAAGTAGAATAATCCCCTCTCCCCCATTTCACCCCCAGTGTTTTCTTTGTATGGGGACCAGACATTACCTTTAAAGACCCATTTGTATTTAGTTAAACCGTTTACACAACATTTAAAGTGACATGGGAAAGTGTAGAGGGCTCGGCTGGGTGAGCACTGTACTCTTATCTGGCACGTCAGGAGCAATTCCATAATTGAGGGAAACAGCGGCTGATTTTGGTGAAATGTCGTGTCTGGAGGCATCTCGGTGGTTCTGTTATAATATACCTCAGTCTTATTAGTGCAGGGGTAAAGACACTGACCTCATCACCTCGCCTGCAGCCCGGTGCGTGTGTGTGCGTGCGTATGTAAATATTCAATTCAGTTATTTTTGTATAGCCCTAAATTAAAACGGTAGGTAACGTGGAGAACTTTAGAAAACCGTCAATTCGCCAACACAGATCAGAGACTCAATCAGTTCAAACACAACAAATGCAATGATAAGAAACACATAGAGGATGCACACAGGACCAATGTTCGTGAATGTTGATAAAGTCTATAGAAAAAAGAAATTGGACTAACGTGAAGTGTGTAAAAGGGGAGAGTTGTGCATCACTGTGTCACTCAGAAGGGACAAAAGCTGGTGTTTGTTGATTCCGTCCCGTGTTTTTTGACCACAGTGGGAAAGGTTGGTGTGTTGTGTGGACCCGTGTCTGTGTTTTGGCACAGGATAGACACAAACATGTCCAAACAAAAGGGTCAAAACTTGGGACTTCCCCTGGCACAGCGGTGCGCAGCCCAGGACCAGAGGGAGTTGCAATGTGATGGCCCAGGGCAATCTTATTATCCACTTGGAGCCATATGAAATGTTTTAGATATATCTGTTTAAAATTAGGAAATAGCAGCGTGTGGTAAGAGCTTAATTCACCCAAACACAGCGCCTCGGCTTATTACACTGTCATTATGCAAAGTATTTTTCATGGGACTTGGGCCCAAATATAAGCAACAAGCTATGAAACAATTGTATTTTATTGCTGTCTGAATTACTGCTATATTTGGTCGGCGAAAGTTTGCACTGAAGGTGCTTCGAACAAAAAGTCACCCTCTTGAGGCGGGTTAAATTAACCTTGCCTGCAAGCTGAATTCTCGCGGTATTTGTGAGTTCACAAACACTCGAGAATACATCTTGTACCGCTCCCGCTTACACTTTTCGAGTCGAACCACTGGGTGTGCGAGCCAATCACGCGCCAGTCTGGGGGTTTAGGGCGGGATATCCGGGTTTGACGAAAGCAAGAAGTGCCGGGCCGAAGCAAAACAAACATGGCTACGCAGGAGGACGGACGCGTAGCTGAGGCTATCAAGTCAGTTTTAGCAGAATCTCCAATTTCTTTTTTGAAAGATGAACAGCGAGAGGCGCTTTGTGCATTTCTGGACGGCAAAGATGTTACCGGGATTGGTTTAAGTCAAACCTTGGTAGGCGGGCACACAGCGTCACTTCGCCCAATCAGCTTGAAGTATTCTGCTGCTTATCCCTCCTTTCCCCGAAAGGATTCTCCTGCAGAAGTCCCAGATTGATATCGTGGAGAACGCGTTAGAGTTCTACACAATCATCAATCTGGCTCTTGCCAGGTTAGGGTTAAATACTTAGTCGTCAGTATAGCACAGTCTAGCAAGAGACCTGGGGTTTTAGGTGAAAAAACAGCAGAAACAGCCTGGTTATGGAGTATGGAGCATCTGCTCAGGGCAGACTTGGTTCTTCCGTTCTACTTCAGGGCTGTGTCAGAGTTGAAATATTTAGCATACCTAAAGTGCACCAGCTTGAGCGTGGCTTACTAAATCAAACGATACTTGTGCTTTGCTTTTGAGCAGTTAAACCAGCCTCTATCTGTCAGACTAAATAAATCAGATGCACTTCACACTGCTGACCCTCCACAGTTCATGTTTGGGGTAAGAATGGCTCAGGGCTAAACCGAAAGAGAGCCGGATAGCCCTCAGGCCCGCCGCCCAACTGGATATTCGTGTGTGATTGCTCCCATTTGCGACTTAATATTCAATTCAATATATTTACAGCAGTTGTCTTAGAAGACTGTACAAACCACATGTCAGAGAATCAAACCGTTGAAACACAGGAAATGCAATAGTAATAATAAACATGTCCATAAATGTCCAGGATTAACACTCTACTTAGATCATTTGCTTCCATAGACTTGTAAAAATGACTCAAACTGTCTCGATGGACAAAAACCTGAAGCCAAATTCTGGTATAGCAACTACCTAGCAACCAAAGAGCCAATCAGGAGCGGTACTGGTCTGTTTGCGCTCACGGCATAACTGTAATATCATCATCCACAAGGATCCATGTGGGACCAGCGATCGCGCAGTGTGTCCTCTTTACTTTGAAACTATATGTGTTGGATCATTTTTCTTTGCAAATGCAGCAACTTTACCAGGTGTCTGACTTCTCAAAATGTGGAAAGTGGGAGACTTTAACCTTTGAACTAAAAGAAAGTGTATTTCATTTGTCACTATGACGCTGACACACATACCCACACCCACACACACACATACAGTCACTACAGTTGAACAATGATCACCTGTGGGACCCGGCTTCACTGCGTCCTGTCGATGTGATTCATGAGTTTACGCAGCTCGGTGGATTCCCTGAAGGCGCCGCGGCCACCTTAGACCTCTGCAGTGGCAAACAGCAGTTGTGTTTTGCCGCATACGGGTCATATCTGTGCAGTCACCTCCATCACTCTTCACTTTCTCATCACAACTCTCGCCTCTTGTACAATTCTGACTCTCCAATATTGAACAACACTGGTACATATTACTGGTACTTTTAGGACCTGCTTGGGCCTGGTTTTAGGACCTGCTTGGGCATTAGCAACATCACTCAAAAAACATGGAAGGATTTTGGAGGAAATGGCCCAATAAACACATAACTTAGTTTTGTCTGGATGCAGTATTTTTTTTGAAGAAATGGAACTTCTGTTTTAGTGTTGTTTGTCTTCATGGCACATAACATCTAAGCTGCCCACAGCCCGATCAATATTGTGTTGGACTCAGAAGTGAGTTCTGAGGCCTTTCCTGACCCGAAAATTCTCCATATAGAGAGATTTATCTGGTGTGTACAAGACCCTATCTATTTTGGGAACTGTAAGGCCTCTGTAGCTCTGTAGACTCACCACCTGCAGGAGGATCAGTGATGGGCTGGTGCTAAGTGGACTGGGTGCAGCTCTGTCTGCCACCCACCCGACCCAGAAAAGGATTAAGGGGAAGAAAATGGATGGATGGATGGATGGATAGGCCTCTGTAGATTTCAACTTTGGAGCAGGGTTAGATTGTGACAAAAGTGACATACAAGTGTTACTACAAAGTCTATAGACGGACAAAAACTCGCACAAACTTCCTCCCTTGTTGTGTTGAATGTGTGTTTTTATTTGTTACTTCACACGCTTACACCTAAAAGCTTAAACAGGCAGAATTTTGAATGTTTGGATTAAATGGCTTGTTTCTAAGTCAAGATGTATCTGTTTTTTGTATATGTTTTTGTAGCTGCAATCTGAGGTAATAATCCTTAATAACTGATACAGATATACTGAATATTTATCTGTAGTAGTATACTGTCTACTAACTGAAAGAAGCATGTGTCCTTTGACTTCTCTTTCTCATTCAAGGAAACTGTTGCAACCACATTATTCAGCCACATGTTCGACACATGATTCATAGTAAACAACTGTTTAAGGGTATTGTTGCTGCTTCTATTTGCATCTAATTATCCCTATTTCCCAATTCCTCACGTACAATAGTTGTCATTCATGTAAAACCAGTTCTAGAAGCTGTGTCTTTGGCCAACAAAATGTAGATTTGTCTTCTGTTGGCAGTGAAACAACTGGACTGAGAGGGTGAGATCCCCCTGCTATAAGTTACTGTATCGTCTATAGACTCACTCTGATATTTAAATCAAATTCTTATAGAATCTGTAATCTTTTGGCAAGTATCAGAATAACTTCACCTTTGAGCTCCTAGTGTTTTAGCTCTTCAAATGGCAAACCGATATCATATGAGCCTTTATCCCCCTCTAGTGGCTGTAAAAATATCAAGACACAAATTACTCAGCCGCAAAATCACAAATCAGTACAATCCACTGAGCCACTTTTAGAGAATGTAAAATTACAACGTTTACATTCTACAATGTCATAAACCGTTTTATGTATTCTTACTTTGAAACAAGCAGAAGTCCTTCAGAAGTTGGGTCCCAAGTGAAAATTACACTTGTCATATTACAAGGTGCCAGATTAAATTTTTTACATATTTATCATAATATACTGTCCTCAAATGTAACTAAGAGATATTATTCTGTGTTAGTTTCAGTCTAAAACACAGATCACAATGATAGTGTTCGAATGCCATTTAAGTTGCCGTTTAAGTTGACTTAAGTAATATATACAGCTTATTTTGCAGATCAAGGTCACGCAAAGCACTTAGCAATGCTAAAAAATCTGACATTTTCTCCACACAGTGATGACAGAAGCGAGACACCGAAAACACTGGCACATCAAAGCCTCAACCAACACCATCCATTCACTCACTCATTACATGAATTCCTATTGTACATGTTTTTAGCGGCAGGGGAAGCCGGGGGAAATCTACAGACACGGGGAGAACATGTAAACTGCACGACCCTGTTCCGACCAGGATTGGAACCCAGGACCTTCTATCTGAGAAGCGAGAGTGATAACCACTCAGTGCCACCCGTATAAAAATGAGATAAAACCTAATGTAAACACACAGTTTTCACACAGGTTTATTATTATATACAGGACAGTTTTAAATAGTTACATCACATCCAACATAATTGCCATTTGGCAGAAAGGTGACTTCTGAAGTCAAAGGTTTTTCCCAGTCTTTGTGGATAAGTCTTTGATCCCTGCTCCATGATGAGCTAAAGTGCCTGCTCCGAACACTTCCAACGTCACTCATGAAGCTACTGCGCCCTTCTCCTTATACGTCGCCATCATCTTTTTAATTTCTGCAATGGCCTTTCCTGGATTCAGTCCCTGTGGAGCAGAGAAGATGAATCATAAGATACTCCTTTATTGTTGGATAAAGAGAGGATCGAAGTTTGTGTGGAGACGTGTGTGTGTGTGTGTGTGTGTACCTTTGGGCATGTTTTGGTGCAGTTCATGATGGTGTGGCAGCGGTACAGAGAGAAGGGGTCCTGCAGCTTGGACAGCCGCTCCTCTGTGAACTCATCACGGGAGTCGATCATCCACCGGTAAGCCTGAACAAAACGCAATCAAATCAACTATGGTTTTGATGATCGATCCAGAACAACTGAAATCTAATAATCTAATAATAATACCCTATAGCCTTTTCTGAGAGCTTTTTAACACCGGAACTCCCCGAATTCTGAAAATACTATTAAAACCAGTGGAATTTTGGAGGAAAAAAATCTATCAAATTAAGTGATTCATAAATATATATTTTTTGTACTTTAATATATGCTAAAACAGGGGAATACAACTGAAATACAGAAAAACGAAATGCTAACTGCTGTAGGTAAACCGTGTTGCTGCGGTAACAAGCACATCCAGTCAAGGACTAGTCAAGGATCGAGATACATTTGTAAACATAATTACATAGAAATAAACTACATATAGAAACAGAAAAAGTCAAAAAGTTATGAAGACCAAAAACGTGCATAAGTGAAGTAATTGCAATTCCAAAACTAAAAGCCGTCAAAATGACTGCTCTGGGAATTCTAATGTAAAAGAAAAAAATTATTATTAAAATGAGACTTTTAACTTTGCATGTTTCATATTTCATGTTTAAGAATATGAAACAATATCTTGGGTTATACATTTATGGCGAACCATGTATGAAAGCTTTCCACCTGTATTTCTCTATGCTACCACCAGAGGGAGTAGCAAAGAGAGTGATTTCCTCACATTTGAAAATTACCAGCACAGCCATGCAATCGTACAAAACTCGGCTAAGAAATTGCCAAAACTAAATTAGGAGGATTGATACTAATGGAAACTATGGTTACAAAAAATCGTGTTTTGATCTAGTCATGAATTGCTTGGTCCAAAATAACCGATGTGAAACGTGTCAGAACCAGTACCTGCATGAGAACAGCGGGGCCCAGGTACTTGTCCCCGTTCCACCAGTAGCTCGGACAACTGGTGCTGCAGCAGGCACACAGGATGCACTCGTACAGACCGTCCTTCATTCAGAGCAGAGAAAAGTATTGTTTTATTTGTCTGAAAGTTTAATGTCGTCTTCTTGAACCACACGTGTCACTGTCACTTTACTGAGTCACTTTGCATAACTGTAAATATACCACTGATTAAAGGACAACTCACCCTCAAATCCACTTTTTTTTGCTGATAAACGGTATAAATGAGTGTCCAATAGTGTTGTCTACATATCCTGGTCATAATTTTGTCACTTTGGTGCAAATTAGTTAAAAGTTAAACTTTCTGCCTAAAACCGTCTGTGAGGCGCCATCTGCTGGCGACCTGTATTACTACATTTGAATTTTGAATCTGGCGCCAACACTGGCACAGAAGTTGGACCTGACGTCTGCAAGTTGGACCTGACGTCAGCAGCCCCCCGCCCAGAGCAATGTAAACGGCCCAGTCTCGTTCACGACCCCTTCAGTCCTCCAGGCTACGCCCATTTAGAGGAAGATTTGAACAAGAAATGTGAGTGACGTAAGCTCCGAGGAGCGGGGGTGAGAACCACTTTAAACTAAGCCATTGCAACCACATAACTACAGTTAATTAAACTAGAATAATAAATACGGGGTGGGTGTTTAAAAGTCTTAACTTCTTCCCACTCCTTTTCGAACTGACTTTTTGTTAATAAAACAAAACACACTGTAAATGTATTGGTTTTTTTTGGTGTAACCTGTTGTTGTTTTTTGTTCTTGTCTGCCATGGCCCGAAATAAAGTATTCATTCATTCACTTTGTCCCAGACCCTCATACTGTATACACACAACTATATATAAAAAAATATACAGTATTTCACTTTTGCGAGATTGTGTCATTTTTTAAATTTGAATCTGTTTGTGTTTGTATGCAACTGTTTTGGTGTTCACTAACGAACAAATCTCTGATAAAATAAACTAAACTGCTCTAACTAGAACAGTGCACGTCCAGTAAAAGAATTCCACTGTACCAGTTTCTGTCTGTCCTCCACTGACTGGTAATACTGATTCTTCCCCTCTTCAGAGTCGTCTTTCTTCTTCAGGTAGGGTTCTATGGATTTGTATTGTGCGTAGAAGTTGCTCATGTCCTGTTGAGAAGATGGGAGAAGAAAACATGAATCATTGATGTATAAATAATAATAATATGCAGGATATGAGTGTGTGTCCTCACCGGAACCAGGTCCTTCACCACGTACATGTGAGGCAGGGGGTAAATCTTGGTGGGTTTGCTTGTGTTGGGGTCGATTTTGTTGAGACAGGCCAGAGTGTTTCCTCCATTGATGTTCATTGCACAAGAGCCACAGATTCCTGAAGACATAAAGATAAGATATTTATTTATTATGGGGATATTATAATTATAGTATTATATTAATATAGGTTGAACGGGACAGTGCACATTAATCAAATACTCCAGCTACTTTAATTCAAAGGAAATCAAAATGACTGGTAAAAAATCTATACTTCTAGTCAAACCACACTTTTACAATGGGTGAGGACATATAAGTGAGTAGAAGTACAAACTTATGCTGATCCTAAATGAGTGAGTTTGACGTCTTTTTAGCCCCCTGTGCTGTTACTACCACATTATCAGTTATTAGTATGATTATATTCAAACTCAATCCTTTTGTCTGTACAATTATGTTGTCCAGGACATGAAATACACATTGTGATTCATTGAAAATCGTGATCTATCAGCATTGACATTGCGATCTTTGATAATCAGGTCATCAGGAGACATTAGACATTACCTTCTCTGCAAGAGCGTCGGAAGGTGAGGGTTGGGTCCATCTCATTCTTAATTTTAATGAGGGCGTCTAAAACCATTGGTCCACAACTGCAATACAAAAATAGATAATTTGGTAAATAAATCAAATAGGGAATAATGCTTTAAATGTCTTCAAATAATCGTACGTGTCTAAGTTGATCTCGTATGTCTGCATGCGGGGCTTGTCTCCTGCAGTGTCCGGGTCCCAGCGATAAATCTGAAACTTCTTTATCCGTGGTTCAGAGGCTGGAGCTGCGGCCGTCTGAGCAAATCGCACCAGCTGCAACAAGACAAAAACAGGTGTTGTTTAGGAGATTATTTTGGGAAAGTGGAATCAAAGTTTTATACATTTTAAACACAGAAATTTCAACAATGATGTTAATACTGAAGTGATACAAAATGAAGATATTGATCAAATATTGCGTTATCAACATCTTGTGTGTTTTTTTGTATATGTTATCACCTACCCATAACCTTTGGGAAGTAAATAAATGTACAATGAGATTTGGATAAAGTCACATCAAATGCAAGTCAGCATCTGTTACCTGGGAGATCCATCCAATTATGCTTAGAAATATTTGTACATTTTGTCACCAATAATTCTACTGTTACTGCAGATTAAGATTGGTTCTAAATACTGGTTATCAGCCCCTAATTATTGATATTGGCCATGACAAAACACTGATTTTGATACTGATATGAACAACTCAAATTATTACATTGTACACTATGTACAAAGTGAGTATTGTAGTTTTTAAATGCATGATATATTTAAGCTGCATAGCGGTTAAAGCTAGCCTGGTCTAACAATACCAGAGTAGTCATTTCATTTCGTACTTTTAGGGAAATGATACTTGACCGGAGTTTACAGATGGCTAAAGCCAGGCTGGTTGAAGCCATGGATCTATGATACACTCGGTTGAAGCGTGTGTTCTAGCTCCATCTAGCGGCTCGACCTTGGCATTACATCAAGAACGTTACATCACTATGCATTGTGAACATTACCTAACTGACTTCTGCTGACTTTAAAGTTTAGAGATATAGCTTTATCTTACAGTAGCTGTGATCAGATGGAAATAACTCCTACGCATTAATTAAATATCCAGGTGGATTTATACGGTGAAAAATTACATTTTAGTTAAAACAAAGAAGCTGCGGCTTTGTGAGAAGGTGGTACATGAAGAGTCTAGACGCTTTAAACAGTGCAAATGAAAAGACTCACATAACAGAGTTTAATGTGAATATTTAAGTAGTCCCATTACTTTTACAAAACGTCCACAGGAGACCTTTACTGCAACTGTTGTTATTACTACTGAACAGGACCTAGGACTCACCGTAATTGCCCCAGAGTTCCGAAAAGCCAAAACATTCCTGCTCAGAGCGAAGCACGCCGCTGACATGATGAAGAGAGTTTGAAGAATAAAAATAGTTTATCTGTGGTTTGTCTCAGAGTCCACACAGCAATGATCTCAGTCTGTTCTGTTCTATAGAATGAACCACACCGCCCAATGACGTATAGGCTCCATTGCGTCACGACGTATTTGTGTTCCCACGGAAAGCGAATATAACTGACGACTTTGGCCCTTGTAGTTTGTTCAAAAACTCAGAAAAAAATTATTATTTTACAACTGACAAATATTAACATACAGTTTGTATACAAGTATTTAAATGTATCAAGTTAGGTTTGATATTTGCTTAGTGTTGTTGATAAGCACAAATTCCCAGTGTCTTTGAAAGCAGCGATCGTCAAAGGCAGTTTCACAACTCTCACTGCTGTCAGTTTTGTAAGCAAAGTCAAATCAACAATAAATGATCCCGTTAATACTAGAACTCCCAGAGCAGTCAATTTGACAGCTTTTAGTTTCAGATGCGTAATGACGCGAAATTGTTGGTCTTCCTAAATTTTGACTTTTCTCTATCGGAATTCAATGTGTTGAAATTATCTTTCTTTTTTTTTTAAGACGAGTAGTTCTTCCTTTTAATGTAAAATTAAAATGTAGCCATTTTGTTTGCTTGTCAAACTACGTTCTAAGACAGTATAAACCCCTTTTCTCAAGGAGCTAGACCTGGACTGGTCCTGAACTGGTTCTGGTTTTCTTGGTAATCCCAACAGAGCAAGTGATGGTTAACTTTGGAACACGCTGTTTACTTGCAGCAAAGACAGCTGCTGCATTGCAAGTTATATTTACCACTTTTATCACTACCTTTTGTGGGAAATGGCGTTTTACACATGCTCGTAAAGAACAGACGGATATAATACAAGAAGATGAACAGCGCAACACTCCTGTGTTGTAACCAGTTAAGAAAAAAAAACAAGTCAATAAGTTGGTTGCTATCCCACCAACCCATGGATCTATTATATAATCCAACCATGCACATGTCTTCCTTCAAGTCCCGCCCACAGCACCTTTTACACAAGAAGAAGGGAGAGAGGAGTAGAACACAATATCAATCTGTATTAACATGTGGCATATCAGTTTGTAAAAACATGTGAGTCTATGACCTACACCTGCAGCTGCATGTAGAACCACTCATCCCAGAGAGACTCCTTCTTTAGTTCTTTCTATCGGGGGAATCAATTAGACATAGAAAGTTAATTCCTTTAAACTGGCTTTGTGTGATAATGATTTCTCAAGGCCGTTTTCATCTATGTGTCCCACGGCAGCTATGAGGAATGAGATAAATGCGGTTATAATAATATATTGTAATGACCCGTGCTTGTACAGTAGAGGGCGGTCTTCACACAGATTTCAACCTCTCTAGTTTCTAGTCCTCTACTTGACAGTGTCACCAGGACCTCAGTTTATACTCTTATATTATTTATTTATAATATTTCTCTCACTTAATGCGTTTCATCAAAAGTCTAAATATTACTCCATGCTAAATGTATTATTGCTTGTCCATTATATAGACTTGACTCCATGTCTTGCCTCTGTAGGGACTTTTGTATCTGGACTAACTTTTGAGGTGGAGCACAAAACCTCCTTAGTAATCACCGTACAAATGTGCCTTCTGTATCAAAGACCCTTTAAGTTTGCGTTGCTGTTTAAGCCGGATAGGATACTGATTTGTTCAGTTGTTGTGACATCCCATCCAGATGCAAAACAGATTAGAACCTTAGACCTTCTGATGTTTTAAACTCGATTTGCAATGTGTCAAACAAGGTCAGCGTATGGTTTTGTCCAGTCTCACCTTCAGATGTGTCCTTCCCCGGCCGCTCAGTGGGGGTTGAGCTGCCGGTCAGGGTCACACTTAATGTCAGGGAGGGTCAAATGTCAACCAGGCCATACATCACGTCCACTGACTTTTAGTGTATTCAAATGGAGAGGTCACTGGGGATTGGAAGGACTTCTTTTATGTGGATGGAACATGCTGCATCAGCTCTGATTCAGCCATAGGTCAGACAGCAGAGGTTGGCAAATATGGCATATACCTCAAAACCTGAAAATTAGGCGTTGGATCACAAGATTAGTTCACTCTATCTCAATCTGTCTGAGCCTGTCAAAGCTGGGGAACCTATTTTTTTCTATAATATAATTTGTTATACCAAATAGAATGAGCCTTGTAAAAAAAAAAAAAAAAAAAAAAAAAAAAAGGTGTGACCTGTTGTCTTCATCATATTAGAAAACATTTCTAATTGTCGTATTTGTCAGAACGAGCCTTGTGAAACCTTTAATGGGCTCGGAGCTGAATGGCTGGGTGAGGGTGGTTCTCTCTTTATCCACTTTTCTGCCAGAATAAGTTGATGTAGAGATATGATAGGGGCCAAAAATGCATGCATGGGAACACTTTATAGAGCCGAACTGTTTTGAACGCAAGGAACTTGTTGTGTTTCATTTTTTGCCATTTGAAATCTAGAAACCCCAGTTTTAAGAGAGATCTGTTGCAGCAGTATACTGTTTTTTACTTTGTTGTTGACTTTATACCATAGTTTACCTCCATTTTGTTCACACCAATCAACAAACGTCGTGGTTGGAATTGCACAAGTACAGCCAACATAATGAATCTGTTTTGTCGAGAAATGTTATAAATTAAATTAGGAGTTACATTATAAAAGACAGAAAAAAGTAAACTTGCTTTCCATTCATTTATTATATAGCTTCAGCTTGGACCCGGAAGTGGCAAAGTCATTGCTTAAAATATTGCATTATTACTGTACAATAACTCTTGTTGTACAACATGAGGTTTGTAAGCATTCCCAAAATCACAAAGTTTGAAGCTGCGTTGCTGTCGCTGCTGTTGGAGCCATCTGTTGCCATGGTAACAGATGGAATGTACGTTCGGGGTTGCCATCTACAACACAGCTCCATTGCAGCTACAACAAATGCAATTTAAAAAAAGATGCCTTCCACACAGACGGCCGTACGACGCGACATGCTCTGATTGGATTACGCATACTTACCGGCTAAAATGATTGTTTTCTCCAATTAGGCAAAAATAGCTGGAGGCGCATGCCCGGTGGAGCGGCGCAGACCTGATCGGCGTGCAGATGTGCTGATAAAAGCTGCTGACAAACTGCCCTTGAATCGGAGAGGTGATGGTCAACTGACTTCAGGGCCGCCTAATCCTCCTTGTTGGAGCGGCGGCTGTGGCGTGGTGTGTCTCTCAGCTGTCTGAAGCCATTACAGGCAAATCCACTGAGATCACTGCACTGCTTCAAACAGGACATACAGATTCACCAGGAGTTATGGGGGAAAAAGTTGCAGCGCAAGAAGAAATGAAGAAAGTGTGGATTTATAGGTTTATGTTGTCAGTAGCAGCTCCATAGAGGTGGCCTAGATTACAAATAAAAATAATAATAATGCATCGGTTTCAAATTGTATTTTCAGGACACTCAAAGATGCTTCACATGTAATTATTCATACACGGTGGTGAAAAACTAATACTTTAGCCACAGCTGCCCTGGGGCACACTGGCATGAGCGAGGCAACCAGTATGTGCCCCTCTGACCAACGCCAACCATTCACCCACACACACCAGACTCATTCTATCTAGGCAATGTGGGTGAGGTATCTTACCCGAGGACACAACAACAGTTTGGCACTTTACAGCCGCAGCCGACCCACTGTGGCATCAGGTGTTCCCAGAGGTCTTCCATCACAGCACTAACCAGGCCCTGCCCTTCTTAGCTTCCAGGGCTTGGACACGCATCTAGTTTTTGCATTCAAGTCTATGTATGAAAACATACAAGAAATAATACGTCATTATTGTGGATCCAAATAGACAGCCGCATTTCAAAGCCTTGAAAGCTGAGTACAGTAGGTCAGGGCCTGGTTAGCACTGTGATGGGAGACACCAGGTACCACAATGGGACCACCACAGTTGTAAAGTGCCAAACTGTTGTTGTGTCCCTGGGCAAGTCGCTTCACCCACATTGCTGCATGAGTAAGTGGTTATGGGGCTGATGACACAGAAAGGAGGCCTCTCTTCTGTCAATCTGCTCTCGGGCAGCTGTGGCCACTGTAGTTTACGGGATGGAGTGATGATGATGAATAATAGTAATAATAATCAACCTGAAGAAGTGTGCAAGTTTTTTGGTGTGTATATACAGTACATACATAACAATTTCCAATAATTGTAATCAGATCTGTGCATAATCACAGTATTATATTTACATCACATGTTTAACCTCATTCTATTTTCTTTCACAAAAAGTTGTTTTGTGAGTGATTCATGCATTTTAAAGCAATTTATATCCACGTACGCCCGAAACATCCCCGCTCTCCCCTGATTCCTATGACGCATGTTGTTTACCCATTATATATTTCAAATCTGTGATACACTTATGATTGGCTGGGCTTATATTAAAATTATGGAACAGTGTGTGTGTGTATATGCGTGTGTGTCCATGTATAGGTGTGTGTATGCGTGTGTGCTTGTGTGTGTGGGTGTGTGCGTGCATGTGTGCGTTTAGGTGTGTGTATGTGCATGTATGTGGGTGTGTGTTGAAAAAAAATCTAGAAATAGTTTTTTGCAACAACAAAAAGCACTGGTAAAATCAATATTAAATCCAAGTCTTTACAAAACCAGTAAAAACAAGACAAAATGTAAATCAATATTTTGGATTATGAGACGGTACAGTTTGCTGATATTCTTCATAATAAATAAAGACTAATAAAGGTTTATCTTATTATTGTGTTCTTTCTATCTAAATCCATGTATTTTCCCTGGTTCACATGTACGCCCTGGTCCTTTGAAATGACCTACATTCTCTCCATGTCTGCACAAAGGCAGCTGTACTTCTGCAGGGCCATCATGTTGTGAATAATGCACGCACAGACCTGTTGCTTCATGGAGAGATGCAGTGCACTGGTGGCTGGCATATTTTCTCCTGTAATGCAAAAATCATGACTGCTGAATATGTGATTAGGGGAGCGTCAGTGTCTTGCACATAGCTCTGTGGAACAAACCTGCAGGAAAACAACTTTACCTGCAAAAAGACCCAAAACAGAACAGCAGAAAGATTTCATATCAGGCCACTCAGCAAATTAGTATAACAATAATAATAATAATGCATCGGTTTTATATAGTACTTTTCAGGACACTTAAAGTTGCTTCACATGTCATTCATCATTCACTCCATACACGGTGGTGATGAACTACTACTTTAGCCACAGCTGCCCTGGGGCACACTGACAGAAGCGAGGCAATCAGTATGTGCAATCGGCCCCTCCCACCACCACCAGCCACTCACACACACCAGACTTATTCCACTAATAATTGTAATCAGTACTGTGCATAAATACTCACAGTATTATCTAGACCCAAAATCGACTATACAAATGTTTAACCTCATTGCATTTGTTTTCCATGTGTACAAACAAAAAGTCGTTTTCGGAGCAATTCATGCATGTCTGAGTATAGTCCACAATGAGGCATTAAAATAAACTTTAGCTAATATAAATATGAATTTTGACACATAAAAACATTGTGCTAGTTTCATTGAATAGTAACATTAAAGTTGCCTTCTATACTTGGGTCCATCTAACTACTGTATTTTCTTTTTGGGTGGAATGTTTTTGTAATACATTATCTATATTTATCGAGTCAAGCAAGTTTCTTCACTGTAGGTTACAAGTCACATCTGCGGCGAGGCAATCCGACCCAATGCATGAATTCAAATTTTTAAGCAGTAAAAATATCCGTACGTTAAGGCACATTCCAACTAAAAAAACAATAATAATAACACATTTTATTTCTTGGACGTCTTTCTAGACACTCACAGTCGCCTTACTACTATTACTGTTTATCTATCTATCTTACATACATGACATCTCCATGGCAACCAGTAGGGGGACACCATATGAAAATGTTTACCTTCTGACACAAACCTGTAACTCTGCTCCTCCTCTCACGCCTCGATGAAATTAATACAGAAACAAAAAAATAGATAAGCAACTTCCATTACTTCGGAATTCAAAAAAGTAGTTGGTGGCGTTTTTACTTTTATTGTTGACAAATGACCAACCAAATGAATAAACTAGGTAAACTGTGATCTCTTTATTAAATGCATACACTGCTATTGATTAAAAAAAGTATTTCAGTGGACTGTAGAGGGGAGAGTTTACAGCACAAGTGTCTGAGAGGCTGGAATGGGGCTCTTCTCTTCCCTGAAAGCCTCGCCGCATCGACCGCACTTGTAACCCTGCTGGAAGTGTATCTTAAGTAACAGCACTGCAGCGTCAGTCACCTTACATCGCTCCCCGGGGTCACTCTGCTGACGGCTCTTACATAACACTGAGCTTAATGTGTTTTTGGACACACACTTAATCGCTGCGTCCATCTTCTCTGTGGCGTCTGGTTCTGGAGATGTCACAGGGACTCGAACTTAATTATACTGTTTTTTTGGTGTACCACAAGTTCTGTAACTGTTGAACTGGCCCAGTGTTGTCTCGTGTGTGGAAACTTGCACGAATGCGACTCTCATTTGGATATTTAGAGCGACAGTAGCTCAGTTGGTAGAGCATTGGGCTTTGAGCCAGAAGGTCGTGGGTTCGAGCCCACCCTAAGACTTTCTCTACCGACTCCCTCTGCTGTCGTTGTGTCCTTTGGCAAGACACTTATCCTCTGGGAACACCTGATGCCACAGTGGGGCTGTAAAGTGCCAAACTGCCATTGTGTCCTTAGGCAAGACACTTTACCCACATTGTCTAGAATGAGTCTGGTGTGTGTGTTAATGGTTGGTGGTGGTCGGAGGGGCCGATGGCACATACTGGTTGTCTCGCCCCACTTCTAAAGGGGGTTTAGAAGTGGTGACAAATATTCAAACAACATATGCATGATGTTGGCCAGTTGAGAATCAGAATAACGTGGTCAATCAAATGACTATGAAATAACATAAATTATTGGGGTCAGGGGCCAATTAAAAAAAATAGGAACTGGTTGGGGCCGAAACAATAGAAGATATCTCCCTTTCTTATAACAAAGTTTTGTACATCATGAAGGTATTTTAACATAACTTTAATGTGACATGAATTTCTATGTTACTTTCTGGTTTATTTTTCTGAAAACAAAATGTGTTTATTGTTTATACTGAACTAAAACTGGATTAATGGTAATGGGTGCCTTGGTCACCCATTACCATTAATGCTGCTAATTAATAATATAACAAATAATTTTAGGGGCCACTAAAAATTGTCTTGCGGGCCGGATATGGCCCCCAGGCCTTGACTTTGACACCCTTGATCTGGGGTTTCTTTCAAAACCCCTTCTCACCCATAAAGTTGTATCAACACCTGCCCTTCACCTTTTCGTGTCCCATGTTCAGTTCAGTAAACATAAACATGTTTATTCTCTCACAAATGAAGCTCTTCGCGAAAGTTCACTGTGGTAGACCCGGCCACTGCTGCCAGATCTACAAGCCTGCTCATCCTCTACTCATTACACCAGCAAAACGCCCACATCTAATCCACCAATAACCACCAGGACAGCAAGTTAAAGGAGCTATACCCGTTTCTGCAATGTTTGAATGTTTAGCACCGCCCCCCAACTCGCTCACAGAGTTCTCATTTCCCCTACGCTCTCATAACACGGAGCCACCTAGTTTTATTTGCGATCTGATACATATGCTAACATTAGCATTAGCACAACTTCTTGTAAGCAGTGCAACAATCACTGATGAAATGGCACTAAAGCAACGCACTGCTAACACAATATATAAGTAAAATAATACCATTAGTTTCGCGTCCGGATGTATTAATTTAAACATTAGAATATATTCTAATATTTAATTATAATTTATTATACAGCTCCTCACAGCAGCAGAACAACACTCCATTGACTTGAATGCAATTCTTCCGATCATTTTTTCTTGATAACAGAACTCTCAAACCAATAATGACCGCAGCCCCAATGCAACCTCTGTTTGTAATTCAGGTGTGTAAAATACTGTCATTACTTTGCAAGTACAAGCTATCAGCGCCTGTCACTACATCGTGCAGTTTTTCTGCACACTTGTCTGTGTAGAGAAGCCAACGGAGCTAGCCACGCTCGATAAACAAATACATATCTATCAATCAACACCATTAAACGTCAATCGGACAATACAGTACACATATACATCCTTAACACACATGCACGAACGATTTCAGAATTTGCTGTCAAAGTTTTCATTACAAAAATACTGTTTTAAAGTGACAAAAAGCGATCGCGAAAAACCCGGAAGTTACCATGAAACAGCTAGCTAGCTTAGCTGTTACCTGCCTAGCACGTCCCGGTGAAACCTTTGGGAGCTAACTATTTTATTTGCAGTCATTAAATACATTTCTAATTATAAGGGTTGTCTAAGATTTGTTCAAATATGTATATATTTTTTATTTTAGAATTTTATTCGAATTTTGAAGTCGAAGCCCTGGTGTTTAGCAGCGCTGTAGAGGCTAGAGGACGCAGGCTGTTCGCTGCTCGTTCTGTGAGTGGAGGAGAAAGAGCGGCCCGCTCAGACTCTACTCAGCACTTTTCACTGCCTGAATTTCATACACAGTGGAATCAATGACCTCAAGTTTTCAATTAAATTATGTATTATGATGCAACTTGTATGTAGTAAAAAGCATTTTTATGAACTACTTAGAAAAAAAAATCGGGTATAGCTTCTTTAAAAGCCGGAGACGCCCACTTCCCGGCCTTCTGAAGTCTGCAAACTTCTGAAGCCTGCAAGGTGCATGTCGCTAACGCACCTGTTCGCAAATGCATGCGTTGTTCTGGATTCTGGAGGGGTCGCTTCTGCTCACGTGTTGCTCGTGCGCGTGGCCCTGCTGTCCTCAGTCTGGCTGCTCGTGGTCTGCTCCTCCTCCGCGTCCCTGCACCTGCTGTGGTTCGCGTGTCTCCACTGCTCTCCTCCTCTGTGGGCTGATCCGCGGGGCCCCTCCGCGGGGCCCCTCTGCAGGTTCTGTGCTGCTCGTTCCTCGTGGTCTGCTGCCGCGCGCAGACGGTCTGGCGGTGCCGCGTTGTCCCGTTGCTTTTCCCAAGTCTCCTGCAGTGTTGCCAACTCCTCAGTAAGGAAAGTAGCTATTGGCTGTCCCAAAAGTCGCTAGAAGTCGCTAAATGACGTCACCGCCTAATTTGCATAATTTGCCATTTGCAAATAACTGTAACGGACGCTGTAGGAGAGAGGAATAAGGTCGTGGGAGAGACAAAAGTGAGTAAAAACACCCTAAATATGTTTAGAACTACAAATGTACAAAAATAATTTCAACATTAACAACATTTAATGATTTTAATGCTTTGTCTAGATCCACATTACACACATCAGTTTTGTCCTGTATTGTTAAATGTTATAACAGCAAATGTAATCAAAAGATTGTTTGTAGGGTGAAATTGCTAGCTCTACAACCAACCCTCCTCCTTTATCCGGGCTTGGGACCGGCAAAGTGACCCAAAAGACACACTCTGGCAGAGTTACTTAGGTTTATTTTTGTAAGTTTTTTTTTTTTTTTCATAGTTTGGCATAACAAATGATTTAATGTGACCCCTACTGAGAGAAAACAGAGTCATGGACAGAGCTGCCGCGGATGGAGTGGGGGGTAGTGGGGGGTGGCGGTGGTAGGAGTGGCCGGGGAGCTTTGGATGTGTGGTGGTGGTGGAGCTGAAGTTCAGTCTGCAGCAGCCTGAAAACTTCCTGTGCTTTTGAGACAGGGTCTCCTCTCTCTCTCTCTCTGCTCCGCCCATAGACTGTAGCTAGGACTGCTGCGCAAGGCTACTGTGAGACTGGCCGCCTGTAAGTGCTTTGGGACGGGGGAAGGGCTCACGTTGAGGACAGCAGAACAATACGTGCTTCACGAGTCTCCAAAACACCAGATAAGTCGCCAAAACACCAGATAAGTCGCCAATAACACCAGAAAAAGTCGCTAGATTTGTCGCTAGTCGCTTTTTTGAAAAAAAAGTCGCTATAGGGGTCTGAAAAGTCGCTAAATCTAGCGACAAAGTCGCTAAGTTGGCAACACTGGTCTCCTGGCATGTGAGTACAGTGTGTGTTGACCGCGGACGGATTAATCCCTGAGTTTGGGCTGCAAGCGGCTGGTTTTTGCCCTACGCACTTGACTGCAGGCGTCAGTTTTCGCCCCGTGCTTGGTCTGCAGGCTCCATTTTCACACGTGTTTGAGCTAACTGAGGGGCAATGCATATTAAATGGCATCAATCTCTATTGTCTGAGGGATATAAGAGGAGCAATGTGCATAATTCAGATTCATGTTCTGCCACTTGCAGTAAAACCACGTTGGAAATATGTGCAAAGACTACCCATCGTGCTCCAGACGGCACACACCAGAACTCTTGCCACGGCGTCATCTTTACAGCATTAATCTCATTACTCGCAGGTCACTATTGTTAAATGGATGTATTTAAATTCGTCTATCTGCAGGAGGAAGGAGGGGCCATGCATTTAAATAGCTAGGTCACTAGTATTAAATTGGGTAACTAAACTGCAGTTGTTGCATTTTGAAAGTGCAGCAGAAAGAAAAAGGGCCCAATGTGAATCTGCAATGGGTGTGAAGTGGCGTTGGAGCTAATGAACGCGTGGAAAAGTGATCGTTCATGCGTATCTGCCATAACCAAAGCAGCAAGATGGCTCCAGGGGACGTCTGTTATTCGCATGGGATTGTTTCGGATTCGGGTTGATTTATTTCCTCAGGCTCTTAAACAACCATGGGCATGGTTCTCTGACTGCTGCCGTTCCTACTGATGCCTGATCCCGCTGCTGCCTGTTCCCGCTGCTGCCTGTTCCCGCTGCTGCCTGTTCCTGCTGCCGCTCCTGCTGCTGCCTGTCCCTGCTGCCTGCTGCTCCTACTACTACATATGCCGCTGCTGCTGTTCCTGCTGCCGCCTGTCCCTGCTGCCTGCTCCTGCTGCTCCTGCTACTACATGTGCCGCTGCTGCTGTTCCTGCCGCTGCCGCTCCGCGGGCTCCCGGGCGGCACCTGTCTCTACGGCTTGGCTCTTTCAGACACGTACGTAACCTGGCTCACGGAGACAAGCGGCGCACGCTGGCGTGACACGTCTGTTGTTCGTATGAATCGCATTGTGGTGCTACTGCTCCTGCTAATGCTGCTTCTGCTGCTTCATACTGCTACCGCTACTGCTGCTACTGCTGCCGCTAATGCTGCTATTGTTGCCGCTGCTGCTTCATACTGCTACTGCTGCCGTGCTGCTGCTGCTTCTTTTACTTTGACACCTCTCTTCACTTCGCATCTCTTTTGCTGAAACACTAAACAGCTTCAACAATATTCTACTGCTGTGGCTTTGATACAGGATTTTGCTGTTATTATCTACGGATGCTGCAACCGCTGCTGCTGCTGCTACTGCTGCTGCTTCATACTGCTGCTACTGCTGCTGCTTCATACTGCTACTGCTGCTCCTGCTAATGCTGCTTCTGCTGCTTCATGCTGCTACCGTTACTGCTGCTACTGCTGCCGCTGCTGCTTCATACTGCATCTGCTGCCGTGCTGCTGCTGCTTCTTTTACTTTGACACCTCTCTTCACTTCGCATCTCTTTTACTGAAACACTAAACAGCTACAACAATATTCTACTGCTCTGGCTTTGATACAGGTTTATTGCTGTTATTATCTACGGATGCTGCATCAGCTGCTGCTGCTACTGCTGCTGCTGCTTCATACTGCTGCTGCTTCATACTGCTACTGCTACTGCTGCTGCTTCATACGGCTACTGCTGCTGCTACTACTACTGCTGCTGCTGCTTCATTTACTTTGCCATCTCTCTTCACTTGCATCTCTTTTACTGAAACACTGAACAGCTACAACAACATTTTACTGCGGTGGCTTAGATACAGAATTATTACTGTTATTTCTAAGGACGCTGCTGCCGCTGCTGCTGCTGCTGCTGCTACTGCTGCTGCCGCGGCTTGATACAGGACTATTGCTGTTATTATCTGAGGTTACTGCTGCTGCTGCTACTGCTGCTGCCGCAACCCACTCTCTCAGAAGCTTATCCTGCTTCTAATGGATGCAGCCCGGCTGAGTATGCCGCGCTGCGCTGGACTCGCACCTATGCTCCCAGGGTCGCTTCGGCGGTCATGCTTCATCTCTATACTTAATCTTCTGATCTATCAGATGCAGCCGGCCGAGTAGCTGCGCTGAGCCGTCAATCGGACTCCTAATCAAAGGCATCCATACCTGTATTCTTCACTCTTCTGATCGCAGGCTCCCCATCACGCTGCCCATCCTGCAGCGGCGCTGAACTCCGGCTCATCTTCCAAGTACATGTCTGCCCTCCTCGCGGCATCTTCCTGCTCTCCTTCCGTGGCTTCTCTGCATAAGCGTCTCACCATTGCTCACTCAACCTTCATGCGGTCCGAGACACGGCTTTCCCGACCATGCTACTATCCTGATTATCTACTCTCCAACCCAAGATTCTAAGCGTAAGGGCGCCTGCAACATCAATGGCCCTCTCCGATATGTCTCTGCCCCTACAGGTCTCCGCTTCTACACGGACGCTGCCCCTTCCGTGGGTTTTGGGGGTTCTTCCAGGACCATTGGTTTGCCGAGCGTGGCCGCTACTTTCCACCGGAGCATCTCCTCTGCCCTACACGAGATATTCCCAGTGGTCGTGGCCTGCGCGCTGTGGAATCACACGTGGCAGAGAAAGAGGATCTCTGTCACGTGTGATAATCTCGACGTAGTGGAAGCATTACACAAAGGTCGCTCTTTTTCACCCAACATAATGTCCCCTGACCATTTCAACCTCCGTCTCAAACATTCAAAAATCAAAGGAACCTGCAATATAGTAATAGCTCGCTCGGACACATCTCTCTGCCCCTACAAATCCTTTATGCGTTACACTCGCCTCCGCTGCAAAAAGGAGATCTTAACGGACCTCTATTTCTCACTCCAGACATTCTTCCCATGACAGCAACCTGGTTCAGAGCTCGACTAAGATCCCTACTGCTCCTCTGTAAATTGTCTCCCCAGCTCTACACAGCTCACTCCTTCAGGATAGGCGCTGCCACGCGCGCGGCCTCGCTGGGGCTCCCCCACACCTCTCTGCAACAGCTGGGGCGCTGGTCCTCTTCGGCTTTCTCCACCTACATCAGGCCAGACGCGTCCGCTATCCTGGCTGCACAACGGCTACTGGCTTCCTCGTAAGCTCCCAGCAAAGCAATACAAAGCAAAGTAAGTGAACCAATAAGATTCTGGTGGCGGCACGCACTTCTTCAAAGATAACCCTGTTGCAGCGTCCGGTTGATCGTGAAGCGAGCGCTCACGTCCCGGCGCTTAAAGATAACTCCACTGCAGCGTCTGGTACCGATCGTGATGCGAGCGCTCACGTCCCAGGCAGCGTCCGGTTGATCGTGATGCGAGCGCTCACGTTCCCGGCGCTTAAAGATAACTCTGCTACAGCGTCTGGTATCGATCGTGATGCGAGTGCTCACGTCCCAGGCAGCGTCCGGTTGATCGTGATGCGAGCGCTCACGTTCCCGGCGCTTAAAGATAACTCCACTGCAGCGTCTGGTACCGATCGTGATGCGAGTGCTCACGTCCCAGACAGCGTCCGGTTGATCGTGATGCGAGCGCTCACGTCCCGGCGCTTAAAGACAACTCTGCTACAGCGTCTGGTATCGATCGTGATGCGAGCGCTCACGTCCCAGACAGCGTCCGGTTGATCGTGATGCGAGCGCTCACGTCCCGGCGCTCAAAGATAACTCTGCTACAGCGTCTGGTATCGATCGTGATGCGAGCGCTCACGTCCCAGGCAGCGTCCGGTTGATCGTGATGCGAGCGCTCACGTCCCGGCGCTTAAAGACAACTCTGCTACAGCGTCTGGTATCGATCGTGATGCGAGCGCTCACGTCCCAGGCAGCGTCCGTTGATCGTGATGCGAGCGCTCACGTCCCGGCGCTTAAAGATAACTCCACTGCAGCGTCCGGTTGATCGTGATGCGAGCGCTCACGTCCCGGCGCTCAAAGATAACTCTGCTACAGCGTCTGGTATCGATCGTGATGCGAGCGCTCACGTCCCAGCAGCGTCCGGTTGATCGTGATGCGAGCGCTCACGTCCCGGCGCTTAAAGATAACTCCACTGCAGCGTCTGGTACCGATCGTGATGCGAGCGCTCACGTCCCAGGCAGCGTCCGTTGATCGTGATGCGAGCGCTCACGTCCCGGCGCTCAAAGATAACTCTGCTACAGCGTCTGGTATCGATCGTGATGCGAGCGCTCACGTCCCGGCGCTTAAAGATAACTCCACTGCAGCGTCTGGTATCGATCGTGATGCGAGCGCTCACGTCCCAGGCAGCGTCCGGTTGATCGTGATGCGAGCGCTCACGTCCCGGCGCTTAAAGACAACTCTGCTACAGCGTCTGGTATCGATCGTGAAGCGAGCGCTCACGTCCCAGGCAGCGTCCGGTTGATCGTGATGCGAGCGCTCACGTCCCGGCGCTCAAAGATAACTCTGCTACAGCGTCTGGTATCGATCGTGATGCGAGCGCTCACGTCCCAGGCAGCGTCCGGTTGATCGTGATGCGAGCGCTCACGTCCCGGCGCTTAAAGACAACTCTGCTACAGCGTCTGGTATCGATCGTGAAGCGAGCGCTCACGTCCCAGCGCGCAAAGATAACTCTGCCCGTTTTTGGGGATTATGCGCGCGAGCAAGCGCCGCACTCAACAGCATCTCTCCCGGGCCTAGGGCGCCAAACATACTCAATCAACAAACTTCTAACTGCATTTTCCCTCTTGGGTCTCTCCAAAGTGAAATGAAGCTCTTCGCGAAAGTTCACTGTGGTAGACCCGGCCACTGCTGCCAGATCTACAAGCCTGCTCATCCTCTACTCATTACACCAGCAAAACGCCCACATCTAATCCACCAATAACCACCAGGACAGCAAGTTAAAAGCCGGAGACGCCCACTTTCCCGGCCTTCTGAAGTTTGCAAAGCCTCCGCCGCCCCACCTCCTCCTCTCATCGAAGCGTGCTTGCCTACTGCCTCTGCCGTCACCAGTGCCTAGGCCCCGAGGGGGATTATGCGCGCGAGCAAGCGCCGCACTCAACAGCATCTCTCCCGGGCCTAGGGCGCCAAACATACTCAATCAACAAACTTCTAACTGCATTTTCCCTCTTGGGTCTCTCCAAAGTGAATTAATACACCAAATACATTTCAATGCAAGAATTCTGCCCCCAAACAACATTTTCTCGATGTCTCTTCCATTCGCTGTAAGCCTGGGTCAATAATCAGCAGGAAAAATAGGCCACAGAACTCACTCATAACCAGAGTGACAGTGCGGGGACCCTGATCCAGCCCAGCGCACATGATCCAGGACTCTCTCTCATTCTGATGGAAATGCTTTGTGATGGAAGTTTAGCACTAACTTCCTCACGTCAGAATCTTTGAGCAAACTTTCCCAGACGCGAGGCCCGAGAAGTTTGAGTCTGGCTGTCTGCCTGCACCGCACTTGGACCCAATTCATTGTAAATAACCGTGCGCAGAAACACTACTTATTTAATTAAAAGCTGATGATTTGCAAGGTAAGTGCTACGTTGGAAGAAATGCCATGGCTTTGCTTCTGTCGTTCCAAATGCAATCTCTATCTTTAAAAGAAAAGAAAAAAAAGACAGGAGAGGAAAGGTTTATGACATGCGTGTTTGCCAAGGTTCTGAATGGCTGCACGGGCATATAGTGGTGAACATAAAAAATGAAAGGGTAAGTGGAAGCTTAACTATCTAAACAGTAAGTTCATCACTGTTTCAGAAGCACTTTTTATGGTATGCTGCTCTCGGCCAATATCCTGGTTTGTAGATTACACCCTATTGAATAAGTCTTTACAATCAGACCAAAGCTTTCCAATGCAACTGACCAGTGTGAAAGTGTAAAAATAAACTAATAAATTATATACTTTAAATTTTAGTGGCAGGTAATAAATGGTATTGGCAATGTGGCTAGTCTGTTTCTATCTGAAGTCTTCGCATTGCAATAATTTCTGTATTTGTTTCTGGATATGGTTTGACAGCCGTCCAATATGAGCTGGGACACCGATACTACAGTCTCACACTGCGCTAAGATTTTTGTGATTAGATTTCACGATCCGCAGGGAGAGAATTGGATAAATATATCTCACAATTGATATATTATAAATTGATGCGATATGATTTCAGACTTGAGTTGTTTGTGTGTATTTGTTAGAGAACAATGGTGCTTCTTATGAGGGGGTTAGATCCTGGTTACCCATTGTTTTATTATTAATGTATCCTCGATATTGTCTTTGCTGTTTGGTTACTCATAATACGTTGAATTTGTGGGAAAAATAAAGCACCTATCTATATACCTATCCATCTATATATCTAGCTAAATATCTTTCTATGACAATGAAATTCAGGCCACTTTGTGTAAATGCTTCTCCTTTTCAAATTAGTTAATACTTTGTTATAACACTGCCGTCTTTCCTTCTTGCTCCAAAACACAAGTCCAAACATTTACAACAACACACAAGAGACATGCCCAAGCCAATTTCCAAGCCTGTCTCATTGAGCAGATTGACTTCACGTCTTTCCAACACACATACAGGCATTACCATAAGATCCAAAATAGATGCTCAATTGGGAAACACTTTTTTGGGAATCTGTGCCATTTCCAAAGAAAGCTCAATCAAACACCAGAGGTCACTGTTGTGCTTCACCAGCACTTTTAATAAAACAGACATTTCATCCTCACAACAGCAATGTCTGGACAGGGAGGGCAGGGGTGGGGGCAGGACCAGGGCTGATAGGCTGGTTGCTCCTGGTACATGAAAGGCAATTGGTTAAGAAAAGTAACCATGTGGAAAAGTATGTGGCAGATGATGTTGACTCGTTTGTTGGCACCAAAACGACGCAGCACAGGGAGCCCAACTGGTAACCTGCCCCCACCACTCCCCTCCGCATATTTACAGGGGAAAGTAGTACATTCAGTTTATTCACTAAGTAACAAAGCTAAATTTCATCTGTGTTTTTGAGCAGAAATCACACGTTTCACATCCAGTTTTCAGACGTCTTTTGGTTCCATTCCTACGACAATCTGCAGTTAGATTTTTCTATCAACGACACACGATAAATAACCCCGTCCCCTAAAACCCAACGTGCCCATATATATAACTATTTACACAAGCAGCAACCTGTCAAAAAAACGCCCCCACACACTCATCAAGACCCTCCCACTTCAACCGAAAAGTAAAGAAATAATACAAATCATTCAAGTTTCCCAATCGCGTCAAGCTCTACCCACGTGTTACCCTCTTCTAAAAGAGCATGCCAAGTTACAATGAACACAGAAAATGTCTCTATACAATAAATAAAACACTTGAAAAATGTCAGTTTGGCTCCTCCAACTTTGGACAAGACAGGATTCCAGTGGATTTCGGGGTTTTCCGTCGGCTGCGCTGGTAAAGTCCTGCAGAAGGGAAAAGTCCAGGCAGTTTCCCGTGAGGTCTTTGAAGCAGCCGCGTTGGAAGTTTGAAAGGTGAGGAGAGGGGTTAGTGTTTGGTCAGTCAGAGGTGGCGGGGGCTTGGGTGACCGTTGTGGTAGAGCTTCTGTTTGATGTGGACCATGTTTCCGCTGGAGTCGTCCAACTGTCGAAGCTGAGCGCGTCTACGGAGGTCCCGCAGGTTACAGAACTGAGGGAGCCACGACCAGGAAGGGGTGTCTGCAAAGAGAGGGGGAGAAGGTCAGGCGTGGGAACATTTAGGGAACTTTATTTACCCACTTAGGCACAGGTATTTTCAGATATTTGATGTGAAATAGTAAGTAAGTAATCTTTATTTCTATAGTGCATTTTTATACCGGAGCACCAGGAGGAAACCTACGCATATACAGGGAGAACATGTAAACTCCACTCAGAAAGGACCTGTTCTGACCGGGAACCAAGGACCTTCTCTTAGATCAAAAGTCCATTCACTTCGATAAAACTTACAAAGTCAAACCAATATAGGACAGACTGAAGACGGCCTGTAAGAACTATAAGCCGTAATCATCAAACTAAAAACAGACGGTTGGTATATGTCTATTGGTTTCACATTTTTGTTGAATTACAGAAATAAATAAACTTTGGAACAATATTCTAGTTTCTTAAAATTGTGGGGAAACATTAGGTTAGTAAGGGTGCGGTTAGTTTGGTTGCTGTATAGAGTGTGTGTTGGATTCAGAAGCTCATAATTCTGCTAATGTGGCACCTAAAGGGTTGGGGGAAAAAGAAAATATTCAAAAAGTATAACAATAAGAACATTGATTTATATGGTAGTAGATAACAAAAATCAAAATCACATGGACTGAATTCAGATTCTCATGTAGAGGGGTAATGTAGCAATTCTACTACTTTGGGTGGAGTTTAAAATTTACAGAAAAAAATATTCTCAATTCAAAATACCCATAAAAAATAGCTATTATAAAACATTGAAAACTTGATCAGCTGTCTGTTGAGTAATGACTACAAGATTTATAATAATCTATCTATTGTTTGTTTATCAAAAAATAAAAACAGCAAGCACCAGACTGCAAAGAGAAACTTTAAGAAGAGATCTCTTTATTAGTGTTGGAGAATAACAGGAGATCTAGGCAAACTTATTTTCATTATCAACTTATCATTTGACAAGCCTGTTCCTACAACAATTATAACACATTTGAGTTGTAAGAAAATAAATGATAAATACTCTTTTATGAATGATTGTATTATTAACCTATTCTATAAATAATAATATGTTTTATAGGGGGTTTTTACACGTTCTTCTGATATACTTTAAATACATCAAAAATGCTCAAGAAATGTCACATTTTAACATTAGATTTTACGTAATTTTGTTTTGTATCTTGTTCACAGTTTCAATGCAAGTTTCAGTATTGATTGATACTTGATTTTATTTTATTTGATCTTTTCTCAACCTTAGTTTTGAGAAATGTTATTTGCAGTTTGGAAATCAGGAATTGCAACTCTAACTAATGTAAGAATGTACATTTCGTCAGCTTTATACTTTTAACTGCTTCTTTTCAACAACTATTTTAATACCTAACAAGATAAACACATCTCCCCTTAACTACTTCAACCAGTAGCAGTTAAATCAAACAAATACTCTGGCTTGTATGTTTTCTATATCGCCCTCTCCTTTTATATGTGCGCATGCTTATACAGTACAGCAAAAAATGGAGCAGCAATATGGTTCCTTTCACACAACAGCCAGAGTGCGGAGAGAGTGAGCTGGTGCTGCAGGAGGTAGTGAGGTGACGAGCACGCTTCCTGACAGGGAGAGCCAAAAGAGGCGTGAGCACGGACGGGCCCTGACGCTCTGCCTCTGCTCTGGCAACACATGGAGAGAAGTGAGAGGAGAGAACCGGATCAGCACAGACAGAGAAGACCTCGGATCATCCACAGATCCTAGAGGAGTGGACCGAGCTGTAGTGTTTGTCGAATGCGGAGGAAGGTGATTTGAACAGCGGCTAGTTGGAGCTGAAATCCTTATATGGGCATTGGTTTCGACGGGGTGACCTCTACCAGCTGTTGCAGGGGTAGAGGCAAACTAGTGTAGATAGATATATACTGTAGATAGATAGACAGAGATACATTAGATAGATAGATAGATTGATATAGATAGATAGATTGATATAGATAGATAGATAGATTGATATAGATAGAGAGATAGATAGATAAAGTGACATTGCTCAGTGGACAAGTTGCAGTATTGCACATGATTTTAGTATTTATTTATTTACAGATGAATGACATTTCCAGGCCCTGTAGTTCTCATTGTACAGTCTGACAGCAGCAGGAAGGAAAGACCTGCGAAACCTCTGCTTCACACAGCAAGGGTGAATTAGTAAAAACACCAGGATCAAAGCGGCGCAAATTTCAGGTCAAAAATTGATGAGCGTGACACAGACTGAGCTAAAGGAGGATACTTTTCAATGTAAGTCAATAGGAGCCAGAGAAAAACTTCTGCAGTGAGCTTCATGGAGTTAGAGGGTTAACATTGTCCTCTGTACTTCTGTTTCCACAGTCAGAAGAGGCGGATCATCACAGACATGTAGGGCTTTGAGGGATCACTACAGACTCTACAAGATTACACTTTACAGCCTAAAATACAAGCATCTCTGCAACAGCTCTCGGCAGTGTTGACAAGCTGTTTCACTGACTTTAAATGTGTTTCCAGTAAGAATGTGGCTCTGTATCATTATGTAAAGTAAATACGTTATTAAACTGATATATCTGGGAATAGGCTAGCTGGAGCTTGCATTCAGATGTGGTCTCTCTCTTCACATACTTACAAAAAAGGCCTTATTGGAACTAATTTTGAGCATTATAGATCGTCATCCAGGATCTAAAGAATATTTACTTTGACAGTGTTTAGGAGCTAGTATAGAGCAACAGGTTTGTTTTGGATGATGGAAATTCAAAATCATTGATTACTATAGCGGCTCGTATTAAGTAATTGTGTTCCCCTTTCAAACAGATTAACGGATTGATTAAAAACGTGTGCAAACCTGATACAATTTGTAAAAGAAAGTGTTGAAGAAATACATGTAAGGACAAGAGTAATGCCTTGAGCACAGCGCGAATTCTGGAGGAGAGAGGTGTAGGGTCAGAGAGTGATTGGGCCTGGATTGGGTTGTCTCTGTATGTGTATACGTGTGTGTGTGCGCGTGTGTGTGTGTGCGTGCGTGTGTGTGTTTATCTTCTATCCTGTTGTATGTTGGAAGTGTACAAACGTTTCAAAGAAATAATAATTGATTGCTGGATCAAAAAAACTTTTGTAATATCAGAAAGAGTTGGTATATGGTGACATTCAATTTCTCCATTGTGAGATTAATGAAGTTTATCTTACCTTATTTTCATCAGATATCTCAAAAACTTACAAATAAGGTCTCTCCGACTGAAGAGAATTGGGACATTTTAATGCAGCCATTCAGTATTCAGCAACTACATAGATTTGCAAAGTATTCTCTCCAACAACTAAACTTTTCTTTCTTGCCCTAGTCTTGCTAGATTTCAAGACTAAATTGAAATTACTGTTATTGCCCATCACAAGTCTCTTGCTATAATTCCAGTAATAATGCACCCGCTCTCAGTCTGAATCCGTCCGACATTTACGGCAACAGAATTTGTAAACGAATGAAAAAAATCTCACTCTGCAATATCTTTACATTTGAACACCACATCACAGACATCCATAAACACGCCCTGCTATCTAACCATTTCAGAAAATCACATTATTTTCCAATATCCAAGCAAGGCAGGGGAGCATAAGTTGAGCACAAAGATAGAGAGATGAGGTTATTTCTGTCCCAGGCCTGATCCAGAGCACCACACACACGGCACTTTGGACACTCCAGGTCTACATCTTTTATGTGCTGTCGTTTCTGTTCTAAGAATGAGTTGTGTGTTTTATGAGATCAAATTGATGTAATGCTTAAGTAAGAAAACAACTATTACAGGTGAGATTGGGGATGGGGGTTTGTCGTTACATGGGGTTTGTCCCACTGCGGTTTTTTCCTAATGAAACCAATAGAAATCTCAAGACAAGCCCGTTTCATACTCAAGAAATATCTATATAGTCAAGAAATATTTATCTACTCAACCACATATTTATATTCTCAAGACATATTTATATACTCAACACATATTTATATACTCAAGACATATTTTATACATATTTCATTCTCAAGAAATGCAACTATCTGTAATTCCATAATATGTTAAATCATACTTTTTTTTATTTAACAGAGAATATTGAATTAGCTGAAGTGACATTTTGATGCAGGACAATTTGAAGTCATTTGTCTCATGTTGCAAAGTATATTTTCATTCGAACAGTTATGGGATGACAGCACAGCAGCAGCAGGACAAAGTGCAGTCATTTGCAGCATGGGAACCACTCACAGACTGTATATAGATGGATAAAGTCATCCAGCTCAGTTAATGTTTCTGTCACACATTTTGGGCTCAACAATATTGTTGTCTGGCACTCTCTATGATCCCGGGTTTTTTGCTTTGATATTGTTTATGTAAATATAGATATGAGCCATAAGGATTGACCAATCAGATGCCATAATTTGCAGGGGAAACGCAGCTTGCCTTAAGATTGGCTTTTTAATAGGCAAAGCAAGGCAATTTTTTTTTAGAAAGCACCATTCATACAGAAGCAACCCAGGGTGCTTAACAGGCACAGAGAGAACATTGGCAAACTATACAACATTATAGGGATAAAAACAATAAAAAATGATTAAATATAAAAATATACAGTATATACATACACAAATCATACATAAATAGATACACATGATGATCTACAGAACAATTGTTGGGATGGGACAATGCAACTTGAGCAAACGGATGAAGTCACATACACACTCAAAAAAATAAACTATATATTTATACAATG
The DNA here is from genome assembly GCA_964034765.1 of Knipowitschia caucasica. Taxonomy (NCBI): domain Eukaryota; kingdom Metazoa; phylum Chordata; class Actinopteri; order Gobiiformes; family Gobiidae; genus Knipowitschia; species Knipowitschia caucasica. The sequence goes on along the minus strand of OZ035827.1, from coordinate 8,502,159 downwards.
AATTGGTTATATGTTTAACACTTTTCAGGACACTCAAAGATGCTTTACATGTCACTATTCTTTCACTCCACACATGGTAGTGATAAGTACTAGTTGCCCTGGGGCACACTGACAGAAGCCGCCCCACTGTGGCACCTGATGTTCTCAGAGGTCTCCCATCACAGCACTAGCCACACCCTGCCCTGCACAGCTTCAGAATAAAAATGGCGAGTATATATGCTCAAACAGGCTCGATGGGGGAGAATCTGGAACCAAATTCTCCTATAGCTTTTTTTCAGCACCCAAAGAGCCAATCAGGGCCAGAGTTGGGCAGTATAGAGTAATCTAATACTCCCACTGTAACACGGCTCGGTCTTATGAGATCACACACAGATCTACATCATTCACAGAAGCTGATAGGTTTTTGTCTCTTGTATTTTAGGATGGAAATAAACTGGGACGAGAAGCAGAAACGCTCTTCGGTTAAACAAAGGATTGACATAACAGCTGACAGACCAAAGCAGGTTACAAGTTACTTCGCTCTCAATCCTCTGCTTTAAAGACATGCACTGTGTACCATTACTTCCCAAAAACAAGAAAGATGTTTTTTGAGGGTATTTCTCGACCGTGTATGGCAGTGGCAGCCGGTGACAGAGACGGGACTTGGGCCAGACGAGTGTGTATACAGGGACACTTCAATATACTCCACTCATCGTAAGTGCTGAGCTATTTGGGGCTTTGATGTACAAGTGCTGTCGGAGCGTCCTTATGTCTGCTTCGTCCTGATATTAGTGGATTAGTAAAAGGTGACGGTACAGTAAAGGGGACGTGTGTCTGTTTTGCATTGATGGTTTGAATAGTGCTTAACATGAGAACAAAAGAATTTATGGATTTTCTTTTTTAATTCAATAGTTACTTTCGCTGGATACTTTTATGCCTATGTATACTTTTGGGGAGAAGTGACGAGTAGTCGGAATTAATCACTTTATTCAATTCAATTAATTTTTGTAAAGCTCTAAAAGACAAAGGCAGTCGTCTAGGGGGAGTTTACAACATTGTCCATTCCTTAACAGTTGACCAGAGAAACAAACAGTAGGAAATGCAGTCATTTCAAACAAATAGGAGGTCAATAGAGGGCAGATGATCGATGTCCATAAATATGTCTCGGGTCATCACTGTCCTTAGCCCGTCCTGAATCTGCAAGTAACGACTTAGAAACCACAGGGAGGCCCACAATGAGAGAGGGATCCGCTCCCACAGACGGCTATAGATCCAGGACTCAGGCTGTAGGACAAATTGATTGGAAGGCATTTGTCCAACACTGATCAGGAGCCGGGCTGGTCCTGCTTCCACTGTTCGCTAACCCAGGCTGAATTCTGGGTTATATAAGGCACTGGTGTGGATAGTTATCAGAGGTACTTGGATTGACAAAGACAATATTACTTGCTGAGAATCCCTACGTGAACAAAGCGACATGTGGCCACTCATAGTCCAGAGTGGAACTGGCGAGCCCAAGGTAGCGAGGAAGAGGAGTGGGACAGCCCCTGACAGAGCCCCCCCTAGAGGATGGAGGGGGTGGAGCTGGAGTGAGTTATTTATAGCCGTGAATGGGCTCAGTCCACAGAGCCTCTGAAGGGTATCCAAAGATGAAAAAAGGCCAGACACATTAGAATAAAGTGGTTGGATAAAAAGGACAATGGCACATGGTTGGGGGAATTTTATCTAGGAATGAAATAACAGATGAAAAAAAGATAAAGAAGTTTTTATAGGAAAATAAATCAATAAAGGGATGAACCAGCTGGTCTTAATTTAAATCTTGCATTATGTATTTGGTTATATTTTTTATGTATGCAATGTGAGATGAAGGTCATGTCAAATCTCAGGCTACTGTATATACCTGAGATATTGGTCACATAATATAATACTGCATACATGTGTTATGGTATCAGCGCCCTTCACTTAAATCTTTCACTTTTGTAAATATTGATCTTGTCCAACCCTCCTTATTCGACTGACCGACATATTTTGGTGAGAGAACTTATATGTCTTCACAAGATTTTGCCATCGTCACAGAAAGCAACAGCAATATGTTTAAAGCACCAACAACATATAACAGCATAAATACCCAATATTCAACCTGTTTTGACATCCAAACATTACAACACAAAAGCAGATACATGAAGATAGTGACAGAATGAATGCGGCAAAATCCAGCTGAGAGCCTCAGAGCTGTTCCGTGTGGTGGTCCTATGTATTATTATTAGAATAATAAACATTGTTCCCATGTATTAAATGTATGTTGTGAAAAGAATGTGATTGCTCATTCAAACATGTTTGCACTAATTTCTCTGTACACATGATCCCAAATATAGGGAGTAACGTGGGTGATCAGGGTGAGATTTCATGCCCGAGTCCCAACAATAGTTTCCACTTGTCTTCCCCGGGGTCCAAGAGGCATCCATAACAGATACCTGAGCCACCTCAAGTGGTTCATCTCTATGCGGAGAAGCAGCGGCTCAACTTCGAGCTCCTCCTGTGTGACTGTGTGGTTTGTAGTAAAATGCTCAGCAGCTCAATCATCTCCTGTTTATCTAATAGTTTTAGTATTAATGCTCGCTTAAATTAAAATCTAGTTTCAATACGGAGCTGTTTATTGATACTTTTGACAACCCTGGTCGACAAACATATCTGAAGCACCGTGATCCAGAGAGGGAACCGTTCTAATCCCCGCACTGTCATCACAAAGAGTTAATAGCAAAGACATCATTCATTTTTTTCAATTTCCTGGTCAATTTTATAGTTTTGTACCACAGCAGCCTCACAAAAAGACACGGTGACGCACAGTGGCATGAAAAAAAAAAACCTGTCACAGCACAAATGGCCAGCAGTTGATAAATGAAGAAGTGCATGATGGGATGGGGGGATGGGGGATGGAGGCGGGACATTGGACGGAATCACGAGCGCGAACGCGCGTCCTAGTGGTTTTCTGGCTTGCCGTTCCAGATGCTCCCTCGCCTGCTTCTATTTTTAGCTCAGATGAAGATGTGGTTAGGGGGAGAGAGGTGTGTGTGTGGGGGGGGGGGTCATGTGACTGCAACGATTCCCTGCCTCGTCAGCCGTCACCTTCACTCCTGAGCGCGGCAGGACGAATACCCCGGTGTCACGGATGGACAAAAGACAGGGTATTCCCTCAAAAAACCAGTGGAGGAGGAGGAGAAAAACGCTGAGATGGTGGGATCACTGGGGCTGATGAATATGGATGGGCCTCCTATGGGCAGGTTTATGGTGTTACAGTGAGGTGATAATACACTGGAGACACATGCCGCTGCTAAACCTTCCACCTACGGCATGTGTGAAGATAGATGGGTCTATGCAAAACACCTGATCCATGCAATGTACTCCACTAAGGCTGCCGTCTGATCAGGGATAAATCAAACTGGATGGAAAATATAGATCCTTCGGTTTAGAAGGTGCTATATCTTCATGACAATTTGCTGAATGCCTCTATCTGCTATATATATTTTACACTAGCCGTTGTTCCTTTTATTTATATACACATACAGAAAATAGAGCTACAGTATGTAATAGAATCTAACTCAGGCTTATGTCAAACAAGCTTGGCTCCACCCATTTCCTCAAATCTTCAAAGGTAAAACTGGACTCACCTGAGGAAATGGGTGGAGTCTGTTGTGTACTCGTTCAAGTTGGAGCTAAAACCTGCAGCCACACCGGCCGTTTGAGGACCAGTTTGATCCAACTAGTTCCTGGCTCTATCACTAGTTTTCACATTCATGGTATTGAATGTCTTGGTTGAATGCCTGGGTTTGAATCCCAGTCAGAACAGGGCCTTTCTGAGTGGAGTTTGCATGTTCTCCCTGTGTCTGCGTAGGTATCCTCCGGGTGCTCCGATTTCCCCTATTACTAAAAACTTGCATGCTCCTCCTGTACTGGCGACCCCACTCCCATCTCTGTGTGGAGTGGGAGACAAATGCCCTCAATTGTAAACCGCTTTGTGACTCTGGTCAGTGAAAGCTGTATATAACTAAATGTTACTTACTTACTTACTTTGGCCTCACATCTTTGGATCCGTTTTTTTAGACAGAAAAGTGAAAAAGAGAGGACAACCCTCACTCAACCAATCAGCTCTCAGCCTAAAATAGCATCTCACTATTTTTTAAGTATGTAAAAGATTAAAAATCTTATAAAATGAATGTTGTGGTTTGATTTGTTCACAGCATTTTACTTTTACTATTTCTATTGAGACAAACTACAAACTACTATGATTTCTGAAAAGACAAAGTTAGGCACCCCGGCTATGGGAATTATTTTACAGTATGCATGTTTTATTATTAATTTACCTGGAAGTATTGACAGTTATATTATAATGCATTAGACTTTCATCCAAACATTTGAAGTCACTTTTTTGATTTGTTTATTATTCGTTCATTGCACACCCGGTGGTTAAGAGATATAACATAGCGGACAACTGCCCTGGAGACCGGCAGTATAATCTTTTTGTATGGCACTTTTAAAAACAATGTTTACAAAGTCAGCAGGATAAACAATAAAACAGTCATACTGCAAAGTCAAAAATAATTAGATACAGGAAAACAAAGCAGACATTAAAATACAGCAAGTGAAGTTTAAAACTAACAGTTAAAAGCTGTTCGATAAAAGTGGGTTTTAAGGAGGGATAGAAGCAAAGCAGACTGATAGAAGCAAAGGTGCCCCCGATGCAACAACCGCAACCATTCATGCACTCAGTAGATCAAATGTGGCTGAAACACAAGAACATAATGTGGCAGCCAAAGTATTGAGGCTGTCTTACTAATCTCTGGTCCAACGCAGTGACGAGCAGAGTATTACAAATATAAGATTGATTCAGTGATAGTTTTAATAACCTCAGTCCAAATATATAAGATTGCATTTCTTCTCAATCAACGCAATGGCATCAAGAACAGATATAGCACCTGGCTCTGCAACAGACACTTTTAGGATTTAAAACAGAGGAAAAACATGGTGCATGAAGCCAGAATCTGAACATCATTAATAAACTAAAGGTCCTCAACTGCTCATGATTGATTACACACACAAAAATAATTCTCAATGGAATGGTTGTGGTTGTTCTAATTGTACTGTAATATTGAGTGGCCACTAATCAGTCTCAGATACAATTATTGTACCGTGAGTTGCTGCATAACCAGGGAAAAGAAGCTTATCAAACATAGCAGTTGGTCTTTACATTAGTCAGAAGAATAAGCAGTACATAATTACATGACATGCCCTGAATAATTGTTACACATTACTCGTCTTGCCGGAGGAGTTTTCAGCAGCAGAGCCAGTTTCCAGGTCACACTTCACCTACTTTTCTGCTAAAGCGGAGTACCATCCAGGCCACCTTCACTGCAACAGCTCTGCCTTAACCACAAAGATCCACCAAGGTGCTTACAGAACTTTAGGAGAAATTTTGAGATTAAAAATGTATGTATATATATTAATTATTATGAAATGCACGGTTATTTACTCGAAAATGTAAATATCTAGAAAATGTTGGCTTATAACATTGCACGTAATGAGTCGTTATCATATTCACTTTCACATTTTAGGTAGGATTAAAGAAAAAACCTAACTTTTCAATATTCTAATTTCCTGAGTTTCGCCTGAACAAAAAATATTTGATCAAAAAAGGAAAGGCCATGTCCTATTTTCACATGTGTAAGAGACTCAGGGATCATGTGTCCAAAGCATTAACGCTATAATGATTGACATCCAATTAATGACAAATGATGACAAGTGTGAATGGCTTCTATCAAGGCACATTATGTCAAAGAAATGTCATCAAACACATCTTTCTGGACAAGACCAGTGTTAAAGAAGCTTTTACTTGCACCGTGGGTTTCAAAATGATGAAATAATGGTTGACTAACAATGGAAAAAACATTAATATTTTGAATGGGAAAAGTAAAAAAGGAAGAAGCAAACAATCTTGAAGAGAAATCCGGGAACAGGAAGACTTGAATCTTTTGTTTCTTATGTGAGGCATCTGCTTTGAAACATTTCCTCTCTTCATCCACACCTTTCAGCTCATGCCATAACCCTCCTCCTCCCCATCACTACCTCTACAATGGGACATCAGCACCTTAATCATACTCTTTTTGCATATAACAGGCAAAGGTTCTATCATGCTCTACATTACTGAAAAACGCATGTCCAAATTGCCATCCATTCGTTTTCTACCGCTTTATCTGTTGCCGAGTCGCAGCGGCAGCAGTCTGAGCAAAGACGCCCAGACTTCCCTTACCACACACACTTCCTGCCATGTACCAGTACAGCTCCATAAATATACTTCCATACCATAGGTGTCTACCGGGTCTACTACAACATACTCATGCAGTAACTATTCAATTGAACTTATTTTAGTATAAAGTATAGCCCTAAATCTCTCAACGGCAGTCGTCTCGGAGGACTTTACAAAGTTGTCGATTTCAGAGTTCAGAGAATCAAACACAAGAAACACCATAATAACAAACACATAGGAGCCATTTGTCTATAAGGAGCAGCCAATGTCCATAAATGTTATTAAATGTCCATGATCATTCAGATACATCTATTGTACAACACACAAATGGACCCACACACACGCACAAACACACACACACACACACAGGGTGCGTGTGTGCGTTTCTTTCCGGAGCGCCTGTTGTGATGATATAAGAGCCCATGTTTTTCCTCAAATAGTGCAGCAGTAATGTTGTTAGTGAAATAAAGCAAAACGAAGGCACATGTGTTTCTGTCAGACCCCAGAGACACAACACTGACTGAAAAATATGGAAAGTCCGTAATTCTGTGTGGAAATGTGGCCTCAATAAAGCTGTCACAGAGTCAAGGTAGATTTGGAGTCGTGTTTTTCTAGAGTACTACAAATGCCACTATTACTACAGCTGAAGGAATATTAAATTATAGGAAATTAGAACCATCTATTTTTCTCTTTCATGTTTTATCTACATACGACAAATATAGAATTGTTTATTTGATGACGACTGCGCCTACATTGTCCCTGGTGTTGGCAGAAGAGGCTCACAGAGTTGACAGTAATGAGAGCAGGCTTCCGAAACTAATTACAATTCTCAAAGGAACAGCACCGAATTACCACAACCTCTTCTGCCTGTCAATCCTTCCATCGATCGATGTAATTTTAGGTCAATTTTCCAGTTCTATTTAGGGTAGGCTAACGGATGCTATGGACGTTTCATCAGGATCCCAACAGACTGTCATCATAGAAGCTGTGGTGCACATTGTTGGAAATGCATTTAACAAAAAGCTAATAGCTAATTAATGGGATACTACTGTATAAGTTCACCCTCAAATATAGACATGAAAAATGTGAATTGCCCATGGCCCTGTAAGCACCAGAAAACACATGATTGAGAATGAAACAAGGAAATTATGAGAATTAACAATACAAAATTCAAGGTTCTTTAATTAACTTTTTCTTGCTGAAACAAGCTCAGGGTCCCTACATGAGATTGGCACATCCTTGGCGTGCACTAGTGCATGTTTCTGTCTTTATTTAAACACATGACACTGCACATCAGTACAGTATATGCAGTCACTTACTCACAGAAAAGAGCCACATAGGTTTAATATAGTACTAACGTTAAATGATTAATATAGTTTATACAAAAACTAGACATAAACTCTTGGATGACATCACATCCCTCCCCTGCTGCTCTTCATGTTTGTGCATTCAGAACATTGGAGTGTGTGTATGTGTGTGTGTGCGTGCGTGCGTGTGTGTGTGTGTCTGTGTGTGTGGAGGTGAGCCCAGCAGGTGGCTGCTGTGTCCCTCTGTGTGACCTTCTCTCCTTCACTGGCACACTTCCTCCCTTATCTCCTCTTACAGCTTCCTTCCTACTGGCCATTAGTGCACAAGCACTTACACCTAATCCTCCAATAATGCCCATTCATGCGCAGCATTTTCTGTAACTGATAATGATTTGCCTTACAGGATAACGGCATGTTAACATAACTTTCTTTCTTCATATACCATATAAATGTTATTGATACTGTACATAGAATACACAATAAGTCAGTCGTTTCAAAGTAAATAGTGCCAAAGGTGCAGTTTCTAGAGTTTTGTTAAAGACAGACTACAACACAGATTAAGAGAAAAAAATCTGGCATCACTACCTGCTTTGAGGTTCAAAAGACCATCTGAAATGTAAAATATTGCTTTGTAGGATGAGAACCTGAGTTAAGCTTTCAAGCCTCTGAAGTCTCTCTAAAACATCAACAAACCACCCTCTCTAGGACATTCTCATACATCTAAAAAGTGCAAATTCTGCCAGAAACTTTTCCTTTGAACCCTGAACATTATGTTTCTCTGACTATGACATGATGAAAAGTGGTCCTGTACACTGACTTCGGGGCGAGTGTTGGGAGCGGGTTCTCTCCACGTTTTACTGACTGTGGTCAACAGCGGAGAAGGTTTACTGCAGGTTCATGTGAGAACTCTTGTCCGATCACTAGGAAACCACTTCAGACTTCTGTCGTGTGCAGGAAAGAGAATCATCAGATAGTTTCCTCAAACCAGCGTAGCATTCGTACACCCACTGGCCCTGCTCCAAGGTCAGTGTAACATATCAGTTTTGAACACTTTCATCAACTCTCTGAAAGATTCTAAGATTCAGCAATAATCCTACATCACTGCCACATGTAACACACTTCACTTCAAGCATCATTAAGGTGCTGTCCTGTTATTGAACTGTATGTCTTGTATTGAATATACTTGATGTGTCTTTTGTATAATTTTTTTAATGGACTTTTAATCTTTTTTTTATGAATGGTGAGTGCTCCAAAACAATTTCAATGTAAATGGTGTTAGTCACAATTGGGGAATTTGTGACATTTGTGAAAAATGTTTTATCTTGACCTTCATTTTGGTTTAAAACATGCTCATTCCTCAACCATTCATCAGATTTTAGTGCTTAATGTCTGATGTTTTACAGTGAAAAGACCAGTTTCTCCAATGATAGAACGTGTAAGTATGTTTCTAATGTAAAATCAACATTTAAAGACAAACTGTACAAATATGCAGAAGAAACAACACTTAGATGAAACCATGAAGAGGATCCAAAACCAGTACAGTTAAAGAAGAGCCCTTTTCAAGAATCTGAAAGATAATTTGTTTGTTGGTCTCTCTGATTTGTAGTGATAAGTAATGAGTAATCCTTACCGTAATAACGACTAGACCTCCAGGCGCGGACGGCACAGTGTAGCACCCCGTCCAGCCACAGAAGCAGCCAGCTGATGCAGAAGCCCAGCAGCAGACCCAGCATCAGGTCCATCTCCTGCTTCGTCACACTGTCACTCACAAAGTAGTTCTCTGAGGAGTCCACCAGCGAGTGGTCCCCGTCGTATGGGATTACATAGTGGACATGATGTCTGTAGGGAAGAAACGGTGGAAAGATTAATGTATTATTTGTATGAGTCAGTCGATGAGAACTGTCAGACAATAATGTGATATTTTTATATGTTCAGTGTGTACAGTATATGTACTTTTGTTCATGGTCTCAGTGTGTACAGTATATGTACTGTTGTTCAGGGTCTCAGTGTGTACAGTATACAGTATATGTACTGTTGTTCAGGGTCTCAGTGTGTAAAGTATACAGTATATGTACTGTTGTTCATAGTCTCAGTGTGTACAGTATACAGTATATGTACTGTTGTTCAGGGTCTCAGTGTGTACAGTATACAGTATATGTACTGTTGTTCATAGTCTCAGTGTGTACAGTATATGTACTGTTGTTCAGGGTCTCAGTGTGTACAGTATACAGTATATGTACTGTTGTTCATAGTCTCAGTGTGTACAGTATACAGTATATGTACTGTTGTTCATACTCTCAGTGTGTACAGTATATGTTCTTTTGTTCATAGTCTCAGTGTGTACAGTATACAGTATATGTACTGTTGTTCATAGTCTCAGTGTGTACAGTATACAGTATATGTACTGTTGTTCATAGTCTCAGTGTGTACAGTATACAGTATATGTACTTATGTTCATAGTCTCAGTGTGTACAGTATACAGTATATGTACTGTTGTTCATAGTCTCAGTGTGTACAGTATACAGTATATGTACTTATGTTCATAGTCTCAGTGTGTACAGTATACAGTATATGTACTTATGTTCATAGTCTCAGTGTGTACAGTATGTACTGTTGTTCATAGTCTCAGTGTGTACAGTATTCAGTATATGTACTTATGTTCATGGTCTCAGTGTGTACAGTATGTACTTATGTTCATAGTCTCAGTGTGTACAGTATACAGTATATGTACTGTTGTTCATAGTCTCAGTGTGTACAGTATACAGTATATGTACTTATGTTCATGGTCTCAGTGTGTACAGTATGTACTTATGTTCATAGTCTCAGTGTGTACAGTATACAGTATATGTACTGTTGTTCATAGTCTCAGTGTGTACAGTATTCAGTATATGTACTTATGTTCATAGTCTCAGTGTGTACAGTATACAGTATATGTACTGTTTTTCATAGTCTCAGTGTGTACAGTATACAGTATATGTACTGTTTTTCATAGTCTCAGTGTGTACAGTATACAGTATATGTACTGTTGTTCATAGTCTCAGTGTGTACAGTATACAGTATATGTACTGTTGTTCATAGTCTCAGTGTGTACAGTATACAGTATATGTACTGTTGTTCATAGTCTCAGTGTGTACAGTATACAGTATATGTACTGTTGTTCATAGTCTCAGTGTGTACAGTATACAGTATATGTATTGTTGTTCATAGTCTCAGTGTGTACAGTATACAGTATATGTACTGTTGTTCATAGTCTCAGTGTGTACAGTATACAGTATATATACTGTTGTTATATACAGACAGGAAGTACTTTGTGGAGATTGGAAACTGTGTCTCAGATCATATGGCCCTGACCTGTGGAGTCCCACAGGGGTCGATCCTGGGACCTCTTCTGTTCAATCTCTACATGCTGCCGTTAGGTCAGTTAATACGCAGAAACAAAGTTTCCTATCATAACTATGCAGACGACACTCAGATCTATGTCTCACTGACTGCAGGAGAACATGGACCAGTGGACTCACTCCTTCACTGTATCCAACAAATCAGTGAGTGGATGCAAAACAACTTCCTTCAGCTAAACGCAGACAAAACTGAAATGATTGTCTTTGGTCCCCAGAAACAAAGAGAGAGCGTCATCTGTCATCTACAGTCTCTCTCCCTAAAACCTTCAAACAAGGTCAGAAATCTAGGGGTAATACTGGACTCAGACTTAAATTTTAATAGCCACATCAAATCAGTAACATCAGCAGCTTTTTACCATCTAAAAAACATTGCCAGGATCAAAAACATAGTGTCTAAAGCAGACTTGGAGATTCTTATCCATGCATTTGTCTCCAGTAGGTTAGACTACTGCAATGGCCTGCTCACAGGTCTGTCCAAACAGGCTGTAAAACAGCTGCAGTACATTCAAAATGCAGCAGCTCGAGTCCTGACTAGAACCAGGAAGTACGACCACATTAGTCCAGTTCTCAGGTCTCTGCACTGGCTTCCTGTGGCTCAGAGAATAGACTTTAAAACAGCTCTGCTTGTGTACAAGTCTCTCCATGGCCTCGCACCAAAATATATTAGTGACATGTTAGTCCCATATGAACCAGCCCGGACTCTGAGGAGCACAGGGACTGGACTCCTGTTAGTGCCCAGAGTCAGAACTAAACATGGGGAGGCTGCTTTTCAGATTCATGCTGCTAAAATCTGGAACAATCTTCCTGAAAATGTGAGACAGGCCTCCTCTCTGACAATGTTTAAAACCAGGTTAAAAACGGTGCTGTTTAGCTGTGCATACAACTGAGGGATTTTATATTTTTATCTTTTGTTTTAATGTTCTGTAATTATTTATGATTTTAATGCATCTTGTTCAGCACTTTGAGTTGCCTTGTGTATGAATTGTGCTATACAAATAAACTTGCCTTGCCTTGCCTTGTTCATAGTCTCAGTGTGTACAGTATACAGTATATGTACTGTTGTTCATAGTCTCAGTGTGTACAGTATACAGTATATGTACTGTTGTTCATAGTCTCAGTGTGTACAGTATACAGTATATGTACTGTTGTTCATAGTCTCAGTGTCTACAGTAGCCAGTTATGAATAATACATAATGGCTTCAGTTCACTCGTCCATCATCTTTTGTTTATTATTGAATTCCGTTATTCTCTACCATAGATACTAATTTATTAAAGTCTTAAACACATCACTATAAGTAGATCTTAATCTGTATATATTGATCTGCAGCTGCAGCAGCCACACAGTGCATCACTTTGCATACTCTGCTTTCCTTTAAGACAAACAACAACATCAAAACCATTATCCAACGGCTCACATGCTCTTCTTTCACACATGGATTTGTTTCTCGACTGTTCCTCAAACACATGAAATACACTGACGTATATTCAGTGTTTAATCTTATTTTAGAGCCGACATCAGTACATTTTAGCCTATGAACCATGAGTCTTAAATCTTAGGCCATTACTTTGTTTGGAAAAACCAGTGTCTAAAGAAAACTGCTCTGCACTTAAGAAAGAACCCACTAAAGATGCAGCAAAAAAGCTCTCTGGTAAATGAGCTTGTACTAAATAAAATCAACTATAGATCAACATTTTGGGTTCTATACATTCTATATTCTATTACATACATTATATTCTATATTATACATTACAAAAGGGCGATTCCAATTAAAGCCTTTATTCTACGGATTGCTTTAAAATCTTGATTTCAAACATTTATGAATGTCAATTAGTATGAGTTAGTTCGATTTATTTAAAACCTGCTGAAAAAAAATTCACATATTTTTACACAAATACAAGTTAGTAATGGGGCTGGATTATGCAGACACTTAATAAATAATAATTATAAAACATTTATCTGGAAATTTAGTTTTATACACCCCCTTCAATTGATGAAATATAAATGGCACCAGCAAATTTGAAAATATTTGCCAAATTGACTCAACATCTAGTTTTAAGACAATTATAAAGCCAGAAAACAGTTGAAAGTATAGTCATCTGCATATGCTACAAAAGAAAAGTTGATCTCTTTGCCACACATGCTTGCTCTAATAACAGACTTTTAACCTCATGAAAGACTACGGTCATATTTTTGGTCGTTGGTTTGTCCCAGTCTCATAACGTCTGTCAGAGCAGGAGCTTAGACCAGAGCAGTCCTATACAGCACGCTACAAAACACCTCCGCATACTCCAGGACTCATGAAATCTTCACTCAAACTGTAATCCTACAACCTGCTGATCACGACTTTACAGCAGCTGTGAACATGGCGCCATAAGCCAAACAGGTGAGTCACTGCAGTCACATGTTGGCATCGAAGCGTTGAAATGGGTTTAGAATTTTAAAAAAGATTAGAAGAGCTGACATATGGTTTTAAAGGTGACATATAATCATACTCTGTGGACGAGTGGATCAAACGAGTGCTGTTGGTAGAGGGGATTAGAACTCAAAAAGGCAAGAATCAACACAGAAAAGAGACAAAAGCCAATTTGTTAGATAGCAACTACTCAGCAACCAAAGAGCCAATCAGGAGCAGCTATTGGTTATCTAAGGCTGAATTTGGGGATACAAGGCCTCATATTGGTCAGTTTTTAGAGTCAAATCTGGATTTAATAAGACAAATATGAAAATAAAACGTCTGCGACACACCACAGAATTGTTATGACCAATATGGTTAGTGTGCCAAACGGTTACTGAGTATGGAGAGTTCACAGCGTTTTCAATTAAAGTGAAACGTAGTTAAACCACGCATTTGAGTAATCTTTACTCTCCTGCAGTCAACCATTGTTAGAGGTGGGAAACTAAAAGCCTCAAATAATTGGTTGTAATTGGTGATTTTTTGCCAAGCCGAAAGACCAAGGCAGTGTCATTGCAGCCGTCCTCCGTGGACCCACCATCTCCAGGAGGATCAGAGAGGGGCCAGTGCTTTGAGAATTGGGCTGCAGCTCTCCAACCAGACGACGAGAATTAATAAATGAACCTTACTCAAGGCATAAAGTACATATTAAAGGAGCAATATGTAAAAATCTGGCCAAAACTGGTACTGCAACCTGTCCCACTCTCCCTGACTCAGGTTGCCACATATGCAGACTTATCCAGCTGGGACCATAGCTGGAGAGACTAGAGTTTTGTCAACAACAAATCTAAAACCAACACCTTTTTCACAAAGGCCTCGATAGAAATCCTCGTTTTATACCTTGTTTTGTCATAAACGATTTGAGAATCATAACAAGAGCTTTTTTACTGCGGCCTGACATCAACTCGGTGAGTTCTGGCAACCCGGATCACAGACTTTCTGATTGGTGAAACGGTGGATGGGCGGGACATCAAAATGAAAATGACAACAATATTTAGGGGCTGTAAAACTAATTCAGATATTACAATATCTCGGCTGAACTACTGTTATTAGTTAAAGAACTATTCGACAAAAGCATGGTTTATAAATGCCTTTTGACGGATTAGGGCCATTTAATGATGACTTGACATGAAAATATTACATATTGCTACTTTAACACTCAGTTGTCAGGTGGACTCAGTTCATATTAAAACAAAGTGCAGTCCACATGAAAGTTGGAGTTCAGTGAGAAAACCAGCACACACTCTTTTCCAATGTTTGATGCTTTCACATCTCACCAACCAAAGTGTATTTACCACGGAGAACATTTCAAAAGAAGTCATATGGACGAGTTTCTTAGAGATGTAGAGTCACTGCTGAGCCGTTCAGTCATTTTCGTGATTTTGAACGATTAAGAAACGTCAACGTTGAGAACCTTGTCCAGATGACTACTTTTAAAAGTTACTGTGCGATGGATCACTTCTGGATGAATGAAGGATTACATCACAATCTTGATTATTGACTTGCTGTAAAATTTACAGACGAACAAACAAGAAATTTGGCAACTTACTCATAAACTCTGGTACACTTCGTAGATGACCATGTTGGAGATCTGACTGCACCAAACACTGCTCCACTAATAAGTAACCTTTATTTACAGGTATATAGCACATTCACAGATCATTCATTCCATTCCATCTTCTTCCGCTTTATCCGTTGCCGGGTCGCGGGGGCAGCAGTCTAAGCAGAGACGCCCAGACTTCCCTATCCACACACACTTCCTCCAGCTCGTCCGGGGGGACCCCAAGGCGTTCCCAGGCCAGCTGAGAGACATAGTCCCTCCAGTGAGTCCTGGGTCTTCCCCGGGGCCTCCTCCCGGTGGGACGTGCCCGGAACACCTCCCCAGGGAGGCGTCCAGGAGGCATCCGGAACAGATGCCCGAGCCACCTCAACTGGTTCCTCTCGACGTGGAGAAGCAGCGGCACTACTCCGAGCTCCTCCCTGGTGACTGAGCTCCTCACCCTATCTCTAAAGGAGCGCCCAGCCACTCTGCAGAGGAAGCTCACTTCGACCGCTTGTATCCGCGATCTTGTTCTTTCGGTCATTACCCAAAGCTCATGACCATACTGTAGGTGAGGAAGGGAACGAAGATTGACCGGGAAATCGACATTCACAGGTATCAGCTTCTGAAGTTAATTGGATCCAGTAGAGATCAATCAGTGTGAAGGTGCTCCATGAAAGCGCCATTAAGATTAAGATTGTTTATTTGTCCCACAGTGGGGAAATTTCAGTGTTGCATCACATTTACAGAACAGTAGCAACGAGGAGCAACAACACAAGATAAGTGAATATCAGGTATAGCACAACTCACAACAATTAAGTGTAAAATAAAATCTCTATCTTTGAAGTTTATAATTTATCCCAAAATCCCCTTTGTATTGTAAAATTATATTGAGTTAATCAATCACCCCCCACATCTGGGTACACCCCCCTACAATACACACACACACATTTTTTTCTTTTGATCTTTTCATTTTGGGACCACCCACTTCTGTCTTGTGTTTCGCACCTGGTAAAACATCTGAAGGTTATTGAGCCATCGCCCTAAACCCTACCACCTACAGTCAGCATCAAACAGGCATTTGGCATGAATGAAAATCAAAAGGCCAACTTTCAGCGCAGTAATTATCATTATTGAGAAAACAAAGAAAGATAAAAATGATCCACACTTTTCACGGACTATAACTAACAGTACGTGATCTGTAAGACCCTATACCATTGTACAAACAGATATTACTCAAACAGCCCTTTTCCCATCAGTGTTATGTAAATCCATATAATTTGGTGCATTGTGGCTGGAGAGGCTTTGTTCAGGGGAGAAAGTGGAGACCCGCATGGGGGATTAGCCTCCAGTTCAGACCATTAACTGACTACAATTAAATGTAAATCAATTTAGGGCCGACCTCACACACAGCACCTCTGTGATATGTGAGCCGGCGATTTCACAGCATTGACCCGCGCCGACACCGCAACGTTCATGCTTGTTATGTTGGATAGGGTGTGTGTATTTGAGACGTTTTTAATGGAAGAAGGACTTAAAGAAGACATAATGTGCTTCTTTTTGGATACAGTGGGGATCTATGACACTCATGGTTTATGATTATGTAAAATGTACGTGTGAAAACTCAATGTGCTCGCCTATGTGACATCAGCATAGACTGTATATTAGGAGTGGACTATCTGGAGCCTATTTCCTTATATGGGCATTTATTCTGATGGGGTTAGCTTTGCCCTGTAACGGTAGCAGATGTGTTGCTAACATGGTTGCTAAGGCAAGCTGGAGTTTCCCGGCGAATGTAAACATCTGATAGGTCCTTTTTTCCCTCATATTTGGATTTTAAAACTCAGCATTATAGAGAGCGCTAAACCAGGGTCAAAATGATGTGTGTGACGCAATTGGCTACGGATGTCATGGTTTAGGTGCATTTCCTGTTTTATTTTGTATGTGTTACTCTGTGTGTCTATAGTTGTACTTCCTGTTGTGTGATGACCTGCACTGCCCACGTCTGTTACAATTCCAAACTCAATCCCTGTGTTTTCCCTGGATTTTGATTTGTGTTACTTTTTATTAAATCCGTTATTTTGCAAGTATTTTGTTTATTTTTGGGCTCATTTCATTTTCCCCACGTGACAACTGAGCTGGAGGAGTGTACTTTTCAAGGTAAAACAATTGGAGCAAAACTTGGGACCCTTTTGGACTTCATTGAGCGAGTGGAAGCGTGGTCATCTCAAAGGGAAGGCCAGGCTCCACTCCCATCACAGACAAAGTTAACAATCAGCATTTTTTTTTCCTATTTGACCAAGGATGACTGCTTAACACTGCCGAATCTTCCACATGTTACAGATTCAGATGGGAATCCAAATGGGAAGTCTGGAAGTAAAACCAGAGAGCCAGGGGGGGGGTGCAATAATGGCTCTGCAGGTGGATGCTTTCAACGGCACCTCGTAATTTTCAAACTTTAACTGTGATCGATAAATGCCGTGAAATTGCTCTATTACATACATCATCAGCAAATGTAATCACACAATATGATGTTTACTTTGGGCATTGGATTTTCACACGCACGCAGCATAAACCATTGACTTTGCTTAACAAAACAACAGAACATGTGCGGCAAGGAATTATCTATTTACTCCAAACAAAATGAGTATCATACCAAATACATTCTTTTCTAATACAAGTCTAGCTTTCCCCTGGGATCTCAAATGCATCACTGCTTGTCGTCCCATTTGTGGACGCGTTTTTTTATTCTGGCGAGTTGGCTGGACTAGACTAAACATGTATTGAAGCATTTTTTCTTATATTTTCCCAGCTGCTATTATATAAATATCATTATTGGTTGATATCAGAACTGAAAATCTGTTGAATGAGAAGGGAAAAGAACTAGAACATAGTCAAAAGCTGTGAAATGTCCCCTGACTGAAAACCAGCGGGCCACAACAACTTCAAAACGATGCCATCGCTCCTTCCACTTTCATGCTTCTATTTAAAGCCAAGAGGATAAAGTGCTTTTCAGTGATATAAAAATAATTTGAAAATGAATAAATAATTCATTGCACTTCCCAACAAAAATCTGGTTCATCACACCGCTCCTCCCATTAGCCTGGGAAGAGTTTGAAAAAAAAACAAACAAAACAGGAAGACAAGACAAAAAAATACAAAAACACATTCTAAACTCATTATCGACCACTATTTCTGTGTGAGTTTGCGTTCAAGAAGAAAAACTCAGTCAGAGATGGAGGAAAGATGGCCTCCGCTGTTGTTTCCAGGTCACTTCAGACAAAGCTCCAGAGCGAAGGCCTAAAAGTGCATCTACTGTAAACTATGGGATGGTGTGCTAGGCCTATTTCTTTTCTCATTTACATGGCACATCGTTCATGGCTGAATAGAGCCAGAATTCTCCATGTACATAGACTCGGAATCGGACTAATGAAGTGAAACAGAAAGAATTTAGTATATTTTTCCCCCAGATAGAGAAATGTCACGACACATCAAGGAATTGTTGTGCTGTGAAAAGAGAAGCTAACATGCTAAGTAGGAAGTCTTCAACCAAAAAATAATGCATATATTTACCATGTATTGAGATTATTATCTTTTTTAAATTGTGTTTTTGCAAATGATTTTCTATGCAAATAAACATAACAAGAGAGTGGCTATTTTTAAAACTGGGGTATTAAACTTTTTTAATTTTTTAAGACTTTTTCCAGCACGAAGAGTCCCAAAAGAAAAATATTGTGTACAAATCAGGCAACATACTGTTTTTGCCTTATTATAAAACATTTCATAATGCCACTTACAAACCCCTGTGAGTCACTATTGGACACTTTGGGCCGAGTGAGGGTTCTCTCCTTTTCACTTTTCTGACTAAAAAAGCCTTTTTCATGACGACTGAATATAACATCAGCCCAGGGACTACAGGTGGAAATTAGCATTTTATAACCTGCTATAACCTGGCACAATAATAACAACAACAATGCATGAACTCACTTAGAAGTATGGCTAACCCAAAGAATGAACTCACTTAGAAGCAAGGCTAACCACGAAGAATTAACTTAAGTGGCGCTGCTAACCACTATGAATGAATTCACATAGAAACATGGCTAACCACAATGAATGAAGTCACTTAGAAGCATGGCTAACCACAATGAATTAACTCACTTAGAAGCATGGCTAACCACAATGAATTAACTAACTTAGAGGCACTGCTAACCACATCAAACTGGTTTTAGTTCATAAATAAATTTCTCCTGCCGCTTTGACTTTCACATTTGTCTGTCTCGTGTCGTCCTCTGAGAAGCTTCTTAAATTAACAAACGCATCCAAATGTGGAGTACAGAAACATTAAAGTACAAATATCTCCATAAAAGTTAAGTAGTAAAAGTGAAAAACTGTCTCTAGTGAAGTACAAATACCAAGCCCTTAGAGCAGACCAGTGATTTGCCACCTCTGATTCTGAGTTTTATAAAACCGAATTATCTTGTGTTGCCTGGAGTGTCAACTAACAAACTAACTTGAAATTATATATTGTAGTTCCCGTTGCCATGGTAACTGGAGTAAGGCAGCTATGGGCAACCTGCACGAGTCTATGGAGATTCATGAACGAGAGAGAGAGAGAAGAGAGAGAAGAGCAGTCTTTTCATGTTGTTTGAAATAATCCAGGCTAAGAACATCAACTCTCCGCTAGACTAGTTACAAGCTTCAGTTTTTAGAAGACTTTTTTGTGCTTTAGGCCTGTTACAGAAACACATTTATAGAGAATATTTGTGGGGTCATTACAACGCAGCAGGATTTGTGCATGTGTCTTTATTGTTGAAAATCAGATTAAACAAATTAACAGCAGGATAGGTTGCCTTCATGTGACTTCAGATCATTTCAATAGAGTCTGTGGTTTAAAATTGTGGAGGAGGGCAGCTGAAAAACCAGTCCTAGTTAAGTACAGTATGTGTGACAGTGTAGATCTATCTCTATGGAAATCCTGGTAATCCAAACAAAACAAAAACTGTCACAAAGACCCTCGTATTCTTTGTCATTAATGACTATGGTCTCATTTTTTTATTTGTTAAACAGACCAAGGTCACAATAGCTCTTTATAAGTGGTAACCATATTTTAAAAATATAGGCATGATGTTGGCCAGAAGAAAGGGCTTTGATTGGAATAATTTGGCCGTTTGTGAATCTCGTAACAGTCAACTAATAATCTGAGAAAACATTTGGACATTTTTTTCAACATCTTTGCTTCTTGCATATAGAATTCTCGAACATGAACAGAACCGATTGGCCATGTTTATATAGTGACTTATTTGGCTCATTTTGTATAGTAAATATCTTCTCACTGTTGCATAGAAAATGTGCAGACCAAAAACATTGAGACTAGAAATATATTGGTCCATCCATTTGTTATTAATCGAGAAATCGACATAGTTATTATTGTGACAGGCCAAGATTTAACAATTGATTCATGTGAAAAGGCCATTTAAATTATGGGGTTGTGGACATTATCAAATAACAAGATTAAGATTATTATCATTTGTATGCTGCCAAATGAAAAAGAAAACATAAAAATTACTTTACCTCAAAACTGTATTATATAAATCTATTATCACATATATACATTTTTTGGCCTCATATTTTTTGACCAGATTTTAAGAACAGAAAAGTGACAAAGAGAGGACTGCTCCCACTTCAGGCCAAAGTGTCTAAAAACATGACTCACAGGGATCTTTCTTTCAAGTTCAAATTATAGACAGCTTATGGAGCAGTTGGAACAAACACAATGTATATACTGTATATTTGTAATGGGGGAAGTTAGGTACCCCAGCTTTAATTCATTCATCTCCTTCAGATATGTTTTACATTGAGCTATAGCACAAGTAAGTGTAGGAGGCCCATGCAGGACTAATGTTCTCTACCTACGCAAACAACTCCCACATGTTGTCTGTCAGCCGTCATCGGAATGATGTTCTGGGCAGAAATCAATAGGACTGTTTTTGGGACAGAGCACAAGTGTTCAGCACATTTCCATCTCAATAATACTTTTTCTAAAGCAATGTATTACAAGAAATGTTTTATCTTCACAGAGGCTATCATCGTTTTTATTTAATGTTTTTGCTCCTCCAAGCGGATCCATTTATTATATCAATTTGTGCACCAACAAGAGATAGATAAGGCATGATAAACTAAATATTGAAGAAAGCATTGTCCCATTATGTGTTTATCAACAAATAGGGAAGGAGTATAAACAAGGTTGATACATGAGAAACCTCTCATTGGGGGCTCATATTCTCAGTCACAACTAACAAAAAACTCTACATTGGCAATAGCTCAAAAGTGTTTTAATTCTTTTAGCCTGTCTAATGTCCAAACCTTGTGAAACGACTACAAAATTGTCTCAAATAAAAGGCAATGGGGAAGTTTTAGAAAAAACGTACAATGGGGAAGTTTTAGAATGACGTACAATGGAGAAGTTTCAGTATAACGAAGGCTATTACAAGTATCATGCACACAGATATTTGAGATTGCTAACAGCGTGCGTAACTTTGTTCCACATTCTTGACTCGTCCCTGACTCATCACTGTGCGCAGGTGTTTCTGTCACACCACCGGTAACAATCTGGTCAAATGGCTCTGAACGCGAGGTGAGGATGAGCCAATCAGAGAAGAGGATCAGGGCCAGAGGAGCCCGCAGCCTCCCCCCAATTACACTGAAGGCATTTTGTGCGTTATATTCTGGCCACATCATCAGAAGCAGCAGGTTGGAGAGTGCGTAAAAGCAGTACAACAATACGTTTCAAAACAGCAAGTGTGCCACTCAGTGCACGACTGAAACCACTTGATGTTTACTACTGTTTTGAACGGCATCTTAGCGCTCACATTTGTTAAATACGAATCTGAGATTTCAGATCCATGCAGCTGGCAGTTTCGACGCGTCAATTTTTCGCCTGGTGTGCCGCGCGTAGAGGAACGAATGAATGGATGGACAGATGAAGACATACGTGCGTCTGTTCGTGGAAAAAATAAAAAAAAAAGAATAGAGCTTCGTGAGTGCTTACCTTCCACAGTTGCAGTGACAGACGCGGTCCTCGCCTCGCAGATGCGGCAGGATATAGTTGTGAAAGCGGTCTAGTAAGGCGTTCATGTCCATTAAACAGGCGATCGCCTAAAGAAGCACAACATATGGGCAATGTAGTCATATGCAAATACATCGCCTAATCTTCATGTTATGGCGTTTACAATATTAGCCCTGGCCTTACCATAACAACTGAAGCGCCCAGAATCATAAAAATCATGGTGGTTGTGATCATATGCATCAACTCTCAGAAGCGAGCGGGCGCGTACCGTGGCCCGGGGGCTTCAGCTTGAGCGCGGCGGTGCATGCGGTGCCCAAGCCGCTCATGGAGCCGCCCGCCGCCCTCCTTCTTTCGTACGGCCCTCACTGCGCTCTCTCCATGCAAAAGCAAAAAAACAATACACGAAAAATCAACCTAAGATACTCTCTAGTCGTGAATACGGTGAGTTACTGGTGGTTTTGTTCCCCCAAAAGCGATCCTAATTTGCAATGCAGAGCATCCATCCGGGATAGAAGCCTCGAGCAGCGGGGGGATTCCTACCAAAGACCTCCTCGGAGTCCAGTGCCTTGAATCGCCAAACCTTCCCCGCTGTCACTTGCTGCAGCATCAGCCGGCTCCCTCCTCTCTCTTCTGTAGGTTCCGGTCGAACTCGATTTAGACTCACATTCCTCCTTCGTTCCAAGATAGTCCAAACCGAATCCCGCCACAGCTTCACCAACGCCCGGGAACTCGCTTCTCACGCGTGATTATCCCATCGTGAATCCAGTATCCAGCTATTCAACCATTCAACCATCCACTCCCACCAGTGCGTGTGCGCGTGCCTGCGCCTGTAGGTAAGAAGGCAGATATAGGCTAGTGTGCGAAGCCAGGGCCCTGGCTCGTGTATTTACAGCCAGATACCTGCAGCAGCGAGCCCCGTTATACCAGCTGAGGCGCTCCTCTGGACACCCCCACCCGCTCACGCACATACAGACTCAGGCACGCACGCACGCCGCACTCTCTTTTCGTGGAGACATTGCAGCGTTGTCGGATTCTGCGCAATGCCTCGTTTTGGCTCTGTCCTTAGAGTCCGTGGATGTAAATGCATGTGTCTGTATCGGGCGCAGTGGAAATAGGAACAAATAGGAAAAACAAACCTGTAGAGTTGACTTGAAAAAGTGAAGACAGTGTCTGTAGCGGTTAGTACTGAAGCAATAAACAGCAGGCCCCTCTCCTGAAAATTCACCAATTAAAACCAGCAATAGGGAAACATGCATCCATTGGGATAAAAATGACTATGATTTGAATTACTATGTACTTTATGTATGTACTAAGTCATGAACATAAACATATTTGAGTTTTCAAATCGATGTTTCATAAACAAATAGATGATTTAGCATATAGGGTAAACATAAAACAGCTTTTTAAGTGACATAGAAATCTGCCAACTGCAACAGAGTGAAATGGGTTGTAGCTTTTAGCTGTGAACATGCTTTTATCAGCACTCTACAAGAATGGAGCATCTGGACCCGATTTGGAGTTTCTGAAGCTCAGCATATACTGTTACAACATTAAATGTATAAAAACAAAGACTGTGGAAACATCAATTCAACTTTTCAATTTTCAGAACCATGGACAGCTACCAAGCAGCTTGAACTTTTGGCTGAGGTTATAGAAAGTGCCATAGCATGTTAGCTCATTTTTGGTCTAGTGTTTCCTTTCTTTCTTTGAATGTATTTAACAGTTTGCTGACGTCTGAAGTACGTGTGTATCATGCTAATCCTGTACAAATACACACAAAGAATAAAATACAACAATAATACAGTAACAAAAATGTATACAACTAAGTTTAACATCACATACTGCCTCCTTAATATCCTTCCTTCAGATCTGAGTTTGGCAATATCAAAATACATTGCAGAAGGCAAGGCTTGACACTGTTTTTATAACCATTTTCAAATATTTTCACATTGAGTTTCCTATTCCATCCTGTGATCTATCATTATCCACAGTGTCCATGTTTACATTCACAGGAAGTAGATCAGAATTCTAAAACCGGTGCCACCTGGAGGTAAATTCATAGTTCATCATAATATTTGGTCTAATTTATAATAAACAGTTTACTATTCAACAAAAACAAAGCTACTATACTATACGAAACAAAAGCTCGATTTGAAGAGTTTTGGCCAATTTCTGTGTGATGTCACCATATACAAGCAGAAAGTGAATTAGACACATACGAATATGCCCCAAACTGAGATCATTTATAATGATAATGTTGACTATATGTACTTTGAGATACAGCAGGGACTTGCAATCACATTCATGAAACAAATTATTGAGTTTTGGTAACCACTTGACATGTTTAATATTTACCACAATGTTAGTGTATCTTTTGGACTACACTTTACACCATCAATGTATTTATGCATAAAAGTGTTTTAACATTTCGTTTTGCACGGTCACAGCCCATACATCCCATAACTTGGTGCAGAAGGAGATCCAGGCTGGACCTCAGTCTAATTAAAATCTCCAGGAGGTATTCACAGGCTGAAGTAAAGAGTCTAAAGATGAACAGATGTGATGCTGCAAATAACGCCACGGTTACATTTACTGTCTACTAATGACATTCTGCTGCATGCTTTCCTTGGCACTCCAGCACATAAAGAAACAGGAGTTTTTTAGCTTTATTGTATTTTTTGTGTGTGAAATATTACACGTAAATCATGTATTCCATGGCTCTTTATCTTACCTGCATAGAGCACATGCACATGAAGCTGTTCTGAGGTTTAGGAGGAAACCAGCTGGATTTCAACAAGAAACCTGGCAACCACAGCCTGGAGGTGGCATGTTCTTCCGGTGTCTGTGTAGGTCTTAATGCGCTTAATAATTTAAAATGACTTACTTACTTATAAAGCGGGGCAGCCTTGGTCTTACAACGGGGCTCCAGGCAGAGCTGGGTTGAGTGTCTTGCCCAGGGACACAACGACAGCAGACTTCAGTGAGAGCAGATGGAGAAGGTGTTGTGGGGGGATCAAACCTACAACCAATTGGCCCGAAAGCCAATGCTCCACCAACTGAGCCACTGTCACTCCTGCATTGTTATTATTTTTTCCATTATTATTTACAATGTGACCATCATGTATGGTTATTCAAATTAAGAAAAAATCTAAATGAATAATATTTGTCCTGAAAACGACACATGATTGAATGAGGCATAAGCTTTGAATTGGGAAACTCTTGCTTTGGTTTTGGATAAATATTTGATATGATTGTAGGCAAAAGACAGCAAAAAGGACTTTCTAATAATTGATGCCAATTAAATGTGGCCTGAGTACATGGAGTTTTCTCTCAGATCTCTAGATTGTTGATCACGTATGTGCCTCCATTGTAAGTTTATGAAAGGGCTGACCCAGTGACTAATCTTTGCTGAAATATTTGAATTTAAATACTCAACTTACTGAATTATTTACAATTCTTTGTTTCAAATGTTTGTCCATTCTACGACCACATTTCTCTGTATGATTCATTATGCTCTTTGTCTTTAGAACAGAGGCGTCCAAACATTTTCACTCTGTGGCCAAATACAGAGCAGGCCTTGCAGACCAGGGGCCAATGCAAAGCTAATTAGAAAATACGTCTACACATCTTTCAGTTGTCTTTTTGTTGAAATAAAACAAGAGTCTTCACAAGTCAGCACCCTCTTGTGGGCATACTCCACGGCGTGAGTAACCTTATAGAAGTCTATAGATGTTATTCTGCAAGGTTTCTTCACATTTCACATTTCTCTGAACTTGATCATGTCAGAAGGAAATACGCAGGTGACTGTATACGCACAACAACAAAAACAAAGTAAATATTCTTCTTCATGGCATTTCTTGTGCCCAAGAGTTGATTGTGAATCGAATTAACAAGTCAATTATTTCGATGATTAACATTGTTATTATTGTGTTAACGTTACCAGTATTCGGTACAGAACATGCGCTGTGCACTCCATCGGATTTTTGGGTTGAAAGTTGTTATTGTTGATTTGTTTTCTTTTATGTAAATACTATAAACGGTATTCAAATTAATAATATAATATAAAAAAGTCATATGTACATAAAACATGGCAGATGGAGCACATTTGAGCAAAATTATATATCTTTACCTATTTCCTTTTAAATTGTACTTTTCTTTTTCCGGTCCGCGATGTCTGGAGCGGAAGTGCGTATGCGGAAGTTCGATTGTAAACAAAAGTGACAATCATCAGGTCTCCTTTGAAGCCGAGAAGTATTCAGTCTCTCGGACAGCTTGACTGGAGGTAAGCAACTAGCGTGAAAGATTAAATGACAAACTCCGTCCTTAATTCAAGAATGTGTATGAATCAAGTTAATGTGAGAATAACCAGGTTTTATTTTGTTATAGTCAGCATTATCTTGGATGCTAACTATACAGTCTATGATGCTAACTCGCCAACAGGAGTTAGCTATTTGCTAACCTAAAACGGTTAAGAGGCATTATTGGCATGTCAGTGTTAGGAGATGTCTTGGGGAAACTGAAACGCTCCATATATATTTGTCTGGAGCATTTTGAGATTTTCTTTATGTTCCATACTCTTCGATTACGTCTTGCAGCCGCAACCTCATTAACCTAAATTAATTTGTATTATAGCCTACAGACTCCAACACATGTCTGTTCAGAAAAATAGAACTGGCCAGTAACTTCATAATAAGATAATCAGAGTTTGTGAATGTGTAACTCTTTTTAATGATACAACTCGAAACCATCTCCCTAAATTGTCATCCAGTAGCTTAACTTCAGCTTTTTCTGGGCCAGATTGAGAAAGAAAATATATAAAATCAAAAGGTATAATTACTAGGTGACTCAATCATCAATAGTTAATTATAGTTATTATAATAAATCTGGTGCTGATGTTGGCAGTATTTTTGCACGGACACTTTGAAACAACGACTTCAACATTATCTGTTTCAGGTGCTGCCATCACGTTTCCTTTGTTTTAGAAAATTATCAAGGCTGCCACTATCACTGCAGCTATGTCACGGAAGCAAACTCCAAAACCTGGTCGGACGAACAAGAAGAGCGACTTGGAGCGTAAGAGGGACGAGAGAGCCGCACGCCGTGCAATAGCAAAAGACCGCAAAAACAAAGGGCAGGAAGACGAAGGAGCAGAGTTTCTCAGCTTCTCTAATCAGCTTCAGGCGCTGGGGCTCAAACTCCGCGAGGTCCCTGGTGATGGGTAAAACAAACTTTTGGATTATTTTTTGCTCCAAAGGTTAAGTTAGGCCCAAACTGTGGTTCTCATGTGAAGCTGTCTGATGAAGGGCCTCAGCCTGAAACGTTACTTCTGTAAATAAGACACTTGGGAGCAACACTGCTCTGGGGATTTTTCACGTTTTGCACTCTTTTTGAATCCAGCACGCTAGTCCAGGCTACTGGGATGTGCGGCCTTATTTGAATCCTATAAAGGCTGCAGCACAGGTTCAGCACTGACATGAACGTGCGTGTGCATCTGTGTGTGTCTCTACAGGAACTGTCTGTTTCGAGCTCTCGGTGACCAGCTGGAAGGCCACTCTCGCGCTCACCTCAGACTCAGGCAGGAGACTGTGGACTTCATGAAGTCACATCGTCATGACTTTGAGCCTTTTGTGGAGGATGACGTCCCCTTTGAGAAGCACCGTAAGAACACCACCACTGAGCAACCGCGCTACAAGAAAAGGAGCACATTAGAACCTGTTTAAATATACTAAATATGCATATTATCTGTATTCACTTCCGCCCCTATACATGATCTCAAATCATTTATAAAAATAAATAAATGGATGAACATGGAGACATAATCATAAAGTTATTATTGTAGAAGTAGAAAATCATTTTCTACATTTTCTATAATCTATACTTTGAGGACTTGAGCTCAATCAAACATGGCACAATCTAATTGAAGACATGCAGTAATAAAGAAAAACTTCTGTGAACACTGTTATGGGCACAAATTTACCCATTTTATACTGCAATGGTCAAATAATAACTATTAGAAGAATTCAGTGCAAAATAAAATACCACAAAAGTTTTCCAACAATATGTTATGTTTTTTTACAGTCTCCAACCTGTCCCAGCCTGGAACTTTTGCAGGAAATGATGCCATTGTTGCCTTTGCACGTAGCCAAGAAGTCAAAGTGGTGATCCACCAACTGAACACTCCGCTCTGGGAGGTAGTCACATATGTCCATATTTTGGCTTCCTGATCTGTATCCGCAGACAGTGACCATGACATTTTGTTTCAGATTAATGGCTCTGAAAAAATGCTGTGCAGAGAACTGCACATTGCTTACCGATACGGGGACCATTATGACAGCGTGAGGACGATTGGGGACAACACAGAAGGCCCTACTCAACTACGGATAGAGGTACAGGAGTGATTACTAAATCCAGGTAACACAGATTATTGTTGTTGTGCAATCGTTTGTTTGTTTGTTTGTTTCTTGCCCCCGTAACCCCCCTCCTGTGTGCTGTAAGCACTAAACACTCGCCTCTGTGAATGCCAAAACACCCACCTACGCAATTTCTCTGATTGGCTGAAGACGTAATCTTACTATACATCATTGCTGAGAGGTTATCTCATCCTCCTTTCTCTCATGACAACACACGCACGAGTCCTATCATGATGTTTTAAAAAAAGTCCATTGTGCGACTTGAGTAACGTGCAGTAACGGGGTGTCGGCAATGATAACGGCCTTAGTTACAGTCAAAGTAATTAGTCAGATTACTCGTTACTGAAAAGTAACAGTGTTAGTAACGCAGTTTATTTCAATGCCGTTATATCCATCGCTGACTACTAGGGATGTAAATCGGTGACCAGTTAACCGGTGGTTGACCGTCACAGCGTTAACCGGTAAAGCTGTCGGTTAAAAAAAGAAAAAGGGGAGAGGGGAGGTCTCTTAATAACGCTGTTTTGAACTCTATTTGCACGATGTGACGAGCGGGTCTGTCTCTAGCTGTGTGCGCCAATGTATTAAACTCCGAGCCAACTCTCATTCCGCACGCGCCGCGCACACACACATACACACACATTCACACATACACGCACGCACACACAAGTGCCATTTCACACTCGTGCACCTTTTCCCCGTTCCATTCATACGTAACATCCACACGCATCATCCATACTCTTGTGCGGGTTAGAACTACATTGGAGCATACACACACATACATATACACACATACCGGTCTGTCACGCTCCTCTGTGTCACGTAGCCCAAATACGCGGCTTCAGTCAAACCACATGGAACATGATTGTGCTGCTGGTCCTTGTCATTAGATCAGCTCCACACACATCACTTATATTTAGACTTTAGCGGAGACCTGCGAGACGCGGCTCGTCACTCGCTGCTCTGACCATGTGAACGAGCCGTCGTTTGCTGCTAAAGAGCTTTAGCACAGAAGAATGGGAAGATTAAAAAAGCAGTTCTCTGTGCGCAAAGGTGCCGAAGCTGTTGTGGGTTTTGGCGCCGCTGTCTCGGCTCTGATCCAGTAGAACGCAGAGCATCACTTATGGAAAGTACGCGGCTCGAAATGGCTGTTATTTCAAAGAACGTGGAATATTTAAAACTACGCGGTTAACCGGTTTCAACCGGTTAATGAGACTTGGTGGTCGGTCATGAAAATTCATAGTTTTTTACATCCCTACTGACTACTATCGTGTAGATATTTAGCAATGTACTTTTCAGTTATTTGTAATATGCTTGTAAAGTGTCTCACGTGTAAAGGAAAATACATTTGAATGTCCTTTTTCTCTGGTTTTTGTGATTTCCAGAATCTACAGAAAGGTCATAAGCGTGAATTTGGTGACTGTCAGAGAGAACATCAGAACTTTTCTCCTTCAGATGACGAAAGCTTCATCCTCAGCTCCCTCCGCAACAGAGGAATACCAGGTTAGTATTCTAGATTTTATTTTATTTTAGTATAGTTTTATTATTAATTTATCTTGTGCTGTGCGCTCCTCATTCCTACTGTCTGTAACTTGTGATGCAACACCCACATTTCTCTACTGTGGGACAAATAAAGGATGCCTTAATCTTGAGTGTATCAAATTGTAATCTGTTTTTTTTGCCATCCTTTGGAATTGATGGCAGGACAATACTTTAGTTATTCTAATATAAATAGCTGTATCACTTGTTACTTTCGCTTACCCACTTGCAAATCTGTTTTACTCATTGACAATAGCAATATACCAAGGTTTTTTATAACTGTATATTAACAGCTGTGTACTATCCTATTATCTCTGTATTTTATACTGTAAATGTGTACATATTCACAGATATGTATATTCCTTAGTACCTATTCTATTCTCACAATATTATCTTATTTTTATTCTTATTTTCAGGTTGTTACTTTTTTTATTATTGTGGAATACTATGCAAGCTACTGTGACAATGCAGTGGATCTAAGTCTATGTTTTCTGTGGAATATTGCAGGAGATGAGGAGAACCTGTTCCAGCTGACTGCTGCGACCATCAACACAGAGTGGCTCCTGGGGGCTCAGGGCTGTAAATGTTCCTCTGGCTCCTGTTCCAACTGCACTAACATCCCGTCTGAGGAGAGCGAGCCCAGACCTCCTGCAGAGGACAACAATGCACAGAAGCTAAAGGCACGACTCCATTTACTACTGCATTAAAAAAAATTATCTCAAATTCTGACTACAAAAATATGACTCATCAGTTTCAGAGTTAATCATTCTGTTTTTTTAGAAGATAAAACTTATAAATTCTTCTTCTGGTAGATGCAGACAATTAAAGCTTGGCTAAATCTTGAAAAATTACTAAATAGAAAATGTATAGACCTTAGTTTACCACGTATGGGTCACCTCGTATGTCTTCAAACTCTAAAATAGATATTTTTGAAAGGTTTATATAATGTATTTATTTCAATCTCAAAATACTCAAACCTTTATGAGGTGAATTATGTGATCTAGCTCCTTCTAAATACAAAAAACAATTGTGAACAGGTATCGAGTGAAAATATCAGCTTGTCAGATCTAAAGCCGTTTTCACCAGCCCGACTTACTCATTACACTTTTGTATCTAGTTCTATATCTTTGCAACCTGTACCTGTGTAAATAGTAATACCTTTGTAATCGTGGATTCCAACAGCTCTCTGGCAGTGAAATAGTTAGGCCTAGTTAAGGAGTAGGGCTAGTGGAAACAGGAACAATAATACATTGTACTTATATAGTGCTTTTTTGGACACTCAAAGACGCTTCACAGAAAAAAAACTGTTTATTTTTAGATTTTTATTTTAAGTGTAGGCAGTTTTGAACAGGTGGGTTTTGAGAAGTGATTTGAAGTTCTGTAGTGAGTCAGAGTTCCTAATGTGAGATGGGAGGGATTTCCAGAGAGTGGGGGCAGCTGCAGCAAGGGCTCGGTCCCCCATTTTGTTCTGGTGGGAGGAGGTTGAGTCTGTGGATCTGAGGCGGCGGGTGGGACAGTGATGGAGGAGGTCAGTGAGGTATGAAGGGGCCAGGTCTCTTGTCGGCGAGGAGGTATTTTATGCGGTAAGGAACAGGGAGTCGGTGTCATTCATTATAAACTTTTAAACGCTTGTCCGATTGCCTTTCAGGTGTCCAACAAACAACGCAAAGAGCATCAGCGGTTGGAAAAAAAGAAGCGGCAAGAGGAACGTCACCGTCAAAAGGTTCTCCAGGGGAAAGGGCTACAGAACCAGAACCAGAACTTGCCC
This sequence comes from Knipowitschia caucasica, assembly GCA_964034765.1. Taxonomy (NCBI): domain Eukaryota; kingdom Metazoa; phylum Chordata; class Actinopteri; order Gobiiformes; family Gobiidae; genus Knipowitschia; species Knipowitschia caucasica. Next base: position 8,470,404 of record OZ035827.1, on the reverse strand, counting down.
GACGCTGTGACTTTAGTACCGGCCATAAACACTTTGAGCCTATGAAGCTGGGTCCCTCACTGCTGCTCCAAATGAAGGTGGCGCCGATGCTACAACATTTTGCACATCCTGAGTCACGTCAAGAGAATCCCGCGGTTTCTCTTCAGACGGTATCGAGGTGCCTGCAGACCAATGCCTTTTCCACCCGGGGTCCTTGCTTTGCCATGCATCAGGGGCGTTTGTCTAATTACTGCCATGGTATTATGTTTCAATCTGTTTTGATTTTTTGTTATCGAAGTTGCGAGGATGAGAGAGGGGTGCTGAGGAATAAGTGAGTTTTGGTTTGGTTATACTGGCAACATTGAGTTCGTATTGTTCTTTGATATGTTTGTAGGTAAAAGATGGCATAAAGCACTTTCTGGTAATTTGCAAAACATGTGTCTTTCGAATTGTATTTTAACCGATTTCTGGCAATAACCTGCAGTGCGTGGCCTATGTTCCTTCTGTGTACCGGCTCTCAGATCATTGATCATACATGTGCCTTTATTGGAAGTTTATGAAAGGGCTGATCCATTGACTACATTTCTTTGAATTTCAGAAAATCGTTATTCTTGAAAGAAATGCGGTCCTCACTGCTACATGCATGTGTTGAATTCATCATCTTTGATAAGACATTAATGATAAATTTAGGAAATGTGGAACTTTGAGGGTACATTTTCTGTCCAACATCTCATACAGTTTATTTCTTACGTAAAAGATTTCTGCAATTTTGGGTGGTTAAGTCAAAGAATTGCATTAAAAAGTCACATTACAACGGAAACCTGAATACAAGTACATGGTCAGATATAATCAGGATACAACAAACCAATTTATGTGCAGCATTTCAAAACAGGCATGAATCCAAATTTCCTTTTGTTTATTGAAATTATACAAAAGACAATGTTTTATGTACAAGTGACAGTAAAAATATATAATTCAGCCACAAAATGGCTCGAGTCCCACTTAAAAGTCCTGTTGAATGTTCTCCTTGTTCTCGTCTCCCTGCTGCTGTTTGAGCTGAGCCATTTCATTCTCCAAATGGACGATGGCACGTTCGATCTCGTAGTTTTTACTGACCAGCGACACCCAGCTGCAGAGACACAAACGCATCAGACCAAACCACGTACCAGTAACACAAGTATTTGTAGGACATACTTTGACTCCAGTTCTCGCAGTTTAGCTCCTCCTTTCAGCTGATCATTCTTCCTTTGCCAATTTAGATCTTGAATTTGCTTCCTAAAAAAGAAAAAAATAATAATGGTGAAAATTCAACCACTTTAAATGTCTAGAAGGATAGAAGAGTCTTTACCTGAATTTCTGCAATTCCTTTTGCGCAATCTCAATCATAAAAGCCAGGTTGCTGTTTGAAAAAAGATATTTGCAATCAGATATTGTAAAAAACGTGAAAGTCCCAACGTGTCTTAACAGGTTTTTAAATAGAGGCAACAGAGATTTTGTTGAAGGTTTTGGCAGAAGGCCTTTTAATTTTAATCTCCTGCCTCAGCAATTACTGGAGGAAATATATAAACCAAATAAACAAATACAAGTTTCCAACTACATTTTGATAAGTCACAAGTCCAAATGTTGTTTTTAGTAACACCTTTGAAAAAGAGTACTGTTGTTCCATACTAGTTTCATTGTAGAAAAATATAAATTGGGTGAGATCAAATCAAGGATTCAAACGCATTTTAGTCAAAGACACCTCAGAACATTCTAGGCTCCATTTGCGCTGGGCTTCTTTAACTAGTTTATTTCTTCTATTCTAACTATTTCACCTTCACAAATGTTACCTATCAAAAGGATTCAGGCAAAAGTGTTCCCATTTTCCTTTTTATACTTTTTCAATTCTTCCTCATGGATATATTGAATTTCCTTCATACATAGTATTAAAACTGATATAAATAAAAGTGAGTTTCTCATAGGTTTCAGCCTCCTGAACAGATGTAATTAATAAATAATTAAAACAAATATTTGAAATATTGCTCACTATGCCAACAGTCCTCATTTTCATTATCACACACACATGTTTTCAAGTTGCAGCTACTCACTCATTGTAGAATTTCCAGGCATTGGTCCCGTACTGCGACATGAGCTCGAGGTTATCAATGCGAACAGCCTGATGCTCCAGCTGAGCCATAGAATTATTCACACACTCCTGCCACGCTGTGATGTCATTCTTCTGACCAGAAGAGGGCGCTGGCAACTCATACCTTCAACGTCATTTCAGATAAGATGTTATGAAAGTTTTACCAAGTTAAACTAAATCATTAGTTTAAGATGATAACATTAGTTTGGTTAAGTGTAAACTGTCTACGCTCCAAGAGCAGAGAAAACCTAGGACTGACAAGCCAGTGTACAACCCAACCTTATGGTAAACAAAAACATGCTGGTGTTAACATAATATTTTTAATGGTACCAAATCATGTTGTAGTGGACAAGTTAAACAAAAAATAATTTGTTAACTTGTGAAAATATTGTATTCTGATAATAGTTTTAAAAATGTGCTTGAAAATCATGACATCACAGTGGTCATTTACAATGTATTTAATTAAGAAGGGTTGCATACATACTTTAATAACATTGACAGCATAGCACACACACTGATCAGATCACTGCATTAATAGTGCCAACTGTTTGCTTATGTTATTTTTATATAGTTATTATAACAAGGCATTTCAGATAGTTTAGTTTTTTTTCTATGATCTTAAATCTGACAGAAAGCACATTTCCACCCCGTTCAAGCCGTTACTCGGTTTAAGATACCCAAAGTATATCAAGCTGAATTTCAGAGATATTTCCTCACTTGACGAGCCCTGGGTCATATAGACCCTAATGGAAGGCATATTCTTCTTTTACATCACTGTGGCGGGTCATTTTGACTTGAGGAGCATAAAGGTTAAAAGCTTATCCCAAAAGATATTTCTACTAACCGTTTCATGCTCAGGAGCTCCATGGGTAGTCGAGTTGCTAGTCTCTCGAATTCATTCTTCATTATTTCTGTCTGTAAAAAGTTAAGGCATAAACAAACAGAACTATTAAGTGTGCATACAGATTGGTAAAGTTACTACCAATAGTAATGAATTTACCTCAAAAGCAGAGAAGTCTGGTGTAGGGAGATAGCTCAGGTAGTTCTTTGTGGGTCTGTATCTTCTCGTTTCTTCTTCCACAAGTGCTGCTGCCTAAATCAACAACATTCAGATGTACTCAATGCTGATATCATGCCCCTGTAGTAGGGCTGGGCGATATGGCAAAAAAGTAAAATCTCGATTTTACTTCCTGCTTTGGACGATGTCGATTTTAAATCGATTTTCATTAAAGTCACACAAGACAGACTTTGCCCTTAAAATATGTTTTATCTTCCCGCTAAATATTTGAGTTTCCTAACTATTTTCTATTTGTTTCCCCCAATACATGTTATAAAAGTATTGTACAGACTGTGCTGATATCGCAAGTATAATTGATGTGCTGCTGGAACTAGTAGTAGTTCCAGCAGCACATGTAGTTTAAATAGAAGATTTCCCTAACATTGGCTAAAAAATAATTAAATTGAGGAAGTATTCCACATTAATTTGAATGTAATTTAATCATAGAGTGATTTTAAGTAAGAACTTGATTGTCTTTTAAATATCATCAAATTTAGAAATACAACTTTATTAGGTTTCAGTTTTTCCTCAAGATTGAATTATCTTTGTGCACATATCAAACAAATCACAAGTCGAACCACAATTATGGTTGTCAAACATATTGATAAAGTACTAAAATTAAAAATATATCCATTTAGTAAACTCAAAACTATATACATTTAGTAAAAATACAAGAGGACATTTGACGTTTTATTTGTTGTTAAACTATGGACGAGGCCCCATGCACCGTAGTTTTTTTTTGTTTAGCAGACAATGCATTTACAACAAATAATCGCTGTGTCTTTGAAATAGCTAAATAGTATTCTTTTATTGTAAATTTGCAACAGTAATCTTTAAATTTGCAATATATTAACCCTAGAAGAAACGCTACCGCAGGGCCTTTATCCCCACCGCTGTCAGACTGTACAATAAGTCACTGCACTAAGACTGAAAAGAAACCTGCACAACTATTGACATTTTCTGATCGCCACTTTTTTGTACATAATATGTCCTGTCCTGTTTGCACATTTCTTACTTTCTGCACAATCTGAGTGTTTCTATCCATGCCAAACGTGACATGTAAATCTCTCCTGTCTGAGATTAATAAAGTGCATCTTATCTTATCTTATATATTTCAATGAAACCGTGCAGCCCTCGCACTCTACCACTTATGCACATTTGATATGGGGACAGTTACAAGAAATATTCCTCGTTCATCATTTCAGTCTAATGTCAATACATCCATGCGTGTTGAATGAACTCGTGTTAGCTGTTAGCATTCTGCAGCTAACACCGCTGTTGTGCGTTACGCTACATAAACTCACCGCTTCCCGGACTCCTGCGGCATCATAACCCTGATCAAAGTAGGGCAGAGCATCCACAAACACTTCTCCTGCCACTGAAGCCGTCCCAGCCATCTGTGTGCACGTAAATAGCGTTTTAAAAGACCCAAATTGCTTTTACTCGCGTTTGTTTTCCTGTCCTCCTACAAGGCGCCTGGCCGAATGACTTCCGCTTTAGACAAACTGGGTGGGAGCGCCCCTGTGGACATTTGGGGTATTACAAAAACATGCAACATACTGTGACCACTGACACAGAGGCAGGAGATTGTAAAGCTGGGGCACCTAACTTTCAAACCACAACACATAAAACTACGTCATTATCTCCATCTAACAAGTAACTCTAAAGTCAGCTTGGTTACAATATTTCACTTCAAGTCACTAATGCACTATAGGACTGAAACCTGCACTGCTATTGCCTCGCTTTATTTTATTGCTTCTTTTTATATTGAACATAATGATATCCTGCACAGACTGTATTTCTAGCTTTTAACATGTTTGCACACTTCTGTCTTTTGCACAATCTGAGTGGTTCTATCTATGCCCAATGTGACATGTGTGAGATCAATAAAGTCTATTTTTATCTTATCTTATTACTAGTTTAGGTATTTTTTATAAGATCAGGAGAACCATCTTTATCAGTCAGCTCTCCCAGGGGTCTTTGTTCCAAGTATAAAAAATGTTCAAACTAATAAGGTAAATGCAGTAATGAGTTGGTCCATGAAATTTCCTTCTTGTTGAGTTAAACAATATACAGGATCTTCATGAATATTACTCTAAAAAATAATAAACTTCTTTGTTTGTCAAGTTTTTCAGTCCGTCTCCTGTGAAGGCAAGTCAAGTCTCTCTCTTTGTCAGGGAGTTGTTTTAATTAGTCACAGATACAGTACAGCTGATGAGGTACAAAAGAAATACTTAGTTGCATGCATATAGAAAAAAGTACATTGGCTTTGCTTATTAATTTAGAAAATAATTGATAATTCTGGAATTTAAAACACTACAAGTTTTCCACAAGTCAAGTAAACATCTCAAGTCCCATTGAAGCCTAGAATCACAAGGAGCGAGTAAAAATCAAATTGAGTTTTTTTCGTCTTTTCATCTAAGTCTCAAATTCCCAAAAATGAGATATGAGACTGACTCTTATCCACTTCTGGTAAGTGTGCATACATACTAGTCTACACTACTGCATATGGAACTAAAAAACACAATAACAATACCAAATATATGGTATCGCAAACCAGATGTATTATTTAAATTCAATTCCATCATTCCATTCAAATCTGGATTTTTGTCTCCTTTTGTATTGCCCAAACTTCAGACCCGAATCTGAATTTTTGTCAAGACGGTTGATTTTATTCCAGGTCTTCTTATTTATGCAAATTTGACTTAGATGAAAACAATTCTACATTCATGACAATTAAAAAATATGAAGTAAAAGTATAGCATTAAATTACAATTTTTTTTAGCACAACAGAATAATGCATACACAAGTCAAGTTGCAAAGTCAGACAGGACCAAGTGAAATTGTCTCCACTGTGGGACGAATAAAGGATCTCTTATCTTATCTTTAAATAATAAAACTAGGATGAGCACTGAGAGCGCATACCTCACAAACACCATGGATCATCTAGAGTCTAGACATTTGAATGGGATCTTCCGACCCTCATCTCCCATTTAAACAACAATCCTTCCTACGGACCTAAGTTAAACTGTCTAGCTGGCTACAGACCATAGACTGTATATATTAAAACTACAGACACACAGGGTGAGGCGATTACATTACACCTCAGTAGAGTAATCGACTTTATGCTAATAGGAGCTTTGACGTCACCGCGCAAGCACGTGGTTGGAGTTACGTTGTACGTGCATCGGTTCAAAGAGGAAGCAAGATGGCGGATAACAAAGGCGGGGAGGAGATGGATCCGTCCGCCAACTCGGACCCAGCGCCTCTTGTAAAGGAAAATGAGCTGCTGCAAATCAAAACAGAGGCTCCAGAAGAACCCACCACAAATGATCAGGACAAAATGTGTACCGAGTCCGGTGATATGGCAGAACAGGCGCCTAACCCCGTGGGTGACGGAGGAGAGGGTAGTGGTGGAGGTGCTACTGCCGCGGGAACAGACACCGAGGAGACCGGGAAAGAGAACACGAGCAGGGCAGCTACTCCTAGGGCAGCTACTCCTGCCGAGACCCCTGCCTCTAACTCCGCAGGCACCGATGTAGAGCCGGCGGCAGAGGAACCACCATCCACCACCACCATCGAACCCGTCCCAGGCTCCACGGAGCCCGCTGCTGCCGCCTCAGAAGCTCCAGCCGCTGGACAGAACAGTGAGATGTCTGCTCCTGCTTCTGCTCCAGCTCCAGCGGCCACGCCGATCCATGTCCGGATAAATTTATTGGATACGTGTGCTGTGTGTAAACAAAGTCTGCAGAACCGAGACTGTGAGCCTAAACTTCTGCCCTGTCTGCACTCGTTCTGTCTCAAATGTATCCCGCAGCCCGACAGGCAGGTCAGCGTCCAGGTGCCTGGACCACACGGCCACACTGACACTCACATTGGTAAGTTGTTTACAAGTTCTGCGCCAAAATTAGGATGTCATAGCACATTTATAATACACTGGTGTCACTCCTTCTGAATTCACTCTATAAGAGCTGGTCGAGGGCTTACAGTGCTGTTATACCAAGATCGCCATCGTTTTCATCGTGGAATTGTTTATGGCCATAGATGTGCATCGCTCATCGTTTGATTTGTGGTTTATTCTTTTATATTTGTTTACTTATTTTGTTTAGATCATGAAGGTTGACCAGCATATTATGCTATTGGATATTCTTTTCTAGTAGATTTTTCTAGAACTAATTTTGTTCATCAATAACCAAAAAATGGAGGAAATGCTTTTTGGGGTCTGCACGTCAGTGAGGTAGAATCTGAATCTGATTACCTCCCATTTGGACATTTTCAAATTTGCAAGTGTTCGAATTTACACGACCGATAAATGTAATATTTGAAAGCTGCTGACTTGCTGCTATGCAGCAAAAGGGGGTTCCACAACTTATGAACTCATAGAGGCGGAATACTTTTGCACACCCCATTTGGCAGTTTTTATTTGAAAATGGATACAATACAATTATGTAAAATTTTGCCTTCACTTCAAAAGTGTATACTTCTTTGTTGTGGGATTTCACACTTTTTAATGTGACAAAATGTGTAAACATCCATGGGGGTTCATTATTTTTCAAGCCACTGCATGTTCCAGGGTTATCAATCAGCAAAGCAAACAAGTATCTTCTGATTTACATCTGGTTTTAGTGCATCTGTACTTCTGTTTATCCTTTAAATCAAGTGAGCATCAGAGCTAAGATGAATTGCAATAGAATGAATCCAAATAGCAATTTTACTGGTTACATTAGAAAATCAAAGATCAGATTTATTCAACTGACATTTATTTTACATGCATGAAATAATCTTGGGTATCTTGAAGTTTGGAGCTCCTAAAACAGATCTAAACATTCAAAGATCACTGAAATAAGTGGGAGCTTGAAATGTTGCATTTTCTGTTTTATAGATTTGCTATTCTAACTTTGAACATTTATAGTCAACTAAACCGTGCCATTGGTAAAAACAGCTGCAATATGAAATGCTAATTTCACAATGCTTTTGCAGCATTATGAGAAATTGAAACATAAAATTCATCCATTCATAGGAAACTTTATCTTATTCTTTAGCTTGTTCATGCCGAAATAAAGTTTTAAATCTTATGTAGTATGACCCTACTGGCGATGCGTTGTTGCCATAGTAATCATACCAATAAATAAATACCAATCAATTCAATAAAGTCTTGAAACCTCTCATGAGTTACTATGACACGTAATGACAAGTTTTAAAGCTAGTTTCCTCAAGAAAACAACCACATCATTTTACTGCAAACAAATGACCCAAAAGGTAATACATGTAAAGAAAAGTGTAAATCCAACAATACAACAGCTTTATTCTCCAGCTCTTTCAACTAATGCACAACTTTACAAAAAATGACCCCTATTACATTACACTACATTAGAGGTCAATTACACAACTACTCTTTATGTTACTGACACTCTTATTACATCACTGACACTCTTATTACATCATTGACACTCTTATTACATCACTGACACTCTTATTACATCACTGACACTCTTATTACACTGTTCATATAACAAACAGTGTGACTCATCACATTACTGTTGGTATTACAGTAGTTAGTACACTTAGTTGTTGAGTGTCTATATGCTATCCTACTGTTTATTCCGTCTTTGTCTTCTTACGGCTTCCGCCAGATTTTGGCACTTTTCAACTCATCAACGCCTTCACCAAATTAAACAAATTGTGCATTGTTACGTCCGGCTTAACCGTCTCATTATTGCTATTGCTTTTCACACTTCCATCTTTTGCACTTTTTCAGATTTTTACAAAAGCACATGCACCTTTTCCCATTGACTTACATTGGACCAGTACAACATTTTGCTCCCCATATAACACTTACAGCACCTTACAACACTTACAGCACCTTACAACACTTAGAGCACCTTACAACACTTACAGCACCTTACAGCACCTTACAACACTTACAGCACCTTACAACACTTACAGCACCTTACAACACTTACAGCACCTTACAACACTTACAGCACCTTACAACACTTAGAGCACCTTACAACACTTAGAGCACCTTACAACACTTAGAGCACCTTACAACACTTAAGGGGCGTTCACACCGGACTTAACTTCGGCGTCAAAAGCGTCAGGTTTCCATTGAAAGTGAATGGTGAAGCGCGTCAGGTGAAGCCGAGAGCCCCGGCGTCACTTGACGCGCGTCAAAAGCTTCAAGAGTCGCGCGTACTACGCGCTCACTTGAAGCTTTTGACGCGCGAAACGCTCGCGTATCAAAACAATCCCTTTGACGCCGAAGTTGAGCAAAGCTGAGCTTTTGAAGCTTTGACGCGGGCTTCAACCAATCAGGAGACGAGGAGCAGCAGCAGCTGCGGGTCTGTCTCTGTCATGGAGAGAAGTCATGTATCTGCTGCTGCTGTTTTATTGTCATTATTGTTATTAGTAATATTATTTGTATGAGTAGTAACATTCTGAGTAACAAAAATCATTGTACACATGCTGTGTAGTAAACGTAGTTTATTTAATATAAGAACAGGCTGACGATGAGTCTGGCTCAGAGCAAGGCAGCTCCGGGCGGGCGAGAGCCGGGGAGAGGCAGGGAGAGGCGAGCGAGAGCCGGGGAGAGGCAGGGAGAGGCAGGGAGAGGTGAGCGAGAGCCGGGGAGAGGCAGGGAGAGGCGAGCTCCGGGGTTTGAGAACTCAGACTGGGCGAGTGACATGCGGAAGTACCGCTGAAAGCGAAACTCCTCCGTACGCAGCTCCTGGAGTAAATGACGGAACTCTGCAAACACTGAAGCCTCTCAAGTCTGTGGTGAACCCAGAACATGTTTTGTTGAAGCCCTACAACAACGTTATTTTGCTTTATATAACAAATAAAGGCTCGCTGCTCATTGAAAAATCCACCGCTGTCCTGACTACAGACAACAGAGAAGCTCCTCCCACAGACAACAGAGAAGCTCCTCCCACCGGCGTCAGGCGCGTCACTCGCGTCAAAAGCTTCAAGCACCAAAATGACAAAACTATCCCGGCGTCAGTTGAAGCGCGTCAAAAGCTTTTTGAAGCTTTTGGTCTGAACGCGCCTTTATGCCTAATGGGCTCGACACACGGGAGGCGACAAATGAGAGCGATCAACGAAACTCAACGCTGTCGCTCAGATAACATGACAGACGGGGCGCGATGCGGCTTGACGACAGCGTCAAAAAGTTGAGCCGATTTCAACTTTCTGGGATCGCGTCGCTGACCTGCGCGTGCACGATACATGCACGAGCGGGAGGATTTCACACGCACGTTTTTCGCCCGTCGCTGAGCAGGAGGCTCGCTAGCGATTGACGCTATGTCGCGCACGTCCCATTGAAAATGAATGGAGGCGATGCGATGTCGCCTCCCGTGTGTCGAGCCCTTAAAGGAGCCTTGCGGAGTTTGCAATTTTTGTGCTCACGAACCCCCCTCTGGCCAGAGGTGTAACTGCAGCCTGAATGAGAGGCGCGTGCACGAGGAACAGAACATAAACAACAGCTGATATGGTCCTGTCCTCGATAAGTTAAGGGGCGTTCACACCAGACTTAACTTCGGCGTCAAAAGCGTCAGGTTTCCATTGAAAGTGAATGGTGAAGCGCGTCAGGTGAAGCCGAGAGCCCCGGCGTCACTTGACGCGCGTCAAAAGCTTCAAGAGTCGCGCGTACTACGCGCTCACTTGAAGCTTTTGACGCGCGAAACGCTCGCGTATCACAACAATCCCTCTGACGCCGAAGTTGAGCAAAGCTGAGCTTTTGAAGCTTTGACGCGGGCTTCAACCAATCAGGAGACGAGGAGCAGCAGCAGCAGAGGGTCTGTCTCTGTCATGAAGAGAAGTCATGTATCTGCTGCTGTTGTTTTATTGTCATTATTGTTATTAGTAATATTATTTGTATGAGTAGTAACATTCTGAGTAACAAAAATCATTGTACACATTCTGTGTAGTAAACGTAGTTTATTTAATATAAGAACAGGCTGACGATGAGTCTGGCTCAGAGCAAGACAGCTCCGGGCGGGTGAGAGCCGGGGAGAGGCAGGGAGAGGCGAGCGAGAGCCGGGGAGAGGCAGGGAGAGGCAGGGAGAGGCGAGCTCCGGGGTTTGAGAACTCAGACTGGGCAAGTGACATGCGGAAGTACCGCTGAAAGTAAATGACGGAACTCTGCAAACACTGCAGCCTCTCAAGTCTGTGGTGAACCCAGAACATGTTTTGTTGAAGCCCTACAACAACGTTATTTTGCTTTATATAACAAATAAATGCTCGCTGCTCATTGAAAAATCCACCGCTGTCCTGACTACAGGCAACAGAGAAGCTCCTCCCACCGGCGTCAGGCGCGTCACTCGCGTCAAAAGCTTCAAGCACCAAAATGACAAAACTATCCCGGCGTCAGTTGAAGCGCGTCAAAAGCTTTTTGAAGCTTTTGGTCTGAACGCGCCTTTAGAGCACCTTACAGCACTTAGAGCACCTTACAACACTTACAGCACCTTACAACACTTACAGCACCTTACAACACATACAGCACCTTACAACACTTACAGCACCTTACAACACTTACAGCACTTACAACACTTACAGCACCTTACAACACATTTCTTCTTCATCTTCCTCCTCGTCTTCCTCTTTCCTTACGACATCTATGCAGCCACTCACAATGGCTTCAGCCATTGTACCATTTCTAGTTGTATTTTTTTCCTATCTTTTTTATAAAGACTTTCTATCTGTTTTTAGATATTTTGATTAATTTGGAAAACTCAAGTTATGCAGTACTTTTATTTTTGTTTAATGTATGCATTGTGTAATGGGGTGTAATGTACTATATGAAACTCGGGTGTAATTGTGTAATAAGGGTGAAATGGGTTTGGGGTACAAACTGGTTTTGCTGAAGTTCCTTTCCTTCAAATGCCTTTTAAAAGTATTGCCTCTTCCCATGATCAGTGTGCGTGTGTGAGTGTATGGTGTGTGAGGGTGTGTGAGTGTATGGGGTGTGAGTTTGTGGGGGTGTGTGAGTGTGTGGTTTGTGGGGGTGTATGGTGTGAGTGGGGGTGTGGCCTAGGGGCCCAGGCGCAGAGTGAGGCCACAGCAGGGGGGAGACACTTGGCTCAAATCATCTGTTTTGAGTTTAAAATGTTGGGATTCAACAACCAGAAATTATATTGTTAATCAAGTTCAACAAATTTCTCATTATTGACTAATAATTACTGTGAAATATAAGGTTTATTTACAACTTTTAGATGTCTGACGTTTATAATCAACGTTACCATCCCCGGGCAAATTTGAAATAAGCACATGATGATGAACATTTACAAAATAAGTGCACGTCATCCCAATACTTTAATATTATTTCTCATAAAACTGATACATGTGTCATACGTGGGTAGGGCTGGGCACTGGTTCAACAGTTTAACAGGGTTAGGGTTATTTTGAGCTTTTTTGGGTATTAAAAGAATAGGCCACCGTTTTTACATACTGACATGTTCTTACCTTACCTTAGACTAGTTGATATGTACCTGTCTGGTCTTTGTCCGTGCGCTCTGTCATGCAAACGGAGCACAAACGCAGCCTCTTCCACATACTGTATGGTTCCAAATCAGCTCCCGTTAGAAGCTACCAAACTCTTCGCTGCTTCTCAACTCGCGCTGCTTCTATTGACGGAAGTGAGCGGGAGAGAAGTCTTTAGGAGTTAGTGCACGGAGGTAGTGCTCCTCGTATTATTACGCCTCACAATATAGTGCCCCTTTATATCTGCTGAGAAAATCGACATGTTACATTTCTGTGTTACTATACTTTGTAGTGTAACACGTCACGTAACTGTATTTAAATAGGCAACACGTGGAAGAGTTTGGTAGCTTCTAACGGGAGCTGATTTGGAACTATACAGTATGTGGAAGAGGTTGCATTTGTGCTCCGTTTGCATGACAGAGCGCACGGACAAAGACCAGAGAGGTACATATCAACTAGTCTAAGGTAAGGTAAGAACATATGTCAGTATGTAAAAACGGTGGCCCATTCCTTTAATAGAAATGTCACATTGAAAAAACAGGAAAGACATTGCTCTTTTTGCAGCTTCTCGTAACGCATTGGTATGGCCTGTATTTCCTCAAAGTCTGTTAAAGGCCAATGTGATCATTATCATTATTTTGGCCTCAGTTAGAATTGTGTGATTCATAAAACTGCTTGTTCTCCTCCTGCGAGCTCACAAAGCACCTATTTTTTGTGAATATGTAGATCATGCCTAATGTACAATGTAACATCAATGAAGTTTGAGCGTCTGAGGGAAACTGGGTTCTCCTGTTTAGTCATCTGAGGGAAACCAGAGCAAACACGGAGAGAACATGCAAACTCCACTCAAAACACCCCTGTCTGGAGGTGGAGATGAACAGGACCAGGACCTACTTTCAAGAGAGCACTAATCTCTCATCGCGTACTAGGAGCTATATTCACTTCATTTGGAACTGGAAACAGAACAGTTGAGGAACCCTCACGAACAGCAGGTATCAAAAGGGGGTCTCAAAAAAAAAAACAGAACAAAAATCTATAGGTTCCAAGCCTCAGAGAAGTGAAAATCCACAAATGCGTTTACTGAATGAGGGGCTGCATTTTTTGTTGTAATGTATTTCTGCGAGATTCTGTACTTTTTCAGTTTTCCCCAGAGTTGTGGGTCCATAATATGAGTGGAAACAGTGCAGTCCACGAGCAGTGTTTCCAGAAAAAGCAGTCTGGACTGTTGCAACGTCTGTGTTTGTACAATATATGTTTATGATCACGCAGCACCTCAGACTATTGAAGCAGAGAAAAGGGAAGAATGCAACAGCTGTAACTTTGTTAGCATTGAGGCTTGTTAGCGCGCAGCTAACATGAAGGAGCATCTAAATACAAAGCAGTGTTCCTCCAGTGTGAAAGGATGTCATCAACTGCTGCTGGGGCCTAAACACTGAAGCAGTTTTTATTACTGTGGGTGTGACACACGGAGGAGGAAAGCAGAGATGCTGATGCTGAAACAGTGATTCTATTAAATGTCAAAGGGCAAAACTCATCATTATTCCACTTGGGTTTACCTCAGATCTATCAATACATGGTCACTGCGAGAATTAAGATGTTTTAAATCCATTTTCTCCAAGTAATAAATATAATCATTTCCCAGAACAAATTTAGTAAGGTGGCGCTATATTACTAATATGGCGCCACCTTCATATGAAAGTCTGATCCCGACAGAAACAAGCTAATCAGGGCAGGGCCTGGTTAGTATTGTGATGGGAGACATCTGGGAACACCAGGCCACAGTGAGATGGCTGTGGTTGTAAAATGCCAAACCCGTTGAGTCCTCAGGTGAGACATTTTGCAAATCCGAAAACCCAACTTTTAAATTCAAGGGAACTATGAGTTATATATTGGGCTGTTACATCCATAGACTGTAAATATTAATCTTATTTAGCCAAATAAATGTTGAAAAGGTGAGTCTAATAGTGCTGTCAGTTGAGCTGTAGTTGACCCAAAGAAATGCTTGGTGGTTCTACTGTATCTTGGTTTTCCCCCCCGTTTAATTTCAATTTAAGTTGGTTAACATCTTGACTCGGATGCCATCGACTGATTTAAAAGACTAAACCAAGAACTGACCACTTGCTGCTCAGTGTTCTGAGCTGTGATAGATGTGGGAAATGTATTTTTATCTGTGGGAAAGTAAAGCCAGCATCTTTACATGTTATTCTTTATTCATTCATTCATTCATTCATAGTCACAGCTTGCATTTAACCATGTGTGGAAATGTCTCTACGGGGACCACAGAATGTATATTTCCCACTTTTTCACTCTGTCATGTGACAAACATCAATCCATGTCCTTCTGCTTTTCCTGTCGAGTCACAAACAAAAAACGATACTCTATAATGTTTGACGACTTAATGAAATGGGGTACCTGATTTTTGCTCATTATAAAGGGCAATGAGATTTTTTTTCCGGTTACTAGTGGTAAAACATGTATGCAGATGAGAGAGTTATAGAAACTTTTTTATTGGACAAATCAGGGTAGATTATCTTGCATTTCTCTTTCTGACTATTTTGGATCCGACATGCTTGTTTCTATATTTGACAAGAATGAGTTTAGAATGTGTAGAATTGTTAAAAAGCATCAGAATTGCAATTATCTTCTTAAAGGGGAAAACAACTTTATTTTTATTTTTAAACAAAGATGCCATTAACTCAACATTTGCTTAATTAACTTTTGTAATAGGTTTTGATTGTGTTGTTTTTTTATGGTTCTCAAGAATTCATGTTGCTACTTTAATGTGAAACATCTCTTATCAAACACATTGTCATTTATCTCATTACTATTATTATTATTATTATTCTTATTATTATCCTTATTTAGTTAGTATGTAGGTCAGTGAGTGAGAGAGCGTGGCCATGTGGCTTCTATAACCCCTTTCATACAGCTGGTCTCACCCCCACCACTCTCCTCTCACCCCCACTACTCTCCTCCCCCACAGCTGGGGCCAACGCAAACCGGCTGTGTGCAGTTTGAGCCGGTCAAAACCAGTTCAAACCAGCTCATTCTAGTTTAAACCTCCACTAGCTGGACTGAAGGAGGATTTAACCACCTTTTTATAAAGAGGGGGTGGGGTTGTATGCAAGATTTAATTATACTCAACCCCAAAACAAGCTTACTATTGTCACATCTGCTGGTTATGAAGCTCAGCATGTTTGAATTCAACGACTTAAAGTGACTTAATTGAATCCTCTTGAGACAAACCAATAATCCCTGACTGTGTTTGTAGGAGGTTCTTGTTTTGAAGGGTCTCAAATGTTATCTTGTTTTCAGAAAGATTGTCACTATAAGATAAGATAAGATGTACTGTATAGCTGTTATTAGTGTTGGCTGTGTATTAAAAATTATTAGAATGGTCGACACTGAATCAGTTAGGCCAGAAGACTAATGGTTCTGCTAACGGTTGTGGGTTCGATTCCCCCCCCCCCCCTCCCCCCCACACAAGACCTTCTCCACTGACTCCCATTGATGTCTGCTGACGTTGTGTTCGTTGGCAAGACACTTTAAATCTCACTTTGCCTGAAGCCCCCAGCGGAAAAAACAAGGCCGCTCAGAGCAGAGCTGAGCAGCCGTCCTCCCGGTGACTAAATACACCCCCCCCCCCCCCTTCCCCCGGACATGGATTAAGAGCTCAAAATGGATGGATGGATGATTATAAAATTTGAGACTCACTTTAAACAGATATCAGAGCGGTAGACAAATCAACCCATGACTTTTTTTAATTGGTACAAATATTTTTTTTGAAATACCCATTTTAATATTTCTGTAATTTGCATATGTATTTTATTATCTCTTGTTTGATTTTCAACAAAAAACAAACTCACAATTATAAATCTTAACAAAACATGATTACCCCATGCACACATTCTCTCTGGACAGTTCTAAATAGAAAAAATCTCAAAAGTTTATCCTCTGCCAGAGACTGTGAGTGAGGGGTCTACCATCTAGTGGCAACCATCTTTAAAATGTACCTCTTAGGACACAAATTTGGTCAGTATTTACAAGTACATTTCTGTGAGGTTAATGGTTTATGCCACAAACTTGAAAATATGAAGTGAAGGATAACTACGTTTTTAAGGAGTTAGGATTTAGCCTTTTTTAACCTACTGTGTAATATTTGAAGTGCTTTTTGAAAGTGCCTTGATTGCTCTCACCCCTGATGAGGGGCATCTCCCCCACCGCATGGAGTGAATAATTAGGATAATTCAAACTCCCCACACTTTGTCTTTAGGTTGCAAAAAGATAGAGGGAAGCATAATATTAATCATAAACACTGATATTGTATGAACTTGAAAACCATGCACAAAGTTTGATTTAATGAAGTCAGTCCCAAAAATGGCATGTTTTGTGTGATTTCCTTGGCCACTTCCTCTTACTTCTATCAATAAATGTTTCAGGGAGGGTTTGGAATATGGAAATCTTGTTATGCTCATTATACAGTCATGTTAAACCTTTACATTTCTCCTTCTATTACAAACATAAAATGTACTGTGAATATGTTGAATGTTGTTAATTTACGTGTTTTTCTCTTTTCAGTCAACGTCATGCGCTGCTCCGTATGCTACCAGGATTACAAGCAACTCGACATCATTGACAACTATTTTGTCAAAGACACCACTGATTCCACCAGCTCATCAGATGAGAAGTCTGCGCAGGTCTGTCATGACAAACGTGTTCGGCGACATTTAGAAAAAAATCTGACTGTACAGAAGAAACTTTCTTTAGGCTTGACTGCTGCATTTCAGCCAGTTTAGAATTGTTAGTCATGATAGCTTTGGTACATACATTATTACTGCTCCTGACAAGATCTCATAGTGGCATTGGAAAGTTGGTCAAATGCAGAAGTTTTCTTATAGAGACAAAGTATTTCTTACCGTACCTAACTACATATAGACTGCTGCAACAAAGATCCACGATGTATTTTTGATCTTATGCTAATTAACTAGATCTAATTCAGTTTTAGCCATTATTTGCCATTTGCAGTAAAACCACATTGGAATATTATTGTACATGTGCAAAAGTACCTCAGTGTGCAACAGAATAGAGCATAAATAAAACATGTTTTAAACATCAAGTGAGTTAAGTAATCGGTCTATTCATTTAAATTTTTTTGTGTACAGGTTTGCACAAGTTGCGAGGACAATGCAGGAACAATAGGTTTCTGCGTGGAGTGTGGCGAGTGGCTGTGTAAAACTTGTGTCGAGGCGCACCAGAGGGTCAAAATCACAAAAGATCACACTATCCGTACCAAAGAGGACGCCAACACAGGTAAAGTCAAATAACTGCACAGTAGCTGCTATGAAATGGCGTTGATCATAACAGATGTATACTTATCGTCTGCTGCCATGGTAACCTAAGTGCTGCTTGCTCTGTGATTTGCAGTAGTTAGACTCTTGACTTTGGTGCAGGCCCAATGGAGGACCTAGTGTTGATTAACTCTTAATGCAGCGGTTCTCAAAGTGGCAGGAGGTGCAATTATAAATGCTTTCCATTGTATTCAATATTTGACACTAGAGCTGCAACTAACAATTATTTTGTAATCGCTTTAATCTATCGATTATTTTTACGATTAATTGAGTAATTGCTTGGCTGTGAATTGTGTAGAAAACATTTTTTTTTTCATCACAAAAAGCTAAAGTGGCAACACTCGAGGTCGTATTGATGGCGTAAACTTAAAGTAAATGTTTGTAAAAGGCTCTTTGTGCTAATTCTGCTATCTGATTGGATGAGACAGACAGATATTCATGAAATTATAAAAACAAAGTCGGTTTTAATCAAAAATACTACATTTTCATGTCATTTTTGCTCTGTTTGAGTCCGTGTGAACCAGAAAACGATTAATCGATTACTAAAATAGTTGTCGACTATTTCAATAATCGATTAGTCGTCGATTAATCAATTAGTTGTTTCAGCCCTATTTGACACAAGTCTGTCACTTCTCCTTGTATTGGATTTTCTATTGCTCCATATTCCTGCTCCTTAATGACTTTGCACGACTGGGACTGAACTGGAGGGGCTTTTCTTGGCTGGAATGATAAAAGAGCAAACTGCTTAACTTAGCTTAGCTTAACATAGCTACAAGAGGGAAGCTCCCTCTTCACAGTCCTGGTTTCTAACATT
The DNA here is from genome assembly GCA_964034765.1 of Knipowitschia caucasica. Lineage (NCBI taxonomy): Eukaryota > Metazoa > Chordata > Actinopteri > Gobiiformes > Gobiidae > Knipowitschia > Knipowitschia caucasica. The sequence goes on along the minus strand of OZ035827.1, from coordinate 8,451,604 downwards.
TATTGTAAGGCCCCCATCTGGACTATTTTGTAGGTGCACCTGTGTTATAACGTCCCCCTCAACACCAAAATATCACTTTTTAAAAAAAATTCAATTGAATTGTCAATTGTCGAATTGTCAAATGTTTCAAGTGAAAGTGATTAACTGTAATCAAACACGTAAGAGATGTAAAAGTATAATAAAACATGGACAAATCAAAGTGCTAGACCCCTCAGAGGACCAACACCTGTACTGTCGCTTGGGGATGTGAGCCTCACATCTGACCACTGCAGCAGCAGCAGACGTAGGAGAGGCTCCACATGAGGCGCTCTTCAGAGGGGGTTGTGACCAGGGGGGTTTCTTCAATCATTCCTGTTCTCTGCTTTGGCTACTTGCCTGCTGTGAAAAGAACCACAGCCAATCAGAAGCAAGGACCCCCCTGAGCTGCAACCAGATAACGCAAAGAGATGCCGCATAAAAAAAAAAAATGCTGCCCTTTTAAAATGTTGAATTATGAATTCCCAGGAAGTAAACACACGTCTTTTGCCAATGAAAGAGGATTGTACTTGAGCCGCCGCCTGCTGCTTTTGATTGGACCGCTGTAATTGGAATCAGTTTGTTTGACCAATGAACATGTTTTTATTTCCAAAACGCACAAAAAACCTCAACAGCTTCTGTGATTGAGGCAGAAAGGAGCTGTGGTAAACTGAAAGTAACGATTACTAAGTTCAGCAGGGGACAAAGTAATACTATTACTGACCAAAGTAATACTATTACTGACCAAAGTAACGTTGTTATTCCCAACACTGAATAATTCATTTAGAACAAACTCGAGTGGCATAAGATGACATTTCACGTTTCCACTGGCACACCACTGCACAAGCACAGAGATTGAGCAAGGTTTTTTTTACTGTGGTGTTTCAAGGATGCACATTTGTAATTATTTTCTTTTGCCTTGTATTTGTTTACAAAGAAGATACATTTTCTTTCTGGATAATTTAAAGGGACAGCACAGTAAAACTGACTGATCTTTTTTCTGCAGAGTCTGTGGGGTCATCATCGTCATCAGGACAGAGGCCTGTGTTCTGTCCCATTCACAAACAGGAGCATCTGAAGCTTTTCTGTGAGACCTGCGACACACTCACGTGTCGAGACTGTCAGCTGCTGGAGCACAAGGAGCACAGGTACTGCCTGCTCACTGTAACCACAGCAACCACAATAAATTGAACCTATCAAATTTTAATTAGCTTATAAAAATCCATTTTGTATCAGTTATTGACCCCAGTACTTTGTGAGTGTAGAATGGCATGATTTCTGATATGGATTGACAGCACTAATTACATCAGATTAATTACTTTGGTGATGATTTTAATGTCAGTATTCAAGTTCACTACAAAATGAAGAAAAGTGAAAAAGGATTTAATAGATATCTCTAGCTGCGTGTTGTATTTGATTGTGGATATGTGATTTTCAAGGACATGTGAACGCAAAAGAGTAAACCCACAGTGGAACAAAGCCCATTTCTCCAAAGTGGCTCTGGTCGCTGAAGTAAATTGCTTGGATTAGCTGGTTCTTCGAGTTTTTGGTCAAATCTCGTATTAGCGCTCGCTTTCAACCACTCACCGCACACATAGAGATAAAATTCATCGTCACCATCTCGGCACCACACTGCCCTGTGCCTGTAATCTCTTAATCATTGGACTTTGACAGCCCTAATATAAATGAAATATATGATATAATTTTTTCTATTTTTCATTTTTTTCAACTCAAGTTACCAGTTCCTACAGGAGGCCTTTATAAACCAAAAGGGTGTGATTGAAGCCACAATGGCCAAGCTTCAAGATAAGAAGACCCTGGTCCATTACACTGTGTCTCAAGTGCAAAGCAGGTCTGTGTTTCTGTTCTGTTTGGACATCATGTTGTAAATGTATTACTTTTTTTAAGCATGGTCTTATTAATTTTAGGCTTAAAGAGCTCAGTGAGACGCACAAGAAGGTGGAGCATGAGATCAAAATTGCAGTATTTACGTTGATTAATGAGATCAATAAGAAGGGGAAGTCCCTGCTCCAGCAGTTGGAGGTAAGACATTTATCTTATTCGGCAACAACTCGTCTCATTAGAGCTGCAGACTCCTACTTATTTATTGTCAAGCTCAGCATCGCTGGCATGAATCCAAAGAGCTGCAGAAAAAGGCTTTAAAAATCTGAGTAAGACCTCTCTATGCACTACTGCCCCCCTGCTCATCAAGTCTTTACATTCTACTTGTTGCATGTTATTGTGGTTCCAAGTTTATACGGATTCCTGTTCCAACATATCCCGTTTAGAGGTTGATACAGAAAAGATACATGCAGTTAACAACAGTGTAGTACTTTAATTTAATTTCTTTCGATTTTTTTTAAACTAAAAAGAACATGTCTCCTTTTCAGGGTGTGACCAAAGAGCGCAGCCTCCGTCTGGCAAGCATACACAAGGACACCACTCAGCTGGCCCAACAGATCAACCATGTGTTGAACTTCTGTCACTGGGCCATCTCCACAGGAAGCAGCACTGCTCTGCTCTACAGCAAGAGATTGGTACAAAATCTTAAACGATAGTCATTTTGTCCCCTATTCTACATGACAATTTATAACTGTAATTGCTGTGCTATACTTTTAGGAATCTGTTTTTATAGGGTGCAGTTTCTTTATCCAATTAATGGCAAGTTTATTTGTATAGCACAGATAAAAAGAATAAATGTCATGAAGATAATAAATGATCAAGGTACATTGTAAAGATGGAAGATAAAATCCCTTTGTTTTGCGAGACCTGGACCTGGGCAAATTACTGCCCGATTACGGTTTCTATTAGGCGCAGGGACTTTTTTCCAGCTGTACTGTGAAGCCCTGCAGCTGCAGTAAAGCTGTGCCTTCTTAAGCAACCACGTCTGTGTAACATATGCAGACCACACCACAATATCTGTGTTTGGTCTGCGCTCATTCACAGCCGGAGACATCCTACTTTCCTCTTCCCTTGGCGGCTGTCTCGTGCAACTGAATGAATAGGATCAACTTTATTGATCTCACAATGATCTCAGTAATGGTTTACTATTCGTATTAGTTTGCCCATTTTAAATGAAATATCAACAGAATGATATCCGGTCAGTCTATATTTGCACATCCCGTCACTTGGCTCAGGCGTATCCACACCCGTTTGCTTGCGTTGAATTTAGCTGCCCCAAAAGAGGACAAGAAATGTCTCTTCAATATTGCTATGTTTGATTTACAGTCTTATCTTACTAAACCAGATTTGTATTCTGTTTGTGTAGATTCTGTACCAGCTACGTCAGCTCTTCAAAGCCAGATTAGAGCCCCCTCCTCAGTCTAATGGAGTTGTTCGTTTCTTCTGTGATCCTACGTTCTGGGCAAAAAATGTTGTGAATCTTGGTAAGCTTCTGTATAACAGTCTAACATTGACAATAGATTTGTTTTTACACCTTATTCACCCATTTCTTTTCTGATGGTTCCTTTTCTGACTATAGGTAATCTTGTAATTGAGAAGCCGCCCCCAGTTTCACAGCCTCCAAACGTTGTGTTGGGTGGTGGTCCTCCTCTTCCTCCGGGGCACCCAGGCGGGCACCCAGCTGGGCACCCCGGAGGATACCCAGGCAAACACCCAGGTCAACACCCAGGTCAACACCAAGGACAGATCAACCTGGCCCAGCTCAGGCTGCAGCACATGCAGCAGCAGCAGCAGCAGGCTGCCTTTGTCCAGAAACATCATCAGCAGCAACATCAGCAGCAGCAGCAGCAGCAGCAACAACAACAACAACAGCAACAGCAGCAGCAGATGCAGCAGCAGATGAGACTGGCCTCACAGATGTCCCAGCAGCACACCAGGCAGGGGGGGCCTGCTCTGGTACAACAGGTATCACTTTACTCCTTTTATTTCTATTGGCCTACATATTATTGTTGATTCTTTACTCCTTACAAGCCTATTATAGATTTTTTTTAAAGGAAAAACACATGTTTTAAAATGATTAAATCGGCCGTACATAATTAAATAACAAGTTCTTAATGACCAGACAATTCTTTGATGCGCATATTTGATGTAAATTGGAATTGGTGAAATGGCTGTATGGCAGACACACATCTGAGTTAGAATAAAGGAGGCATAATTATGATTGAGGTGGGCAGGCACAAGGATGAACACACACTAATGTCTCATGATTTTATGATTGTTCTTATGATTTGCTACATTAGGCTTCCAATTGCTGTAACTATATTACCATATATCTGTGCAGCCTCCCCGGCTCATCAGTATGCAGCAGCATCCTCGAGGGCCTGGGGGCATGAATGGTGCTCCGGGGCCCCCCATGTTCTCTGCTACCGCACACCAGATGCGCCTGCCAGGGCCCTCCCAGGGCCGCATGCCTGCAGCTCAGCCCAGACACAACGGACAGCCTTATCCTTCAATGATGCAGGCACAGCTCCAGAGACAGGTTGGTTAGCCTGCAGTCCTTTTGAATAATAAAAAAATGAATTTCTCATCATGCAGATATCCACTGTTTGTGGATAATAATTTACTGCATCTCTTAATTTCAGCAATGTTTCTGTTTTAAAGTGGACATATCGTGTTTTGAAATAATTGATTTTTACATCTGAATCATTAATTTGTGGCCTATATAAAGCGTAACTGCAATGCCTGGGTCTGAGTCTCATTATTTGTAGCTCTACGGGCCTTTCTTCTACACCTGTTCTGAGGTGTGTCTGAGAGCAACCTGTTTTGGTGCTGTCTCTTTAAATGCAAATGCGGCACTTTTGACCACCCCCCCTTCCAGGTGACACAGGTTCAACTCCACCCCGAGCGGCCATTTTCGTAGTTTCTAAGCACATATACAATTATCTCATAGAAACTTCTCATTACATCGCAAACATGAAGCAGGTCTTCCTCATTGACTGAAAGCAAATGTTAAGTTTCATTCTTAGTCCAGTCTTATTATCGACTCTTCTCTTTTTAGCTTTGGGATCCATGCGCACAGTCTATGATGCTCACACGCCGGTTTGCTTACAACAGCGGCCGCCTGGCGCGGGCCTACGTCGCAGGATATGACACACTACGTTGACAGAAATGTTTAAATTGAATATTACTTATGCACAATTTTACAGCATTTAAAAACGTTAAGAACGTTTTTCCTTCTACAGAAGGAAAGAGACGCATGCGCCTCCGGAGCCGCAGGTTGCCGACTCCTAGTTTATACAGTATGTGGAAGGAAAAACTGTAGAGGATCAGGATATGTGCAGTTTCAACAATAATATAAAATGCAATAGTCTACATTAAAGATAGTAATAAACATGTCTCAGAGTGAGGGAGGTGGACACAGACAACACTATTATTTGTTACAGGGATGAGAATTGGTCAAAAAAGACTGAAATGCATATTGTCAGCCATTTGCTGGCTCTAAATCTGTTTAATTTGTTCACAACATATTACTTTTGGACTCAAACATGAACTTTTAATGCAATGCAAAATTTAGGTATCAGAGCTTTATTTAGGGTGTTTAATCGCACTTCGAGAGGGGAGACGCGGACTGCTTCCTGCAGCAGTGTATTTATTGGGTGCACAGATTACTCAAAGACACGCATGGTCCTGTGCGCGTTTATGGGGTTGGGTACGTGGCCACGTTGAGGCTGCGCGCTCAGCCACAACACGGTGGAGCGGCTGCGAGCGGCTGGACTCACAGCCTCTCGCAGCCGCTGGACGCGGAAGCTGCTCATTACAAAGCGGCCGCAGATGCCCTTGGAACACTGCGGCCGCTGAGGTGGCGGAATCCCGTTCGAGTACATACAGCAGGTGCCCTGCGGATACGCGTGCCCCGCTCGAACAATTCTCAACGGATTTACACTTCTCATAAACATGTGTTTTGTATGAGGCAGACAGACTGGCCCAAATATGGGCATTGCCTGGTACGCCCGATGGCCAGTCCAGCCCTGTTCGCTGGCATCCTTGAGCTTGGACTACAAATTCGAAGTGATGCACAATAGAGGAGGGCTGGGCCGAAGTGTTTTGTTAGACGCCCATGCCCTTATATAGCAGTCTCGCTGCAAACACTGTGACGTAATAATTCTAAACACGTAATAGAGAATGGCAAAATCAGAACGGGTTGAAAAATCTTACCTAAACAGAATATGAAGTGTTCTCTGCAACCCATGAAGAGACTGATTTCAACTTTTTTGCACTTCTAGAGGCTCCAACTTCACAACATAAGGCATTTAAGGCACAAAAAGTGGATTTTTCATGATATGTCCCCTTTAAACATGGGAGGTTTGGTTTCAAATCAAGGCCATAGAGAACAACTGTTCACACATGTAAATTTGAATTCTTTGGGTGTTGGTCAACAACAAAAATATATCCAAACGTGAACAAAAACTAACCTTTTTTTAGTATTTTATTTCAGTTCAAGATATGTCCTTTTACGCAGAAGTTGGACATTTATTTAAACGCAAATGCATTTGTATTAGGGCTGATGATAAATCTCGTAAATAGCAAGTGAGGTGCGAGAACGAGCACAGCGACTTTCATGGCTGGAAAGAACACAACATGTCCAGAGAAAAGATGAACTTGTTCCTGTAAAAACACTCCCATATTTTGTAACTGCAGTGCTTTGGCCTCAGGAGAGTTTTATAGAAGCAGACATTTTAGAGAAACCGCAAAGAAAAGCAGAAAAAACGGGTTAAAAAGTCTCACTCTGATGATTTAACTAACATGTAGTAACTCTTGATTTGATGCAGGTTTTATGGTTGTAACTGTAGCCGTTGCTTGGTGTGAACGCTCCATACCATCTTGGTTTTTAGCAGACGTGCCAATGAGGGCCGCCCAGCCCTTATGGAGGGCCGCCTGGCCTCGGCTCCTCCCTCCTCCGTTGTGATCCATTGAGCCGGAGGCCATGACACATGTTGGAAGGCACACACTCCATCAGTGGTGTGCAAAGGGGTCATTAAATTTAGAGTTTAACGCTATATATGGTTATTGCACATCACATATCACACTTATGCACTGCATTCTGCGGCCCTTATGTATGTTTTATTTAATAATTATTATTTAATGGTTGATTTATATGTGGATGAAAATTCACCCCTGCCACCAGGAGGTGCTGTTTGATGATTTTAAAACTGCAGTAACAAGATGTTAAAAGATGAATTCAATTTGGACCCTGATACAGTCACAATCAGGGGAATGAAAGACTATCTCAATCTTAAAAGGAAAGTGAAGAAATTAAGAAATTTAGTTTTTCTTGTTTTCAAGTCTTACGGCCTGAATTCATACACAACATAACAAACTCCTGCTCAGTGGTGATTCTAAATGTCTTAAGGAAAGAAAATGGTTATTCTCAAAGAAGAACAATTTGTTTTTCCTTTTTTTCCCCTCCTTTCTGTGCTGAGTTTGCATGTTCTCCCCATGTCTGCGTAGGTTTAATCTGGGTGCTCTTGTTTCCCCTACCACTAAAAGCATGTACAATTGGTCTGGTATTTGCCTGTGAGGAGACAAATTTTACAACAATTGTATAATGCTTTGTGACCCTGTCTGTTAAAGGCGCTATATACAGATGACTTTCTTGCACACTTTGTTGAGCCTTTGGTCTCCCACAGTGCTTCTTTTCTGTGACAATATTTAGTAGTATTCATACTGAACAATGTAGCTATTGTATTCAGGGTGGACTTTGGGTGCAACTATTGATCACATCTTGATGGACGTAACTGTCGAAAAGTGAGAAATGTATTTTAGAAAACACCAAACAATAGAGCTGTGGGAACCTTTAAACTATTCCTCACGTTTTGTTTTAAAAATAACCTTTCGCTGTAACTCAATTTCATATTTTGTCAAATCAATTAGTTGCCCCAAATTAGTGCCGTGTGAATTCTACAATTTGCCAAAGCATATCTAAAGCATGTCATGATTCATTCATTCTTAGTCTCACTGAACTATGTATAACCTTTCTCTGGTGAGTGCATGTTTTGTGCATAAAATGTAGATTTATTGAACACACGGGTAACTCGATGACGTATAAATGTTGGCTGATTTCACTTCTCCCGTATCAACGAGTCCTCACTAACCTGTAACTACTTGTGTTGAGTTCATGTCTGCAAAAGCCCAGCCCTGCTACATGTAGTCCCTTTCTCTTTGTGTCCAGATGTCTTTAGAATCTGAGCTGAGCCACCAAAGATTTCGTTTCTTACTACAATCAGGGGTTTGGCACTATTTTCTTATTTTTTTCATCTGTCTTGTGCAGCATGGTGCTACACACATGCATGACTAACATTTCCAACTTAACAGAAAATCCCTGTATTTCACAAACGTGTCATCTTCTGCCCTGCCATATCTTCTCTCTCATCTCTCCCTCTTGCCAAGTCTGTGTTCTCATCCAGTCTGTCGTTATTCTGCACCACAGCACTCGAACCCAGGCCATGCGGGGCCCTTCCCTGTAGCCTCCCTCCACAACGCGAACCCCACCAGTCCAACCAGCGCCAGTATGGCCGGAGCACACGCCCACCGCGGCCCCACCAGCCCCATACTCGGACCCATTGAGCTCATCCCATCTGTTACCAACCCGGAGAACCTTCCCTGTCTGCCCGAGATCCCACCCATCCAGGTTTGACATTTGGCCCCTAACAAGGGTTCAATTATTTCTGTAATTATAAATAAAATGTGAAACCAATATTTGGCATAGGCCAAGCCTTGGTTTGATATTTTGATTATAATGTTTTGATTATTATTGACTACAGTCCTTTTTCAAAATATTAGTTTTGTTTTTTGTTTAATTTGGGTTTTTAGAAGCTGTGAGTAACATTTAAACAAAGGCTTTAATTTACTTTGCATGTAATATTAGTCTCACAAAGTTTAATTACAGATGTAAATGGACTTTTGAATGATATTCTAATTTTCACCTGTTTAATAGAAATCTTTTTGTCCATGTGTATTTCACGCCATTTTAGGGTGAAGATTATTTGTTGCAATTGATTACTAAGATTTGTTGACAAAGTTGCTATTTCCTTTTTGGTTCAATGCTCCGTAACAAAAGATTCAGAAATTTAGTCCCAGATGTAAACATATTTTTGTATTTATTTCAACCTCTTAATCATTGCAGCCCTCCAGGCTTCTGTAGAGTTGCAGAGTGCACATACAGCAGCATGTTTACAGAAAAATGTCCAGCTTAAAAACACAATATATATTTTTTCTCTAAAACGTACAATTGTTCAGTGTGTGTTTTGAGAGTGTGACTGTGGGACATCAAAGGGAGAGCGGCCCGAGGCTACAATCTGGTCTATCTTCCCAGTTTCATTGATGCTATATCCTAAGATCTTCCAATAACAGTAGACAAAGTATTATAGCTGGATGTTTGAAATCTTGGCTTGATTGAGCTGTGTTGTTGGTGAATATATTAAGTCTAAACATGACTTCTCACTCCTCACTCTATTGTGTGTTTAGCTCGAGGACGCAGGCTCCAGTAGCCTTGGGCATCTCCTCACTCGGTACATCCAATACAGCACTCACCAAATCCCGATGGACATGAACACATCTCCTGGGTTGTCCACACACTCTCCAGGATCATCAGGTAAATGTTTGCATTTGACAAATAGAACGCACGCTGTCACCTTAGGCAGGATCCTTGACCGCTGGACTCTGTTTGGAGATATTCAGGAGGGGAGAGCTCGCCCCAGATCATTAGTAGAGTGGAGGAGTATGCCTGAGGAGGTCATGAATAATACACCAAAATTGCAAATGACTAAAAGGTGATTATGTTGAGTTAGCTGAAATCACACATAAGCTCATGCTCATAGAATGGGAATTATTATGAGTTGTATAAATATGAAATAATAATTTCTATTCCTGCAATTTCAAAATCTCCAAAACCGTAATGCTGACAATATTTCCTTTACTTCAAATCAGTCTACATCTGTATTTATCAGAATAATTTGTATTGCCATGTAACTAGCAGTCATATACTAGGAAATTGCTTTGGCTCTCAAACGAGTCAAAAGAAGAGAATGGAATAAGGCATAATATAAATCTACATACATTTCTAAAATATTATTTTTTTTACAATTATATCTCTGTAATGTTAGAAATAGAATATCACAGGAACGTAAACATTTTTTTCAAAAATTATGAAGAGAAATTTCTTTAAAAGCATTTAGCTTTAGATCCCATGTGAACACTCCTAAACATATAATATTGGCATATATATCTGTTTTGCCCTAACTGTTGTTTTGGCAAAACGGTAAAATTTTGATTGTGTTGCCCCCTGAACCATTGTCACCTAGTGTTTCATGAAAAAAGTTCAATATTCAAGTTTTGAATACATAATTATTTTCTATCCTCAACGATCATTGCCCTGAGAACACTGGAAGCAGAGGCCAGAGCAAGTATTATCCTGACCTCGTTTTGGACAACTCTCATATCTTTGAAAAGATCAAATGCTAAAACATAACGGTTACCTCATTCAAAGTCAGAGATAATATTTGTGACTTTGTGTGCGCCGCAGTGATTAGTTCTGAGGACCTACCACAATCTTCTCAGTTTGGTGTTAACTGTCCTCTGCAACAGTGTTTTATTGTCCATGAGGCTTTGATCTCCCCATAATGGTGAGCGGTTCTATTTCATCCCTGCATAGCACTGAATGTTCCCTTCACTCATGCACCGCCCTCTGGTGGTCATCCGAGATTCATAGAACCATGGTTATATACGTAACCTTCGTTTTACAAACCTATAACATATAGCTGCCTAGTTTGTGGATTCCTGGATATATCTGTCTTCCAAGACTTCTCACTTTGACCCATTGGCGTTTCGAGTTGTTCCTTGCTGATGTAGGAGGATCTAAGGACACTGATGATCCTGGACATATCAGGACATTTATTAACATTTCTCAATGGGGTATGTGTTTGATTCTCTATGTTGTCGAATCAACAACTTTGTAAAGTCCGAGAATACTCCTGTTGTGATTTAGGGCTATACAGAAATTAATTGAATTGTAGTTTTGCAGGTTATTTTTAGAACGTAACCTGTGTCAAGGGGCCACTTCACTTTGTAACTTTGCCAAAACGTGTCTTTTAATGTGTTCTGCATTTTCAGGAGTGTCCAACACTCACACGCCAGTGCGGCCTTCCAGCACCTCCAGCACGGGCAGCAGGGGCAGGTGAATTGTTGAAGAAATGCATTTTACCTAATGAACAAATAAAAACATGTAGAATAATTTGATTATGTGACTTAGCTGCAGTTCTTCTGGGAGAACGGTCGGCGGTGCAGCGGTGGAGCAGGTTCGTGTGAAGCAGGAGCCTGGGACTGAAGAAAGCTTCACGTGTAACACTTCCGTAAAGACAGAAATTGGGAAAAATGGAAGGAGTGCATGCATGGTAGGAGCCCTCTTCTTAATTTTGACTACCCCTAGTCTGTTACATCAAAAATCAGATATTTATTGATATATATGCTTAATATAACGCTTTTGATTTAAGCAAATTAGATAGATAGATACTCTGTAGACACTTTATTTATCCCCGTAGGAGAAATTCAGGTGTCCAGTAGCAGCAAAAATTAAACAAATATAATTTGCTCATTCTAAAAAGATAACAAAAGTAATAATCAGCAACAGCCCTTCAGGCCACAGCAGCACAGATTGAGTAGCCTCGGGTCGGACGGGACGTGTCAAAAGGTGGAGTAGCCACTTGGTTCGGACCATTTTCTCTGCTCTAAAATGCTAAATGCTTCATTAGCATTTTTCAAAAAGTTAGCCTTCCTCCAGTGGATTTTCGGCTGATCTGCTTGGTTCGGACCATGAATCCTCTCTGCTCTGGTCTGGACCAGTGCAAAACCATGAACACTGTACTGCAGCAACATCTCAGGTAGAAAAAAGCAGTAGAAATAAAAAATTTAAAGCACAAAACAGCAACTGTTTCAGAGCTACTTAGGACTTATTAATTACCTTTTCCACATTTTAATTAAAACCCACAATTTCAATTAGCCACCAGGCTGTCAAACTTTGAAATAGGTGTACCCTCAAAAACCCATGTTGGTCTTTATCTAGTCTGGTGATTAATCAACAATATGAGAAGTTGTGTCTCCAAAAGGTTGGGAACCACAGCTATAGACAATGAATGATCCTTTCCAGCTCCTTAATGATGAATTATTTGTACAATTCCAGATGAGCAGCAGTGAGAACAGCACTAAAGCTCCTTTGTCCTCTGTGGAGAGCCATGAGGCTTTGAGGGGTCTGGACGAGCTCATAAAGCAGGAGGCACAGTCCCAGTCCTGCGCCAGCTTCAATGGCTCCTCCACGACGACCTCGACCTCCCCCGGCAGCACACTCTCCAACGGCACCACGGAGAAGAGGCCTCAGGGCGGGGCTTCAGCTGCCAATCAGGGCTCGAAGGAGGATGACCCAAACGAGGACTGGTGTGCCGTGTGCAACAACGGGGGAGACCTGCTCTGCTGCGACCGCTGTCCCAAAGTGTTCCACATGCGATGTCATGTCCCCACCATTAAAATCATCCCCAAGTAAGACGAGTTTTGAATTGTATCACACTGTTTTCATGCTACATCAGGCAACATATTTCTTTCAAAATTATTATGTAGAAGCCGCATTTTTTCTAAAGAAATCATGACAAATTCATTTTTGATGATTTGACTTTTCTTTCAACCTAGGGGAGACTTCCTTTGTACATACTGCCGCAATCTATCAAACCCAGAGATCCAGTACTGTGACGAGAACCGCAAACAGAAGGGGGAACTGGCCCTCAGTCCTGTGGACCAAAGGGTCAGTGTCAAGATGCTGCTGTAACTTTTTCTCTTTAAACAAACAATTAACTTCTCTCCTGTTTGCAGAAATGTGAACGTCTTCTGCTCTACATCTTCTGTCATGAGCTCAGCGTAGGCTTCAGGGAGCCAGTCTCCTCCTCAGTAAGTATCGCAACATTTTCATCATTAAGGCGCGTTCAGACCGGACTTAACTTTGACTTCAAAAGCATCAGGTTTGCATTGAAAGTGAATGGTGAAGCGCGTCAGGTGAAGCCGAGAGCCCTGGCCTCACTTGGCGCGCGTCAAAAGCTTAAAGTCGCGAGTAATACGCGCTCACTTGAAGCTTTTGACACGCGAAACGCTCGCGTATCAAAAGAATCCCTTTGACGCCGAAGCTGAGCTTTTGAAACTTTGAGCAGGCCATTGCAGTAGTCTAACCTACTGGAGACAAATGCATGGATAAGAATCTCCAAGTCTGCTTTAGACACTATGTTTTTGATCCTGGCAATGTTTTTTAGGTGGTAAAAAGCTGCTGATGTTACTGATTTGATGTGGCTATTAAAATTTAAGTCTGAGTCCAGTATTACCCCTAGATTTCTGACCTTGTTTGAAGGTTTTAGGGAGAGAGACTGTAGGTGACAGATGACGCTCTCTCTTTGTTTCTGGGGACCAAAGACAATCATTTCAGTTTTGTCTGCGTTTAGCTGAAGGAAGTTGTTTTGCATCCACTCACTGATCTGTTGGATACAGTGAAGGAGTGAGTCCACTGGTCCATGTTCTCCTGCAGTCAGTGAGACATAGATCTGAGTGTCGTCTGCATAGTTGTCATGGAGAGAAGTCATGTAGCTGCTGGTGTTTTATTGTCATTTTTGTTATTATTAGTAATATTATTTGTATGATAGTAACGTTCTTAATAAGTAAGTAACAAAAATCATTGTACACATGCTGTGTAGTAAACGTAATTTATTTAATATAAGAAGAAGCTGACGATGAGTCTGGCTCAAAAGCAAGAGCGAGGCAGTTCCGGGCGGGCGAGAGGCGAGGAAGAGGTGGGGAGAGGGCCGGGGAGAGAGGGCCGGGGAGAGAGGGCCGGGGAGAGAGGGCCGGGGAGAGGGGCCCGGGAGAGGGGGCCCGGGAGAGGGGGCCGGGGAGAGAGGGGGCCGGGGAGAGAGGGGGCCGGGGAGAGAGGGGGCCGGGGCGAGAGAGGGGGCCGGGGAGAGAGGGGGCCGGGGAGAAGGGGGCCGGGGAGAGAGAGAGGGCCGGGGAGAGAGAGGGGCCGGGGAGAGAGCGAGCTCCGGGGTTTGGGAACTCAGACTGGGCGAGTGACATGCGGAAGTACCGCTGAAAGCGAAACTCCTCCGTACGAAGCTCCTGGAGTAAATGATGAAACTTTGCAAACACTGCAGCCTCTCAAGTCTGTGGTGAACCCAGAACATGTTTTGTTGAAGCCCTACGACAACGTTATTTGGCTTTATATAACATATAAAGGCTCGCTGCTCACTGAAAAATCCACCGCTGTCCTGACTACAGGCAACAGACAAGCTCCTCCCACCAGCGTCAAGCGCGTCACTCGCGTCACAATACACAATACAAATGTTACATCAAGCTGGAGTCATACTATGACCTGACATTCAAGACTTTCAATAGGATTCACTTTCATGGAAGCAACATTGTAAACATTTCTGGCTTGTTGTAGGTCCCCAATTACTACAAGATCATAAAGCAGCCCATGGACCTGAAGAAGGTGAAGAAAAAGCTACAGGTGCGGAGCTCTCACTATTACCAGTCCGTGATGGAGTTTGTGTCCGAGATCAGGCTCATATTCAAGAACTGCGCCCTCTACAATGAGGTGAGTAGCATGGCCGTCACTTTAGCTGCTGTATATAAAAGGAGTGGACTGAGTGTGACGTCGCCCAAAGCATTTGGCTTTTACCAGAAGAATCTGATTTCAGCTTCTCTGGCAAGCTCCATGGTAGGGACATTTGAAGTCATAAAAAAGTTGATCAAAACCAGACTGGTCCATTCCCATAAGCACTCATTTCAATTCTTGCTTTGGGGATAGAAGGCAGGATGGGGCAGTTATAGGTTATATCTTGATTTTAAAAATAAAATCAGATTTAACCAGTTGGTATCATGTGTGCCCAAACCTAGAAGTCTGACACAAACTTTTACTGCGTTTACTTTTCAATGAAAGTGGAGAGGAGTCAAAGGCTACTGGGCTTCAGCAAGCTAGCTCTGTCCAGTCCTATTATACAATCTTTTCTCTTTACTGGCTTTGAGTTAAGTGCACTACTTTGTGTGTGTGTGTGTGTGCATGCGTGTAGGGGCCATATTGCATTCTGTCGGTTCTAATGAACAACACTCGGTGATTGTAAAATGCTATTTCACAAAATGCATCTTACCTAAACCGAAATGTAATCATTGAATGTGGCATCATCAGTCAGTGGTCCTATGGCACCTGTGGGATGGACAGCTTCTCCTTTCTTCGCATTAGGGGTGTGCGTTGTACCTGGCGTTAAGTTTCATATCACAATCTATCCTAACACTAAACCAATTATTACCAATTATTACCAATTATTGCAATTCTTTCTACAAATGCCCATAAAAATAACAAGGCGGTATATAAATAAAGATTACTTACTTACTTAAAAGTAACAAATGAGCTCCTGCGAGATGATACTGGTGCTTTTTGTTACACTCCCACTCACTAATAAGACACAAGTAAATTACAAATAACATTTTTTAAATGTATATAAGAATTTCAGAGGATAAATATTGTGATATGTCGCCCAGACTTACTAACACCCCGAGTTATCTTTACATGTGGTGGATGCCATCAAGTCTATCCCATACAGTAGAGGGGGGTGAAAGGTGCCGTACTGACCTCGTGTCTGCTCAGAGCAGCTCCGTACTAACACCAGCTTCTCAGTCGTTGGTCTCTGTCTCTGCACTCTGCACTCTGCGTGAACCTTGTTAACATCTCAATCTCACTGAAGTTTCATAGTTTCACTGTTGTTAACCATTATATCGCTGCACCTATGAAACATAGTTAGGCCCGATTTTCTGTGTGTGACGTCTCGTGTACAAATCAAATCTGGTGAAGATTCTTTTGATCACCCTCCGCCTTCACGTCCTCTGGTGAAATGATGCAATTAACAGCAAGGCGAGGCTGTTGAACACAATGACCACTTTTTAAACTAAGTCTCATTATCCTTGAATTGAAAAGGAAAAAAAAGGATTGCTTAATCAAGTATTTGTGATGTAATTAAAGTAAGGGAAATAACTGATTTTTTCAAGGTTTGTTGCAAATGACTTAACCCTGTATGTAAATTCTGTTATTTTCTGTTGGTGTTGTGTAGAAGCCAACAATGTCCAGGCCTAGTACGGACTGTAGATTTACACCATGTGTTTCTGAATGACTGAAGCACATGAGCTGTAGCTGTCTGATGTTCGGATAATACCCATTAATATTTTGTACATATGGTGTATTATAAGGGTAACGACATTTGAAGAACCTTTAGAACTTCTAACACCTCATACAGAGTCCTTGCTGTTGGTTTCAGAATTAAGCCCTCAGCACTGCTCTCCAGTTGTCAGCAGATTCCACCTCTGACTGTTCTCATGTGACCTGTGTATTGACATTTTCTCTTGCCCCTTTGCTTCACCTGTAATGCTATTGCCCCTCTTCAGATGTCTCGAATAATCCAGGTTTATGATGAGAAGAAACAGATTAATAACAAGGTAAGAGCATTGGTGTCTGGAGCACAGGTGCCCTGTCCACTCCCACCAAGGTTCTATGAAGTCTTAGCTCTTTGTCATCTAAAGGTCACTCCTGTTAGTGCATATGCTCAGGTGGCAGAAGGTTAATCATATGTCACATGAATTTGTCCTGTGTTACTTTTATTTCCCTTCAAATCACGCTGACTGACTTTGAAGTGCACTTTTGTGTGTGATTGATATTTTCTAAAGCAGGCTAAATCATTTCATTTAAAGTGTATAAATAGATGTTTTATTTCACTGTGGATTTTGCACTCTCTACACTTTGAATGATTTATTCCCTACAACTGAGACGCCTTTGCTCTCACGTGCCTCCTCTGACCATTGCGACATAGTCACGTTTTACTTTTTTAAACTGTTAGGGCTATAATAATGAAAAATAAGATAGTTGTCAACTATTATAGTAATTGATTACATTAACTGTATGTATGTCCCTCCATAATGAGTAGGAGTTTATATGACACTGAAAATTCCATTCTGCAGTCACTACAGAATAATCAAAGTATTTTCACTTTGCAGAAGGATGTCCCACACCAAAAACCTCTTACTGAGGCGCACATGCAGGAAAAGCATAAAGAAAGCACCACACTCTCAAGTTGCAGCTGTCAATTATTCATTATTTAGACGTTTCAGCCGCAATGACCATATGTTTTTTTGTCTTTAATAATAGCCGCCTGTAACTTGACTTTGTGCTGCTTTCATTTAGTTTAGTGTTTTTTTGTTTTTTAGGCTAATGAAAAAACGTGTACAATGTGTAATAAGTCCTCTCTATGAAGTCCTTCTGAGGGATCACTTGACCATTGTTTTGGTCAAATGTATTTTTTTACATTTTTGCTAACCTTTTTAGTGCTTAAGAGCGATAAAGCTGTACTGGAGGTGCACAGACTGGTTCTCAATATTGATCTAAAACAATCTCAGAAAAGTCTATACTAACAATCCATAGTTTGTTGTATATACTGTAGGAGACCAAAGCATGTTGTGTTATCTTTCCCCTATCCATTTGGCACACATCAATTCCTTGCAAACACCAAGTCTCCAAAACCTTAGCCCAGTGTGCAGCGGTTTAGAACTCCTTCATGAAGCCTCAGTGGGATGTCTCTGTACAGGAGAGGAGTTAGACACTAGGTGTCCTGCATCAGTATTTGTTTAACCAGCTCTAATTTGTCTCCTCATTCTTCTCTTTTCCCTCCACCCTGACCCCTTCCTGCCACCGCCACGTCCGCCCCTCAGGTGGGATCAGAAATGGCCATCTCTGGTAAAGCTGTGAGCCTGTTCTTTGAAGAGAAGTTACTAGAGGTATTCCCAGGACAGACTTTCCCTGACAATCCTGAACCAGAAAATGTGGAGGAAAAGCAAAACCAAGAAGATTCGGATGATTCTGAGGACGACTTTGTACAACCCAGACGGAAGCGGTTAAAAACGGACGAGAAAGTGTTGCACATAAAGTGAAGAGTGCACGACGTATTGTTCGAGATTACAGACACAGTGCTCTATCATTAGCTTTGATTTCAGCATCAACTTGTGAGGACAAGAGCTGCTTCACTGTACAGAACACCGGAACGGACTACATTCATCAAGACATTTTAAGTTATAAAACTTTTTTCATTGGTATATAACTTGTGACATTTGCCTTATCTGAAAGTATCTTGTTTTTAGAATCATACGTGTACTACAAATTACCTGAAGTATTTGTACGAATATGTGGAAGCATAATGTAAATAAGAGAATCTAGACCATAGATGTTTGGATGCATCAATAAAACTTATTGAAATACAGTTGTTCAATGTTTGGGTTTACATTTATTCGATTTTCAATAGTATGTTACTTTCTGAAGATGTAAACCTGCAATTCTCTGTAGAAAGCATGTATGTGCACTACTTTATTTTCTCCCAGTTAAAGTTAGTGGTTTCTACTTGACATGAGCCTGGTGTGACGTGTATTTTCTTGACTCAGCTCTGAGAAGTGCTGAGTATGTTTCAAGTCAGCTGATAACAGAAGTCATCACAGTATGTGGGGCAAAAGTGCTTCTCTTCGTTGAAAGATCATCCCTTTGCAGGTAAGGCGTTCTCTATTTAGGGCTTATTAGCTACGTTTCAATTAAGGACAAGTAGTTTTAGTTTTGTGGCTTAACTTTTGCCCGTGTAATTTATGTTAATGAGGTTCATGGCAATGAATCCCATTAGAGGCTGTTAATTGGTTTAGTGGTCAAGTTATGAATTAATAACGAGCACAATCATATTCTTGATTAAATCGAATCCGGCTCGATGTGTAGGTCCTTGATTATAGCGTTAATACATAATTTTTCACAACTGCCTTCTACAATGTGCGAGGATTCACGGTCTCCAAACGCATGGCATCTCTGGACTAATGAGTAATTACTACAAGGCGTAAACTAATCGCCATTAACACCGTAAGTTAATATGTGCTGAGGTGATGTGAAATGTAAAGTCCTGGGACATCCGGGAGAGTTTCCGAGGAAATGGCACTTCAGTGACAGAATGCTCTCCATAGAGTTTAATGTTGGCATTCATTGTATAAATCTATATAATCATGTTTTAACGCTGTCTGATTATGATACACAGATTAAATCATCCGTTAAAAATCGATCTCTTTATTTAGCTGTTTTTCTCACGCGCAAGTATGACGTAATGAGTCCCCAGCAGCCAATCAAAGCGCAGTCACGTGGGTGTTGTTTATGTGGTCTTCCGCGTTGACGGTGTTCAGTCCGGGGGGATCGCGTTGAACGACAGAGAGCTTTGTTTCTGCTCCCGAGACTGAAAAGGCAAGAACTACACAACAAGTGTAATAGTTTACCTGTTATTTTACTCATGTTTAGCGTTACGGCTCGAAATCATTGCTCGTTGTTGACTTTCTGTTTTCCCGAAGCTAACCTGTGCTAGCGCAAGGGTTGTTTTGCTAACTTAATGTTTATATTCTCCCGAACTATTGCAGATGTTAACATATTCTACTGCTAGTTTGGCATGTGTTATGTGTAGTGTGTTTAGCAGACGTTTATATAGTTAGTGTGAAAGTTCCTGGAGTTTGAACGCTTTGACTTATTATGGACGTTGTTGCTTATTGATTCAGTATGTATTTTCTTGTTTTCTTAAACCTGTATTGTGCTTACGACAGGGCTCAGGATCTAATCTTGAAATCGAAACCGTATTGCGAAAAGCTGCATGTTTTTGGAAACTGCATAACACGAAAATCTCTGGACAGAAATAAAAGAGTAGATAAGCTTCTGGTTGGTATTAATTTATTCCATGAGCTGTATCAGTAAAGCTTTAGTGTCACCATTGTTACTAGGAATTTGCTTTGTCGATGTGGTGCAACATAAAATGATGAACGACCGTAGGAATTTGGCATAATAAAGCTACATTTACAGTTGAGATGGGAAAGGACAAAAGTTCTATTTTTATTTTTTATAGTCACAACAGCAGTCGTCTCGGAGAATTTACAACATTATCAAGTTCTCAACAACAATTTTTGTTTGTGTAATACATGGCAGATTTTTTTATAATCAGACCTTTGTGGGAATTGAGCCTGTAATGAGTGCATTCCATAATCTACACTAATTCTGTTTATCATAGATTATGCCCACTGAAACCCTCATAACACATGTGGCGCCTGTGTGGACCACGGCGGGGAACTTCACCACATTATGTCCTAACGGGACAAAATGGGTTTGGGACATCATTGGAGAGTGTGCTGACGATGCTCGGGACATGGCCAGCATCTACCTCGGCCTGCTGTCTATTCTGTGTTTCATGGTGTCGTCGTTCCCGTAAGTATCTTTCAGTATCCCTTCACAACACTATAGAAACATAACTTTTAGTGGTGGTTTAACTAAACATGTTTAATTCCTATGGCGTTTCTTTTTCCCTATGGTTAAAACTTCAAAATTCTATAAGTGCTGCCACAAAAGAGCCTGGGAATCTGTGTGCCTGCTGTGTGTGCTCAAATAATTTAAAACTGCAGCTCATTTGTAATATTTATTCTGGTGTTGGCCAGGCAAGAAACTAAAATGATAGCTATTATGTTGTGTTGTTAAACATATTATATATTGTTTCTTTCTGCACACTCTTGTTGAAATATAGCAGATGCTGTTTTATCATGTGATCGCTGGTCTTTACTCATTGTCTATTTCTATGTTTGCAGCCAATACTACCAGTCGTGTAAAACTGGGAACATGGACAGTGCTCTGTCCATTTGGTTCCTGCTCTTGTGGTTAGGAGGGGACTCCTGTAACCTGGTGGGCTCCTACTTGGCAGATCAACTACCTCTTCAGGTGAAAAGGCAGTTTAACATTATTTCACAATCATTCTTTCAAGGCTCAAATACACATTTCATCCCGTCTTGCAGACATATACTGCAGTTTACTATGTTACCGCAGACCTTCTGATGTTGGGCATGTACTCCTACTATAAATTAAAAAACAAAGCAAACAATGGTAAGTATTTTAATAATTTAAATCTCTTCTGATATTGTTTCCTTTATTTCCCCTCGTGTCTTTTGAGTACTAGGAGTTGAATATTTGTTTAATTGTTGCAGAGCGGGTCCTTGTACATGTGGTTGCCATGGCGTGTGTCATCAGTTCTTCTGGGGCTGTCTTTAATATTCCTGCTCTGGACACTAAGCAGGAACTAGTCTCTGAGTTCAGAAGCCGTGCGCTGCTCTCAGTGTCCGACGACGCTCGTGTGCGGGTGAGTCATGTGGCACGGCAGACTTCAATCTCATCTTATCTAGTTTATTTTGAAAAAGCAATAGCGTATAAACCACTACCACTCCACTTGCATCTGTGCAGCTCAGCCCTTTTCAAACGGTGTGTCAGGACCTTCTAGGGAATGACAATGCAATGCCAGGGGGGGTGAGGGACCACATGGAATACACCTTTTTTTTCTTCTACAGTTCATACTGGAACAGGATTCCTAGCCCCTGTAGCTCATACGGACAAATGCAATTACCTTCTGTGAAAAAATATTAGTCGTACTTTGCTTGTGTGTAAATAATCATCATTGTGGCTTCTTCACATTTCGCTCACATTTTTTTATGTTTTTTTGTTTCCCTATTTAGGCTTTTACAACAAAAGAAATAATTGGCTTCACTATTGGCTCCGTGTCCTCGGTGCTGTACCTGTGCTCCAGACTTCCTCAAATGTACACTAACGTAAGAGTTACACGTGTGATCGAGTTGTTGTCTCTTTTCCTTCTAATGTGTTTTGTGTCTGCAGTTTAAGAGAAAATCAACAGAGGGAGTGTCCTACTTCCTGTTTGCTTTGGTAATCCTCGGGAACACCTTGTATGGGCTGAGTGTGCTCCTGAAGAACCCAGAGGGAGGTCAGGCTGAGAGCAGCTACATGATCCACCACCTGCCCTGGCTCGTCGGCAGCCTGGGCACACTCTCTTTAGACGTCATTGTGTCCTTTATTAATAGCGATAATGATTATTTGATGTGTATGTATAGCGGACATGATAGTCTGGCACTTTACAGCCGCAGCCCCACTGTGGCCCCTGGTGTTCCCAGAGGTCTCCCATCCTAGTACTTACCAGGTCCTGCCCTGCTCAGCTTCAGAGGTCTAACTGGATTCATATGTAAGGGGTATTTGACTGCGCACATCTCTCATTCCACCTTTGCATTCATAGAGTTTAACCAACTTTAAGGTTGTAATGATTTCATCAAACTACAACCGGCCCTTTAAGGGACAAAGATTATAAAGGCGTATCTATTTTTGACCCCATCATAAAAGTATGAGACAGACGCTGACATTCCAAATGTGATTTGAAGAGGTTCCTTTTCTCAAAACCTACTGTTACGTGTTATACAACACCAGAGAAGAGACTCATATTCCTCATCTCCATTTCAGAATGTTGACATTTTTAGGTTTTTTGGAAAACCAGTTTAAAGTTAACCCGCAATGTATTGTTTATGGGGGATCCCCATTAGCTTCCACCA
Source organism: Knipowitschia caucasica (assembly GCA_964034765.1). NCBI lineage: Eukaryota > Metazoa > Chordata > Actinopteri > Gobiiformes > Gobiidae > Knipowitschia > Knipowitschia caucasica. Next base: position 8,429,131 of record OZ035827.1, on the reverse strand, counting down.
ATGTGGTTGCTAAAGTTAAGACGAATATCTCATCAATTTGAAGACCTGACGATGGCTAACGCACGTTCTAAAGTACCCTTCACTACTTTGACCTCCGTCATTGCCAACAAAGGTTATGAAGAAGATGACAAAGTCTGAGATCGCGTCTTTCATTCAGACAGAAGACATGTTTTATTGTCAATGGTAGAGACAGCACGAACAACAGAATGCAAGTGTATTATACAGAGCGGAGACATGGAGACCTCCAATCAGCAGCTTCCACGGTGGCATGTAGCTTGGCCTTCAGATAGACAAAACAAGGGAAAAGTACTGGCCCATGCAAATGTAATAAGGATGAGTTTGAACTTTAACAATAGTTGCTTCAAAGTGATATGAAATCTCATTTACATTACAAATGTTTCCCTTGGTCTTCACTGGGTTCCCTTACAGTGTTTTGGCCCATTCTTCCATGGAGATCTTCCTATGAGCTGTGATGTTTTAGGGCTGTTTCTGGGAAAGTATGGCTGTGGAAACAGGATGGTTTGGGGCTGATTTTCTGCAAAAGGCATTGGGCGACTGATCTTTTTTGAGGAGAGGATGAACAAGGCCATGTAGTGTGAGGGCGGGAAATTGTAACTTTTCTTGATTACGTTGTCATTGCGTACAGCTTTAAGATGGGAGCCATAGACAAAAGAGGGGGAGGGAGATGTTTGTACCTGAAGTTCCTGATATTATGCATCTTGGCCACATTGTTCCTTAACCCTTACTTTCAGATCTCCTTCCAGTTCTTCATTTACCGTAATCGTCCAGCAGTGGTCCAGCGGTCGGATGAGGCCTCACCGCTCCTGGAAAGCTAAGACCTGGACCACGTCTATCACTCTGTTCGGTGACATTTATTATAGCTTTAGTATTTTTTTAATTATTTTTTGTTACGTGCCAAATGTCCATTTTTATACCTCAATGTCTAGAGTTGTAGAAATGTGTCATTGCTTCTAAACGCACAAAAAAACTGGTCGAGTCAGCGCACTCGGAGGACAATCTTGTTGCATTCCCAAGTTTCACTTCTCCATATCGAGATCTGCACTCATGACTTTGACTTCACTTTACAAAGACATGCTGCTAGTATTTTGAAGTAAGTTTTTGTGTGATCACTTTTTATTTTTAAATCTGGAGTACTTTTTAACATTAAAAAGAGGAAGTATATATTGAAACCCATTACAAAATCTACTATGACCGACCCTGCATGACACTTTGTTCAGTTCTGTCTAAGTTTATATAGTTACAATATACTTCCATCCATCCATCCATCCATCCATTTTCTACCCTTTAATCCATTTCTGGGTCAGGGGGGTGGCAGTCAGAGATGCCACCCAAGTCTCACAGCACCAGCCCCTCACTGACCCTCTGCAGGTGGTGAGTCCACAGGAGGACGGCTGCTCTCTGAGTGTGAGCATAGCCTTGAGTGGGGGCTTTGGGCAAAGTGGGGTTAAGTGTCTTGCCCAAGGACACAACGACAGCAGTCATCAATATACTTCCTGGAGGGAAAAATTAACGTTTTGCATTGTTTAAAAAAAAAAATGTCTAAAGAACTGTAAATTTACTTGGATTAAGGATTCATTACTGCCTTTTTTACTGTTTCATTGTGCCATATGTTAGCCAATCTTTTCATTTTTATTTTTTCATTTCATTCCATTTCAGTGGTGCATTTATACAAAAAACACTTTTTTATGGTCAGTGGTACTGTATAAATTAAATTATTGCAATCGTATTTGGTCAGTGTTGTGTTGTTTGTACTTGTCCAAATGCTGCCATTTATTACAATAATTGTGTCTAAAGTGAAAAACTGTGGTTGACTCCCCAAATCCTTTGTCATGACCGTTCAACATTCGCCTCCTCTGACCCTGCTCCCCAGAGACGAGCTTGGACCACAGTCTGTCTAATGATAAAACAACAAAACAATACAAATATAAATAATCATGATTTAATTCCGGAATAGAATAATACATGCTATTCTTCAGATATTTGAGACGGTTGTATGAAGTGTGTATTTGAGAGAGCTGTCAACAGCATGACTGGATTGTACTCGTTCTTCAGATGATATAGATTTAAATGGAAGTTCATAAAAGTCGTGTTTGGAGGCAAAAAAAAAACCATTTCATACGTTTTTAAACTTGGCACGGTTAGTAGTGCTCATGTCTCACAGCAGGAAGGTTGAGGGTTCAATTTGCAGCCTTTCTGTTCCCCAAAACAAGCACCGTAGGTCAAATGTGCTGACCACATGGAAACATGGATACAGATTCATTAAACAGAAGTTTAAGACTAATGTGCGAAATGTTTATACATGTTTTGCCTCTACCAGTATCAGCAAAAAAAATTATCTGGTTTCCCTCCGTTTTTTCTTTTTTTTTAAATGATTTTTACTGTTTTTATGGAGGGTTAATTTATTTTATTTTGGTCTGAGTTTTTATCTTCGTTCAGCCCTGTGTTCACACCGGAGCGCCCATTTTCGTATGAACAGTATCTTTTATTGATTACAATTGGCTGTTTTTTTTATAATCGAAATGTAGGAACTATCTTGCATGTACATATTTTGGGGGATAATTGGAGTATACAAATTTCGCAACAAAAAAATCCTGTTTAGAAATGGGGATGAATATATATGATCTTATTTACACTTGTTGTTTGAGTGTATAGTTAACAGTTAAAATACTACCTCAGCCAGCAAACCTGTATTATGATCAATATAATAGTCCTACCATAGAGCAAGAAGTCCTGCCTTGTTCTATGGTAGCACTTATTGTTTAAAGCAGCTACTATTTTTAAATGTTTCTGCTAAAAACGGCATCTCTTTAACTTGTAACTCGTCATAAACGTCCTCCCAAATGTAAATAATGACTACCGGACACACTTTCTCATCATAGAGCATGGGGACATGAGGGGCCCACCCACAGAGGCCCCTGCGTGTGGTTGTGAAATGGGGAGTTCAGAGGAAGAGCTGGTGATAGAGGCTCCACATCCATCATGGACCGTCACTTCCACACTGTTTATAAACACTCCATACGGGAATGTTCTAATGAGAGACGGCAATGAGACACCACCAAAGAACGTCAATACTCATCAATGTCTTCACTGAGTGCTTCTCAAAGTGGGGAGTGCGAGACGCCGTGAGATGGGGAGGCTCAAGCTGATATCTGAGCTTTGCAGTAGCTTGGATCAGAAGGACCCTCACTGCACATTTAATAATAATAATAAAAATACATCACACTTATAAAGCGCTTTTTTGGACACTCAAAGACTCTTCGAATGGGGAATAAAAAAACATTTACAGAAAAGATTGTTTGAACAGATGAGTTTTGAGAATGATCTATAGGGTTCTGGAAGTATTGCAATTTTTGGAGATTACAAAACCCATTCTGCATAAACTGAATGGGATTTGACTAAGCCATATCACTTTAAATGGTCTGTATGGAAATTTGGAAATGTAATGTTCTTTCCACCAAATGACCTTGAGAATGTTGTCCACGCCCTCACATCCACACGACTGGACTATTCTAACTCTCTGGACTATGGCCCTGACCAGTCCTCCGATCACAGAATGCAGCAGCTCGAATACTGACTAGCACCGGACCACACGAGCACATCACTCTTGTGCTAAAATTGTATTGTTTGTCTCTGCACGACCTGGCTCCGTCATATCTCACTGATTTGCTTCCACTTTTCCCAAACTCTGGCTCTCCCTTATTGTGTCAGAGCCTTATTAGAGATCTTTAAATCGCAGCTAAAGACACATTTATTTGCTTTGGCTTTTTAAACATTTATGATAGTGACCTGTATTTTACTTGTGTGTTGTATTTTGTAACGTCTGAAAAGCACTTTGTCACAGTCACATCTGTTTTTTTTAAATGTGCTATATAAATAAACTTGGCCTTGACCTTTGACTTTAATATAATCCCCAGTTTCTTCTGTAGACACGACCTCTCAGACCCTCACTCCAGTCCACCCTGTGTGCTCGTGCCACAACCCTCCTCCTCCCCATCACTATCATGTTGTCACTGTCATTGGCTCATCACTTCAACTTCCACTGGGGCTGTTTCAAATAAATCTTTATTCAAACTTCCATCTCCGTGAGTTATATATTTTTGGTGGTGTCGAGTGTTACACCTTGACCCTGCAGCTCAATAAACATGAAACTACACTGAATCAGTCACCGTCATAGCGCATCCTGTCTTGTCTTTTTACTAGCACTTTGTTAAATAGAACAAGTGTTATTAGTGATTTTGTGGACAAGAATTTCACAAATGTCCAGTGGAATGTCAAAGCTTGCGGACCTTGGGCTGGTTTAATGAATGTTCTGAAGGATCGTGGATAAAAAAAGTAAAAGTAATAGTAATCTTTTATCTATATAGCGCCTTTCACAGACCACAGTCACAAAGCACTTTACAATTGTCGTGGGCAATAAGATAAGATAAATCTCACACTGGAGAAATGTACATGTCACATTTGGCATAGATAGAATCACTCAGATTGTGCAGAAAGACAAGAATAGTGCAACATGTTCAGGTTAAAAACAGTCTGTGCAGGATATAATTATGTACAATAAAAAAGTGTCAATACATTTTTTTGATGATTTTCTGGTGGACAGTATAAGCCACCTTTTTGTTTCACCAAATGAGCATGTAGTTTAAGCAGCTACAGCCTGGACCAGATGGAAATGAAAGACATTTTTTTTTGTTTTTTTTGGAGAGAAATCAAAGGTTTGTGCAGTTAAAGGAGCAGTATGTAAAACATCTGGCCAAGAGTGGTACTGCACTCTGCCTGACTCATAACAAGACCTTTTTTAGTTTTGCAGCCACATGTTACTACAGTAACATATGGGCTGTAAAACTAATTTTAAAATGCAAATATCTCGGCTGAACTATTGTTATCAGTTAAAGTATTTGAAGAGATTGTTTTGTTAGTACCTTTTGACAGATTAGGACCATTTAATGATGACTTAACATAAAAATCTTACATATTGCTACTTTAAAGGTATATTTTACCAGTGTTCCAGACCTTTATGAGCTTTGGCACACACTTTTTTATATTCAAAACAATCACATGGCACTCCACCATCTGAATCTGATACAGACTTAAAACTCAGCAGCCTTTAGTAACAATGCAAAGTCATTCTCATCAAACTGTATCATATAGAATCACATCACAAAGGCACATAAAGCAACAATTCAATTTTTATTTTTTGTGTTAGATATTTGACCTTGTACTGACCCAGCAGCTTTATGATTGGTCAGCATGGAGACCTAACTTTCGATCACAGTTGTGTTCACAGAGCTCCAGAATCCATGGTTTTGTAGGGTTTCTGGTGAGACGGCCTTCAGCAGAGAGAGCCTTCCAAACAATTGATGCTCTGGCCTCCGACAGACCTCTGCCAAGGAAAGTCAAGGCTCCAGGCTGACCACTCATACATCGACTGGGTCTCTACAAGGTCAAGTACGCAAAAGTACTGTATCTACTTTTTCATCTACAAAAGTTGCACAATGCACATTTAAAGTCACCATTTGTAAAAGTATGTAGAAGGTTCCAGCTTCTTCCCTCTGGCAGAAGATACTGTTCTCTGAGATGCAGGACATCTCGTTATGCTAATAGTTTTTTTCCACGAGCTGTTATCAGTTTGAATAGGGCACTTTAATGTTTTTGCACTTGTCTAGATCTGTTTTAGTTGGTCAACTTCACAGTGACATTTGTTTACTGTTTTTAAAATTTGTTTTATTTTTGTCTTTTAATGTTGTTTTATGTCTGTACTTGTCCTGTGCACACTGGGAACTTTTACTAATGTATTCCAATGTAGTGTTACTGCAAATGGCGAATAAAATGAATCTGAATCTGAATCTGGTTTTCTTTCAGCGAGGCCCAAAGCATAAAGTCTGCCCAAACACAAACACAAAGTTAAGCACAAATATAGAAAAACTTTGATTAGATAAATCATGTGTGGGCTCGTCTTACCATCACTTACATGAGAAATAAAAGTTATTTTGAGTTTTGAGTGACTACAGTATCTTCACTCATTTAAATGATTGGGCTCTATGTACATTTTAGTGTCTGTTTTCTCCGAGAAGTTGACAGCCAATTACCACCCAGCAGCAGCAGAATCAGCAGCAGCAGCAGAATCAGCAGCAGCAGGATCCAGGGGTCTGCCGATAAACAGATCAAGACGTCCAATTTGGATTTATGAAGTGCCGTCTTTATCTGCAGCGCTCATGAGTGTGAGCGATTGTGCACTAATGACCAGCTCATGTATCAGGACAAAATAAACACGTTCAGTAGCTTTCAGAGGTAAACTTTTTTAACACTTTGACAAAGCTGGAGAACAGACCTTTTCTGTTTTATAAATGCTTGTCTTAACAGAAAGCCTTTTCTTCCTTTAAAGTAGCCGTTTTAAGGAATTATAGTAGTTATGTGATTATTTTATATGATCAAGTTTGTACTTTGAAACCACAACATGTTATCGCAAATTCCAAACTTGGAATTCGGTACAGTAACCAAATAGTCATGTACAGTATATTTACATTCATAAAAACATTCATACATAATCTTAATAATAAATGTATTATGTTTGACTGTATAAATACACACTATAGACAGAAAAAACTGCAGGTTAACATTCCAGACATGATGTATTTCAGTATTACATTCAGTGAAATGATAAAATATTGTTCAAAAGTCCTTTAACCAGTAATTGTTGAATATTTTGAAAATGAACCGTAGCAATAATCCTCATCATTATAAGAAACAGGAGCGTGGCATATGTGACTTTTCATGTAAAGAGTATGTCACATTTTAAGTTGAAAAACAGAAGTAAATGGACTTCTGAACGATATTTCACCTGTATCTCCTCATATGGGCCTCAAAATTGACTTTCAACTGGTCAAGGCTGGTGTTATAAACATAAGTGTGATACATTCCTCAGAAACAGCGGTGATATCCAGCCTTAACTCCCCCTGACCCTTGCTCTCGGGGGACGGAGCGGGATGCGAGGCCTGCGTCCAGTTAAACGACAGCTCCTTAAGACGCATGGAGACGATTGTCCACTTTCACTCGGGGCCCATTCTTTCGCGTCACTCCCCGCCCTGCACTTATCACAGGGTCACACACAAAGGGATAGATGGCTGCTTTCATTTCACCTCCAGCCTGGACACATTCACCATCCTGCATCAGCCTTCTCCTTCTCTGAGTAGCTGCAAGAAGCTCAATAAACGCTGCTAAAGTCACGTGACAGGCTCCGCAAAGCAATGGAAACGTAAATTGTCAGTTATTGTTCAATTCAAAGACGGTGAAAGCTTTTTGATGTTGTACAGAATGACTAAATAATTAAATATTGTGTTTTTAAATTGCCTTTAGTGTTTTTCAGTGTGTTTTCATTTACTCAGACTGGTGGTTTGAAATGTCGATATGATGCACTTTGGGTTGTGCACTGTACGAATTGTGCTTTAGAAATATATTTTGTGTGAAGATTGATTGACTGAATGTATTTTTTTAATTTATCTTATCTTGAATACTGTAAATGTGATTATGTGATGTGAGACATATACAATTACAGAAATAGTCCTCATCTTTTGTTCTTGATGTTTTCTTTCTCCTTTATTATCTTTTTTGTTTTTACTATTGATTTATGCTATCATTATCTATGATTTGCTTTTTTTTTTCTTTCACATCCCCTTTAACAGTGTTTTCTGATACTAGATTATAATACCTGTAATGTACACAGCAAAAATACATAATGGGTTGACTAAAAAGGTTCAAAAAGCGCTCAAAATAATCAGGTTTTTGCCACTAACTGCATTCACAGGACACAACACACAGTCCTTCTTATAGCATGTTTTTAATTGTCTAAAATGGTATATTATGATTGCCTTGGCTGAGGCTCAGAAATTGACTTGAACTTGACTTTTTAAATTTGTCAAAATTTAAAGTAAGTAATCTGTCTGTAAGTAAAATGTCAGGTAACTCAGATTTCCTCCCATTTCTGATGTAGTTCTACAGTCCTTAATTAAGTTTTTAAAAAAAACATCTATATACGGTTTTAAGCAGACGTGGGTGGAATTTATTCGGATAACACTCAACTAAAATCTCAGAAGGTGTCTGTAATGAATGCATTTTTCCCTTTGTAAAAATGAATGCTGTGCGAATAGTGCTTAAATCCTGCTCCCCCCACAGGCTCCACCACCTCTGCTGCTCTGACCTGAAGCTCTGTTTCTTAATATTACTATTCTTAGCTAGAATGATAGTAAGAACGATCCATTTTTTTGTTTTGTTTGTGTGGAGGATTTTTATTTGCTGCTATGACACGAATTTACTCCTACATTCTCATAAAGTAATCCTAACTATCCTTCAATGTGATAATTAAGTATAAGTTACCCTGTGCACCTGTATATCTATTCCTTTACATCTGCTAAGCATGTATTATTCATTAACAATTTCATTATGACAAATCATAGTTTCTTCATGCCTTATTCATGTTTATTGGTTTAGTTATTAAAACGCTGAGGAGAAATACAGAAATGAAAATGACCTATCAAACTATATTCCATTCTAAAGCACCTCCACTTTATGCATAAAGCCATTGTAGATTGTCCTTTTAAATAAGTAAATAGCAATCACATGAATAAAGGATCTCTCTCTCTCTTCCACAAAAGCAATCACATTTCATCATGTGTTCCTTTTGTAGAAGAGTTAAGATTAAGATGGAGAGATCCTTTAGTCGTCCCACAATGGAGAGATTTCAGATTTATAAATGGCTTGTCAGAAAATCTCACTGTTGACTGAAGAAGTGTGTCAAATTATCCCAAAAACTTGAATGAGCACCATGAGAGGAAGTCCTTTTCAGTCTATGATCTGAGAGTTTAGTTTGCCCGCCTAAACATTTGCAATCTTACTACACAAAGTCATAAAAAATCTCCTCTACACATGAACCCCTTGTGTTTCTCCCCACTGTTGGAAAGCGAGTTTGCGACGAGTAGCTTGCATGTTGAAAAGTAAACATTGCGGCGCTGCAGAGTCGTGCACCTTGCTCCAGGAGTCTGTTCTGAGGCGAAATCGTCAGTCCATGATCTGTCCATTATTAACAGAGATCACACACTAAGCACGTAAGTAAACCAAGGAGAGGGCGAATGTGAAGAGCCTCCCCTTTGACATCAGGCCTCCACAAACACAGGGACACAGCGACATGCACCATCTGGACCCAGCCGCTGTCACAGTAAGAAAATAACACAAAACTTTTATCTTCTGTACACTGCCAAGACTGAATGTACATCTTCAAACGGGACAAAGAAAAGAATTGGTGCCAGATTTGTTTCCCATCAGCATACACATATATTTGGAGTAAAAATGGAACAGTGCCACTTACCTGGGTTAATTCCACCTCCAGACGGGGCCTCTCTGTGTGGAGTTTGCATGTTCTCTCCGTGTCTGCGTGTATAGGTGTCTCTCCCGTTGCCTTTTCCCTACCACTAAAACATGTACAATTAGGCGTGGCGTGGGTCTCCTGTGTGGGGACCTCGCTTCTTTCTCTGTGTGGAGTGAAAAGAGCAATATTTTGTGACTGTCTGAAAAAATACGTACATAGTTATTAACTAATATGGACTTATGTTTGACAGGATTTTTACAAGTGAACACACTCTCCAAACAGCATCATATCATATCTATATGGATCTGAAGTTCTTGATCCATGGCTTTAACAAAGTCTGAAATCTTTTAGTACATGATGAGGCATAAATTGTTAGCTCATAAAAGTTTGGACTATTACATATTATTTGCTTTTTGTATGGCTATATTTATTATGTGCTTGATAAATTCTTGGATATGAAAAATACCGACATTGCCTGACTATCCTCTTTAGCTACATAATGGAGATGAATACTTGAACTTTTATGTATTTATTTAGCTAATATACAGTGAATACACATCATACACAATAATCAGACACACTCATTACAATTATACTCTCACAACTAACAATACTCCCACTCTCATACCACCTATGGTTTGTATATACTTCCTTTCAGCAATCATACTATCAGGTAAATCTGTTTTTTTTTCTTCTTCTCTTTTTTTTCCCACTAACCAAAAAATTGCATTGTTCCTGTGTAGTTCCTGTGTCGGGCCT